>PVKZ01000434.1:0-600000 GCA_004027375.1 Macroglossus sobrinus | reverse complement strand
GGCCCTCTGGGTTAGGGGTTGGAGGCTGTGGCTCAGCCTCAGTTTTGTAGCCTGATCTGTAAAAGTCAACTGTTGTTTCTCTGCCAGCTGCTTCTCTGCTTTCTGCCCTAATGACTGGGCCCTGCCGCCAGCTGGTCATGGGGAACTCACAACTTTCCCAGGCAGGGCTGTTTAGGGAACTCAAAGGACAAACTTGCTGCTCCTTCTCCCTCCCGCTCCTCCTGCAGGGAGCTCTGCAGACTTGAGAGGCAGCTTCTTTATTTTTCCAAGTCCACAGCCCGACATGCAGGGTTCTGAACTGTGGTAGGTCTTATGTGCATATCCAACGCTCAGATGTGCTGCTGTACAGTTTGGGTGTTTTTTGTTGAGTTTTAGATGTTTACCTTATTGTTGTTTCAAAGAGAGAGACATGGGAAGGTCTCTCACTCCGTCATGTTTCCAAAGATCAACCATGGTTTTTCATTCATTTTAAGCCTTCTCTACTAAACATTATGTTTGTTAGAGGCATGCTAGCTGCTGTAACAAATAACCCCCAGAACAGAACATGCTGACACAGCAGAAGTTTCTCACCTGTGAAACAGTTCAATATGGTGTTCTAGGAGGTTGGCAGACAGCTTTTCTCCCCACAGCAATTCAGAGACCCAGGCTCCTGGCATCTTGTGCCTCCCTCAACCATTAATTGTTAACCAAGGGTGATTTTGCCTTCTAGGGGACATTTAGCAATATCTTGAAATACTTTGGCTTGTCACGACTGGAATGGCAGGTGCAGAAGCGTGACCACATCTAGTAGGTAGAGGCCAGGGATGCTGCTAAAATATCCTACCATGCCCAGGACAGCCCCCACCCCCCACCTACCCATCCATAGTGCCAAAGTTGAAAAACCCTGCCCCTGGACCTCAGAGTCCTGCTTCCAGCCAGCAGTCAGGGGAGGGGAGTTGAGAAGACATGCCCTCTTCTTAATTACTGTGGCCTGGAAGATGCTAGTCCCTTTTCACATTGCCTAGGGGAGAACTGGACACATAACCACTGCTAGGTATGAACTGAGAAACTGTGTGAACATTTCAGTCTCTCTCTTTATCAAATGACTTGAAAGCCCCTGACCAGTGCTTCAAGATGAGCTAGTGAAAAGTGGCAGGTAGGACAGTGCCTGGATCCCAAGAGAAGTTCCTGGCGGAGTCCATGGCGACCACCAGGGCAGGAGGACCCCTTACTGGGTTCCCACCTGCAGCTCACCCTCTTGCCTTCTTTCTCATTTTACTTCCTATCTCTTTTGGGGGGAGAATCTCCACCCGTTCTCCTTAATGGGATCACCAATCCCTGAGGAAGTCACCCTAATTTCAGCCCCACCCATGGGGGCCAATCCCATCATTCCTGAGCTGGGGAGCAGGGAGGGGCCTGCATTTTCTCAAGGCCACATCTATCCACTGTGTTTCAGGTCTACCCCACAGCGACTCGAGCGCTCGGCCTGGGCACCTGCAGTGGCATGGCAAGAGTGGGTGCTCTTATCACTCCGTTCATTGCTCAGGTAGGTTGCCCACAGGTAAAGAGGGGGTGGGTGTGACGAAAGCCAGTGCAGGGCAAGCAGTTACTACATGCCGAACCTTCTGCAGAGCCTTCTGTATGCATTATCTTGTTTTATCCTAACAACCCATCTTATGAGAAAAGAAATATTGCTTGCAGATGAGAACTTAGGGGCTTAGAAGGATAGAGAAACTTGCCAAGGTCACACAGCTGGGAGTAGAGAAGCTGGGAATCAAAGCCATGTCTTTCCCATGCAGAAGACCCTGGAGGCGTCCTATGATCTGGCCAAAAACAAGTTGGATAGAAACAAATAGATCAACATGATTTCATGAGAAACAAATGTTGCTGTCCCTGATTTCTGAGTTGGATAAATAGGTGTAATCGTAGAATTTTGCAACTCTTCATGTGTCTTGAAGCATTTCTACCCATTTTTAGAGATCTTATTTTGAAAAAATTTTGCTTTTTAAAATATTTGATTATTTTTTCCTGTTTTTATTACTTTTTAAAATTGAGGCAAGTCATATAACATAAAAATTAACCATTTTAAAGTGAATAATTCAGTGGCATTTAGCACATTCACAATGTTGCGCAACCAAAATCTGCATTCTCTCAGTGTGGATTTATCTATTCTGGATATTTTACGTACAGAAAATTCAAACACATTTTAGCCAAATAGTTTTGTTATGTGCTCTTGTGTTTGGCCATAGTGCACAAATATGTGCTCCTGAGATATCCTCTCACTATGATGTGGACACTGCCCTTAGGCCCATTTGGCAGATGAGAAAATGAGGTTCAGCTCTGTTGTGTGATTTTCCCGGTGACATGAAGCTAGGAAGTAGGCTGAGGTACTGCTCTGGGAGAGAGTTATATGGAATACAAACTCTTGAGCCTGGTGGGGTCTGGGTTCAAGTCTCATCCTTAGTATATACATGAACTTGGATATCGTACTTAACCTTGTTTGCATTTCAGTGTTTCACTCTGTAAAAGAGAGTTGAAGTGCCCACCTAATAAAGCTGTATTGAGGACTAACTAGGCCAATCACACAAAGTGCTTACAAGACGAGCTTTTGCTATTCATATTATCTGAATGGTTGGTGGTCCACTCTGACCAGAATACATCTCCCTCCCTCAGGTGATGTTGGAATCCTCCGTGTACCTGTCACTGGCAGTTTACAGTGGCTGCTGCCTTCTGGCTGCTGTGGCCTCCTGCTTTTTGCCCATCGAGACCAAAGGCCGTGGACTGCAGGAGTCCAGCCACCGGGAGTGGGGCCAGGAGATGGTTGGCCGAGGAATGCATGGCACAAATGTCACCAGGTCGAACTCTGGCTCTCAGGAGTAGTGACCGATGGGGGGCTGAGCTGGTCTTTGAGGCTGTAGAGCATGGAGTGCTGGTGGAGCCCGGCTGGGGCACTGACCGTCACTGCCGACACCAAGAACTCACCCAAGAGTACAACCTGGACCCCAGTTGCTCATATTCATTGAGACCCACACAGGGATGGGGAGGTATTTGCCCAGGGGTTCTATGTATGTGTGGAGAGAGGTTTGTTAATAACCTATGGATCTGCATGGTAAAACTGCCACACTAGGAGTACCTGGTGACACCAGTAGCCAACCAGACACCATTCAGGGTCAGCTAGTCACACCCTTGGTGAACAACAACCAAAAGATCTCTGTAAATGCAGTCCAGGCCCAGACCCCTGTGAGACCTGCTACCCAGTGAGTCGATACCTGCCACCCACCAACTAAACCTGTTCAGTAGGTTTCTCCTATGCCCGTGGCCCACAGCTTTCTTCCTTAAAATTGAAAGTGACCTGGGTGTGGCCTGAGCAGCTTTTTCTTGGGTCTGAGAAACATTCCCTTGGATGGAGCCCCTCAATTTGCATCCCTAGGCTTCTGTCCCAGGGGCTTGACTGGTGGAGAGTCTGGCAGATGGACATGCATTTAAACTTGAGCCACGTGCCCCACCTGGCCCCCTTTGGAGTTGTTCAAGGGGATTCAAATGCATCCATGGGGACAGCTGGGCTTGCACCAGATGACAACCTCAGAAAGCTGGTACCCCTCAACACTGGGGACTGGGACTGAAGTGAGGTGAAATTCAAGCCCAAAACCAAAACAAGGGCCTCCTGTTTGGAAGCAGCAAGGCCACCTGGGGCTTCTTTTCTGGCCCCCTTCTCATTTGGGCAGATTAGTGACTCTTGGGGAAAGAAAACAGTTAACTCAGGTCTCAGTGCTTTGGATTTCGTGCGTGGGTGGATGGCTAAATGAATAGAGAAAACAAAAGGATTCTACACCAACCACCCACTTCCATTGGTGTTAGGGGACTAGGAATCCTTCCTTCTGGTTTCCTTTTTCATTCTTGCTGTCAAGGGCTGCCTTGAGGTTCTGGTGATGGAACCCATGGCAGGGATGCTGTGGGGTGGGGAGGAATGGTTCAACCCAGATGTGTGAAATGTGTACATTTTCAAAGGAGGAGAAGGGAGATCAACTGAGTTTTGGGTTGGCCTTGGAAGGAAGGGATGGTACCATGTCTCAGCAGACAACATCCACCTCCAGGATTTGGTTTACACGAGCCTTTTCCCCATGATGAAGGCAGGGAACCTGGAGAAGGAGGGAGGAAGCTGCTGGATCCCATCAAAGGCCAGAGAAGACTGGCCCTCTGTTTGGAGATATCCACTTGTGGTCAACATTGTAAGGAAGCCAAATGTGTACTTTCATCTCTTATTAAAACATGTTGGTGGTGAACATCCCAAGGGGCAAATTTTGTTTGTTATAACATCCTAGTGACAGTTCAGCTTAATGGTCCAGCCAACTTTTACCATCCAGAGTCACCTCAATGTTTTCATATGCTTTAATATCACGATTTTGAGTCTATTGGAGACAATGCTTTCTTCTAACAGTGCTGAGGTCACAGTAGGTGACTTCTTCAGGCTCAAGTCCTAGGTTGACTACAAACAATCCCGTGTCACTGAAATATGGGTTGCAGTCCCCTCAGCCCAGGCGGTCAGAGAGGAGGTGGCTTGGCAGATCTGCCTCTCACTGACAATGTGAGTGTATCCTTGAAACCTGAGTGGCTATAGCTCTAATTATTTTTGGTCTACTGAGCTCTCCTGGGTAACACAGAATCTTTGCTCGTCTTTTTTGCCTTCCAGATGGCCAGACACTGCCAGATGACCATGTCCACTCCCTTCCTCCTCAAATAACCTGGAGGAACTGAGGGCTGGGATAGAGAAGGAGTGTTTGGCTGGCAGAAATGTTGTCCAGAGCTGGGGTAAAGAAGCCTTCATTTGAGAGCTTCTCTTTTTGAGAAAATGAAAGATAAAAATTATTTGCCTTCTAAATTCCCTGTCCTTAAAAAAAATCAATATTATTGAATGAGACAAAAGCTGCCATAGAAGTTGCCAAAGCCTTTAGCTAAGGATGTTTGTATCTAATTTTAAACTATCCAAAAGCTCCTGTTTCCATTAATGGAAATGTCATTTATTTCTCTGAGTGTTAGGACAGATTTCAGAAAATGACAAGATGTTCAGTGTAGCCAGGGTTATGTAGTTTTTTTCTTTCCCTTACCTCAAGTATTCTCGGGAAAACATAAATGACCCTGGTAATGTTGTCAGTGAGATGAAAGATCACTCAGGGATAGATTTTGAAACAAATATGGACACTCATTATTTTTAAATAATATTAACCAATAGAGAGCCTTGAAGGATGAGATTAAGAGTCTTCCTTAGTTACTCTTAATAAACATCAAAGGACTGGATACTTTGTGCCACAAGCTGCAGTAAAACTAGTCAATAATAGCTTAAACCATTAAAATATTAATTGTTCATATAAAAACAAGTCCAAAGTCAGTCAGTTCTAGGAAAAGTTCAGCAGCTCAACAATGTCTTCAAAGACCCAACTTCTTTTTGCCTCTGTATGTTGGCCATTTGAAACCTCATGGTCATAAGATGGCTGCTGAAGTGCCAAGCATCATATTCTTTTCAAAGGAAGTAGAATGGAGAAAAAGAGCAGTCACAAAATGTGTTCTTTCAAGTGATTGTGTGGTTTCTGGTTAAAAGTAAAGTCCTTCAGCAGATTTACCATTCCTGTACATCAATCAGACTCGAGTCCCATGCTCATCCCGGCATGAATCCTTCCCTAGGGCTGGGGAAGGAAGGACCTACTTCTCACAGGATCAAGGGATAACCACAGCCTCTTGAACACAAAATTGAGATTGAGATTCTGGTAGCATGAGAGAAGAAAGACGATGGTCATGGGATGGAGGATGGTGGAGAGGAGCCTTGCTGTAAAGTTCTCATCAAGGCTGTTTTAATTGCAAGAAATAGTGATTAGACTCAGGTTAATTAAAATTAAGAAGTATAATTTTATCGTAAGGCTTGAATTGGTAGTTAATTTCCTACAGGGAACAGTCAAGGAATATAAATGAGTGAAATGGAGGTATAAGGAAAGGGGAAGGACTGCCGCAGAATAAGGAGGAACATAGGCCTCATCCAAAGGGGACAGCTACTACTCAGTTCTAGCTGATTTTGTTGCATGGTGGGATCTTCCAAATTTCAAGACAAGAATCTGGATTTTTATGTGAAATCTCCGAATTTTAGTATGTTGAATCAAAGCTTTTTAAATGATGCATGAGCCAGTAAAATTTATCTGTAGCCAGGTTTGGTTCATGGGTTACCTGGTCTTGCACATGGAACAGAAAACTGGGGAGCCACTAAGGCCTTAGGCAGCATCCTCTCTGGATCTGTGGCCCCCATTTCCACCTTTCTCTGTAGACTGGTTTCCTTCTGCCTCTTTGTGGTTGCTGAGTATGGCTAACCATGCATATGACTTCTGCTCATGTGGCTTAGCTCTGCAAACATATTTGACTCAGCTGTTCAGTGTCCCACTTCTAAATCCTCAGGAGAGAAAGCTGATTGGCTCATTTTAGTGATGGTTCCGGTTCTGGTCTAATTAAAATGGGTCAGGGAGGGATGGAGTCAAGAGGCACAAACATGGTGACTTTGGCTTGCCCTTTCAGCAGAGTGGCACAGTTACAGAAACTCATAGCGACACATATGTAGTCTCCCGAGTCTGTTCATCATAACTATTATGTATCCTGTCATGGCATGTGGTCAGTATGTGTGGAGTTTCCGACATGCATCAAGCATGATATTTAATGCTGAAGATGCAAAAAGGAGTAAGACACGGTCCTTATCTTCTTGCACTCACAGCGTAGTAGGGGGGACAGGCATAAACAGATAATTGTGGTATAGGGTGATATGGGCACTAATAGAGGGATGCAGAGTGTTGTGAGAGGCACACAAGATGCCAACCCTGAAGCTCTAGAATGTTCTGAAGGCCCTTCTGACTCCTCAAAGACTCAGTGGTTTCAGTCAGACTTTAGTTACTGCTTTGACATTTGAACACCCATGATTATATCACATGTAATCATTCTCAATCAAGAAGATTTGATTATGAGCCACTTCAAATGCCACTCTACCTCACCATGCCAGAGAGCAGAGTACTTTTTAATTCATCAGTAGAAAAACAATTCCACTCACGATAACATTAAAAGGAATAAAGTACTTGGGAATAAATTTAACAAAAGGAGTGCAAGACTTGTACAAACTACAAAACTGCTGAAAGAAATTGAAAATCGAAATAAATGGAGAGACATTCCAGGATCATGGATTAGCAGCCTTAAAACTGTTAAGCTAGCTGTCAGTACTCTGCAAATTGATCTATAAATTAAACACAATTCCTATCAAAATCCCAGCTGGCTTTTTGTGCAGAAATTGGCAAGCCAATTGTAAAATTCATATGGAAATGCAAAGGGCTCATAATCGCAATGTAGATGAATAAAACAGAATTGAGAATCCAAAAATAAACCCCATAAATTTATAGCCTATTAACGAAAGTTCCAAGACAAAGTTAATCTTTTCTAAATTCATCAAGCGGACAAAAACTCATTGAAAATACAGTTGCAGATCACTTTCAGAGAAGGAGCAGGCATGTTAGGTGAAGGGAAAGTGAAGAGAGAAAGCATCACCATATCTCCTGTAGCACCATGTGCAGAATTTTCCCATGTTCCTTCTGAATTTTAGGGCATTCCAAGTGTCACTTTGGGTCTGAATGTGGACTTGTCTGGTCCCATACATTTTTATGAGTTCTCCATACTGAGTCTTATAGAGGCTCTGTCGATGACTAACCTTGACCAGTAAGGGTCTCTCTCCCTGGAGAATTTTAAGTTGGGTGAAGAAATTACTTTGGTCAAAAACTAAATGTTGTGTTTCATTCCCAGCACCAGGAAGTGCCTCCCTCTTCAGGCCCCAAGCCTTGGAAGAGTTACCTTGTCTTGGACCAAATATGGCTATGAAGAGAGCTAGTTCCTTCTCAATGTGTCTGCAGAAAGAGTTAGGGAAGAAGCCCAACCAATTTCTTTATAAGTGTATATTTTTCTCCCAACCTAGGATTCAGTGTCATGTGGTGCTTGAAAGTGAGGCACTGAAATCACATGATTTTGGGTTCTGAACCTTCATTCTATTTCTTCTCAGCTGACCTCATACTGCTTCTCTGTGCCTTGGCCTTCTCATCTATAAAATGGGAATAATAGCTACTTTATGGTAGGGAGAGGATTGTAGGAATTAAATGAGTAATGTGTGCAAGAGTTTAGCACAGAGCCTACTACCCAGTTAGAATGCAATGAATTTTTAGTTATCATAATTATAATTATTATTCCAGATACTCTTTGACTTATGATAGGGTTACATCTTGATAAATTCATCATAAGTTGAAAATATTATAACCTGAAAATGCATTTTATACACCTAATCTACTGAACACCATAGCCTCATCTACTTTAAACATGCTCAGAACACTTACATTAGCCTAGAGTTGGGTAAAATCATCTAACAAAAAGCCTATTTTATTAAAAAAATATTGAAAATCTTGTGTAATTTAACATGCATATTGCTTTTGCACCATTGCAAGGTAAAAACAAAAATCAAAGTCAACCATCATAAGTGAGGGACTGTCATCATTTATTATTATTATTATTATTATTATTATTATTATTATTATTATTGGAATTCTAACTTAGATCTTGGCTCTCACCCTATTTATCTTGGGGCCAGCCAAAATCATGGCAGATACTTCATGAAGGACATATCAATGGAAACAATACAGGAAGGAACAAACAGTAATGGCATGGACATAGCATGGCGTGGGCCCTTCCAGACCTCTTCACAGCACATAGGGTGTCACTGGTCCCAGGTGCATGAAAACTCCTAGGCTCTGGTCCTCCACAAAAAAAGACAGATGAAAATTCAGCTTTAGAGGTTGAGGCAGATAACTAGGGATGAAGATGTTCAGGTGCCTTCTAGGCTCATTTAAGGCTTTCAAAAATATCTGGAAACCTATTTGTCATCTCAGAGAATACCAACCAGAAGATAAAGAGTTGTTAAGTCTGCCCTCCAAACAAGGAATATGCCTGGTGAGTTTATTCTCTATGAAGTTTCTTGAGAGATGATTCTTCCAGTGGTCCCTCCTCAAGGTTTACATGGAGCCCAGGGGGGTCACTCAGTGGGCCACTGATGCTATTTGGGATCCTGGATGTGGAACAGGTATCATATATTGCTAGTTCTGTGCCTCACCTCTTTTGCCTCCTCCACACTCTAATTCTACATATAACTTCCTGCAATGACTTATATTACAGCATTCTCTCAAGTTTATTCTGTGGTATTAGTGCTCTGGGAAAAAGATTTTCATAGCCATACAGGCTTAGGGAGACTGAATTGAACAACATCAGGTAGGTGTCTCTGCTACAGGACTTTTCAGAACCTTTAGTGCGACTTGTCAGGTTACTTAACCACAACTATCCTCAATATTCTGCTTTCCTTCTTGATTTCCTGAGTTCTTTCTTCTGAGGACTCATGGAATAAGTTTTCATAATGTAAGGCCAGAGAGAGTGTAAAGACCTCAGTGATCAGAGGGTCCCCAGGTAAGGTAACCCAGAAACTGACCTGTGGTTCCCTTATTACCATGTGTTTCTTGCAAACAGGAGCCAGGGGTGAGGTCAAGGGTAAGCAATGGCTTAGAGAGAAGCACATTGATTAGTTAGCCAAGGAAAGTGGGGAGCCCTCGTGATGGAAGTAGTGGTCACTGGCACCCTCAGAGATGGGATGGTGGCATGCCGATCAACTTCTTTTCTTCCAGAACTTTCCCAAAGAGCTTGGTCGCCTCCAGGGCACAGCCCCAGTGGATAGTGAGCCCATAGCCTCCATGGCCATAATTGTGAATGACCTAGGAAAGGCAAGAGAGAAGGTGGCCTGCTCTGCCCTAGAACATTCAAGAACTTTCCAAAGAGTTCTGGGCAAAGCCAGATGGCATAGAGCTCCTCTCAGCGCCCTGGTGGTGGTGGTGGTGGGGCCCTGGGAACAGCAGTAAGTTTGGGGAGCTTGAGGTTCATACCCTAGACTCCTCTTCTGTTTAGGAGATGGACCTGCTTTATACACTCAGCACAGGAATCATCTAAAACTTGAGGTCAGAGATTCCCCCCACCCACCAACACACATCAAGTTGTCTGAAATTCTCTAAATCACCTTGCTTGTTCCCATCCTGCTCTGAATTGCTTAACCTCCTATGTTAATAGATAATTTGTCTACCCACTTTGGGAGGAAAGAAAACCAGAGATACCATTGGGTGGACTCTGGTAAAGTGCTAAGGCATCCTGGGGACAGAGGCAAGACCCTTGGGTCTTTTTCAAAGCTAAAACCATTGGCAGGGAGTTAAACTCCATATGTGACTGTCCCCTCTACTCTCTCTCTCTCTCTCTCTCTCTCTCTCTCTCTCTCTCTCTCACACACACACACACACATACACTCATACACAAAACTTTTATACACACACACATTAAGAAAGAAAGGTGACCTAGATAGGGAGGATTGCTTTCCTGGTGGGAAACCAGTCATCACCTTCTCAGGTTAGTGCCTGTAGTCCAGGACAACTCCTGCTGTTTCAATAAGCCTAGTTCCTACTCCATGAGAGAGAACAGGAGGGTACCCCAGAGAGATGATGGGGCAGCCACAAATGGACATCTAGGTATGGCTCTGGAGTTAAATTCAAACCACGTTCCAGCTCTGGCCCTCAACAGTAGTCTGATTCGAGTAATAAATTCACCTCTTGGAGCCTCAGTGTTCTCATCTGAAGCCTGAGGAGAACAGTTGCAATCCTAAAGAAGATTCCATAAGGTCATTCGTGTCATGGACACAAAGTAGATATTCAACAAATGCCATTTCCTTCAGTTCAACCACAGCATTAGCAAACTGAGGTACTGTCCTCTGGGTAACCTTGAGCAGGTCCTTTACCATCATTGAGCCTCAATTTTCCCACTGATAGTGGAGGGATATTAGCCACCACTGTGACTGCCTGCCAAAAGGAGGAAGTCAGGCAAGACCGTTCTCTGGAAGTGTCAGAGTCCTCTAAGGAGTAGGGAGGGCATTTCTTTCCTTTCCAGGAGAGCATACCTCTGTATTTGATGATCCAAAGTGAAGCTGTTCTCTTTCTAGGCGAATCTGGGGGCGTACTGGCCGGAAGCCAGTCAATTCCGCAACAAATTTGGCATCCTGGAAAGAAAAGTGTTAGTATTTCATCTCTGGATTATTCTGCTGCCATGATAGTTAGCTTTTGGAACCTCACTGTCATTACCACAATGACTAACACCGTCACTGTCTATTTTATTAATCACCACAACCATCATCACCACCTTTATCAGCCACCAACATCATTACCATCACCACTCCCATCTCACCACCAGTTCTACCAACCACCTCATCTTCATCAATCACCACCACCAGCAGCCATCACCATGATATTATCAACAGTCACCATCTCATTACCATCCTAATTACCATTCTCGGCATTTTCATCATCACCAAATACTGCTTCCACCCTCATCCTCATCACCAACATCATTGTCATTGCCACTAGCAGGCGACTGTGAAAACTGAGGCTTCTGCAACAAATACATTTGCTCCTTGTGAATACACAATAACGTGTTTTAGGAATGTCACCTTAAAAGAGCAACTCTTAGTCATGGCCATATAGATTTCATAGGCACACAGTGGGACTTCTCTGTACATTATCAAATTCTGGTGTATTCCACAGACCCTTGCTGGAGTTAATTTGCCCAGTTATCCCAGTGGTGGAACCTTCCAATCATCAAGTGTCCTCATGATCAAGCTGCCACGAACCTGTTGTAGGGCACTGATACCTCTACCTACTTTACCTTCAATGTGGGTTCCAGTCTGCAGCAGCCTTCCCAAATAGTGTTGTGGTCTTGGATTTTGTTTACCTCATTCCAGTTCCCAAGCTGGAATATGCCTCCAAGAGTCACTGCCTGGATCCTGGGTAAAAGTAAGGAGAGTCAAGGATGAAGGAAAATGAAGCCTTTGAGATGAATGGGGGTCATCACAATGTTCACCCTTACCATCATCTCTGCCTAAATCACTACCACCATCAACATCGTCCTCCCTGCTCACAATACCATCAACACCATGACAATTGCCATTGTCATCACCATTACCCACCACTTGCACTATCACCATTAACATCACTGTTAACATTATCATCTCTTCTAACGTACAACGTGGTGACTATAGTTAACAATACTGTATAATATACTTGAAAGTTGCTGAGCAAGCAGAGCTTAAATAGTCTCACTATAGACACAAAAAATGTAACTTTGTGAAGTAATGGGTGTGTTAATTAACCGTATTGGGGTAACCATTTTGCAATATATACATATATCAAGTTATCATGTTATACATCTTAGACATATACAATGTTATATGTCAATTATATCTCAATAAAGTGAGAAAAATATTGTCATGTCCATCAACGTCATCTTTACTACTGCCTTCCTGGCTACCATTAATGTCATCACCATCAACCCCAGTCATCATTTCTACCACCACCATTAGCTATCAATATTGTCATATCCACCACACCACTGACATTACCATTGAGAGAGCCCAGCCACAACATTAACATTGCCTTTGAGACTGTCATCTCTGCTGCACAATTAACATCACTGATAGTGCCATTTCCATCAGCACCAACTACTGCTCCCAATCCTAGTCACCACCATCATTAACATTGATCTCATCAATAGCAATACTATCTTTACTACCACTATTTCACTACCAACAATACTGTCATTCCTTCAACACAACCACTATCTTCACTAACATCATCACCTCTGTCATTAATATTGTCATCACTATCAACCCCAATCACCATTCCTACCACTACTCCTGTTATTGACGTTCACACTGCTTCTAGTGTCACCGCAGTCTTGTCTTTGTCTCCAGCATCACATTTGTCTCCAGTATCAGCACTACTGCCATCTAAAATTATGTTCAAGATATAGCCCAATTTAGGCTCAGTCCTGCCTTCTTGGGGTTTTAAAGGCTCAAGCACACTTAAAATACATTGGAAGAAAACAATTGAAGAGACTAAGGGGCTTGGGACAGGCAGCAGGGACATAAAAAGGGCATAAATATGACCCCTCTTCTGCCCTAGGATGTCAGATTTTTACCCTGGGATGATGTATGGGGAATTGTAGATGCCTCTGTCTGGGTCATGGGTGATAATGAAGTGATTCATCCAAGGAGCATCCACCTGTTGATAAAAGATGGAGATGTCTCATCTGGGGAGTTGGACCAGTGGGCACCCCCGCCCTGCTTCTCTCTATGACCAGATGTTCTGACAACAGTGGATGATTTCTGAGCTTTTCCATGAATGCCCTGCCCCAAGTCTGCACCTGACTACTTACTCTTGTAGAAAGAGTGCCCTGAGAGCCACCGTGCTTCCTAAAGCATCACCCATGTCCACCGAAAAACCCAACACACATGTGCAACTGCACACACACATTAGTCCACCTCAGGAACACACTCCTTAAACACTTGTGAAGGCACACATGCACACTCACAAATAGGTATGCCTCAGCACATGCACCCATTGAGAGGCAGCATAAGCCAACACTTACACACTTAGGCTCTTACACCAGATTGCCTGGTTTCTAATTCCAGTTCCACAATTTACATTGTATGAACTTATGTACATTACTTAATTCGTCTGTGTCTCAGTTTCCCCATCTGTAAGGTGGCCATGGTGATGTGATAGACCCCATCTCAAAGGGTGGTGGTAAGAATTAAATAAATTAATACTTGTACTTAGTAAACACTCTATAAACATTTGCTCTTTTTATTATAACACAGGCATATGCAGCTCCCACATATGTACAAACATATACATACATGTTTTGCTATTAAGAAACTCCAAAAGAGAACATTTGGGAGCACCATGTTGGGTTGGTCATTCTTGTTTCTTTAATGTGTTGGTTCTTCTAATGGTGTCCCTAATACAGCCTCTGTCATTGGAGATGAAATAATCTTCTTAAAACAAGAGTCAGAGATGTTATCCCTCACCTTGACACTCACCTTAATGATCTGTCCCCGGCCTGGTTGCAGCAGGGGGTCTGGTTGCAAGGCCCCAGCCCACACACCAGTGCAGTTGATAATCATGTCGGTGCCTCCTCTTGCCACCTGGCAGCAAGGAACAAGTCAGGTAGGGTGGAAGGGGGTAAGGACTCTGGTATTCTCTGCTCCTCTTTCTGCCTTTCTCCCACCTCTAAGCTCCTAGCTTTCTGTGGCACAGCAGGGTGGAGGCTCAATGGGGAATCGATGGGCCTATCTCCAAATGTCCACTCTGCCAGCAGTTTACCTGCTATGTGGCTCCAGAAATGTCCTCTAACCTCCTCAAGGCTCAACTACCTTAGCTATAAAATAGGGCTGGTAATGCATGTTCATAAGCTAATGCAAAGATCCAGTGTGACTCAGGATATAAAAGTGCTTAGCAAAAAGTACTGTGCAAGGTGGGGACCTTTTTGAAACTTTCCAGAAGTCAGGAAAGCAAGCAGAGATAGTTCTCTTCCTTCTTCTGACTTCTTTTTATTTAATTCTCTTTCCTTCTACTCTGCCATGAAAGTATGTTGGAACCCCTAGTTCTGGGCATGTATGGAATACTTAACAGCTCATGGATGTAGCCTGATGGGCACCCAAACTCCCATCCCAGCCCCCCAATTCTCCTCCCAGTTTAGTCATGGGACATGCACACATGTACTATTATTATTCATGAGCCAGTATTTTCTACTCTAGACTGTGAGCTACTTAGAAATGAGGGCTGTGCCTGAGTCAATTATATTTCCCAGTACCTATCAAGGCTGAACCCAGAGCAGGTGCCTATTATAGAATGCTAATAGTTGCATGTACTGAGCACCTTCCAAGTGCCAAGCACTATTCCAGGTTCTGGGATTGA
Organism: Macroglossus sobrinus; assembly: GCA_004027375.1. NCBI lineage: Eukaryota > Metazoa > Chordata > Mammalia > Chiroptera > Pteropodidae > Macroglossus > Macroglossus sobrinus. Next base: position 585,127 of record PVKZ01000434.1, on the reverse strand, counting down.
GTGAAGTTATAGAGCAAAGCTCTTGATGCACAGTCGATGCCAGGTGATGGTAGCTGTTACTAGCCTTATTATTGTTGTTGTTGGTACTTCAGAAGTGAGTCAGCTAAGGTCTGGGGCTTTGTAGAAATATAAACTCAGATGTTGACAGGAGGAAGCCAAGTGACTAGAACTTGGGTTTGGGGTGCAGCTGATACTGGGAAGAGGCAGCCAGCTCTTTGGCCCTGAAACTCAATGAGGCTTGAATAGAGATCATTCCCTAATGACCATCATGATCCCTCTGTCCTTTTGCTTCTGCCACCAGTATCAAATTGAAATGCCTGAGTCCTTCTGGGATTGACAAAATGCCTGGAGACTGAGATGAGCTTCAAGGGGACCCTGAAAGGCTGAGAAGAGAGCCCCCAATTGAGCAACAGGAAACAAAAGACTCCCTTCTTCTCTCTCCCACATTAAGCCCCTTCCAGCTCTGAAGCTCACCTCTTCAAAAGACTCCACCTTCCGCTGGAAGAACTTCACTCCCCTCTCAGTTAACCTAGGATGATCAGACACATCAAAAAGCCCAGTGTTTAATTCTCTGCCCCATTTCTCCAAAAGGATGGCATAGGGAATGTTTCCCAAAGAAACTTCTGTCTCACAGAATGCTCCTTGAGAAAATGGCTGTATAGTTAAATCAGTTTATGAACACCTTGAATGACTAGTGGGTCATAAAATATCCCTTGGGAAACCTGAGATGGTCCAAGTCCCTCATTAGACTGATGGAGATGGGAGAAGGGCTTTGCTGAAAAACATAAAGTGAGTCAGTGATCAGACTGGGACTCAAACCTAGACTTCTTAGTTGAAAACACTTCCTACTACCACATTGCTTTGTACTATCAAAGGGATGACATGCAGGCTGAGGACAGGACAGGGTTGGACCAATGCAATATTCCCTTTTGTCAGAAGCAAGCATGGAGAGGGAGGTGGGATGAGTACATTCCCTAAATGTCCCAGCAGAAAAACATCTGTCACCATTAGAAATATGGTAGAAATATCAAAAGAACAATAAATAAAACATATAAAGGTTGAAGCATAATCTTAGGACTATGTAGTTTCCTCAAGATAGTAAAACTGGGAGCATCCTTTCCTGGAAGAAGCTAAAAAGCTTTAGAAGAAATAACCATATTTTAGTACAATGTTTCCCAAACCTGGTTGCTAATTAAAATCACGCAGGGAAACTTCTTAAAATAAAAACTTATGAGCTCCATCACAGAGGTTTTGATTCAGTAGATATGAAGCAAGGTCATAAAATTTATGTTTTTAAAAATGTCTCCAGGTTATTTACTAAAATCCACCACCCACTACATTTAAAACAAAAACTTAATGAAATAGTAATATATAAGAAATATATGGAATCTTCTTTAATATGAATGTAAGTGAATGTATGTATAAGCGTATCTCTCAAGCTAATGTTTGCTCATGTAGAACACTGAAAGATTCGTATCAACATCAGGACAAGACAGGGACATCCACTATCACTTGTATTAGTTAAAATTGTTCTAGAGGTACTGGTCACAGCAGTTAGACAAGAAAAAACGAGATATAAACATAAGGCAACTTCTGTTTTATATATGATGTAAATATATATGGAAGACTTAAGAAAATCCATTTAAAACATTTAAAATATCCATTACACAAACATTTCAGATTTAGTGAGGTCAATTATAAATATCACATGAATGAGCTGCCTAGGTGCTTCTGTTGCCCAACCAGGTGTGGGAACCATTGTCTTACAGCCCAGAAGCAATCAGGACCAAGGATAGCTCTCACCACTCCTAAGGGTTAACATTTGGCTGTTGGTCAATACAAAGATGAATCCCATGAACAATCATCTACTACAATCCTGGCTCCTGAGAGGTGCTAGAGAAACTAAAGTTGAAAATCTCACCTTTTAGTCAGCCACTGTAGATACTTCTTCCCCTCAATAATCAGGCTTGTGTTGAACCAGCCATAGCTAGAGTCACAGCAGGCAAACATGGGAGTAAAGGATCAGAATCAGAGGTATATTTGAAAGCTGTCAAATGCAGGTGGGAGCAGTGTCATTTTGTGAGCCCCAAAATATAGAGTCAGGGCCACTGGGTGAAGTTCAAGGGAGAAGTGTTTTTCAGTTTAATGCAAAGAAGAATTTTCTATCAGACAAAGCCATCCCTGACATTGAGATGTGCAAGTGGAGACTGGACACTCATTTGTAGAGAGGATTCAAGCATTGAACCAGGTGAGGAGAGGACCAAAGAGGCATTGGGTTATAGAAAAAAGAATAGAGGGGTTTGGAGTCACACAGACTTGGTTGGAATCCCATTTTGGTCAGTTGGCTATGTGACCTTGGGAAGTGACTTAGCCTCTCTGAAACTCAGTTTCCTCATCTATAAAAGAGGATACTGCAATAAAGCATCTGGGCCTGAGATCTATGATTCCTTATCCTCCACATCCTTAGCCCAAGGCCCAGTTTAGGTGGGTGGCCTTTCTGAAGGAGCTGGGCAGAGCACCAAGAGACCAAGGTACCAGGGCCTCTAGGCCTGAGATGGGACAAGAAATTTGGTGACTCCATATTCTGCTGCCTTCTGTACAGGTATGTTTGAATTACAGGGTTTCAGTGCCTTAGCCGATGACAATAACCTTACTTGTAATCAGGGAACATGTCCAGCTCCCTAGGGGTCAGCTTCCGAAATCCCAAAACTATGTCTTTCCAGTAAGGGTCCTGAAGGGGAAAGAGAGAAGAGGGCACAGGAATGGACAAAAATCAACAATAATGATAGCAACAAAAACTTATATAATGGTTACTGTGTGTAAGGTGCTGTTCCAAGCATTTTACTTATACCACTCTATTTAATCTTCACAACCACCCATTGAGGTAGATACTATTCTTATTCTTATTTTACAGATGGGCCCATTGAGGCTTAGAGAGGTTAAATAACTTAAATAAGGTCTAAATAAGGTCTAAGGTCACATAGCTATTAAATGGTAGAGGCTGATATCTGAACCCACACAGTTTGGCTTCTGAGTCCAAATTCTTAACTATTAGGCTATACTAAGACCAAGAGTAAGATGGAGTGAGTGATAGGGCAAGGGTCAGAGATATGAGAGAAAAAAGGGGTGACAGTAAGAGTTGCCAAGGGGTAAGAGTGGTAGGCAGCAGAGCATAGGGTCAGACAACTTAAATGAAGATTTTGACCTCACCACTGACCATCTTGAATTCTCTTAGACTCAGTTTTCTGGTCTGTATCATGAAGCAAATAGTTACTCTTGGTGCCACAGAAGGTGACAGATAGTGTGATAGTGTGGGTAATGCCCTCAGCATGGTGCTAAATTTGACTAAACCCTGGAGAGCTGGCATGGGGTTCTGATTACCCACCCAGATCACCCTTTTCAAGCAACCTGACACCATCCTCCAAGGCTGTGCCCTTCTAAGCATATTAGGTGCCATGTGGCCACAGACTGCCTGGGTTCAAATCCAAGCTCTGCCACGTTAAAGCTTTGTGAGCTCAGGTAAGGGACTCTATTTCACCTGCAAAAGGAAGATAACAACAGCACTTACTTCCTGGTTATTAAGAGAATTAAATGAGTCACTATTTATAAAGTAGTTAGGACAGGGCCTGGCACACAGTAAGTGCTTTATAAGTTTGTACCATGATTAGAGTTTCAGTCCATTTTAATGAAAAGCTGTGGGACCTCCAGGGGCACAGAAAACCTTTTGATTTCAGCACCAAGTGGCCACCACTAAAAGATATGTCTGAGTTTTATCCACGGCAATCAAAGGCTAGTTACCCCAATTCACCATAAGATCATTTTTTCTCTGCCAATTTAATAACAAAATTGGAAACAAAAATAATTTTAAAAGCAAAAATAGATTTAAAGTAAATCTGTTTTGAATACAGGAGTCTGTCACCTATGAGATTCAAAGTACTCCCAAACTTGGTGCCCTGGCGCTGGTCTGTGATCAAGGCTCTGCCTCAGAGTCAGGGACTCCTTACTCACTGGAACAGCTTCACGGAAGATGTTGTAGCCTGAGATTAGGGCCAGGCCCATGTTTGCAGCATTGGGAGAATGGATGTGGCTCAGAAGATAGTCGAAGGTCTGCTGGTTCCAATGCCTGGAAAAGTCCCCCAGAGAATCATCACCTAATACCCTGAGCTAGGTAAGACAGCTTTGAAGGTCAGGTTACATGAGACTGTGATCAGTCTGGTGCAGGTGTGTCTAAATCCAGAAATCCACTATGTTCCACTCCTGCAGCACCCCAAATGCCTATGTGTCTTCCCTCTCCTGAAACTTTCCAACATTTCCCCATTAATAGGACAGAGAAAAGGGGAACAAAGGATACTCTGTCACAATCATTTGGAGCCCACATCTACTTGGGATCACATAGCTGCTGAGTTTAAATGAAGGCTTTCACTAGCTGTGAAGACTGTGAGCCACATGGTTCAGGCTCTCTCTGGGAATCCCCCCATTGTAAATACTGGTGGTAGACATAATGCTCCTACCAAACATTTCCCTCTTCTCTCTCAGCACACAGCTCAATTACATTTCCCTGACTCCTTTGCACCTAGGTATGGCCATGTGACTGCATCTTGGCCAATGGACCCTAAAGACTCTGTATATGTGATCCTTAGGTGCCAGCTCATAAGAATGGCAATGTTGGAAGCCACAGAAGAGAACCAAGAGAAGGAAGGAGCCTCTTCTCTGAGTTGCCATCTATAAATCAAGAACACTGTTTTTTGAATTTGTGGGAAGAATGAGTTTTGTTCTAAGGCTTTCATCTAAGGCTTCCTTTGTTGAAGCAGCTGGGGGTCTCTAAACTGACATAATGACCTTTGTCACTTCTTTGCTAAACCTAAATGTTGATTCACCCACTTAGAAGTATTCCTGATTCAGTGATGCATATGGCATCGACAGCCACCTGGTCTAGAGAAAGAATGGAGAAAAAGCCTCTATCTGTCTGGCACACATCATTTCTATCACTGCTAAGATCAAGTGTAGCATCTGTCTGGCACATTGAAGGGACTTAATATTTATTATTTTTTTCACATCATGCCAGGCTATAGTCTCCACAAAAAGCTTGTTTTTGGTGGCAAGGACCCTGAGAGGGAGTATCTCCTCTGCAAACTCAGCCCCTCTGGCCCCCCAGCCACCTTCTGGGACCCTCACTCACGCCTCCTGTGGGTTGCTAGGGTCAGAGAGGTAGGGCTGCCAGAGGCCAGCAGCTACATCGGAGTTGGTGAGCGGTGTGAAGCGGTCTGCGTAGACCTTCATGTCCAGTGACTGCAGGACTGAGTGGTAGTGCTCATGAATGCAGAGAGCGGTGGACAGCCCAATGACCCCTGCTCCGATCACTGCCACACGCATTGTGCCAGCCTGCAGGAAGGAAGGGTTGAGGTGTGCTGTCATCATGATCATCTCTATCACCATCTTTGCCATTGCCATTACCCACTGAAAGCTTAGAAAGTGACAGATACTGCCAAGGCCTTTTTATACTTGATCTTCTCAATGACACTTACAAATGGAAAAACAGGTATGGAGAGACAAAGCACCTTGCCCAAGGTCACACAGCTGGTAAAGGATACCACTTTCTCCAGGAAGCCTCCCTAAATACCCTGTTCTGAGCAGGGAATCTGTAAAAGGCCTAGCAGAGTGCCCAGACAGCTCTAGGCTGTGGAGAAATGATTAGGACAATGGGCCATCTTTAAATCTAAAATTTGTTGCCCACTGGCCATTAATCTTGGGCCAGAGGCTTTATGACTCTTAATTTCTTCTTCTAAAAAATGGGAAAATTAACTTGTGCCTCAAAGAGTAGATTGGAGATTTATCAAGATGGCAAATGTAAAATGCTTAACTCTGTCTAGTACAAAAGAGTGACTTACTGATGTTTGTGGAGCATCTATTGTGTGCTAGCCCCAGCTCTATGAGATTCCCATGAATTATTTAATCTAAGTCTTCCAGTGAGGTAAGGATTAGTGTTATTGGCTCCACTTTACAGATGAGGAAAGTGAGACTCAGAAAGGTGAGGTTACTTACCTGAGGTCACACAGCCAGGAAGTGGTATTGCTGGGATTTAATTTCAATTCAAGTAAACTGACACCCACGATTGCACACCTACTGTGTGCCAGGCTGGCAGCTAGTGGATGCATCTGTGAACACATCAGATGCAATGCCTGGCCTCAGAACTCAGGTCTTTCAGCATACCCCGTTCAGGGCCTGCCTTGGGGTGCTGGGCTGCCTGGGTCCTCAAAAGTTTAGAAGGCCTGGCAGCTTTTGACCTTGAAGCTGCTTGGGCTCACACAGCAGGGAAATATTCTGCGGGTTCCTGCAGAGGCAGAACAAGGGTACGTTTTGTGTCCAGAAGGGCCAAATTCAACTTTCCCTCCTTTTTACTCACAACTCTCCTCCCACAGACTTTGGCTCTTGGCAACTTGGCAACTTGGGCCTGTGGCCCTGAACAGCAGAACATTCTCAGTATGGCCTAGTTTTGTAAAGAGGGAAACAGCTCTGGCTTACAAGAACTGGATTCTGTTGGGGTTTCAGCAGCCAAGTTGGAGATAAAACCAAAAAGCAAAAAGGCATCATTGCTCTGGATGATTCTCCTTCCAGCTGCCAGCCTGGGCTTGGTTGAGAGGCGGAGGACAGACCTTCCTAAGGACCCCAGCTTCCCCCTGCAACCTTCTTGTCTATAAAATAAGAGTAAACTGATCTCATGGAGTTGTTCTGAAGGTTAAATGACCAGCTTGGTAACAGTTCCTGGTACAATGCTTGGCATGGAGAAGGCCCTCAATACATGGAAGCCTCCTTTTGTTCCCCAGCACCTTGGAAATATCAAAAGAAAGAACAGCGGATGCAAAAAAAAATGAGAGAAAGAAGGGGGAGTCAGACCCAGCTTTACTTTTCTCTTGCTGTGTGACCTTGGCCAAGTTACTTCCCCCTCTTTGGGCCTTCTGACTGTCTCTGCATAATTTCTAAATTGACCACTTTTGAATATTAACAGTAAGAGGAAAAAATAGAGGGCTTTCCTGTATTTTTAAAGTTCCCCAAAATGAAGAGGAGGCAATAATAACAATAATAACCCAGGCTAGGAGTCAGACACACCCAGGTTCACAGTCCGGCCCTGGCACACACCAGCTGTGTGAACGTAGACAAGTTTCTTAACTTTATTGAGCCAGGGTGACCAACCTCCCCGATTTTCCAGGACTGAGGGTGTCCCCAAGATGTGGACTCTGAGCGCTAAAACCAGGAGAGTCCTGTGGCAAACCTGGATGAGTTGGTCATCCTGAGTTTCTCCCTGCCTATTGTCTCCCCACCAGAATATTGGCTCCAGAATAGCAGGGACTTTTGTCTTCTGCTCTATTCCCAGAGCCTAGAATAATACCTGGCCCATAGCAAGTACTAATGAATGAGTGAATGAATGAATGAATGAATGAACGAACTAATGAATGGAATTCTCATGAGAATCATAAAGTGTGAGAAAGCTCATAAATGACAGCAGTGATTATCATTATCCCCAGTTTACAAATGAGGCAGCTGAGGCTGGGAGAAAGCAAAGTTAATTATTCAAGGTCAGAGCAAGAGCTGGAGGAAGGGAAGGGATATGAACCCAGCTCTGCCTTTTCCACTACTGGAGTTTTTTCTATTCTCATGCCACCTAGAAAACCAGTAAAGAACGGAAAATAAAAGGAGCTGCTTATATAATAAAAGTATGTGAGGTGAGAGAAGGAGTTTGAAAACCCTTATGATGTTTCTGGTCAGGGAGAAAGAGCTTTCCGATCAAAGCAGAGCAATGTCACATGCCCAAGAGAAGAGCATAAGAAAGGACCCAGGGCAACTTCTGGAACCAGCTGGCAAGATAAAAAGGGAAAAAGAACAGCTTGGGGCTCAGTTTCTCTATTGTGTAAAATCCTAAAGATGAGCAAGACGTCATCATGCAGATGGAGAAACTGAGACCCAGAGAAGAGAAGCAAATTATCCAAAGTCACGCATTTGTGATAAAAGGATTCATGGAGTCTTGGGGTTCAAAAGTCTCTGTGAAAGACAGGAATAGGTCACATCAAGAGAAAAACTTCCATGTGTAAATAAACAATAGTAATAGCAGCTGCTAGTTTTTCAACTCCTAGGATCCTGCTAAGAACCTTACATGTATTATCTGCTTTAATCTTCTAACAACCCTTGGGGTTATCATTATGCCCTTTTTACAGATCAGGCACCTGAGACTCAGCCAGCCAGCTGGTGAGAAGCAGAGCCCAGGCTGGCCTGACTCCCCAGTGAAAATCTGAGGGTCAAGTAGGTGAACAGAAAATCCCACATTTCAGAATCCTGCATGGAAAAAAAAAACATAAAATATAACAAATGTAAGAATTTTTAGTATGTTCAGGCATAGAATCGAAGAGAAAAATTGTGTCTCCCAAGTCAATTACCTTAATAAACTATGTGAATCAAATTTGATACCGATTATAGCAACTCTCTGTGTGTGTTAAAGTGCAATATAAATGCATGAGGTTCTTATTAGAAGTGGGAGCCAGGCTGTAGAATCTGAAAGACCAGCCTCAGGTAAAATTATTCATGTGTGTGGGCAATGATTTTTTGCACAGAGCTCAGTTATTAAGTCAGCCATTTTCTTGTTGTTGCTAATGTGTTTATTAGTGTTTCAATTTACCTCCATGTTAATGCCATTACTTCAATGAAGCATGCTTGGAGTGTGCATCTAGGAAAATGCAAACACCTGAGTTATTACATTTATCTCTGTGTGTGTGTGTGTGTGTGTGTGTGTGTGTGTGTGTGTGTAATTATAATGTCTATGTAAGTGTGGAGCAGGAACGGAATACTTTTGGTTGTCTGTCACTTGTCAGACACATGTAGCTGCAGTACAGACATCCTCTTACTTAAAGGTTCTACAGAGATGGGACTGAAGTTCAGAAAGAGGAAGTCACTCCCAAAGTCACATCCGATTGCCTGGGGGGGCTAGCAATCGGCTCTGGACCCGGTTCTATCTGAGCTTTCTGCACTGTGCCATTAAACTATTTAGGCAGCCAGCAATAAGTTGGCACTTTCTGCTTGCATTTCAGTCTTGTATTTGTTTGCTTATAACTTCTCTTGTTCCCAGAAAGGAATTTGAGGCAGCTTATGTCTTTGATGGCTATATGCATGGAGCAAAGAATAGGAAAGTCTTGTTCTGAAAAAATCACCAAGTCATGGGTGAGATATTTGAATGAATATACTTAGCTCTTCCAGGTTGCTCCATACAGCTACTTCTTATAAGGTTGATGTTTTCAGTTTATATTTAAAATGGAACAGATTCTATAAATGTTCAGCAACCAGGCTACCAGCTCCTGCCCCTAAAATAATAATATTTACCATTTATTGAGTTCTTGCTATGTGCCCAGTTCTGTGCTAAGCATTTGAAATTAATCACCTCTTTTAATACTCAAATGAACCCTGTAAGAGGTGAGTTATGAGCCCATCTTTCAGATAAGGAAACTGAGGCTTGGAGAGGTGAAGGTACCTGAGGTCCCTGCCCAACTCAAGGCTGTCCTGTCACTGGCCTCAGGCTCTAATGTGAAGCTTCCTTTGTTGATGCTGAGAGGATATTAAGTTCTGCTGTGTCCCCACACACACCCTCACTCACCTGGTGTGACAAACTGCTGGAGAAAAGAGGCAGCTGCTGTGGGCGCAGAGTCCTGTCTCCTGAGGGGAGGCTCCTGATTCTGGGGTGTCCCTTCCTCAGCCCTCTGTCTACTAGCTGAGACTGAAGCTCAGGGTCAAAGTCTGGAATTATGGACTAAACTGTTCACAGGGGCTGGATCTGGGCCAGGCTGAGAGACCTCCCCTCCCTTCCCCTCACTCCTGGTCCTTGAAAAGCTGCCTGACTTTTCTGGCTGATCCTAAGCCCCTGTGTTCAGGCCTGGGGTGGGGAGTGGCGGGGGGTGGAGAGGGAGGACAGGCGGGGGTTCTTGGAGGGCTGATGGGCACAAGGTCTGGCTCCTGGGCCAGCTGGAGATGATTCGCTTTCTTTCCTCTTCTTGCTGCCACCCTGGGGGAGGGGAGAGTCGGTCCCTGGCCTGCAGGGTGGGAGTGATCAGTCTGGTAGTCCCTGAGGGGAGGCCAGAAGTACAGGACAGGGGCTCCCAGAGCCAGCCAGCCATCCCATTGCCATTCTGGGATGCTAGGTAAATGAAGCCGAGGAGAGACTCGAGGTGATGCCTGTTCTGGCTAAGAGGATATATGGCTCTTTGCTCTGGTATCCCTATCTCACCACACGAGTGATGAGACTTCAGGTCCCTCCTCTGCCAGAGCTAGACCTGAAGCTGTGATGATTAGAGCCCTGAGGTTATCAAGTGCCTCACTGTATGGGTGAGAAGACTGAGGCCCATAGACAGTGACCAACCAGCACTGGGTGAGGCATCCATTGGGTCAGCTTTGAAGGTCCAGCCTCTACCCTCCTCTACTGTCAGCATCATCAAATAAGAAGGTAAAGATGAAATAAGGAAATGAGTGAAAATTCTTAATGCATAGCATTGTTCTTTAATAATAAAGAATGGGATGAACTTCACCTTTTACTCTATACACTTCCATTTCATTAAAAAAATTTTTTTTAGAATAGTCATGTATTAGTTTTATATCACACCACCTTAAGAAAATTCCTTGTGCCTCCAGTTCTTTATAGAAACACTTAAAAGTTAATACAAGTCAGCCAGAAATCTTCATGCTTCCACCAACTCCCATCCTAGCAATGATTTACTTTTTGTGAATTTTGATGTGTTAGTTTTAAATACTTTACCTGAATTACTCATTTAACATCACAACAGCCATATAAACTAGGTGCTATTATTATCGTCTCTCCTTTTGATTCTAAAATTTGTTCTCAATATCCACTACAACTAAACATATTTCTATCCTGAAATTCAGCAACGCTAGTCTTATGAATATACCCAAGAGAACTGAAAACATACATCAACCAAGAATCCTGTACAAGAACATTCATAGCCCCAAACTGGAAACAACAAAATGTCTACTAGCTAGAAAATAAATAAACAGACTGTGGTGTTTTCTGACAATTTGTGTCATGGAATATTATATAGCAATGAAAAAGACAAATACTGCAAATACACAACAACTTGGATGAATTTCACAGTCATTATGTTGAGCAGAAACTAGACAGAAAAGAGCCCATACTGCATTATTCCATATATGTGAAATTCAAGAAAAGAAAAAAGTATTCAATGGTGATAGAGGATATTGGAGGAATAATTATCTCTGGGGGAGGCACTGACCAGGAAGGGATGCGAAGAGGTATTCTGGGATTTTGCAAATGTGTCTCTTAATCTGTGTGGTGTTTTAAAGAGTGTATGCTTATGAGAAAATTCATTAAGCACACATTCAAGATTAAGATTAATGAACTTGATACAATTATAAAGAAAGAGGGAAGGAGTGGGAGATAGAATGAGGAAGGAAAGAAGAAAGAAATGAAGAGATGGAGGAAGGAAGAAAGAAGCAAGGAAAAAAAGGAGATAAAGAAAGAAGAAAGAACTTGTCCATAGTGACATTGCCTATAAGCAGAGGTCCCTATTCAAACCCAGGTTAAGGTTGCCAGATCTATTTTTTACAAGACACCCTGTATTTTTTTTTTTTTAATTTAGATCAGCTTCTTTATTCTAAATTCCCTTCGGTGTGCATATGTCATACATTTGTAATACATTTAGATCTGTTGCCATAGTCTATATTCCATCCTGCATAATACTGGTTGACTTTTTTAAAATATGCATATAATAAAATATACTTGTTATTTTGTATAGTTCTGTGGCATTCTGCAAATACGTAGTCTTGAATCCAGCACCATATAACTATACAGAACAGTTCCATCATCTTCCAAAATTCCCTGTGCTACCCTTTTGTAGTCAAACCCTTTTCTCATTCCCCATTCCTGCCAACTGCTAACCTATTTTTGTTTCTTACAGTTTTGCCTTTTTCAGGATGTCATATGAATAGAGTCATACAATATGTAACTTTTGGGTCTGGCTTCCTACAGTTAGCAAAATGCATTTAAGATTCATTTATGTTTTGGTATCAATCAATCATTTGTTCTTTTTTAAATCTCTCAGTAGTTTTAATTAGTAGTAAATGATGAATTTTGTGAAATGATTTTTCTGCATCTATTGAGATGATATGGTTTTACTTCTTTAGTCTTTAATATAGTGAATTACACTGATATTTAAATGTTGAACCAGTCTTGCTTTTGTGATGTGAATCCCACTCAGTTGTGTGCTTGATGTATTCTTTTCATGTATTACTGGATATAATTTGTTAATATTTCGAGTTTTGTTTCTATGTCCACAAGGAATACTGGTCTGTAGTTTTCTTCTCTTGTAATATGTTTTCAGGTTTTGATACTAGTATAATCCCATTTTCTTTTTTACTTAATTTTAATTTTTAATTTTTCAATTACAGTTGACATTCAATATTATTTCATATTAGTTTCAAGTGTACAGCATAGTGGTTAGACGTATATATAATTTACAAAGTGATCCCCCAATAAATCTAGTACCCACATGGCATCATACATAGTTATTATAATATCATTGACTATGCTGTACTTTCATTCCCATGACTATTTTGTATTTACCAATTTGTACTTCTTACTGCCTTCACTTTTTCATCCATCCCTCAACCCCTCACTCATTGGCAACCATCATTTTTTTTCTCTGTATCTATGGATCTGTTTCTGTTTTGTTTGTTCAGTTATTTTGTTCTTTAGATTTCACATATGAATGAAGCTCTATGATATTTGCCTTTCTCTATTTTCACTTAGCATAATACCCTTTAGGTCCATCCATGTTGTCACAGATGGTAAGATTCCATTCTTTTTTTATGGCTGAGTAATATTCCATTGTATATATATACCACATCTTCTTTATCCAATAATCTATTGATGGACACTTAAGTTGCTTCCATATCTTGGCTATTGTATTGTTTTTTTGAATTGGTATTTTGGATCTCTTTGGATAAATACCCAGAAGTGGACTTGCTAACTCTTAAAGTAGTTCTGTTTTTAATTTTTGAGAAAACTTTATACTTTTTTCTATAGTGGCTGCACCAATTACAATCCCACCAAAAACGCAGTAAGTTTCCCTTTTCTCCACATCCTCTCCAACACTTGTTTATTGATTTATTGATGATAGCCATTCTGATAGATGTGATATCTCATCGTGATTTTAATTTGCATTTCTCTGATGATTAGTCACATTGAGCATCTTTTCATATGTCTATTGGCTATCTATATTTCCTCTTTGGAGAATTGTCTATTCAGGTTCTCTGCCCATTTTTAAACTGGATTGTTTTTTTTTGTTGTTTTTTTTTTTTTGTTTTTGGTGTTAAGTTCTATGAGTTCTTTAAAAATTTTGGATATTAACCCCTTATCAGATGTATCATTGGCAAACATCTTCTCCTATCCAGTAGGTTGTCTTTTTGTTTTGTTGATGGTTCCTTTTGCTATGCAAAAACTTTTTAGTTCGATGTAGTCCCATGTGGTCCTTCTATGAGAATCTAATACCTGATGATCTGAGGTGGAGCTGAGGCGGTGATGCTAGTCCTGGGGAGCAGCTGCAAATACAGATGAAACTTTGCTGGCTTGCACACCGCTCACCTCCTGCTGTGTGGCCCAGTTCCTAACAGGCCACAGGCCAGTACCAGTCCACAGCCTGGGGGTTGGGGACCCCTGGTTTACATGATACAAATTACAGAAAGTAAAGTTCCACAGAATATTCTTGGAATAGCTATTGGAATGAGTAGAAGGTATCCCCCAGGAGGGATGTGAAAAATTTTAAAATCTTTATCAGAAGGGGCCATGAGTTTAAAAAAAAAGGTCCACCCTAACCCCTGCTGGTCAGCCTGTGGCCTGTCAGGTGTCGCTTGTGGACCAGAGTACCTTAGAATCCTCGCCTGTAGCAGTGAGCACAGCTTCAGTGGGCTCATGCCAGGGTGCTTCTAGACAGTTGCCAGGGAGTAGGGGTAAAAAAAAATAGAAAGAAAGAAAGAAAGAAAGAAAGAAAGAAAGAAAGAAAGAAAGAAAGAAAGAAAGAAAGAAAGAAAGAAAAAAAGAAAGAAAGAAAGAAGGAAGGAAGGAAGGAAGGAAGGAAGGAAGGAAGGAAGGAAGGAAGGAAGGAAGGAAGGAAGGAAGTCAAAAAAGAAAAGAAAGGAAAAGAAAAAATTGAGAAACACTGGCTGATTGAATCTGTCCATTTTACAGTTGGGTAAACTGAGGCCCAAAGAGAGGAAGGCATGTGTTCTAAATCCCACAGGGGTATAGGACTCATTCAGTCAGTTGTAAGGCCCTTGAGAAAGTACTCAGAAGTCCAAAGTTTGCTGATCGTGACAGAAAGCACCAAAGAACTTTTGGAAGCAATTTCTGTTTATTTGGCTGGAGTTTTAGGAACCAAAGATCTTTCTGATGTAGGTTAATAAACATTGCCTCCTAGCAGATTGGAAATACACTCAGGTCAGGGCAAAGGAATCATTCACCAGGAGAATTCTCTGCAGGAGGCAAAACTTTTTGTACTCAAATCTATTTGTCTTTTTTCTTTTATGGTTTCTGCCATTGATGACATATTTAGAAAACTTGCTTTCCCCCAACTGCCCCACACTGACTTTCTAGAACATTTGAGAGTTTTTATATATTTAAATATTTGATTCATCTGGAATTAATTTTGGAGACTACAAGGTGGGGGATAGGGACCCAATTTTATTTGCTAGCCAATGGCACCGAAATGGTTGGTTGAGTCACTCGCCTCTTCTCCGCTGATATCTACCTGCTTTTAACATTCACTAAACTTTCCTGTGAGTTTGAATCTCCATTGCATTCTATTAATCTGATTCTTTCTAAGCTAGTGTTCATTCTGTTTTAATTTATGCAGCTTTGTCACATGTTTAATAGCTGGTAGAACAGATCCCCTCTCTTTACTCTTCTTTTTTGGAGTTTGCCTACCCCTTCTCCCACAGTTAGCTTTGTGGGGGAGTTAGTCATTAAGATGAGGACTCGAGCTGAACAGTCTCAGTTGCCCTCCTTACCTTTGTGATTTGTGCTGGTACTGAAGGAAACCAGAAGGAAATTAGTCAATCCCTAGCTCCACCCCTCATGGTCCCCATGATCTCAGACAAAACCCCTCGAAGCCTCATATGTAGAATTGGGGGGAGAAGGGGTTAATAAAATTTTCTTACTATTGTAAAAATAACTAGAGATTTTCTCTTATTGTGGAATTAGGATGAAACAGTGATAGTCACAGGGCATAATGCAGAGTAAATATGTAAATATGTTAAACAAAATTCAATAGAAAGCAATTTTAATGATCTTATTGGCTTTATTCAACAATTCATGAATTGGGCAGCACCCAATCTAGCAGGCAGAAAGGGACTCTGAGGAGCTGTATAAAATGAAAGACTTTTATAGGCAGAAGGGAGATGGAACAAGGAAGTTATATGTACCAGGAAAAAAAAAAGTGGATTGGTTATTACAGGTTATTTTTCTTTAGAGAATGGCAAGGGTCTATCAGGCAGATTTCCTAACTGGTACTGATTAGGCAGTTCCTGGTTGACTGGTTCAAGATTCCATTTTTGGGAGAGCCAAAACTGTAATTAAATTAAGTCTAGGTTTGATGATGTGGAGCTTAGCATAAGCAATTCTATTTTGGGCCTGTTGTTTTTAACAAATGTTAGCTTGTTCAATATTTATTTTAAACAAAAGTTAGCTTGTTTGATAATAAGTGCTATTATCTCTTATCAAGATCCCTTACACCCAAAAAAATTAGACTGAGATTTTCATTGGAATTGCATTTAATTTAATTTGATAATTCTACTATGGTGACTCTTTACAAGCAAAAACAAATAATCTAACTCTTCATATTTTTCTTCCAAAAACTGGGATCCCACTCTCATTGCTTATATACTGTTCAGTGACTTGCTTTATTTTTCCCTCACTTAACATTTTATAAAACTTTTTATGCAGTAGTACATTGTTTTATAACATGTTTTATATGGTTGCTGTATTCATTTTCTATTGCTGCATAACAAATTTTCCTCAAAATATAGCAACCTAAAACTGTTATCATTTGTGACCTCACACATTTTCTGTGAATATGGAATCTGGGAGCAGCTTCACTGGGTGATTTTGGCTCAGTGTCTCTCAGGACTGCAGTCAGGATGTTGCCATGGCTACAGCCTCATCTGAAGGCTTGGTAGGGGCTGGAGGGTCAACTTTCAAGGTAGTTCCCTCACATGGCTGGTAGGTTGGTGGTAGCTATTGGCAGGAGGCTTCAGTTCCTTGCCATGAAGACCTCTTTCTATAGGGCAGCTTGAGTGTCTTCATGACATGGCAACTGGCTTGCCTGAGACTGTGTGGTCCAAGAGAAAGCAAGATGAAAGCTACAGTGTCTTTCATGACCTAGTCTCAGAAGACATACACTGTCATATCTGCAATGTTCTTGGGGTTACAGACTAGAGGGCTCCATGAAGGCATGGATGCCGGGAGTTGTGGATCATTGAGGGTCATCCAGGAGGGCCATTATATTCATATACCAAAACCAATCGCCTCTCATAGTATGTTTAATCGTTCTCTATTATAAGCTGGTCAGTGCATTGCCTGTGGTCATACAGTGAGTTAGAGGCAGAGTCAGGATAGCTCAAATTCTGTGAGTACACCCACTGCAGAAGGAAGGGGAGGCATGGAGGAAAAATCCAAGAAACCAGATTATATCAGTGGAGAGTAGAAGAAGGGAACTTTCAACCAATTCCACACAGGGACAATAATTTCTTGGCCACCTGGTTGCTGATGCCTTGGATACCAGTGATACTTGGACACTGTAGGCCAAGTGGCCAAGGTTTTCAATCCTAGAATACCATACCCTACATGCAGGGGTGCATCCAAACTGTCACCTCTCAGGCTAGAAAGACATATAACCTACACATGGGTGCTGAGGTCTTTTTGGTCTGGATTCAAATCCTATCTCTGCTCTGAGTCTCATTTTCCACATCCAAAGAAATGATAATATTAGGTATATTAGTTTCCTAGGACTGCTGTAACAAAGTACTACAAACTGTATGGTTTATACAGTAGAAATCTGTTGACTCACGGATCTGGAGACCAGAAGTCTTAAATCAAGCTGTTGATAGTGTTGGTACCTTCTGAGAGCTGTGAGAATTGGTTCTGTGCTGCTCTCCTAGTTTTTAGGGTTTGTATTCCTTGGCTTATAGTGGGAAAAATGCCGGTCTTCACATAGTGACTTCCCTGTGTCTCTGTATCTAAATTTCCCCTTTTCATAATGACACAGTCGCATTGCACTAGGGCTCACCCTAATGACCTTATCTTAACTTGCAGACATCCTCACAGACCCTATTTCCAAATAAGGTCAAATTCACGGGTCCTGAGGGTTAGGATTTTAACATTCAATCTCATAGCCAACCCATGAGATAAATGCTGTTATTCTTATCCCCTTTACAGAGGAAGAAAGTAAGCCTCTGACAAAGGAAGTGCCTGACCTGGCTCTCAAACTGGGGGTTGATTGAACCAGGTGGATCCCAGGATCTCTACACCTCCTGGGTGGGGTTGTCTCATGATGCTCCTGCTTAAATGTCACCTTGGCCAGAGGGTTTCTTGACCACTTGCCTAAACAGCCCTCACCTCATTCTTTCCCCTTACCCTGCTTTGTTTTTCTCTCAAGCCCTTTTTACTACTTGACATCATATTTCATTTACTTAATATTTATCTATGCCTGTCTTATTCTAAGAATTAAGAATTTTAATTCATTTAATCACAACTTATTTTGCATATATTATTGTAAATATACTTGCTTATGTGGTGTTTGATTTCATCCCCCCATTGTTTGGATGCCCTCAAAGGACAATGATTCTGTTACATTCACTAATGGACCCCGAATTCCTAGACTAGTGCCCAGCAGAATGTAGGTACTCCATAAATGTTTGTTGAATGAAAGAACTGAGTGAATGAAAAAATGATATAATATCCAAGAAATGCCTGAAACATAGTGGATTATGACATTATAATGATTTTTTTTACAATAGAGGTGTAGGTTGGCTTTTTAATTCATTTCTTACTGCTGCTATAACCAATTACCAGAAACCTAGTGGCTTAAGATAACAGAAATTTGTCATCTTGTAGTTCTAAAGGTCAGAGGTTCTAAAATGAAGGTGCCTGCAGGGGCCATGCTTTCTGGAGACTGAGAGGCGAATCCATTCCCTTGTTTTTCTGCTTCTGGAGACCACCTGCACTCCTTGGCTTGTGGCCTTTCTCATATCACTTCAGCCTCCCGCTTCTGTTGTCAAACCTCCTATCCCTCACTCTTATCCTTCTATCTCATTCTTATAAGGACTCTTGAGATTATATCAAACTCACCTGGATAATCCAGGAAATCCAGGATAATCTCCCCTTCTCAACATCTTGAATTTAATCACATCTGCAAAATTCTCCTCACCATGTCAGGATGCAGATTCACATGTTCTAGTGACTGAAGTATGGGCATATTTGTGTGTGTGTGTGTGTGGGGGTGCATTATTCAGTCTACCAGGGCTTTACTGCCTCTGAATTTCATTTCTGAATAGATAAGAAGTTGCAAATTAATTGCTGTAAGAAGGAAATTATTAGCAGCGTTCTCTTCCCTTTTCCCCTTCTGGGCTGTCGTGAAAGAACCTCTGTCTTTTGCCAGAGTCCTAAAGTAGAAAAACGTGGGTTCAAATACCAGCTTCATCACTCTCTAGTGACCGTGGGTGTGTGACTTAACCACTCTGTGTGTCAATTCCCTCACCCCTGAAATGAGAATCACAACAGTGACAAAAAATAAATAAAGAGGCCCAACTCAGTAACAGACACTGAGGCTGCAGGAGCACAGATAAGGGGTACCTAATCTTCCAGAAGGAGGTGACCCTGGAGCTTGAATGGGGGACGTTTACATGTTAATAAACAATGTATCCCAACACAACTTGCAAATCACTCTATAATAATACCTAGCAGACAGCAAATAACCAATGACTTGCTGCAAATTGAGCTGAGACTCCAAGGAGGAGGTGAAAGATAAATAGTATGATGATACCAAATGAAAAGGGCTCTCTCTACTGGATGCAAGGAAATTTTGGAGTTGCCTCTTCCGGCTAGTTCCACTCTTCCACCCCTGGGGTTCATTGAGGTCTACATACTGAGAGCAGAGGGCTTTCACTTCTCTTTTCCCCTTTCTACTCCTCTTACAGGAGTCAAACTTATGGGTGCTTTTCACCAAAGGGGTTTAGAATGACCAAAATTTTAAATAAAGACAGGGTCAAATCAAAACAGGATAAGTAAAAGTGTCTTGTGCCATATTGAATCTTGAGGAAAAAGGAAAGACCAGTAATACAGTACTGATCCTGGCTTTATTCTAAAATGTTGCTATTGCATGCATTATGAATTTTTAACATAAATTTTGTTTTTCTAAAATGTTGCATTAAAATATCATTTCTCTTGGTTACAGAGTTTGGCTTTTTTTTTTTTTTAATATCCCCTTAAATTTGTGCCCTCTACCTTGTCCCATCCCTACTCCTGAGGTTTTTCTTAGGAACCATATGACGAGACAGAGAGAGAGTTATGACAATGCAGCGACACTTGCTGTGTGTTTGAGGGTAGAAGGTGAGGAAGGCTATGGAAACCTGGACATGACACTACATCCAGCCTAGGGGGCAGGAGAGCTTTTCAGAAGTGATATCTGGCAAGAATTGGTTGTGGGAAGGAAGAGGATCTCTCATCTGTAGGAGGAAGTGAGAGGGGTGGAGATGGCCTCTGACAAAGTAGGAGCTGGTGGAAAGGTAGGCGGAGCCTGGGCCAGGGGTATTAGGGTTTAATGTTGTTGGAGTGGCAAGATCAGATGTTGGTACAAATTTCCTGATGGATTGAAGAGGAAGAGAATGGAGCAGTGAGTAGGCCTTGGCACTGGTGTAGGTAGTGATTCTCCAACTGGAGTCCCCAGAACCATTAGCAGCACCTGGGAATTGTTCAAAATGCAAAATTTTCAGCCTCTCTGAAAATTTAGTGAATCAGAAACTCTGGAAGGTGGGGCCTACGAATCTGTGTTTTCTCAAGGGAATTCTCAAGCACTAATTTGAGAACCATTGGCCTAAGGTTCTCAACCCTAAAAACCCATACCCTTGTTACAAATAGTTTATAATAAATAGATGCTTTACTCATTGGAAACAAATTTATAGATAATAAAGCCCACCTAGACATGTCATCTAAAAAACCAAAATCTGTACTGTTCTAACATAAAAGAAAAATAAGTCATAACAAAGCAACATACATTTCAATATGTAAAAGCTTGGGCATAGCTCTCCTTGAGGACAGAGGGAAGTCTCAGAAGCTTGTGTATGTTTTTAATGAACATGTTTATATTTGAGAAGTATGATATCACTAGTCAATTGAATATTGTCCATGATTTTGTCTTATACTGAACATTTAAAAATAAGTGCTAAACAAGTATGGCAGTCTGTCCACCAGGAGCGCAGCTATAAGTACAGGTATTTTGGGTGGACTGCTCTAATATTAGGAGTTGTTGCCATCTATAAACTCCTTTTCCCAAATGGATACCAACTCCTGACAAAGCTCTCAAACAGAACAAAGTATATTCTTCCCTCTAAACATAGTTGCATTTCTGAAAATTCCGTAAAAAATACGTTGTGCTAATATATAAAATGGAGTTAGGTTATGGCTTCAGATAATTAGGAATGGGGTTTTCACCCATACAGGTGTCTTGTGGGAATGGAACAATTCTCTTCTGGGGGGACCATCCAGTACATTGCAGGACATTTAGCATTCCTGGCTCCTGCCCTTTAAATGCCAGTGGTGCCAATAGCTCTAGCCTCCACACTGGATAATCAAAAAAATTCCCCAACAAACTGCTCCATAGGTGCTATGGTGCCCCTCATCGAGAATCACCTTTGAGATAAATAGTGCTGAGGGCCAGACCCCAGAAATATATAGGCAGTCCCAGCTCTTGGACCTGGGGGAGGCTAGGAGAGGCTGGGGGAGGGATCCAGGAAGCTGCCTAGGTTTCCGGTTAGATAGTAAAAGGGACAGTGGAGACAGTTTACTATGATAAGAAGCAGGATTAGACCACTACATTAGGGGGTGCTTGTGCAGTGTGGGCATGAAGACCAAGGTGAGGGAAGGAATTTGGATGAAAGAGAAGTTTCCCATTACCAAGTCAAGCCAGTACCACCTTCTTGGTATCTTACTCCCTGTCCCTGTCCATTCCAATGCTGGTCACCTCTCTCAAGATGACAACAGCGATCCTCTTGCTAATCTTCCTTCACTCTTTTGTCCCACAGTCCATTCTCCATGCAGCAGCTAGAGCTTTCTACAGTGACCCCTGACTCTTGACATTTTTTTCTCAGGAAAGCCTTCTCTGATATCCCCACTCCCTGACACCCTCTCCCTGCCAAGAGTTGGCTAGTGAGGAACAGAGTGAGGAAATAAAATGGAGTCACTACAGTCAAGATGCCAAATTACTAAAATCAAGTAGGTTGATGTATGAGGAAATGGTTCTATTCTTGTTTTAACTAGCCTGGGAACTTAAACTTTTGAACTTTCCAGTCCTGTGTAAATGCCTGGTTATACATTAGGTTATACACCAGGTAAACCTCTGATTACCCCCCAAAGATTCATGTTTCCAGACTACCTGGCATTCATCAACCAGACTGCCTCTCTTCTGACTGGTAATGGTCCTAGACCAATCCTAGGGCTAAGAATGCAGAACTGGTTATTCTCAAGAATGCACCTGTTAGTATAAGAACTCATCTTTCTTCTATGTAATAACTTCTGGGTTTTTGCTTAGCTGTGTTTCAAGTTTGCAATCCCAAAGACCCTTGAATAAATCTTTACCATTTACTTCTAGCCAAAGCCTCTTGATTCATTTATACTCAGTCAACACTGGGTTTCTGGATACAGAGAAGGAATTAATATAAAGATTAGCAAAATAATTTAAAAAATATGTCTAGTACAGTAGCCCTCCCCCTTACCTGCAGAGAATACGTTTCAAGACCCCAGTGGATTGTCTTAAACTGTGGATGGTACCGAACCCAATATGTACATATATATATATATGAAACTTATACATTAAGCACAGTAAGAGATTAACAATAATAACTAATAAAATAGAACAATTATAACAATTACTGTAATAAATGTTATATGGATGTGGTCTCTATCTCAAAACATCTTATTGTACTGTAGTCACCTGTGTTTTCCTTGTGATGATGTAAGATGATAAAATGCCAGACCTATTTCTGAATCTGTGCACCCATCTCTTATTTGCAGGAAATGGCTTAGTCATTTGTTTCAGAGCACCTTGCTGAAGTCTTCCTATAGGCTCAGTGCTTTCTGGCACAACACATTGCTTTTAATTAGAATATGTTTTCTGTTCATATTTCTCCCCTCAAATTTAATGCCTTTTCCATCTTAACCAAGCACTTATCATGCACTGTGGCTGTATCTTTTGCAGTTTGACTGCAAAACTAGCACAAATATCTTTTTCCTTCCTCATATTTTCAGCAATACAAGTTCGTCCTTACCATAGATCTTAGCAACCTCAGCACAAATTTTTTTCAGCACATAACTTTTTCTTTCCTTACTGAGAACTTTCACCTTGTCACTTAAAGGAAACACTTTACAGCCTCTCCTTGACATGTCTGAATTGTAATTTTCACTACTCTAGAACTTTGGGGCCATTATTAAGTAAAATAAGTGTTACTTAAACACTAGCATTGTGATCCTGAAAGAGTTGATCTGATAACTGACGACTAAGTGACTAACAGGCAGGGAGCCACTCTGGACAATGGGATGACTCACGTATTGGTGGCACCAAGCTGGATGACCTGAGATTTCATCATATCACACTCACGCACAATTTAAAACTTATGAATTGTTCATGTCTGAATTTTCATACTGTTGTAAGACCGCAGGTAACTGAAATCAGGAAAAGTGAAACTTCAAGTGAAGGGGGACCATTGTAATGTGATTGCAGCCGCACGCCGGGTTTGAAGCCGAGGGCCGGGCACGCGGGCGAGGGCGCGTGTGTGGGGCGCGCGGGAACGTGACTGGTTCGCCGAGGCTTCCAGCGCCGCTGGGGCACCCGCGCCGCGCACGCGCGCCGCTCCACGCTCCGCCCCGGCCCTCGCCCCGGCGCTTCAGGCCCGGCGCGCGCCGGCGCGGGAGGCAGAGGGGCGGGGGCGACAGACGGCGAAGAGGAGGGGCGGCCCGGCCCGGCTCTGCCCGGCCGCCCGCTCGCGGCTCCTGCAGCGCCCCGGGCCGGGCCCGGGCGGCGGCGGCGGCTTTAACCCGAGGCTTCCGTGGCACCGGCGCGCGGCTCCACAGTCATGGCCCTGGTGACCCTGCAGCGCTCGCCCACGCCCAGCGCCGCCTCCTCCTCGGCCAGCAACAGCGAGGTGAGCCCCGGGCCCGTGGCCTCGGCGGGGCAGACCAGCCACCGCGCCAGGCCTGGGCCGCGAGCTCCGGACAGAGGATGCCGGGGGCGCCGCTCTACGACCCAAACGGACTCGGTGACTGTGCGGGAAACTGACTGTGACCCCCATTTGGGTGTGACTGTGCAGACACTGTGTGTGTGTGTGTGTGACAGTGACCCCCATCTGAGGCTGACTGTGCGGGAGACTGGATGTGCGACTGGGAATCCTAATTGGGTGACCGGTTCTGAGATTTGTGACCCTGTGGCTGGTCTAGGCCCTTTTCCTGAGCGCCTGGCTGTGTGTATGTGAGATTGTGTGTGACTCTGGCTTGTGTGCTGGGAACTGTGCTTATGATGCTGTGAGAGGCCACCAGGATGCCCTGGTGAATATGAGAGTGTTTCCCTGACTGCTCACCCTTGGAGTTCTAGCTCTTCGTGTCAGTGGCTGTGCCCCTCTGGGCCTGTGTCACTGGGTGACAGTAACTGAGCTCAGGGTGCTATGTGACTCTGTCATGTCTTTGTGTGCAGCTGAGTCTGAGTTTTCCCTTTTTGTAGTATCATTCCGGACTTCATGTTTACCGTGCATCTTGGCTGTGTGGTGGAAGTGGATCCTGGGGTTTCTGTGGTTGCATGGGTGCGTTTTTGAGCTACATGGCTGCCCTGTGCGGGTTCCTGTGGTTTTGTGTGTGTGTGACCAGGCTGCTTCTTGCTCTGAGGTCGATTGAAGTTGGACCTCTAAGTCTACAGTTGGGCTGGACTCTTCTAAGCTGGGGCCTCAGGCCTCTGAGCAGGGGGGACCCTCTCCTCCCCACTCTTGCCCACCTTTTCTTAGAGAACCGGTTAAGGAAGGCCTCTAGTCTAAACTGATATCCATAGCAAGGCCTGAAGACAGAGCAGCTGTAGGGCGAGACTGGACTGTTTAGAGAAGGGAGAGAAAGCTGGAGGAGGAGCCCTGCAGGCCCAGGAAGTGGTCCCGCCAGAGTCTGGGTGATTCAGGCCTCTTCTCTGTGGGGGAATTTGACTGATAGCATGGAAAGGTTTCTGTGTGTCTGTAGGAACAGAGATGAGGACCTGGATTTGGTTTTGCAGTCCTGTCTGTCCCACTGGCTCTTGGCGGGGTAGCTCTTTAGCCTATTTTGCTGGGACTGACAGGAACATTTTTAGAGAGGCTGCCCCCTCCTCTAGAGGAGAGGCCACCAATGAATTATCTTGTCTGCAGACAGAACATTCTGACAGTCCCTCCTCTGCACACTGAGAAAGAACATTGGTGGCCAGTTGCCTGCAATTGAGAAGTCAGGCTTGCAGTAGCTTCTCTCCTCCCCACAGAGACATCTGTTCTTCTACATCATTCTTGTTACTACTGTCTTGCAGTTGACAAAGTACTATGCACTTAATCTCATGTTCCTTTCTCAGAAACTATGTGAGATGAGTGAAGAGTTCAGCTTCAGAAAGGTTATATGGAGGGTTTCTTGGCTTGGGTCTGTGATTCTAAACTTTTGTGTATTTACACTTGATCTGTTCCTGCCTGCGACACATTAAACATTTTTTATTTTATTATTTTTTAGCTGAGATATCATTCACATACCATAAATTCACCATTTTAAAGTATACAATTCAGTGGTTTTTAGTATATTCACAAAGTTATGCAACCATCACCACTAATTCCAGAATATTTTCCTCACTCCAAACAGAAACCCCACACCCCTTAATCATCATCACCCACAGCTTCTGTCCCACCCACCCCCACCCTACCCCACTCTCACTAACTCTAGGCAACCACTAATGTACTTTCTGTCTCTATGGATTTGCCTATTTGGGGCATTTCCTTTGCATGGAATGATATACGTGGTCTTTTGTGTCTGGCTTCTTTCACTTAGCATCATGTTTTCAAGGCTTATCCATGTTGTAATATGTGTCAGTAGTGCATTCCTTTTTATTGCCAACTAATATTCTCTTGTATGGATAGACCACCTTTTGTTAGGCATTTGGTTGTTTCCACTAGACAAATTTAAAATTTTATAGAAAGTATTATTTTCACAAGTTGCCAATGACCCGATAAATATAGAGTAAAACTTAGCCAGCTTTTATTTGACTTGAGTAGCATTAGTCACCCAGTGAGTGAGCAGAGACTGGGATGTCCCCGGGAAGGCAAGGCTTTCTTTCAGATGGAATGGGGCATGAAGAAGCAAGACAGAATGGCAAGTGGAAGCACATGGGCACAGAGTCAGGAGATGAGGGGCTGGGCAGCCCTTCCTCTAGCCTGACCTTCCTCAGGTTACTTCCCTTCTCTGGGCCTCATCTGAAAGGGCTGGCTTCCTTCTTGTGTGTGATTCTTTGACGTGTGTAGCTTGCTTCTCTGGAATCACTGACCTTATGTTGCCTTTCATCATGAGAGTCACAAAGAGTGACCGAGAATTAAATAGTCTTGAATTCAAATCGCCGCCCCCCCGCCCAATCACTCATCAAAATCCTTTGCCAAATTAGAGACTCTTAGGGCAGCTGTTTCCTGATCCATTCTGTCCTACTGCATGGTGTGGGGACAGAGGAAATCACAGCCTGGTCAGCAAAACAACGCTCCTCTCTTCATTCCAACTTAAATTATCTCTTTTATGTCATTTTACTGTTAATCTTATCTCATTCCTTTGTGAGAACTGGAGAGAGCACAAGAATAGATAAATCAATAACTTTCAGAAATGGATTGTCACATTGTTATTTTTGACAAATCTTCAAGGTGACTAATTTCCCTGGGCAGATCTTCAGACTCTCTTTTGGGGTTGGATTAAGGTCTTTCAACCTTTGTATTTCTGACATCGGGGATCCAAAATTTTCGGTTGTGGGGGGCCTTCTTGCGTATTGAGGATGTTTAGCAGCACTCTGTTCTTTACCCACTAGATGCCAGTAGCATACACCAAAAAATGGCTTCAAACATTGCCCAGCGTCCCCTGCTGAGAAAAATTGTCCCAGGGCAAGAATCACTGGGTTAGACCCAACATTCTCTTCTCAGTTTGTGGTGGTGGTTGTGTGAGTGATTTTGTGTATGCTTCACTTCGGGACTGAAGATCATGGCCCTGTGGTCCGCAAAGCACTCCCTGAATTTTTCATTTCTTCAGTGTGGGTTAGGGAGCGTGAGAACTAATCAGCCACCAGTGTATGCCTCTGCATCATACTATACATACATTATCTTAATAAAATTTAGAGACTCCAGGACCCTCTGCTGTGTGTCCCTTACTGCCCAGACCCCTCCTTGCATTAGCTCTGTACCCTTTTCCCATCCCTTTTGGCTTCTGTCTGGTTTCTGTCCTTGATCAGCCTTGCATCTCTCCCAGCCATCACTGTTTTCCAGGTTTCTCTTTCCCATTCAATAGGCTCTTCTGTGTAACATACAAAACATGCCAAGTCCCAATGGTATAGTTGTTTGGGGATGTGTGTGTGTTTTTTTCTTCTCATTTCAGTTTTCTCCATGAAAGAAAAAAAAAAAGAAAAATTGCAATTGGGGCTAAAGTCAAGTTTCCTTCTAGAGTCTCTCCTCTTGGCCTTTTAACTTTTAGAAAATATTAAGTTACTTTTCTTACATTTATATAAATAAACCAATTGCCTACAAAGTTTTATATTCAACATTTAAGCCTTTTTAAGAACCTAAGAGCTTTTGAGACCCACAGACAGATAGCCTGATCCTGGCCACTTTTCATTATGAAAGACTTCCCCGGAATGGTTTTTTTAAATTAAAAAAATTAAAAAAAAATTTTTTTTGCCAGTTTTTTGGGCTCCCAGTTGTGTTGATCACCCAGCTATGGCCTAGCTTGAAGGAGGAAGTGGATTCTCTGAAAACACAGCCCCCTCCCCTTAAAAAAGAAAAACAGGATAAGATCCAAAATAACCCTGGAAAGTTGAGAACTGAGGGCTGGACGAGTGTGTTAAGCAACAATGTCAGATAATAATGCTCGCTTACCAGATATCGATCCATGATACTGGGGAAGGAATGTGGATAAACCCTGGGAAACCTCTCAATTCCTCCGTGGAAATGACTCTAAGGACCAGCAGAATTGGGGTTGGTAAGGAAAGGGTGCGGCTGTTTAGAAATACCCAAGTTTCCTGGACATCCGTATCTTTTTCAGACACCAGAGCAGAAAATGTGAGACTTGTGTCTGAGGCTTGTTGTTCATGATGTCTGTGGTGTGACAATCTCTTTCTTTCTCTGTAGTTGGAGGTTGGCAGCGATGAAGATCGAAAGTTAAACCTCAGGTAAGCAGACTTTTAATTTTTTGTTTTTAAGTCTTCCAAGCGGGTAAGAAATACTCTTGTTTCTTTCTGAAAGGGAGAACCCTAAAAAAAAAATACACCAATTTTTTAGTAGTTCTTTAAAAATTATACATATGTTCTGCTATAAACAGTTTTAAAAACATCATATACTGTTTAGACAAGAAGGAAAACAATTGCCATTCTGTCACTCTTGCTTTAACTATTATGAGCATCTTTATGTGTTTTTTTCCAGATTTTACCCTTTGCTTTAAAAAAATAATTATGTAATATGCTCTCACATTTCTGTCCTGTTTTTGGTAAGGTCTTCCTTTTGAGGTAAGCACATTGCTGATTTGAAACAGACATTCAGGCTCCTAAGTTTATTAATTCAATGTGGTTTTGTGTGTGTGAGCTTGTGAGAAATCTTTAGCTATGCTCATTTTAAAAGTTCCTGAAGCTGTAATTCTTAGTTGCTGTATTCACTAGTAAACAGCAAAAGCATTTTTGTTCTTCCTTGCCAAAAATTAAGGCTTTCCCTTTGGGTATTTTGTTGTTTTACAGAAGATTTAGCGCTTCATTATATAATATATTCCTCTGCACCAAAGAGCCATTCTTAAACTCTGACTCTTAAGAGTTTAAAAAAGTAAACAGTTTCAGGGATATTGTTCTTTCTTTCTTTCTTTCTTTCTTTCTTTCTTTCTTTCTTTCTTTCTTTCTTTCTTTCTTTTTTAAATGTCGATTTCATCTTGTGAGGAAGAGGAAAATTAATTGGAAAAGGAAATATGTGTTTAGAAACTGGGGTCAACCATTTGTTACTGAGAGCACAGTGTTCTCCTGGTTAAACTCAGAAGCAGAATGCAAAAGTGGTAGAAATATATTTAGCCTGTTTTTGAAGTTTCTGTGTGTTTGAGAAAGGGAAAATAGTCACTTTTATTGTGGCACACATTATTTCCAAAGATTGTATTTTAAAGGAAATATCAGCCTGCAAAAATCAGATGTCTTATTTCAATTGCCAGGTCCTTATTTTAATGTTACATGCAAAGAACAATGAGCAACAGTGGCAAATTTACTCTTTCACCTGGAATTTTCGGTCGCTCAGGGTCTTGGTCAGGGCTGGAAGGCTGGATTCAGCTGGATTCCCAAGTGGGGGCAGTAGTGGGCTATGCTGTAGATAACACTGGCCTTCAGCTCTGTGCTTGGAGGCAGAGAGGGGAAGAAGTAAAACTATGCTCCTAGGAGGCTATTCAGGGGGCAAAATTGGGAGAAGGGCTTGCTGACCAATGTGTATGACCCTCAGAGCAGCTTCAGGCATTAGTCTTCCCGTCCCCAGCCTCCCTCCAGCCCTTGCCTGGAGTCAGAATCTCTTCCACCCTCTGACCTGCATCCCTTTCTTTCAGGGCTTTTGCCTGGGAGTTAGATCGCTCACTTAGATTGTCTTAATTGCCTTTAAGTGGCCGACAGCATAGTGTTTTGAATTGTTTTCAGTTAATGAGAACTTACAGATAGCAGTGATATGAAAATGTATATGTGCCAATAAAAGGCCCCTTTCTCTGCACAGTTTGGAGCTGGAGAGGACTTATTGGGGGAAAGGAAGTAGTGTGTTAGCAGCTCTATGTATTTGCATATTTAATCCCACAACCACCCTAAGAGGGTGTGATGGGTATTTTCCCAGTTCATTGGTGCGGAACCTCAGGTCCACAGTTGCCTATGGAACATATTTGAAGTGAGGCCTCTGTACTTCTAACACCTGAGTTTATTATACTGCTTTGCCTTTTGAGACCAGTTTAATTGTTCAGTTAAATCAGCTGTCTTGGAAGTGTAGGTGAGGGAACTTGCCTAACGTCACCCAGGTGATTAGAGGCAGTGCCAAGGCCAGAACTGAAGACCACCACTAACTCATGGCAGTGCCTCCCAGGATGTCAGATCAGTATGATGACCACTGTGAGTCCCTCCTCACTGCTTTCAGCATGTCCCCAAGGGCACTGGCAGTACTGGGAGACCCTAGGCTAGAGTTGGGGGACCTGCATCTGAGCTTATCCTCTCAGGTTCCCTTTTCAGTCCCTCTTCACTCACCTTGACATTTTAGTTCCCCTTGTTAGGGGACACCATCCTGCTTTCTAACCCTTCTAGCCAATCAAGAATAGTTCTGATGTCCTGCTTTAAGCTTTGGCTAAAACTCATTCACATCTGTGTGTTAATTTGTATTTTCAGGCTTTTTTTTTTTTTTAAGCCTGTCCTAGAGAAGAAAATATATGGAAAAGTCAGTGGTTTTTGCTTGTCTGGCAGATGGAGTTAGGGAGAGCAGATTTCTCTTTTCTTCAGATTGAATCTGATGGTAAACTGATGTGATTTAGTTTCTAAGGGATGCTGGTAAGGGAGAAAAACTGGAGACAACAGGATGGTCCTCTTTCCTCATCTCTCCCCTCTGTCTGCCCTTAGTTGATAGTTTCATCTTTGGAGTCATCCAAGAAGTTGTCTTTGACTCACTCATAGCTACTGAATTTCGAATCACAGGGATTGGATCTTGTCTCACCTGCCCTCTTGTTTCCCAGTCCCCCTGCTGACAGGTTCTTATACCTTCACCATTCTATCCCAGGCCACATTTCAATCCATCCCTCCATCCTGACTCACGTATTGACACTAATCTCAAAGCATCCCTGCACTTCTTCCAGTCCCCATAGTCTTTTCTGCATCCCGCTTTCACCTTCTCTTGCTGGCTTGTCCTCCTATCCCCTCTTACATGTGCTGTTTTTCAACCTAACAGGACGTTACCCTGTTCCCTGACTGTGCTCTTTCTCTAAGCCAGTTCCCTTTTCAGTGGGCTGCAGTCCTTACAGCCAAGTCAAAGTGCTCTCACCCCAACATTTGCAACTCCCATCTCTGCAGAGGAAGCAGGTAGCTCTTGGCTTCTCCCTCTGTTCCAGGTACCACACCTACCTGAGGTGACAAGTACATATACTTTTGTGTCGTTCTTAATTTTTGGCGCTTCCTTTAGTGATAGTTCCTTAGTTCCATGCCTGCACATAGCATCTTAACAGCTTAAATATATTAACTTAGTTTTGAGCCTGCAGTAAATTGTGTAGATGTATGAGAAAGAGCAAGCTGGAGAGGAAAGATGTGGGGTTCAAGGTCAGGCATACACAGCTTGAGGACCTGGCTCCTGTTCTAGCAGCCGAGTTCCTTTACCTCTGTGTGTCTCTCTGGGTCTCAGTAGTTCATCTGTAAGACAGAGATGAAACTGCAACGTTTTAGCGTTATTGAGTAGTTTGTGTGGGGCTCCTTGCACAGAGTCAGGTCCATAATGGGTTTGGAGAATAGTAGCTGCCTTTGGTCTATATGAGATTTTGCTCAGGTTGGTGTTAGTGCACAACATAGAATTAGAGGGGCCGACTCCCTGCAAGTGCTGTGTCCACTGTGTTTCACTGGGCTGGCCCTGAGAAGGCCACCACTGTAGATGCTCTGTGACTTGGAGCCGCTTACATCCTTTATCCAGCTACATCCCTATAATATGCAAATAAGAATGCATACTTTGAAGAATCAGTGTTGTACTTCAGACAGTTTCCCTGATGGCCTTCTGGAAAATGTCTCAGGAACTGATCATCTCCTGCCCAGAATAGAGCTGACTGACACAGAACAGCCTAGACCCTGTTCTTTTGC
Source organism: Macroglossus sobrinus (assembly GCA_004027375.1). Lineage (NCBI taxonomy): Eukaryota > Metazoa > Chordata > Mammalia > Chiroptera > Pteropodidae > Macroglossus > Macroglossus sobrinus. The sequence continues at coordinate 553,739 of PVKZ01000434.1, read as the reverse complement.
TTCTCTCCCCTGCTCTCTGCATGTGCAGACTGCTGCTAGCCTCCAGCAATACCCTTTTGGAAGCCATGCTGTTCAGACTGTGGGAATTGGTGAGCAGATGGCCCTGCTGGCAGCAGCTCCTGGCTCCATCACCATCCTGGGAGCTGCCTCAGCCTGGCATGAGATGTGAGTGGTTGTGTGCCAGTCAGGGCCCCAGGAGAGAATATGATTGTGTCACCTCCAGAGTGTGGATCAGGAGTGAAGGTTTTTTTTTTTTTTTTTTTTTTTTTTAATGTAGTGTTTCTAAGTCAAGCGCATAAAAATGCTCATTAGAGTTTTTTCATTTTTTTTTCTTGCCTTCCTAAGCAAATGTTTGGGTCAGAGCAGCAGGATTCTGTCTTCTCTGTTTTGTCTGGTTTCAGTGGTAAACTGTAAAGTCCCTTACACCTCTGCCTTTCCCTTCATGTTCCCATCCCCTTTTGGTCTTGACCTGGAATTCCCCAGAGGACCCAGTTCTCTTCATAACCTCGTGCAATGTGGCTGTGCTTTCTTTTCCACCCCTGTAGTGTCAGAGTAGGGCAGGATTTGGCATGTCCTTGCTTCCTTGTCTCCATTCAGCATCTCTTCTCTTATGCCTGTCCATCCTTTGGGGTTCCTCTCTGCCTTTCTTGGTGATTTCTTAGCCTGGATTTTATTTTCCCTGCTGATAATCTGTCTAGTTAAGGCCTGCCGGGTGGTCTTAGGCATCTGCTGCATCCAGGCTCTATGCAACAGGTTGCTGTATCAGTTAGCTATTGCTATGTAACAAGTTACTACAAACTCTGAGTTCCAAAACAATATCTGGTTATTATTACACAGTTTCCATTGGTCACGAATCCTGACACGGTTTAGCTGGGTCCTCTGCTTGAGGTTTCACATGGCTGTAGACAAGGTGTTGGCCAGGCCTGAAGTCTCATCTGAGGCTTAGGTCCTTTTCCAAGCTCACACTGTTCTTGGCAGAATTCATTTTCTTGCCACCTTAGAAGCCATGGCAGCTTGCTTCTTCAAGGCCAACAGGAGAAACTGCTGCTACAGGACCCTGTAATGGAATGCCATCACAGGAGTGACCATCACCTTTCCCATGCAGCATAACCTAATTCAGGGGGCAGCTGTGAGATCCTGGCTCCTGATCCTACCACACTCAGGATAGGGGCTCACCTGGGGCCCCTGCACCAGGGGCCAGGATCGTGGGCCATCTCAAGAATTCTACCCACCAGTCTCAGTCTGTGGGAGTTCTTGAGATGCCCTCAGCTAAGTAAACATTCATGTAAACGAGCAGGTTTCCATTCAGTGTTACAGAAGTAGAAGTGTGTTATGTCAAGGCAATGCCAACTGAGAGATGCTCAGCCCTCGTGAGAATAAGCCAGGAGCACCAGGAGCCCACAGGGTTTGACCACCATGCCAGTGACCACGTGGTCTCTCTGCTTGGAACCCACATGTTTGTCCACAGTCAGAGGCATGGCATCTCTTGGGTTCCTGCCCACTTTGAATATTTTAGCCTCTGAAATACCATTTCCATTGACCTTTAACCATTTTTTTTTCCTTGAATTTTGGTCTTATGGAGAAATAGGCCTAGATTTGGCTCTGACCTCTGTCACCTCAGTTGGTTATTATATGACCTTGGGCAGGCCTCAGTTCCAATGGGCAAAATCTTATGTAGCTTATAGCATTATTGTCAGAATTAAATGTGAGGGTTACACGAATCTCTTTTCCCACAGCAGACACCCAACAAACACCCCTACCTGTGCGTCCTTCAGGGCCTGATTACTATGGGTAATTCATGACCCTTCCTTTCTTCCCATAGCCTTTTTTTCTCCTTAGTGTTTCTTTAGGACTTGGTTCTCGCTTTGTAGTGTTTAAGTACATAAGTGTTCTCCACTAGCAGAACTGGCTGTATAATTTGTGGAGCCCAGTACAACATGGAAATTGTAGAGCCTCTTGTTAAAAAATTAAGAATTTCAAGATGGCAACAGCAGAACATTAATCCCTCTTGGAGCCCTGAGCCTGGGGCCTTGAGTGACTATACAGGGTGCCTACCCTCCAGACCACGTGCCTACCCTAAGGACAAGGCTTTCCTGTCCTCTGCCCTCATAGTGCCCGGTATGCACTGGATGGGCCATGGAGGTCTTATAAATTGCATCTTCTGTGTTGTTTTCCTGTTGAGGAACTGAAAGTGGTCATGGACGACATACAGGAAACAAAGGACAGAGACATTTTTTTCTGCAATTTCACCCTGCAGTTTGTTACTGTTAGATCAGTCTCAATACCCTCTGTCCTAATTTGTCTGCTTATGAGCCATTCGTTCAACAAATATTTATTGAGCACCTACCATGTGCCAAGCACTATTCTAGGAGCTGGGAATATAGCATTGAACAAAACAAACAAAAAAACCTGTGAGTCCTTGTGGCCGACATTCTGTTGGAGCAGATAAGACAGCGAGATAAACAAGTACGTTAGTGTGTGAGTAGCTGCTAAGAACGTAATGCAGGGACAGCAGACATGGAAGTGAATACTTCAAACATGCCCTGCTCTGTGAGTCGCCTTATGTGCATTATTTTATTTCATCTATGCAAAAATCCTGTCAGGAAGATGCCATTTTTATTCTCATTCTCTAGATGAGAAGACAGAGCCTCAGAGGTAACTTGGCCTGATTTGATTTAGTAGGAAGTGGTAATGCCAAGACCCGTCATACTCCATGTCTCTTTGGCTTCAAAACTTGTGCTATCAACCCCATAATTCAAGAGCCATCTCTACTAACCCTCCAGCCAGTTTCATATTTCTCACCAGGGGGCAGAGTGGCTTTCATGAATTTTTCTGGAGGAACTGTGGCTTTACAGATGTTCTTCCTACTTGAAACTTAGGGCTCCTACTGTGAGCTGTGTGCTTTAGGCAAGTCCTGCCACCTCCTTGAACTCTACTTAGAGCAAGAATTATAATATATTCCCCTTCCTACATGGTCACCTGGGCAGAGTACCCAGGGAAATAATGGTACTAGTTCTGTTCATTGGGTGCCTGTAGGTGCAAACACTGGATTTGGAACTTTGCGCACTTGATATTGGTTGGTTGTCACCACAAGCCTGCAAAGTGGGTGCCTGCCTCATCTGAAGAAACTATAGCTCAGAGAGGCCAGTGAGAGGCCAGAGCCAGGGTTTGAACATAGATTGCTGTGACTCAGAAATACATGTCCTTTCATTTATTTTCTGGTCCCTCACAGGAGATGTGCAAATTTGTATTCAGCTAGTTCCTTCCTGTCCCCAACTCCCTGGTTTTATCGGCAGCAGCCTCCCATTGGCTCCCAATTTTAATTGTTGGAATATACAAACTTCAAATTCTGAGGCCATTAAACTGTTTTGCCATTTCAGTTTATCTCAGATATTATTCCAGGAAGTTTGTTGGAAAATTTGATTGCAAAATCAGAATTTGCCTTCAGTATGTGTTAAATATTTTTGTTGTTAGAAAACTTATCCTAGAGTGGGGACAAATGAGGATGGAGGCAAAGAGTTAATTTGATTTTGTTAGAACTTAATTAAATTTATTAAGATTAACTTAAAATGACTTTTGTTCAGAGTCTCGTAGGTTTTATTAAAATTTTCAAATACCAGTACTTAGACTTCAAAAGAATGCCATGGGGCCCCTGTCTCATTCTTCGCAAGCACTTAGCACTCCACAGAAGCATATGCACACACTTGCACATGCCCATAGGAATGCCCGTAGGTGATGATGGTACCAGAGATCACTTTTGTAAATGGAACAAAGCTGTGAGAGGGAGTCCTGAGATGTGTCACCTAAATGTCTCTGGGCTCCCTTCCCCCCTTTGTAAAGTGAAGAGACGGATTAAGAGAGGGCTTCCAAATCCAAGAATGAGAGCAAGACCTGCCAGTCTGATTCTGTGCTGCACTGGGCTTCTAACCATTTTTGGTAGATTTGTAACAGACTGTCAAGAGTTTCTTCTTGATTCCCACACTGAGAGCAAGGTCAGATATTTGTGGGGTGTCTAGCTGGGTTAGGGTTATGGTCTGCCTCTGAGGGAGAGAAAACTAGTATGACCACTGAGAAGAAGTGGACCCTTTGCTCAGACCCACCTCTTCCTAAGGCAGGCCTCGCCCTCAGGAGCAGGGCTAGTGCACAGCAGCAGCCATTCAGAAAGAGGGAACTCTCGTCTCTAGAGCTGGTCTTTGGCATCCCGTTGTTCTGTGGTTAGATCTCTGGATTTGGACAGCTTATTAGAAAATTCCTAAGGCTAGGAGAACATCCAAATGAGTCGTTCTGCTTCAAGGAAGGCTGCAATAAGAAAACAGGATTAATCAAAATAGGATTAATCTAAGTAAGGAAAAGCCATCTTCAAGGTGTGCTGAATGATTGGGCCAGGGTAGGGGCAAGACCATGAGTCTGGCCCGTGGGGCTCCCACTTTGAGGATGAGGGAAGTGTTTGCAGTGGTTCCCACGGCAGAGGTGATATGCTCGCTGCCTCACTGGTAAGTATCTCAGTGAGATGCACGAGATTGCTGTGTGAATTACAGAGGTCACACAAGGAGGCTTGTGCCTGGAAAGAACAGGGCCTCTGGATGGGTACAGGCCCTACCACCTAACTACCTGTGTGACTGTGACCTTGGGCCAGCCACCTGCTCTCCCCGAAACTGAGGGCATTTGTGAGGCCAAGAGTCTTGTACCATATGTAGTGCCTAGTCTGTGCCTGTTACCACTTGACACAAAGTACCATGTGTTACTTTCATTGATGGTGGTAAATGAGGGCCTCTCCTTCCGTCCTTCCTGACCATCTGCCCTTGTATTGATGAACTCAAGGCAGTTTCATTGCAAAGACCAAAAGGTCAACCAGGTAGACGCTAAGAGGAAAACAACCGATGCTTGTCCTATTTTCCTCTAAGTTCTGCTGAACCTTGTACCAGACTTTCATCAAGTCTTGTACACCTTTATTTTTATAGATTTCTTTCCTTCCTCCCTTCCTCCCTTCCTCCCTTCCTCCCTTCCTCCCTTCCTCCCTTCCTCCCTTCCTCCCTCCCTCCCTCCCTTCTCTCTCTCTCTCTCTCTCTCTTTATCTCTCTTTTTTCTTGAATGACTACTTTCGAAGCTATTTTAAAAAGATTGTTTCAGAGAAGGCAGTTGGAGGTCCCGTGTTAGGAAATGTCTGGTACTCTGCCTCATGGGGGCCACCCTACGTTGGCAGAAGGGATTCCCAGTCAAGTCTTGGCGCAAACTTGCTAATAGTTCTCAAGGTGTTCCCCCAAATCTGGGCCCAGTCAGAAGGGAGGGACCATTGGTGTGGTTTGGAGAGAGCCAGGCTAGCTGCTGCCTGTGGAAATCACTTGTCACTTCCCAGATGTCTAGACCCACCAGTTCTGTGCTAGGCCTGTTACAGGTGAAGTTTGGGATTGGCTCTTTAGGGTTGAGGATGAGGCCACTGAGGCAAGAGGGCTCCTTAAGAAGTCTGTTCTCCCAGCCCTGGGCACCCCTGTATAGGCTCCACCAGGTGCCACAGAAGGGGGAAGTGTCTCTTTTGAAGCAACCTGGTATTGGAGACAGTTTTCATTTAGTTATTTGCTTTATTTATCAATTTAGTCAATGTATATTTGGTGCCTGTATATGTAATGGGTTCTATGCTGAATGCTGAGGATTCCATGCTAATTTAAAAACTTCCGGAGGTAATGTGTATGCTGTGTCTACCATAGCTCTGTCCAGAGAAATTTGAAACAACTTTTAAAATTCCTAGAAAACAATATAATTTAAAATGAGAAAAGTAGGACATGGAGAAAGTAGGGGATAATAAGATGAAGTCATGGGAAGGTTTGTATGTTTAATACATGGAATAATGTTGGTATAATTAACAGATTTTGGCCCCAAATCTGACTTTGAGCTTCCTAGGAGTCAAAGCAAAGAGAGAAACAAGATCAGTTGCTTGATTCCTGGTGTCCTTAAAATACCTCAGGTCAGTTCCTCTGAAGAACTCTTCCTGATAGATACCCTGATAGGTAATCCTAATAAATAGTGGGTGTTCATAAGGAAACACAGTGTGATGGGCAGACACTCAGGTTGTCGGCTGAGGCCCACAAAGAGAGCTGATGCTGTGCGCCCATCCCACCAATTAACCTGGGTATTTGTGGTCTTGAGAGGTGAAGTCAGCAGCAGTTCTTGGTGCCAAAGCTGCTGGCTGCCCCAAATATTGAAAACAGGATGCTGAGTCACATCCTACAGGCCTGCAGCATCCTGACTGCATGCCCTTCACAATGGGAGGCTCACATAGGCAGGTTGGCCCCCTGCTGTTCCAAAGCATGGTCTCAGAACAGGAAAATGTTAAAATTAGGTCTTACATGAGCTGGGGCTATGTGTGTGTGAGGTCCTCAAAATCTGGATACATGTCTACCAAGAGGAACTGGGAAAGCAGAGCTTCCCATCATTTTCCACTGCCTAGTAAATGAAACAGGGTGGCTTCTGTTCTGAAAAGTGCAGAGGGAAAATGGTCCTAAGGCAGGGAGAGATCTTGGTTGGTGAGGGTCAAAGTATCTAAGGGATGGATGGGGAAAGCCAGGAAGTATGCCAGTTGCAATAACCAGTAATGGTCTTCAGCTTTTATCACCTGCCAATAAAAAATAAGTTGTATTTAGCAAAATCCCAGTAAGTGGAATTTAAGAAAAATAATTAAAAAGTTTTTTGAAACAATAATAACTTACAGAAAAGTTGCAAATACAGTACAAAGAACTTTTTTCTGAGCTGTTTTGAGAGTAAGTTACCAGTCTAATACGTTTTGAATACAGGTAAGGATGTTCTAAAGAGCAGACCCTTGATCAATGACCAGTGGCCAGTGGCCATTGGCCCTGATACACTACTACCAGATGGTCCTCAGACCCCATTCAGGGTCCACCATTTAATTCAGTAATGTCCTTTGTAGTAGAGGGATCCAGTTCAGGATTGCCCGTTGCATGTAATTGTTCTCTCTCTTGAGTCTCTTTCAGTCTGAGATATTCCTCAGTCTTTCTTTGACTCTTGTGACGTGGACCTTTGAAGAAGACAGGCCCATTATTTTGTAGACTGTCCCTCAGTTTAGGTTTGTCTGATGTTCCCTCGTAATTAGATTCGGGTCATGCATCTTTGGCAGGAATAGTACTGGAGCAATGCTGTGTCCTCATAGAATCCCCACCAGATTGCATGTGGTTTCATTTTGTCCCATTACTGGTGATACTCACTTTGGTCACCAAGGAGGGTTTTGCTTGGCTTCTCTACTGAACAGTTATTCTTTTTCCCTTTATTATTAAGGAGTATTTCTTAGGGTAATACTTTGAAATTATGTTAATATTCTGTCTCCTGCCAACTTATTTATTTATATCTTATGGACTCATTGTCTGTTTTATTCATTGGTTAATAATTGGTTAATTGTATTATCAAATTCAAAGATCAAATTTTCTTGATTTGGCCAGTGGGGTCTTATTCAAGCTGGTTTCTGTGTCTTTTGAAATATCTACATTATCTTTTAAGCACTTCCTTGCTTTCTGATACCAGATATTCCAAGCCTTATGTACTTTCTGTAACCCATCCCTGGGATCGATCATTTCTCCATGAGACCTGGTTCATTTTAGTGGAAAATGGAATTTAGAAGCTGAGATAGGTATGCTTATCACTACTGGAGTGGTTCTATCCTTAGGCCCTCTCAGTGGGCAGAATGAGGGAATATGTATATGTGTGTGCATACACACACATGTCTACATTTATTTCTATATCTGTTTAAATATGTTGAAAAGTACACATTCAGACTGATTGATACCTTCAATTCTGATCCAACACCTTTGGGTTCATTCTAGTTTTCTTTCCATATTTGTAATTCCCTTCTCTTAACATGGTTCCTAGTTGTCCCTAAAATATTTACCTGTTTAATCAACCGTCCTGTCTGCAACCAACCTCTAGTCTCTGTAGCCACCTCTCCCCTGTGTGGATGGCTTCCTCGCCCTGGTCACCATCAAGTACCCTAATTTGAAATACCATGACCCCTCCCTAACTCAGATGCCCACCTTTCTCTGCCCACAAAATGGTTTTAGGTCTGAATTGTTGGAGAAGAAAAATGGACTTTTTTGATGCTGTGTTTTCTCGAGGTGTTAATTTAGCAGAGGTACAATGCTTCAGAGTCAGACTCTTGGTTCCCTCTACTGGCTTCTCTGCTTCTTGGCTGTGTGAACTTGGCAGGTGACATAATCTCTCTGAGCCTCAGTTTCCCTATGTAAAAAACACAGATGGAAGCTGAGATTTAGGTTAGGTGATATGTGTAATGTGTCTAGCATGGCACTCCAGCATGATGTTTATTATTAGTGTTACGTTCACTGAGTGCACACTATCTTGTGAGCACTGAGAAGGGTTTGCAGATGGCCCCAGCACCAAAGACACTCAAGGTGATGTGGGGAACTTAGTTGTTGTGTTGTTTGAAGCAGTTGGTTACAAGAGGATCCGACCACCAGGTGACTGTAACTCCACTTTGAGCATTTATGTGGGAAGCCATTTTTGTCCAGGTCATCCTGTGTGTGGTGAGTACCCAGTGTTCCAGCAGCTCAGAGATTACCAAGATGAGTTAGTCATGAAATCTCTTAAGACTGGAGAGGAAACAGCTCGGTCAGTTAATTTATGACTATTTACTTAGAATCTACTATGTGTCAGGCAGGGAAGGAGATTTTGAAAATGATGTGTCCTGGCCCTTGAGTCCCATTGTGAAGTTAAAATCTATTGACATGAAGATAACTTCATCAGCAGTTTGTAGGTCTAGGAGCATAGTCTAGGAATTAGGGGCTTGGGTTCTTGTGACTTAACCTCTTTAACTATTTCCTTACATGAAGAATGAGGGAAGGTGCTATAAAATACTGGAAAGGAAGAGCCAATGGCTTGTAGCTAGGGTGGGGATGGAGGAAGCATGAAGTTGGCAGATTGGCATGATGCAGGGAGGCAGATGAGAGAGAGAGAGAAGGCTGTGAATAGAGACCCAGAATAGAAGAGTTTAAAAGGACAATGATGTAGGTAATACAAGAAAGATTTTTACCATAAAGCACTTTTCTAATTGTGTTATAAGCTTTTTGAAGTCAGAGGTTGTCAGGTGAATGAAATTTAGGTTAGTGACATATAAGGGCTAATTGTAGCTACCATAGAAAGTTGGCACATGAAGCTTGGACTCTAATCTATAGATAAGGTCATGTCATTGAAAGTCCTGCAGCTGGAAAATAATGTAACAAGAGCCATGGTTAGGGACTGCATGGAGTGAGTTACAGGCCAGATTCTCAGTAGGCCGAAAGCTCCCAGAGCTGCGCTGTCTTATTTCAGAGCCACTAGCCACATGTGGCTATTTAAAATTTAATCTAGTTAAAATTAAATAAAGTGACAAATTCAGTTCATTGGCCATACGCACCACATTTTAAATATTTAGTAGGCACCTATGGCTAGTGGCTATCATATTGGACAGCACAGGTAGAGAACATGTCCATTTTCTTGAACAGCATGGTCCTGTTCAAGAAAATGGCTCTCGGAGGTGAGGAGGGCCAGGACGGAAGTGGAGGCAGAGGTAGTGGGAAGGAAGGGGCCCCTGGAAAGATTGGGACTTGGCAACCAATGAATATGGGATGGAGTTACATACCAAAGAAAGAGTTACGAACCTGGGACAGTTGAGACAGTCCATCCTTGGAATTTTTGAGTTGTTTCACATTTTCTTCATTTGCCTGTTATTTCTGGCCGGCTAAGTTGTCTTTGTTGCCATTGCATTTCCTTCTGCTTTAAGGGGGCTTAGATCCTGGTATACAGGTGTACAGAGGAGGATAGAACTAGCTGTAGCTTCCACAGATGGAGTCTGAGGGCTCTTGAGGAGCCATTGAAGAACTATCCTAAGGTTTGTCAAGCCAGCTCAGGGCACATCATTTACTCTCTCGTTTATGCAGGAGAAAAATCCTGCTATTGCATGCTTGCCTAGAATATTCAGCTGCTTGCTCCTACCCATTGGTATGAAGGAGAGCTGTGTAGCTGGCTTCAGAGAATGTCTTTTACTGTCTGAAATACTTCTGGACATTCCTTCTCTCTGAGAAAGGCCTACGCCTCTAGCCAAACAATACATGCCCCAGCAGCAAAGACATTTGTAATGAGCCCTGCCAGCATTTCTTGCCTGTGACCCCATTCCCGAAGTTCTCAGCATATTGTGTTTAGGGCAACAATTTGGGAGTTCTAGCTGATAGGTGTGTCAGGTGAGTTACTTGTTTTCTTATGCTCTGAAAAGTGGTTTTGGAACAAGACCTTGCCAAATGCACTGTGAAGCACAAAATAAAAAAAAAAAAGAACAAGGGCTTGGTACAACCCAGGGGCTTTGTGACTTTGAACATGAGTTCAGAATGGGGGAGGCACTGGTGGGAGAGCAATGGAAGTGATTTTCTGTCTCCACATTCAGTCTTAGCTTATTCCACATAGTAATTCCACATAGTAATTCCTTTACATCTTTATAAGCTTTGCTTTGCTAAGAAAACCATCACCAGTAGTGGTTTTGAGGTAGATCTGTATCCATCCAGCTTTATCTACTGCTACTGTTGCTGTAGGTCAGACTGTCCTGCCCTTTGACCTAGAGATTCTGCAGGAAGAGGTCTGAACTTGGACCCTCTAAGTCCAGTTCTGCCCCTTATTAGCCATATGACCAGAGATAAGTCATTTGTCTTCTGTCTTAGTTTTTTTATCAGAAGAATGAAATTATATAAATTAAGAGCAAAAATATAGGAGCAATCCCTCTGTAAACTATAAAACACCGTTCAGATCGAAGATATCATTTACTTATTTAAAACAGCACTCATTGAGCGCTTGTGGTGTACCAGGCATTTAGGTGCTGAGAACTTGTTAGGTTGACAGATTGGTGGCTCAATCATAAGCCCAAGATTTGGTTCTTAGCTTTGCACATTCTGAAACTTGAATTTATTAAGGATGATCATGTTCTGAGAAACCAACTTACGCTAACCAGATTTATAAAAAACTGATTTGTAAACCAGAATAGACATTTATGAATTCACAGTGGGGCCTTTTACAGAAGAGACCAAGTCTTTCTCTGTTCACTCACTATAAGACACTATAGTATAACGTAATCTTCTGACTCTCCTGCTCCCTGCACCCCTCTTTGTTTATTGATCCTTCAAGGCCCAAATTGGTGGTGTTTCTTCTGGGCAAATGTCCGTGAACCCCCAGGCAGGGCTGGGCATCTCCCCCACGTGTGTGTGCAGTACCCTATACTTTTCTCTACTGGGCAAACTGCTGCATTACGTTGTGGTTACTGTCCTTTGTCTGGCTCACTAGAATGTAATGTTGCTCCAGGGCAGGAACTTTATCCATTTTATTTCTGAATTCCCAGGGTTTAGTGCAGACCAGACATGGAAAATATTTGTTATCTAATGGAATTAGCAGAACGTCCTCTTGGGAGTGTTAAGTAGTACCCACCTTTTCTGTGGTGACAACTTTACATTCATTTTCTCTTTTCTAGAATTATCAAGTCTGCTGGATGAACTATAGTCCACTTAGTAATCATTGTGCAGAGCTGAGTGCAATCGATGGTTAGTTCTGTACCTGTAAAATTAATTTGGTTCATTTCAAGCAGTCCAGCCAATTTGAGGCTTTTTTCAGAGCCTGAACTTTCGGCACGTATTCTTTGATTTTATGTGAGATGTCATGTCAGAAATTATACCATTTAGGTAACTGTGTTTCCTCATTTGTAAAACAAGTACAATAATGCCTACTCAGTCCGTCTGGAAGAGTGTCTAGAAGATGAAATGATTTGACATTATCTAGAGTGTTTTGTCAACAGCAGAGCTTATCAAAGGTCTGATCTGTCATTGTTTTTATTATTGTCATTTCATATCGTTGTAATGCAGGGTCGCCTTTCAAGGGCAAGAACACTTGTGACTGTGAAGGTATTTGGTAGAAGATGGGCACGGGCACTTATCTGCTAACCTGTTTTGCTGCTTCCAAGAGGGTATTATTTTGTTTTTTGACCTGGCCTGAACCCCCCTTCATTGTGCCTAATTGTGTTACTCTCCTTCTGAGAGGGCTGTGTGTTTTCACTGGTGTTATCTTTCACCAGCAGAAAACATTTATCATGTACCTACTATGAGTAAAGTATTTTAATGAAGACCATGGGAGAAGCCAGTTTTCTCAGTATCATCTGTTACCTGTGAAGTTCAAAGGTTCTTAACCCTGGCTATGTGTCTGAAGCACTTCTTGAACTTTTTAAAAAAGCAGATGCCAGGACTTACTGCAGACTTTTTGAATTAGAATCAGTTAAAGTTAGACCTCAGCATGAATATATTTTAGCAGTTTCCTAGGTTCTTCAGATGAAAAGCCAGAGGTGGAAATCAGGGGCATTAGCATAATATTCTATAGTATCATGTTTCTACACCTAATATTTTTGTTTTTCAAGGAATTAAGTGTCTTAAGTGGCATGGCAAACACCCAAACCACCCAAACATATGTATATCCCTTAAAGGATTGCTACCTTTGCCCTTGTGGACACTTAGGCAGGCTTGGCTTAGCACTGCACTCCTTGGTGTGCAAATATTTGGCTATTTGAATGAATGAACAGAACCCTGTAAGTAAATATTAGAATATACATATAATAGAACATAAATTAGAACACAGAAATGTGGATTCCCAGACCAGTGCATTTTATTTTCTTAAACTTCGACGTGTAACAGAATCACTAAGGAAGTTGATTAAAAATGAGGTTGCTCCCTCTATCCCTGGAGACTGTTTCAGGAACTTGACTGGCTTCCTGCATTTGTCTACTGAAGAAAATCATGTCTGCCCTGCAGAGCTCTGGGAACTATGGGTGCATGGCATAGCTAAGTGCCTGGTACAGTCTCTGCCATGTGGCAGGTGCCCTGTAAGTGACAGTACTGTTGATGAGAAGTGGCTTCTTGACCAGCATGGCTGTGCTGCCCACAGACCTCTTTAAGATCCTCATTCATCCAGAAGGATTGCATGATGTGTCCTGTCCCATAACTGTGAAGGCGACTGTGGGCAAGGTGATCACAGTGGTTCTTCTAAGCTTGTCCCCAGGGCTGGTGGAAGAATTCTGATGCCAAGGCTTCTCTTCCTAGGATTCTATTGCCTTGAATGATTACTTCTCTTCGTTTTCTGCACATGATGCTCTCACATGCTGGGGACAAGCACTGAAGATGAGTCTGTATTCTGACTCCTCAGTGATGTGGGCTTTTAGCGCAGCGGTCCCCAATATATTTGGCACCAGGGACCGGTGCTCCTCTGAGACTAATACCTCATGGTCTGAGGTGGAGCTGAGGCAGTGATGCTAGCACTGGGGAGCAGATGCAAATACAGATGAAGCTTCGCTTGTTTGCTCACTGCTCACCTGCTGTGTGGCCCTGTTCCTAACAGACCATGCACCAGTACTGGTCTGTGTTTTAGTGGAACCAAAGCAACCATACTGCATTTAGCTGTCTGGGAAGAGGTGAAGGCAGAGTAACAACTCTGATTTCACTCTAGGTGGGTAGGGATGACAGGCATTCCAGGGATTAAGAAGGTGGGCGTGGTACAGACAGATTTGAGTCTAGGCTCATCTCATGAAGACCTATGCTCCTGGGGAAGCTGTAGTTTCCTCAGAATTGTAGTATATTTCACTTAATCCTCTTGTGAGAATTAATTCATTATTTCGGAGTTGGAGGAAACTTCCAGATAAGATCTTCCCTTACGTCTCTACTCAGTGCTGCCTCCTTCACGAAGAGTTCCAAAATCCACCAGTTAGATGCTCTCTTTTCCCTCTTCTAAACACTAGCAGGGTTTGTTTCTTAAGGTACTTATCCCGTTCTGCCCTGCATTATGGTTATTCATATCCTTAATTTATTTCATCAGCTGAAAGTATATTACAACATACGTAAATAGAACATAAATTAATGCTAAAAACAGACTGGTTCCAATTTAGGGTCCTGTACCTGGCCCTCCAGGACCTGGGCCTGCTTTACCTTTGCAGACTGTCCTGAGCACCTTGGTGCAGATCTCAGAGCTCCTCATATATGTGTGTGTGTGTGCATGCAGTTCCCTCTACCTGGAATGGCACCCCCCTCTCCAACATCCCCTATTTGCCTTCTCAAGTAGCGATTAGCATGACTGAAGAATTTCCAGAATGTAAAAGTGCTTTTGAAAGTGCCAAATAACTGTGGCAGCTGCCCACAGTCACTGTTGGGTGAATGGATGGTGATTTGAAAGAAATAGAAATCCTTCAATATGTCAGTTGCAACAAGAATGGGGTCCTCCTTGCATGGGATCTGTGACTCGGCAGCCAGCTGTTTTCCCTCACAATTTCTAATGCACACCCTAGTGCTTGTTCCCGAAGCCTACAGCCTACAGAACAGCCGTGGGAGGAAAGTGATTAGAGGAACTTCAGCTGTTTTGCTCCCTCTGAATGGCCCTCTTTCATCAAGATGTGCAGGGACAAGGGCCTTTTTTAACCCAAATATCAGGGGAAGACGAGAGTTCCACAAGAGCCGGGCGCTTTCAGGGTGGGAACATCATCTGAGGACGATGACTCCTCACTGAAGGATTGTAGCTTCTTCCTCACCTTTCTGCTTTCTCCAGAGGGGTGGAAGGCAAGCACTCCGGGCAGTTCGAGATGCAACTATGACAGTCATGAACCTTTTTTATTTTACTGACTTCTGCATCTCCATTCAGCCACCTCCCTACTTCTGCTCTTCAGAAGTTTCCAGACCAAATTAGTACGTATCACTATCTCTGGTTCCTTTTTTTTTTTTTTAACCACGTATCTGTGTCTGGGTGATTCTGGCTGTTTATTCTCTGAGGGCTGGGTTTTGTTTGTTTGTTTGTTTGTTTGTTTGTGTGTTTGAGAAGCCACAATTGAAGTTTTCATTTCTTTTCAGTGCCTTGTAGAAACTTTAATCTCATATCATCTTCTAAAAGAGCAGTATGTGGGAACAAATGTGGGAACACATTTGAGCAAATGTGGGAACACATTTGTACTGTGGTGATAGCAGTGTTGAGGATGGGGGCTAGGAGGGTGAGGGCTAGGAGGGTGAGGGCTGAATTCTTTTAAATCTCCCATCAAGATTTTTCTTAAAGCGATGGAGGAAAACAGTTACGTTTTGTTTGTCTGGATCTGGCCTTCTGGAACTTTTGTCACTCTTTTTTAGGACACCAGCATCTTTTGGGAGAAGGCTTGTGTTTTTGTAGCTGGGAAGAGTAGTTTGTGGATTTGTGCTTCCTGGTCCCAGGTACCTAGGATAGTGCATGTGTCACCACCAAAATGGAGTTGTTAAAGGACTTCCTTCCCCAAAAGGGCACATTGAAACTCATGAATTGGGGTACAGTGCCTCTCGGTATTAGAAGCCTGGCAAAGAAAGACCCATGGAGCGCTGGCAGCAGGAAATAGTGTTCACGTCAGCCACCCAGAGGGTGCGTGAGGCTCTGAGCCCTGAGTTCAGAAGACGGGAAACAGGGTCATGAAGAATATCTGTATCTTGTTTTTATAAATCCTGTGACTGCTCATGCTCTGCAGCCTCTTGACCCCGCGAGTCAGTTTGTGTGGTCATCCTTGTGCTGTATCCTCTCACTGTCTCCCCAGATGCAGGACAATGGCACAGGCTTGGGATAATGTGTTCTTTGGGCTTCCCTGCAATGTCTAGTCTCACTCTTTCCAGTAAACGCCTCTGACCAGGAAGACAGAGGCAAAGTGATCTTGGGCCCCATGCATATAGCCCTACCCCCCACAACTTCATGTGTAGATGGGAGGCTCTGAGTCTTCATTAGTCTCAAGAACACTGAGAAACAACTGGCCTTGTCAGTGATCATGGGATAAAACCAGCCTATTCTTTTGCATTGTTCCCCTTTTTTTCCAAAGGAAGTGTAAGGGAAACCAAGGGGAATTTTTGCCCATGATTTTCAAGGCAAAGGTCACCGATAATGGCTGGCTGTTTCGAGAGTGCTTGGGTTTCTGGTCAGTATGGATTTTTTCCCTTTTTTTTTTTTTAATTTATGAACAAAAGAAGCTAATGTCTTCGCCTGCTTTGATGAAGTGATTGTTGTTTTAAATTTCCTGGATTTTGGAGTCCCTTGGGCAGCTCTTTCAAATTTTGACACAAATAAGTGGTTAAGTGATTTGTGTCTAAAACAGAATAGTTCTGAAAACAAACTTGGTTGTAAAATTTTAAAGGAGAGGGTGACAAGTTTTAAGAGTAGAAAAGTGTTGGGTAATTCTACAGCCTGCTAAAATAAGATAACCTGGATTTTAAGTTGGCCAGATGAGTGCTAAAGAGCTTCTTGCCTTTCATGGGTGAGAGTGAGACTGCAAAGAAAGGATGCTCTCATTTCTTCCATTATTTATAATCCTGGGCTTCTCAGCACTTGAAACTTGCAGCACAAATACATGACTAATAGATGGGAAAGAATAACTTGGCAGTACATTTGCGATAATACATGAAGAAGTGTTGTGTAGATGTAAAGTATTTGAGAAATCTGTAAAGCCAGTTATCAATAATTCAAAGGCCTGAATAAGAAAGGCAGAACTAACTAAGCCTTATTTGATATTTGAGCAGTTACTATTTTTAGCATAGGAATTCAACTAGGAAAATAACAGATTTTATTGTGGACTTAATATTCTAGAAGATAACCATTTTTCTGATTCCAGGAGCTTCTGACTTAAATGCCAGTTTACTTGCTGCATTTTCTTAGTACCTAGAGTTATATATTAGACTTAGCAGAGTTTTTTATTCTAGATTTAGAACTTTAACCATTATCATCAGATATCTGGGACAAAGGTGATCTTGCTTTATTGTAGAAAATGTTCTTGTATTTCTATCAGGAATTAATTTGCTTTCTGTTAAAAAAAGTTCTGCTTTTTCTTGGAGAGTTTCTCTTTGAATCATTTATATATTAATTGGTTGTTCAAGAGAGAATTAATGACTTTTACAGTTCCCTAAAACTTAAATTGAGATCTTTTTTCACAAAATTAGTAAAAATAAGATGTTTTTCATTATAACATCTAGTATATGTTTTGTATTACTTTAAAAATAAAAAAATAATCATTTAAAAAAGTTAATATTTGCTCAATATAGAAGATTTAGGAGATACTAGGAGGTAGAAAGATAATCATAGGAAGTTCAACTCCCAAAAAAACACTGTTAATAATTTTTGTGTATTTTATGGGTAATTTTCAGAGTCAGTGGTATTTTTGAATAATTGTCAATAGCTAATTATAGTCTATCAGTAGATAGTCTTAATTTCTGCATAAAGATTTTTTTTTATGGCCTAATCATAAAAGTGAAAAAAATTTTAATTACAATTTTTAAAGTCGCAGGTTTAATATAAATGTTATTGATAGCTAAAATAAAAAAAAAGACCAAAGATGCATTTTGCTGAGAAATTCATTGGGTCAACTTGAGGTTTTCTATAAACAGTAGTGGGCACAGTAACCTTAACTAAGTTAAATCACCAGTCCACAGCTACCCACTTTTCTTAAGATGCAGATAAATAGTGAAAGTATAATTTCTTCTTCCTTGTATTCCATCAAAGGCAGGCACCAGGAAGCAATGAGGTGTTAGAAACAGATCAACAGCAAGAGTAAGAAAAATTCACAAAGTGAATCACTCCCATTCTAATCATAGAGTCAGCCTCTCTGATTAGATTTAGAAGCTGTGTGGTACAACAGTGAGATTCCTTTATAGTATCCTTCAGGGAGGAACTCTTGGCCCTGGAAGAGCCCACATA
This sequence comes from Macroglossus sobrinus, assembly GCA_004027375.1. Classification (NCBI taxonomy): domain Eukaryota; kingdom Metazoa; phylum Chordata; class Mammalia; order Chiroptera; family Pteropodidae; genus Macroglossus; species Macroglossus sobrinus. The sequence continues at coordinate 535,988 of PVKZ01000434.1, read as the reverse complement.
GAACCTTGGGTGTTTTAACAGAAGCATTATTTCATCACGCTAACTCTCCTTAGCAAGCTTGTATCAAAGATTTGGAAAGAGTACTATGTGAAATTGTTCTAAAAGCTTTTTTATCCCATTTGAATTTTACATGCCATTTGTCTACACTCAAGCGTTTCCTCTGCAGCATGTCTTTGCCCATTATCCTCTCACAGTTGCAGCCTAACCGTGTTCTGGTTTTATTCTTTCTAGCTTAAGTGAGAGCTTTTTCATGGTGAAAGGAGCAGCCCTCTTCTTACAACAGGGAAACAGCCCTCAAGGCCAGCGAACTCTTCAGCATCCCCATAAGCATGCAGGTAAATTGATGTTCTTACATTGGAACTTATTTTCTGTGCAACTAGAGGAATCTTCCATTACTGTGGCAAGTTATTTATTGGTTATGAAGTCCAGAGAAATAGCAAAACCAGGTTTGTAATGACGTACAGGTCGAAGCTCTTTTCTTGAGGAGGCAGGCCATGCATGTTTTCTAGGTAGCACGGGGAGCAAGCGACCCTTTTGATCATATGTGTCTGTAGAAGAAGTAAGGCTGTCAGCAGCAGTGTTCTGTTTGGATATAAAAATTCCCTACTCACAGTTTATCCATTACCAGCAGATTTTGAGTTATAGCATGACTTTTTTTAACAAATGTACCATAACACATTATAGCCAGAAGTCGTCTGCTTGAAAACAGCACCTTGCAGTGCTATGTACTGAAACTGGGGACACTGTCACTTCTCCAAGCATTTGGAAAACTCTTCATTTGGAGATTTTCTTCATCAGCTTTTGGCATGCACTGAGATGAGAAGTCTTTTTTTTTTTTTTTTTTTTTTTAATGGCAGATTTGGTTTTGAGAAGTAGACAGAAGTGATAAAGTGAGGATCAGACCATATTAATTTAGGTCCAAAAGCAAACAAATATGAAATGCCTATAAACTAATAAGACTGATTTTCCTAGGTGACTTGACTCTGAAAATTTGAAAAGGAGAAATCAGAAAACATTTGCTCATAGGTTCATCTTTGTAATACTTGGGTAGCCTCTCCAGGCACTTCTTGTATGGGTGGCACATGTCTGAATGTGAGCTTGAAAGGAAGGCCTCTGACTCTCAGAACAACAGGTAAAAGCACCTAGCAATTGGGGCCAGTTTTCTTGTCACTTGGATCATTTTGTTTGTCCAACCTCAAGTCATCCAGCCTCATTTTGAATCTAAGTGCCTAGGTTAGAATTTCATATCTTACAATTTATAGCAAACACCAAGACTCAGTATTTTCACATAGTGATATTTATAATCAAGGTTTAAGTCTGTTTTTAAGCTAAGAAAATAATTGTCTTTCACAAGAAAGAGGTGTGGTTTAGGGAAAGAATATGCGCTTTGGGGCCAGACAGACCTGGCTTCTGATCCCAGTTCTGTAACTTACTGCGCCGTCGTAGTCAACCTCTGAGCCTCATAATCTTTGCAATGAGCACCACATACTGGTATCTCAGATGACATGGAATTTAAAATTTAGGTAGGGTAGTATATTTACTTCCTCATTAGGTACTTCATGTATGGTAGCTATAATTAATTACTACAGTGATGTCCAGTACAAAACTGTAAAGAGAACCTTATTCTTGAATTTGCTAACTTTTTTTCTCTGTTAGGAATTTAACCATTGTTTATGTCTTACCCATATACAAAACAAAGCAAATGCTCAGGCTTTGTTCACTAAGTATAAAATGTCTCAATCCTCTAAATCCAACAATATTTTCATTCATTGTGAGAGCTTGGAGAAGTAAGTGCAAAACCATTTTGTAAAAACCCTAAGCCAGACTGGTTCATGCATCTATTGAATGTACATGAGAGTAGGAAGAAAGCCACTGCTTTGTCAGCTCTTCTGCCCCAGCAATCTGGACTGCCAGTGAGCGCACAGAAGTAGAAGGACTGCTGACCATCCAAGGACTCTCAGTAAATGACCTTGGGGAGGCACAGACTAGACTTTATGTCAGTTCCTTTTTTTCTACATTTATTGTCCCATGGACAACCCACAGTCCCGTCAGTAATCACCATGCAGAGTTGAGTACAGTTGAGGGTTAATTCTGTCTGTATAAAAGTAATTCAGTTCCTCTCAGCCAGTTCAGTGAGTCTGAGACTCTTGCTGGGGCCTCTACTTTAGGCTTATGTTCTCTGATTTTTTTTTTTTTTTGCAAGTGCTTAGTGAACACTTGAATATGTAGAGACTGTGTGCAGATGCAAGGCCAGGGGCGGGATTTCTGTCTGTCAGCAATTCCGCATCTCCACAAGCATTCCCACTGACGGAGTTGATCTTTGTGGAAAATATTCCTTTCATTTAGGCACTCCTCAGACAGGCAGCTGGTTTTTGCTTTATCTGTATGCTTCTGTGACTCAGAGTGGATGGTGGTGGGACCCAGGCAAGCCAAGAACCAGTTGTGGTGGTTGTAGAGCATTGGTGACACTACAGATGAGGGTTTTGTTAAGTAGAGGAAGGTGACAGAGAACTTTGTGTCCTTCTTTAACATGAATCCTGACCTCTAAAACATTCCTTATAGAAAGTGGTGCCAATGTCAGGTGTTATATGCACAATATGGAATCCTGTGATAGATAGAACAGAAAAGAGGGACAACTTTCTAACGACCTGATTCCTCTCTGAGGCAGGAAGTACTATTTGGACATCATACGTCAGTCTGCCCTAAAATTTAAAAGATACTTTTGCAAAAGGAATCAATCCAAAATATTGATTATTCTGGGTTTTTAATTATGATCTATAGGATAATTTTAAAAATATATATAATTCTATTTTTATTAGAATGTTGCACAAATCGAAATTTATACAAATTTTCTATGAGTCATTCTTTGTACTTTCCTAGACCAGTATCTTTTCAGATTTACCTTTTCTTCAGAAAGAAACTCATGCAAACAATTAAAAACTTTTTTGATTACTGTTGACATACAATATTATATTAGTTTCAGGTGTACAATATAGTAGTTATATGTTTATATAACTTATGAAGTGATCCCCCTTGTATGTCTAGTAACCAGACATAGTTATTACAATATTATTAAATATACTCTCTGTGCTGTACTTTACATCCCCAAAACTGTTTTTATAACTGGCAATTTGTACATCTTGAGCCCTTCCCATTTTTCACTCAGTACCCAACCCCACTCCTATCTGGCAGCCATCAATTTGTTCTCTATGAGTTTGTTTCTGTAAACATTTTTTTAAATGTATAAACTAGGGAAAAAGCAGTGTTAGTCACACTTGCAACTTACTAATTATAAAGCTTAGTTATGGGGGCCTGGAGGGCACAGCTCTTCTTCAGTTAGGTTGAACCTGCATGGCCATGACTCACCTGTATGACTCACCACCTGGGAGAAACTTGCCTCCCCTCACTGCAGCCCAGAGGCACCCCCTGGACAGTGGGAAGTTTGAAGCCTGGCTCTAGATTACTGCCTCTTAAATAACGAGGCTGGGAGGTGGAGTGTAATTTTTAGAAAGAAAAGAGAAAATAACATTGCTGTGTTACCCAAATTACTTCTCTGGGCACTCAGCAGGTCCTTGCTATCTGTAGAGTCACATAAGCATTTCCCTTCCTGGTTGTTGAAGTAACATCAATCTCTTACAGAAAATGCGGAAGTCACCCCCAGTGCTTTTTCTTTCAGACTGACTCCTAGCAAATCCCCTGTTTCAGAAGTCATGTCTGTAGTTGCTGCTGTCCCACCTGCAAAGTGATATTTCCTTGAATTTAATAATATTTCTTCTGTAGGATGGCTTGTATTTGCCAAAGTTTGTATTTAAAACTCACCTTGCAAGTATTTCAGAAAATAAAAGTGACTTTTGAAAAGGTGGCAATATCCTCTGTCTCACTCATCTTCATTATACATTTTAGGAGTGGAATAAGACAAGTCCAGACTTTAAGTTGTTCTGATGTTTCTTCTGTGGTATAGGTAGAGGAATTTTAACATTTAGGTCTTCTCCCAGGCCCTTAAAATCAGCTTCATAGGTTTCTGCTTAAAAAGTAAGTAGGTGATCTTTTAAAACTTTCTTCATTGATCCAATAGGTGACTTGCCCCAACATCTTCAAGTAATGATCAACCTTCTGCGTTGTGAAGATAGAATCAAGCTGGTAAGAAGAGATGAGAGTGGCAAGTTTTAATTTTTAATTGTGAAATTTGGTAGAGAATTATTCATGAGCAGTGGGTACATACAGCGGTAGTGGGTATGAGTTTTTACTGCTAGCAAAATTTCCCAAATTGTTCACAAAAGCTGAAGCCAGGTTTGCCCCTCAGTACCCAGAAGCTCCAGAAAAGGGATGTTTTAGGGCTCTATGTCTGTCGATGCTAGGTCAGAATCTTTATTCTCTGGATTTTATTTACCAATTTAACAAAATTTAGGGGAGGTGGCAGTTTTTCTTTGAGCCCGGCCATGCCTTTCGAGTTGGGGATATAAATGAGACGTGGCCCCTGTGCCTTAGGATCTCATGTTAATTGTTAGACTCACAGAGGGAAAGGTGGAAAACATAAGTCCTTAATCTTGGTTTGGTGAAGGAGGTGGGTATGGCCTGGGAAGGCAGGCCAGTGAAAGTATCTGTTTGTCCAGGCCGTGCGCTTGGAGAGTGCCTGGGCGGAGCGCGTCCGGTACATGGTGGTGGTGGACAGCAGTGGGCGCCAGGACACAGAAGAGAGTATCTTGCTGGGAGTTGACTTCTCCAGTAAGGAAAGGTGAGTCTAATGGGACAGTGGTTTCCTTCTGTGATGGAGACAGGAGTTACACTAGCAAAAGATTTCTATGGTGCCATGTCCATGGGAAATGACGGTGGGGTGCGTGATGGCTGGTAGGTGGCAGGGGTGATCAGGTGCTGAGAACAGTAGAAGATGCCATTTTAGCTCTTTTGTACCAAATGCCGTGCTAGATCTAGTCTCTGCTTTCAGAGAGCTCAGGGTCTACTGACAGGATAGAAAAGTTACATTGTGCTTAGAGCTTTAACATTAGGTGTTGTTGGGGGTGCTCTACAAGAAGGCACCTTAGCCAGGAGGGCTTCCTGAAGGAGGTGATGGCTGTGGTAAACAGCCAAGTAAAAGCAGAAGCCAGTTCAGTGAAGCAAGGAGGACGCCTTCCAGGCACATGGGCCCATATAAGAAATATGTGATTGATTGGCATTGTGTCAGGTACCTTATCCAGTATTGCTATCCCATGGATTCCCAAGTACTTGTTGACAGGCCCTGGGTCAGAGGCTTGAAGAGAGGTTTGGAATTTCCTAATAACTTTTGGCCAAGTTAGTTATATCATAGACCCTATTATGTGTGTGAAGTGAGGGTGAACGGCTCTCTTTACCTAGGATAAGTTAATGCGTGTGAGATCATTGCAAAGGCTGGATTTGTTTAAACTGGATTAAATGGACTCCCTTTAGTCATCATTCATTAATGTACTAATTCATTAAGCAAACAATTTATTTGCATTCTCCTGTATATGAAGCAGTAGGCTAGGGCCAGGTAAATAAGCCACAGTATACACAGTTCTCGACATCAGAGAGCTTATAAGCTTAGTGAGGAAGAGAGCCATAACCAGATGCTGGGGTGATGGGCTCAGTGATAGATGCACAGGGGTGTTGTGGGAACACAGGAAAGTGCTGGGTATTAAGGGCCCATCCTGAAGGCCTCTGGAGCATGCAGTGTCTAAGCCAAGGACAAGTGGGTACTTGGGCAAGTTCAAGAGTAGGGGCTTGTTGGTTTTGGTCTCTGAGGGATCCCCTCCTTGCCTTGCCCTAGCACTGACACAGCCAGGAACTCTGAGTTTCATCATAAATTGTATTTTGTAGCTCTGCAGAAGAAATGTAATTAGTCTATTAAGAATGGGTAGGACTGCAGGATTATACCTGAGAATTGGCCTCACATGAAAGGCTTAGTTTAATTTTACCTGAGGGGCTTGAAACTACCTGCCTCACAGCTACAGAAGCAGAGGGTGGAAGAATTCAGCCTGGTCACAGAAGCTCTAGAGGAAGAGCTGTTGTGTGGGTCCAGAGCTCCCTGTTTGCAGAGTCACAGGCTCGTAACATTACTCTCTGAATAATGGTAGCAGAGATGTTAGCTCGAGATCCCTGGAGGTTGTCGAGCTGGCCTTGGCACAGTTACAGCGGCTTCGCTGACTCTTTTTAAATGCCTGAAGAATTTTCATAATAATCTGAGGAGCCTTTCTGATAAAGCCCTTTCTTTCCCTGTATGTGTTTTAGCCACTCCAGTCTCTAAAGTATCATTTTACTGTTACGATGGGCAAAATAAAAGTAGATTAAGCTAGTTTTTAAAATGGCAGCTGCATAAAAGGTACAGAAACAGATACCCAGACATGAACTGACATGCTCCCCTCCCCATCACCTCAGGACAGGAGGCTGGGGTTGACTTCCAGTACACACCTGTTGTGTCCCCCAGAGTGCATGTGGCCTTGTGCCAGGAGTGTACCAGCCATTGGTGGCTTCACTCCTGCTGCAGCAAGGGCATTTGGTCAGCTGATTGCTCTTTGTCCCCTGAGAGCTGCAGCTGAGACCTGGCGTTTATGGAGCTACAACCATACCAAATAGTGGGGTCATGTCTCCAAGGAGGAGTCACTCTAGCAGGGCTATCCCAGACCCCTGACTTGTAGATTTCAGTGGTGAACAGTCCCTAAAGACAGCCTTGGAGTTTCTCCCAGATACACATCCAGCAGCCGGGCCCAGGTCAGGAGATGGTCCCCTTTGTGAGCTGGATGGGCTGGGTGAAGACACAGAGAGCGAAGATTATGTGTAAGAGGGTGGATTCTAACTCTAGATGTCTCCTCTTTCCTCACATGTAGTAAAAGCTGTACCATTGGGATGGTTCTCAGACTGTGGAGTGACACGAAGATCCACCTTGATGGTGACGGGTAAGTAGATCTTTTTAAAGGATTCTTTTAATCACTGTAGACTCTGAAACAAGTTGATTGGGGCATTATTGTGTAATCATTTTCAATAGAATTATGAGTGCAACATGTTTATTAATCAGGGGAAATAATATAGCCCCACAGTGAGCCACATAAGGAAGGGCACATTCCAGACATTATATAAGGGAGTTTGGGTCATGAAGTATCAATGGAAGCATATTACAGAAGCTCTACTGCTGTATGAAGTTCAAGAACAGCAGAAAACTGACATTCATTTATTTACTTTGATTTATTGAATGAATACTCCCTGTGTGCCCTCCATTTGGGGCTGGTCCCTGAAAGTTTACAGATAAATGTAACACAGCAGGAGCTCTCAGTCTTCGTGGGCACAGGAAAAAACAGACAACTTATGGGTACAACCAACTGTGTTTCAAGTGCCACTTTGGGGGCTGCAGAGGAGGAATCTTTTAGTTTGTCCTGGGCAGGTACATAAGAGATGAAGGGCCATCTGAGTTTCGCATATATTTGCTCCTAAGAGGAAATCTGTGTGTTCTGTGATGAGTGGAAGGAAGCAGAATAGGAAGTTGTCCCTACACTAGGATTCTAACAGTAAAAGTTATGTTGCCTCATAGATGGAGCTGGGAGAGAAAAATAAAAATTTTATTTTTTGATGAGGTAGGATTATGTTTTTTTTAAAAAATTTATTTTCTATTAATATATTATTCACACAGGAACGTAAACAGATGGTGTCAAATGCTGTCATTTCTTCAAACTGTTTGCTGGGTTCAGTATTTGGTAGACCTTGCGTTGCTGGGTTAGAAACAAGCCTTCCACATTTGAGAGCCTATTTATTTGTTTGTTGGTTGGTTTTTGCATCTGCCCCTATCTCTGATGCAGTGGGCCTATTGTCCCTCATCAGACAACATGTGACACAGTTGTCCTCAGGGCATCCACAGTTGGCCTGCCGTCATCATCTTGCAATGATGTGATTAGAGGGTCTGATTTCCTTCCACGGTATCTTTCTTCCTTGTTTTTCATTCTCAGTGGATTCAGCGTCAGCACAGCAGGAAGGATGCATGTCTTCAAGCCCGTATCTGTCCAGGCCATGTGGTAAGTGTGGGTTTAGGGACTTTTAACTCCTTAAAATATTTTCCTAGCTGACAGCATGACTAGAAAAACCCCTCTGCTTAGAAGCCCATTTAGGTGCATTTATTTAGTGTGTATGGAAAAATATACAAAACAAAATTTACCATTTTTACCATTTTATGTACAATTCAATGACATTAAGTACATTAACAGTATTGTGCAGCCATCACCACCATCCATCTCTAGAACTTTTCCATCATCCCAAACAGAAACTGTGTACCCATTTAAACACTAACTTCCTATTCCCCACACCCCAGCCGTGGCAGTCACCATTCTGCTTCCTATCTCTGTGGATTTGCCTGTTCTAGCTCCTTTACGTATGTGGAATCATACTTGTCCTCCTGTATCTGGCATCATTCCCTTAGATAATGCTTTCAGGGTTCATCCATGCTGTAGCAAATGTCAGAATTTCATTCCTTTTTAAGACTGAGTAATATTTCATTACATGGATATACCACTTTTTGTTTATCCATTTATTTGTTGATGACTTTTAAGTTGTTACCACCATTTGGCTATTGTGAATAGAGCCGCTGTGAACAAAGTATCTGTTTAAGTCCCTGCTTTCATTTTTTTGGGGTATATACCTAGGAATGGAATTTCTAGATCATATGGTAATTCTATGTTTAACTTTTTGAGGACCCACCAAACTGTTTTCCACAGCAACTATACCATTTTACACTCTTACCAGCAATGCATAAGGGTTCCAATTTCTCCACGTCCTAGTCTTTTTTTTTTTTTCATATAGCTAATGGATATGAAGTGGTACTCATATTGGTTTTGATTTGTGTTTCCCTAATTAATTAATGTTGATTATCATTTTTCATGTGCTTATTGGCCATTTGTATATCTTCTTTGGAGAAACGTCTAGCTTGTCCTTCGGTCACTTTTTATTTTGATTGATTTTTGTTGTTCTTAAAGCATGTTGTTTTACATATGTGCAGTTCCTCCCGACCAATGTCATTCTAGCATATCAGTTACTCATTGTACCTGGTACACAATAGGCATTCACTTTGCTCTATGAAGGGAAGGGTACTGTGGTAGGCACTGTGCATCTGGAAGGCATAAAATACACATAATTCCTATATTTGTGGAGTTTAAAGTCTGTAGAGAGAGGTGGCCAAAAACACAAAATGAAGTCATGTTGCACCAAAGGGTGCTGGGAAGGACTTCTCACAGGGTGCCAGGCTATGGGATACTGATTACAGCATGCAGGGGCCTGGGTAGGGGTAGGACCTCCTTGGATACTGTACTTTGGGAATGAGGTCACTGTGGGTAAAGGCTGTGTCAGGTTAACTAGGTCATGTCTGGAGCTTCTCTGAACTCTGCACACCCATCTGAGAGCCTTCCTTGTCCTTGGAGGGTTGCACAGACTGCTCACGCATCAAACTCAGAAGTCTCTTCAGTAATCTTGAAAAGACGGGAGAAAGCTGCTGGTATCAAAAGAGAAGAGTTATGTCCAGTGTTTTGAAATAATTACTCTTTTCTGGGACATAGAGAATTATGCAGAATTTTCCCATGGACCACAAATTAATATTGTGCTTCATTTTTACACTCCAGTCAATTGAGGATCATATCTAGGTGTCTCAGATATTTCTTTGTGTCCTTGGATGATTTTTTAAATCCCTTTCTCTATAGGCAAGTAAAAAATAGGCCCACGTGTTTTTATAAAACTTCAGAACCAGAACTGAATTTAGTAAGTATTCAGCTCAAGTGTGTTCCTTCAGCCAGCCTAGAGATAGGACAAATATGTACCATCGGGAAAAATGACGTGTTTTGCAGTGGTTTTTATTCTGTTGCTGAGCAGTTCTCTGATAACTCTCCCTCCATCTAAGGCTTCACTCTCCCACCCTTCATTGATTCCTCATTCACTCTATTTTCAGTCTATATATTTGTAAAAAGAAGTAAAACAGGAACGAAATTGACCATTATGATATACATTTTTAATATTATTTTTTCTTCTCCAGTCTGCCTTCCCAAACCTATTCAGTTAGTTTCTATATTAAAATGAGTTTTGAGAATTGATTTCCTTGGGAAATTTAAGCATCTGAGTTATTATACCATTGTTGGGAGGGGATTAGAAATGAAGTCATTTAGAATGCAGCCAAATGTCTCTGCTGCACGGTAATAACTCTTACCTTCCAATTGTTAAGCTTCATTGTGGTTCCTTCGTTCAAGGTGACCACAACCTCAGAAGTAAATCTTAATTCTTGTGAGTTAATCAGTGGACTGTAAAATAACATGTGAAACAGCCTGATTTGGAGAGTTATGAAGTCATTTTGTTTCCTTGTTGGGAATGAAGGATGTTCCATCTTTTCTTAGGTCAGTGCATATGACACGGAGGCTAGAGCTGTGTTACCTGGCAGGCTGGGAGTCCCCAGTAGCGAGTTCTTGATAAACAACCCTTACCCCACCTTATTTTAAGCCTTTTGTCGAGAGGAAAACCCAGTACTTCTTGTGCTGGCCAGCCCTGACCCTCTCCCCCTCTTCACCGCAGGTCTGCCCTGCAGGTCCTTCACAAGGCCTGTGAAGTGGCTCGAAGGCACAACTACTTCCCCGGGGGCGTGGCTCTCATCTGGGCCACCTATTATGAGAGTTGTATCAGCTCGGAGCAGAGCTGCATCAATGAGTGGAATGCCATGCAGGACCTGGAGTCCACTCGGCCTGACTCCCCCGCCCTGTTTGTCGACAAGTAAGTTCCACTCTTCCTCACCCACCTCTACCCTCTCACCCACCCCAGGCCTGGCCCTGTGTGTCCGCACAACATCACACTTAGCCTGTCTTCCTTTGATTGAGGGCCATCTCTCCCTGAACCAGCATTTCAAGCAGAGGTTCCTAACCTGCTGTCTGTGGGCATTCTTTGGCTGGGGAAAGGGTCTGTGACCACCATCCGCCTTTTAAAATTAAGACAAATTTGGGTTCGAGTGCATTTCTGGGGAACCGCATCATAGCTTCCATCAGATTCCCAAAGGAGCTTGGAAGCCACATACTTCACAAGCTCTCAGGCAGTAACTTGACTTCCAGAGTGTCTTCCTCCACCCTTAGGAGTATTATTAAAAATGAGTCTGGCTCCTTGGATCCCAAAACAACGGCACCAACACAGACCAAGGACAGCCTGCCTTCAAGGCAGCAACAGTAATTGTGTAGCCTGTGTCCCATGGCCTGAGGCCGCACTAAATTAAAGTGTAGTTCTAGAAGAAGGAAGCGCTCTCTCCTTCTTTTGGTTAGGACCCTACTACCTCAGTGTTGCATTCCTCTGGGACACTGCATTTAAAAGGGCTGTGGGCAGAGGGGAGCAGCCTGAATGAGGACAGGACCGAAACCATGCCATATGAAGTCTCACAGAAATTATGAGAGGGTTGGGGAGAAATGATAGCTGCCTTTGAACATATCAGGGGACATTATCATGTGGAAGAAGGATTAGCCTGGTTCATGTGGCCCCTAAAGTGAGAACCACAGTTGACGTGTAGAAGTTAATGGGAAGTACAGAATTTTGGTTCTGTTTAAGAAGGCTATCATGGGAGTTGGACATAGCTGGGACTGTAGGCTGGATCAGGACACACCAGTGTCCTCAGCAGAGATTGAAGAGCCCAGTGGCATGGCGACGTTACACTGGCAGTTCATCCTGCCCTGAGAGCCTTGACGGGACCTGAACGAGGAGCGTGTGTCCTAACCACTGTGCTCTCTTGACCTGCTGCACTCTGTTAACTCCTGTGGGAGTTCTGGACACAGAGCAGAACTTCTCTGTCTCTCCCCACACCTGCTGAGGATGCGCACACCAAGAAGTTAGCTCTGTGAGCCCAAGCCATGTACTGTTTAGTCCAGGAGCATCAGGTGTTTCTATAAACTCTGCCCTCAGGCCTCCTATAGTTCTGTACTTTCCTACATTTCTTTCCAGGCCAACTGAAGGAGAGAGGACTGAGCGCCTCATCAAAGCCAAACTCCGGAGCATCATGATGAGCCAGGACCTAGAAAACGTGACCTCCAAAGAAGTAAGAAAACTTTCCTTTTTAGCAGAGGTCATGCGACATTTTTTTGGCCAGAGCATGGCGAAGGCAGGCCCGGTACCTGATCTTTACTGATCGGTGCACCAGCTCTCAGAGGCTTTTTCCTGTAAGACTTACTGTAGTAAAAAGAGCACAGGCCTTAGAGTCATTCCCTAGTTTGAAGACAGCCCTGCTACATAGCAGCTATGAGGTTTGTGGCAAATTTCCTTACCTCTCTAAGCCTATAAGACCTTTGGTGAGAATTGCATGAGACCCATAGATTGCACCAAGAGACATTTATCTGTTAGCACCCAGTCCTCTGCCCTCCATTGCCTTGTGTTTTACTTGAAATAGAGCAAACTCTTATTTCTCCACAAGATCACAACTTAAATCAGCAAGTTTCTAACCTTAGACCATCTTCCATCTGCCTTGTGATGTTTCTCTAGATCACTTTTTTCTTTTTTCAGTTGCATTTTCCTTCAAAGGATGCAGTAAATTATAATAGCAGCTTAAACTGCGTAGATCTAAGAGGTTGAAATGGCCATTTAAAAAAGTCATATACCTTTTTTTAATTAATACATGTAAAACATCATATTATGATACCTTCCAAAGCAAGGTGAAACTGATTTTAGGTTTTCATTACGATGAATTGTAAAGGTAGGAGTGCTTTAAACTCAGAGAAAAGATCCCATAGGAATCAGATTCCTTGTTTGAAATAAACTGCCCCCCCCACACACACACCAGATTTGCTTTGAGGCTGAGTAGTCTGCATTCCTGCCACCCATGCATGTGAATCCCATGTGTCTAAATGCAAAAATCACCTTTTTTGAAAACAGCCGTGGTTTGTGTTATGTCTTTACTTCTTTAGAGTGAGACAACTGTGTTCTTTAATAAGTCACTTTTTAAAATATTTTCCATTCCATAGATCCGTAATGAATTGGAGAAACAGATGAACTGTAACTTGAAAGAATTCAAGGAATTCATAGACAATGAGATGCTACTTATCTTGGGACAGATGGACAAGCCCTCCCTCATCTTTGATCATCTTTATCTGGTAAGAGGCTCAGCACATGGCAGGATCTGGTTTGGGGAACATAAATCAGACTTTGATTATTTAGAGCAAGTCAGAGAGGGAGAAACTTGAATTCCTGGAGCCTCAATCCTGACTTTTACGGGAACTCCCCTCTCTGACCCCCTCCTCTGGCCTGCATCCTAGTGGTTTGCTCTCCAGCCAGATGCTTGCAATGTGGCTCCCGGCTGGGCTGCGGGGAGTTGTTTGAAAGTTCTTTGGCGTAGTCAACTGGCAGCCGTTTTCAGACTTTTGCCATCTTTTGCCACCTTCAGTCACTAACACACAGGCCCCATCCAGTTATCTCCAAATGGTTTGTGGGCTAAAAACCCCCAGCTACAAAATGGAGCATGCTTGCCAAACCCCAGGATTATGCCTTGGCATCCCGAGACATAAGAAACAGGAGGGAAGGCAAAGCAGACACCTCTAGCGCAGCTTTCCGTCTGCTTGTCCAGGCAGCCACTCTTTGCACTGCTCCTAAAGACCATTGAAGGGACAGGCCCTGGAGTTGCAGCTGTGGCGGGTGGTGCATGTTCTCACCTCTATCTCTTGCTCACATTTTCTTAAAGCTGTAAATCTCCATAGAAGGCAACTGGCAAGTTTTCAAAGTCAGAGAGACTGTAGAGGAAGTCACGTTACTAAAATTAGAGAGGCAGCACAGTGTAGTAATGAAAATCAGTCCCACCAGGCTAAATTCTTACTCCCCAGCCTGAACAGCTATGTGACTGGGAGCAAGTCTTTCTGCTTTCTTCCTTCATCATATACATTATGGGATGATTATAAGGATTCAATAAAATACAGATTTAAAGAACCAAGTGCAGTTTCTGTAGGTGCTAATAAAGGATAACTATCGTTAGAGCATGCATCACTTCTTGGAAAAATTGAGAAAGTATAAGTTGCTGTAGAAGGCATGAATGATTTTTTTCTTGGCCTATAGAAGATAATTAATAGTTCTCCAAATGCATACTTTTGTGAAATTAAAAGTATTCCCAATTTCATAAATCTAGAGGTAATCACTGTTAATATATATGTTAATATATTAAATATATGTAGAATGTATTTATATGTGTGTGTATATATATATATATATATATATATATATTTTTTTTTTTTTTTTTAATGTATATGTTAAAATGTATATAAATGTGTGGGTTCGAAGCCTGTATCTTGAAAGCTATGGGGCAGCATTGGGCTCCAGTCTCCTCCCTGGGAAGTTGATGGTTTTCCCTGGTGGAGACAGACGGAAGGCACCTTTAGCCCATCTCTCCACTAGGTGGCAATCCCAGCAAGAGGACACACAGCCTTAGTGAGTGAGTGTTATTTTTTGGTGTGGTTGGTGCTTTTTTTTCACTTTTTCCATGAGAGATACTAAAGGAATTTTTATGTTTGAGCCTCTTCCTCCAATTGAAAACCCAGCTTGCACCCACACGTGGCCAGCCCCATCACGGCCCTGCCTCTTGAGGGGTCTGCCTGCTTGGGGAAGGAAGTTTAGAGGGAGACTAAGCCTGTTCTTTTACTCTGTGACTCTTGTTTGCATTTCCTAAGAGCAAAGTGATGATTTTCTTCTTTGTTTTTGTCCCCATTCCGCATTCTTTCTTTGCATGCTCAGAAATGGTTTGTTTTTAAAACGATACTTTAGAAGTTTGAAATTAAAACATGTTATAGAAAATTAGGAAATATGAATAAGTCCAAAGAATAAAATTAAAAGTATTCCTAATTTCACAAATCTAGAGGTAATCACTGTTAACATTTTGATATATTTATTTTTCTATCTTCTGGTTTTTTTAAAATTCATATATAGCTTTTTTAAAAAAGGAAGAGAAAGAAAAGGAAAGAACCATACTGTTTATGTATGCATAGTTTTGTATCACACTTAAAAAGTTTTTTTTTCATTATATGGTGTTCCCTGTATCTTTAAATATTCTCCAAAAGTATGAGTTATTTTAATGGCTCCATCATATGGATCTATCATTGTTTATTTTACTAATTTTTTCTTGTTGGACCTTTGGGTTGTTTCCACTGTTTTGTTATTGTAAATAACTGTAAATGTCCTTATACATAAATCTTTGTGCAAATTCTGGGTATTTCCTCAGGGTAGCTTTTTGTAAGTGTAATTTCCAGGTCAGAGGGTGGGAACTTTTTTAATATTACCAAAACATTTCCCAGAAAAGGTAGGCTGATTCCTGCTTCAATTAGTGGTATATAAAAGTATCCTTTCCTGAGTGGGAAGTCAGAGTTCATTGCCTCTGGTGAGAGGACCCTGCTGGAGTCTCAGGAAAGGAAGTGGTAAGAGGGGAGCAGGTTTTCCTGAACTTGTTCTTCCCCCATTGTGCTAACTATGTTGTGAATGCGTCTGGAACCTGCTTTGATACTGGCCTCTGTCAGTTCTCTGTTCTCTGAGGCCAGGGTCCCATGAATCACCATCACCATCAGGCCTAGTGCGCACACCCTGCATCCCGTAAGCAGCTCTGAGGCAGACATGTGACACTCATAGGGGTTTGTGTGATCTGTCCCCCAGGGCTCTGAATGGAATGCATCCAATCTGGAGGAACTGCAGGGCTCAGGGTGAGTCTGCTCCCCTTGTCTTCCCTTCTCCTTTTAGGCAGCTTAGAAATCCTCTGCTTTGCTACTGAGGTCGAGCCCTTGTGCTGCCCGCCTGTATGTAAATGCCTGTACCTCAGCAGCCATGCCTGTTTTCATTGCTAATCAGTTATGCTTCAGAGTGCCACCTCCTGAATAATTCATGGATTTTAGATTTTCTTGGGGTTTATGTGATGGTGTGTGTTTGAGAAAATGATCCTAAATCACAGTCCAGTAGTATAGACAGGCTGGATGCTGGTAGGGCCATGAGCCCCCTCTCACTGCCCCATTATCTGGCAGAGCTCCTGATAGTCCTTGTATGGACACACCTATCTAATAGGCCAGTCAGCAGCTCTGATCCCTTGACCACTCCTGGTTCTATCTGAGCTTATACTTTTGGGCTTGATGGGAATCTTGCAGCTAAATACTCCGTGTTGGCCAGAAACACATGCCTGTCTTAGTTTTCTCTAAGAAATACTCAGCAGCAGGAATAAAAAATGTTTAAATCTAGATCTTCAAGAACAGATGTCTGGACATTTTTTTTTTAAAACAGAGCCACAAAATCACCATTCTGTGGGGCTGACATGACATCCTTGAATTACTACATTTAAAAGTCAAGACTAAACAAACCTTAAAATATATCTTTAGAACTACTGATTAAGATGTGTTCTTTCAACAGAAAGTATTCTTAAAATGTAGGATGCTACTGTCTTTGCTTTTTCTCTTGCTGGGAATGAGTAAGTTATTTTAAAGGTATTTTTAAAAGCATTTATAAGTATTCGCTTATGAAATCTATTTGAGGTATTTTTAAATTTCTGAAATTATTTTGGTCTTCCAGGAATATAAGTATTAAGTTTAGAGACTTATGAAACCTGGGTTAGTAGACCCTCTCAACTATTTATTTATTTATAGTTTGCCTTGTTTCAAAAAAGATTTAAGGCAGTTCCCAGGGACATAAATAATGGACAGATATATTCTGCTTTTTAACAATTTAAAAGTGGAGACTTAGGTTTTTTTTTAAGCCTTCTTATGCTAATAATATCTACAAATTTTGAAACTTTAAGAGGATTTAAAAATATATTTAAGTAATGCATATATCTACTTTCTAGAATTAACATTGCTTAGCAATGTTTTGAACTGAATTTTCTTTTGTTTTCTATTATAAGTACAGTATATTCTCATCATAGAGAAGTCATTCAGAAAATACCAAAAAAATTTACTATTTAGGAAAAATAGAATTCTTACCATAAAAATATATACCCTTTATTAATATATATTTGTTTTTTTCCTCTGGCAGTTTTTTTTTAGTTTTTTTTGTAGTTCCTCATTCTGATTTTCCAAATTTGTTTTTTATTTTTTCTCATTGCAGTGTTGACTACATTTTAAATGTCACTAGAGAAATAGATAATTTTTTCCCTGGCTTATTTGCATATCATAATATCCGAGTCTATGATGAAGAAACAACAGATCTTCTTGCCCACTGGAACGAAGCATACCATTTTATAAACAAAGCGAAGTAAGTGGGTGGAGAAGCCAAAGAAACTGGTCTGAGGAAGAAACTGCAGATGTCGGGTGGGCAGAAATTAATGACAATCCCAGACACAAATGTCTGCTGGCTTAAGGAGTCCTGGACATCTGATGGCCCTTTCTGATTTTAGCCCACAGCACCAAAGGGGCAAAGTTGCTGACCTCCAGGTGGGGGCCCAAATGAGCTTGTTTTCTCCTACCTGTCACTGATTGTGACATTTGACCCCATTTTTGTCATCAACACTGGTTCTGGGGAAGATCTAATAGCAAGTGGACACTATTGGTAGCTCTGCCTGTGGGGAGTCACTGAGCCAAAGGTGAAAGGTTGATGGGACAGGTCGTACCTGCACTTAGAGTTCATTTGGTTCTGCTTCCCCAAGGAATTCTACTCAGGCAGATGCCTTAAGCTATAGCTTGCCTTCTCCACCTGAGTTAGTGCAGTTTTCCTGTTTGAGCAGAATGGGACCTCTCACGAGAGGTCCCTAATGCCTTGAGCTTGTCACCGATTTCACCTAACTTTTGTTCTTACCATATTCTGTTCTCTGAGGCCAGGGTCCCATGAAACAGAATAACTCTGCCTTATTGAAGTCAGAAAGAGAACTTTGAAATCCCATCTCCTATTTTGTACCCCTCCAGGTCAAAGCTACAAAAGGTGTCTTTACCAATGTGGCCTCATAGTTCACTTGTATTCCTGGGGTAGACTTCAGACCAACAATCCAAAAAAAGGCAGAGAGATTGGGTGATGGATTTTAAAACTGAGGTTTGGGAAATGAGTCTATCACACCTGACAGACTGGCTCCTTCTAACATAAACAGGCAGGCTGGTGGGCTCGCCTCCTGTATAAATAAAATGTCCTAGGTGCTGCCCTTTCCAGCCCGGTGTTCCCTCACATTCCTGAGCAAGCAATACCTAGAGAAACACTGTGCCTGGCCTTTCCAAAAGTTAAATCAGCTAGCACTGTCTAACCTATGACCCCATCCTCCCCTGGTTGCTTTCTCTCTTTGCTGAGTTAGGGTGCTGCCGCCCTCATTCTGGCTTCTTGACCCTCCTGTGTCCCAAGGGCCTGGCAGCTTTCTGTTTACTGACCCCATTTTTCTACAGTAACCCATTCCTTGTCTCCATATGCTCTAGCAGCTGAATAGCTTTTGCTTGTCTCCCTTTCTCTGCCTGGTTGCTTCCTGCAAAAGGGTTTCTTAGTCTGAGAAATGCTTAGCGGCAGGTATACTTCCAAGCCTGTCCCAGCGATGTGGGAGGATCCCCACTTTGTCCCTAAGTGCAACAGATTTTGTAGGTCTCCCTGTAAAACTTGCCCAGGCAAGGACAGATTTATCTCGATTTCCTATTGTGTGCTAATTGATTTCTCAGTGAAGTTATTTCCTTTTGAGAGTGTGTGGACATCTGCTGTGTAAACATCAGGACATAGGAGGATTTGGGCAATGAGATAACTTCATGGTTTAAAATAGTCCGTTGGGTAAAACCTGAAAGAATTAAGTTGTTTAAGCTTTATAAAAACTTTCTCCCCTACCAACCACCCTGGCCCCCTGTAGGAGGAACCATTCCAAGTGCCTGGTACATTGCAAAATGGGTGTCAGCCGATCTGCTTCCACAGTCATAGCCTATGCGATGAAGGAATTTGGCTGGCCCCTGGAGAAAGCATACAACTATGTGAAGCAAAAGCGCAGTATAACGCGCCCTAACGCGGGCTTTATGAGGCAGCTGTCTGAGTATGAAGGCATCTTGGATGCGAGGTGAGTGACTATCTGCAGAGGACTGGCAGGACTGAGTTTGAGGAGCTACTGTCCGTATCTGAGCAGTGGCTTACACAGCCAAAATCCTGCCTCTTGGGAAGCCAGTTTGAGAAAAACAACTATTGTTTGAGATTTGATTAGTAGTTTCCAGGAGGGATCTCTTGTGATTTTGTTGGCACATTCAGCTATTTTGCTGCAGGAGAGAATGGTGCTTAACTTCCAGTCTAAGGCACAGCTCCTTGTGCAGCATGGGCATGTGGATGGGGGCACGTGGATGGATGCCCATCTCCTGAGCATTGGCTTTGGGCCAAGCGCTGTGCCAGGCTTTGCCGCAGGGCAATTCCAAGGACTGCAGAAGCAGACTGGGTCTCCCCCACTGACGAGCTGGGCAACTTAGGGCAAGCTTGTTAATCTCCCTCAGCCTCAGTTTCCTCTTTCTGAGCTAAGAATTAACACCCACCTGATAAGAGTTGTTGTGAGATTTAAATGAGTACCATATAGATTTACCTTTATAGAGGCTTTGATAGACCTGACTCATGGTAAATAATGATGTAGCTTCTTTTTAAATCTCTGACTCCCACCTGAAAAAGGTCTGCAAACTGTAGGTTATTCTCCATTTATGGAGGAATAAGGAACTGATGCTAGAGGTTTTATCCCACATCCCACAGCCAGTGGACAGTGGACAGCAGAGGGAGCACATGCCCGGGTCTGTCAGCCTTTAAGGCGGAGAAGCCTCGAGGTTCTCCTGCCCCCACAGTTACCCCAGGAGGACCCATGCTGGACTCTGGGGTTCACTTTTTCCCTGTTCTCTTTTAAAATTCAGCCTGTAGGAGGCCTCCCTGAGTTATTTCTGACTGATACTTGTGAGGGAGCCGCAGGCTAAGTCTTGACCTCCTGACCAATTTGAGGAAGCCGGAACGCCCTGGCAGGGTTGAACAGGGTCCAGAGCTGCTCCAGACATCTTCACTATCACCCAGAGAGCAAGTGGCTGGACATATCCCCAGGCAGGGCCAAGGAGGGGTGGGGGGAGCATGTGCGTCCTGCTCTCCTCTCCCTGAGCCCCCAGTCATGCTCTCCCATCAGTGCCCTTTGCAGCCTGACCAGGTCAGGTTCATGGCAGCACAACACTGGCCTTGAGTTGCAGCCTTCTCTGAGGGCTTTGCCTGGAATGTGCACACAGGGCAGTCATGAATGATGGTGACACTCTCTTGCATTGAATGACAACAGCAGGCCCTTAGTTTATATTTACTTCTTTCTCATCTTAACCCTCACAACCCCATGCTGTTGGTATTGCTCTAAGGGTCATTCGTGGAGGTGACCTCTTTCTTACCTTATTTCACTATAAACCTTTTTCTTTTTATTTACCTTTATGTTTTAAAACTGTAAAAACAACACCATAGTATTAGAAAACATTTTAAAAACTGATATATAACTTCTTTGACATAAATAAATATTTCCAATTTTCCATTATCTTCCCAATTTTATTCTAGTGCATTTTGTGTTTACATAGCTATATTAGCATAAATACATATAAATATAAATACATATATTTGTATAAATCTTTACATTGAGCCCCATTATTTCCCTGCTGTATAGGTAGGTGAGGATTATTATTCTTATTTGACAGATGGAGAAACTGAGAGATGGAACATTAAGTGGCATCCCTATGTTCACCAAATGAGAAGGGACACTGGGATCATGATAACATTTCAGGTCTAAACTCCTTTACATATCTGCCACATTTTTATCATATGATAAAAGTCATTTAAGGCTTCTCATTCAAGCCACACTGATTTAGGGTGCTAGTGCTGTTTCTCTTATTCTTGTGTTTCTTGGGGACAAATGAGTAGAGAGAAGCTTTACCTAAGTGAACCCCCTACATCCACCTGATCCTGGTGTCGTCCCTTGCTGGCTCACCCCCACCCCTCTACTGACCTTCCTCTGCCCTTCTGCTCCCAGCAAACAAAGGCACAACAAGCTGTGGCGCCAGCAGACCAAGAGCTGCCTCCAGCCACCTGTGGATGACCCTGCGGAGCCTGGAGACTTCCTGCCAGAGACCCTGGATGGCACCCTGGAGGCCCAGCCACCTTGCTTGGGTGATGCTGCCCAGCCTGAGATCCCAGGCAGCAGGGCCCTAGGAGAGCCTGCTCTCCCCTGCTGTTTCCGTCGGCTCTCAGACCCCCTCCTGCGCTCCCCCAGTGACGAACCTGGCAGTTCGGTGCAGCTGGAGGATCTGGAGAAGGACGCGCTGTTGGAGGAAGCAGCTCAGCCAGCAGAGGCGCACAAGCCAGTCAGACCTCCCCTGGAAGGCCCTGGACTCTGTGAGAAGGAAGTGAAAAAGAAACCTGAGTTTCGGAGCCTGAAAACCCGGAGTGGCCCCTTGCCACAGGTGGAGGAGATGCAAAGGGAGGAGGCTCCAGGAGCTGGGAATTGGGCGAGGCCCCCAACCCAGCTTGATAAAAACCTGCTCAACCGGGAAAACCTAAATAATAACAACAGCAAGAGGAGCTGTCCAGATGACTTTGAGGTAGGGGTGGGACCAGCATGTGGGGGCAGCAGACCATATCACTTACTTCCTGCCCTACAGAGCAGCCCCCTCACAGCCACCCTTTCTACTCTGCCAGCTTGGCAGTTCTCACTCCTTATGAGTTTATTTCAGTGATTCTGCAGGCTGATTGGGAATGTAGACATTTAGGGGATCTGGGATCTACGGGGGACACCACCAATTCCTGTGTGCCCCCTTTACCCCATGCGCCTCATTCACATCTTGGGCACAGCTTCCAACTCTATTTCCTTATGTAAAATGTAAAACATACCTTATCACCCAGCTTCAACATTTCTCAATATGCAGCTATTCTTAGTTCATCACACCCCCACTCACTTTCCCACATATATTATTTATTCACAAATCCTTCAGCATATAAAAACCCACCCTTTAAGCAATTGATATAGTAATTCCCCACCATCATTGCATATCTGGATTTGAACTCAGACTCTAACACTTAACTCCCATCAGTCCCCTTTAGGTGTCATATTCTGTGGGTTGTGTGCAGTAAGGTTTTAGCTTCAACCTGGCATGTACTTAGAAAACTATAAATCCCTCCAGCCTTTTTCCTCCTCCAAGTGGCCCAGGAATGGAGACTGGTCTCCTGGACAGGTGTGCTATGCCACCAGGGCTTGTGTTCCTCCCTTGCTCTGTGCTGGCTCACCACAGGCAAGATGAGGAGCTCCATTTCCCCTAGCCTCACCCCATCTCCCAGGACAGTGATTCTCAAATAAGAGCACTTGGAAAGCTGATAGATGCATTCCAGTCTATAGAGGGTCTGTCATCATTCATGTTATACTGCAAACAAAACTGGGATGTTAGACCTACCAATCTCCAAATCATAAAACATTACAAACCCAGTATTAATTACTCATGAATTCTCTCCACTGTCTCCCTTTCCCTCAAAGATCAAATACCTTTAAAGATAGATGACACACAACCTCTTGGCCCAGGATAGTGGTGCCATGGTTGGCCCTAAATGGCATAGCTGTGAGTCATAGAATGGTGAACACAAGAGAAGCTTAGACACAGCCCTCCTTTCCTTGCCAGAATTGGATTAAATGGGTGATGTTATCTAGAGAATAGGACCTAGAGATATTCACTCATTTGTTCAACTCATGTTTATTACTTACGGTGCCTGGTTGGTGAAGGATACAGCTGTGAGTAAAACAGCTGAGCACACATCGTCTCATGGGGGAGATGGATGGCAAACCCGTAAGGATGTAACAAAACAAATGCAGGTGGTACTCAGTGTGATGACACAGATAAACTGTGGAATGGTGGAGAATAACTTGGGGGGGGAGGGGATGACAAAGAGCCGGCCATGCAAAGAACCAGGAGCACAATCTTGGGCCCAAGGAGTGGCAGATCCCAAGGTGCTCCCTGAGGGTAGAGCACTTGGCGTGCTTGAGGGGCAGTGGTCTGAGGTGAGGTTGGACAGGTAGCCAGGGCCTGCAAAGCCTCCAGGTGTGAGGGCAGGTCTCTGCGAATTGTTTCAGGGGCACTGGGAAACCATGGGAGGGCTTTAAGCAGGGAAGTGACAAGGTTCCTCTGGAGTGGTCTGCAGGCAGGCTAGTGGGGTGAGCGTGGAAGCAGGAACCTGAGATGATGGTGGCTCAGAGGACAAGGCGAGGACAGACATGCACAACTTGGGAGGCCTTTTGGAGGCAGAGTTGTTGAGGGGTCATTTCCTCTGGGAAG
This sequence comes from Macroglossus sobrinus, assembly GCA_004027375.1. Lineage (NCBI taxonomy): Eukaryota > Metazoa > Chordata > Mammalia > Chiroptera > Pteropodidae > Macroglossus > Macroglossus sobrinus. The sequence goes on along the minus strand of PVKZ01000434.1, from coordinate 512,784 downwards.
CCTTTCCTCTTGGAAAGACTTTGAACTTATCCCTCTTTGTGCTGGTACTTTTCATGTGGTTTCTGGTCCATTCCACCAATGGACAATAGGCCCTCTAAGGGCAAGGACTGTGTCTTGTTTGCAGCCCCTGCACCTAATGGCACATGGGAGGTTCTTCCTAAATGTGAGCTGGATGACTGGGTTCTCTCCCACTGTAGGGACCCACAGGCTCTGAAAGGTGCTCTCAAATCTCCCACCATAGTAGATTTTACCACATATTAGAATGTTAAGTTCTAAAGGTTTTAGAAGAGATAAACAGGAGACACTTTGGTTAGAGCTTCAGAAAAATTCCTGGGTCAAGAGTTCAGGCCTTATTGTGAGGGTGACCAGGTCTTACTGGTCAACCTGGGGCCAGCTAAGATAGGATTCTGTGGGAGATCTGGCCTCCCACCTCCCCCGCCACACACTCCCCTGCAGCCTCCAGGAATCATGCCTGAGTTTCTGTTTGACTCCTCCAGTATTGGACCTGTCTGTGACTTCTTACCTTGGGACCTCAGTCTGCCACACAGGATGGTATTAGTCTCTGACAGTAAGAGTGGTGGGGGAGCAAGCCTCACTTGGCAGGAGAAGCCTAGGACATCTACTCTTTGCGAGGAAGTCTTCATTTTAGACAAGCTTAGGAATTTCACAGCTAAACAACTCTCAAGGGGAGAATGTTGGCTTTCGCTACTTCTACATTTGCTGCTTTCAACTCAGTCTCAGCCTGGAGGAGCAGCCCTGGCACCTTCAATGGACATAGGAGGGAGGCAGACAGGGACGTAGAGACACATGTCCTGTTCACTTAGCCCCCCTGATGACAGAGGCAGGTGATTTTCTTTGGGAAACAGTGCCAATGTTTTCCATTGGTATTTAAAACCCACCTCAGCCTGGCTCCTTCATCGGGACTGTGAGTACCTGTGTCTGGGTCCATATTGGGGTCTTTCTAAAACTGTTTTTGTTAGTTGCCAACTCTCTGAGAATAGCACAGCTGGGTGATGGTTCTTTGGAGCCATTGCTGTGTTCATGCTAAAAGGGAAAAGTTTCATTGTCAGGCTGTAGACTCCTCAAATACAGATTCTTTCTGAAAACAAGAAAGGGAGAGGTACCTACTATGCCCAAAATATTATTCCATTTTATTATCACGATGCCATGAGGTTGGAATGTTCAAATGAGACCAAGGCTCAGAAAAACATCATTTGGTGCAGGTGGCAGAGGTGGGTGTGAGAAGAGAGGCCCTGAGGCCCTGCTGACCATGTGTCTGAAGGTTTGCCCAGGATCATGGGCACTCAGTTTCTGGAAAGTTTGGTTCAGCCTCTAAGCTATATCAGTCGTGGTCAGGTGGGTTCTGAGGTCTCTGTTCCTGCACTCGCTGAAGTGAGAGTGCTGCCTCTCTAGGGCCCATCCCCCAACCCCTCCCCTTTCATGCCCTCCTGGTACTTGGTGGTCTTTGCCTCATATTACTGTCACAATGTTCTTGTCTCCTTCCAGCACGATGCTATATTTGGGATCCTCAACAAAGTGAAGCCTTCCTACAAATCCTGTGCCGACTGCATGTATCCTACAGCCAGCGAGGCTCCCGAGGCCTTCAGGGAGCGACTCGAGAACCCGGGTGCTCCCGCCATCTGCACCCAGCCAACCTTCCTGCCCCACCTCACATCTTCCCCGACAACCCACACATCGGGCAGGTCACGAACTTTGGAGAAGTTGGCCTCTGGCCTAACTGAAACTCCTCCATTTCTACTACCAGCAGGCCCAAGGAGGCTGGACACTGATGGCTCTGGGGCTGGGGCTGCCCTGGAACTACCAGCTAGCCTTTTGGAACCTTCCAGAGAAACCCAAAAAGTCCTGCCAAAGTCCCTTCTTTTGAAGAATTCTCACTGTGATAAGAATCCTCCCAGCATGGAAGTAGTGAAAGAAGAATCACAACCCAAGAAAGACGTGAAGCCAGCCAAGGACCTGCAGCTTCTGTTCAGTAAAGAAGCCGAGAAACCGACAATGCACAGCTACCTGATGCAGCACCAGGAATCCATCATTCAGTTGCAGAAGGCTGGCTTGGTCCGCAAGCACACCAAAGAACTAGAGAGGTTGAAGGGTATGCCTGCTGACCCAGTGTCTCCCCTCAGGGATGTTGCCACCAGCAGGCTGGAGGCCAGTATACCTGAGGAGAACCAGGACCTGGCTCCTGCCCCTCTGCCAGGGGGCCTGGCGCTGCCGGACCAAGCTGGGAGTGATGAGAAGCCAGAGGCTACCCCTCCTACATCAGAAGGTGCCTCGCTGAAAAGCCCCACTCCCTTCCTCTGCCGCTTGGATCACACCAGTCATTTTTCTAAAGACTTTCTGAAGACCATCTGCTACACCCCCACCTCATCCTCCATGAGTTCCAACCTGACCAGGAGCTCTAGCAGTGACAGCATTCACAGTGTCCGCGGAAAGCCCGGGCTGGTGAAACAGCGGACACAGGAGATTGAGACTCGGCTCCGGCTGGCGGGCCTTACTGTCTCGTCCCCACTCAAGCGCTCACACTCTCTTGCCAAGCTTGGAAGTCTCAACTTCTCAACAGAAGACCTGACCAGTGAGGCTGACGTGTCCACCACTGCTGACTCCCAAGATGCCAAGTTAAGTGAGGCTTCCTTCTTACATGAGCCCCAGGCAGCCCCGAGGAACCCAGCCGTCACCTCTAAACCATCAGGGAAATCTGCCCCAGAAAACTTGAAAAGCCCCTCATGGATGTGCAAAAGCTGACCCATCTTTAGCTGATCACGTGATCCTCCCCGAGTTTCACTATGGATTTTGGTCAGCCCTTCATATCTCGATTATTCTTAAACAACTAGCATCCTCCAGACTTTCCCCCTTTTGCTATAGAGATGAGGAGAAGCAAAAATGCAGCCCAAGAAGAAAGGGGAGTGTCAGTTATGTGTCTAGAGAACCGGAAGCAGACTCTGAGCCCAAGTCATGTGTTTTCAAGAATTGTGTCTTAAGAAGGGGATATACAGATATGCACACACATCAAAAATATTCCATTTGCAACGTGCAAAAATTTACAGTTATGGCATCTTCACCATAGCACATGTTCCTAGCTCATTCAGGCCCTTGTGGGAAAACTCTTGGATGGCAATATAAGTCCTACCTCCGTTCTTGCTGTGCTTTTTATTTTTAAAATACAATAATGACCGAGGTTTGTCCCAGGGAGTAATGCTGTGTCAGACAAAGGTTTTCCAAAAAGAATTTATTTTTTTGGTTGTGACCCCAAAAAGTGTTAAGATTTCTAACTCTTCTGCACCAAGCAGTGCTGCGTAAATTTACACAAAGGCGTTGACGCTGTTGTTAGACCAGCTCTGGTGCATGGAGGTCATCTGTGCGGTTGACTTGTCTGTGCTGGTGTGGTAGTAACAGCGGAGTGGAGTGTGTCTGGCAAGGGAAACTGTGTGATGTCCTCAGTTGCTAATGGTGGAATTTAAATGACCCCCAACCTGGGGAGAGGGACCCCACAAGCATGTTGCATCTCCTATGCTGTTGAGCCCAGTAGCTGTGCTGAGATTTTGAAAGCGCTCGAGTGTCTGGTGGGGGCAGTGGTTCTGAGATGTGGATCGTCCTACTAGGAGCCCCAGCACTCAGGTTCATATGGTCATATCTACTCATATTGGGGAAGGAAAGGAGATTCCAACTGAGAGAAATGTGACTGTTGAAAAGCTTCATAGATGCTTACAGTTGCCCCTTCCTTTTGGGAGAATTCTGCCTGTTTCTCTTTGGCTCTTTCTTGCAGCGAGGACGGGGTACAAGGAGGGGGCTGTGGTCCCAGCCCTGGCTCCATGAGGAGCCCCTTTAGGATCAAGTGAGCGTAGTGTGTCATGCTGCTTTGGGCTGTGGGCATAAGTGGAGGGTCGTCTGGTGTCAGTCAGCAAGACAGGGTGTTAAAATATTCGAAGAGAGAAGCGGCTTGGTTATAAAGGTTTAATTCAGGGGTCAGCAGACTCTGTTGTGTAGCCCCATGAGCTAAGAATGGTTTTTACGTTTTTCAGGGGTTATAAGAAAATAATAGGCAACAAAGATCGGTAGCATGCAAAGCCTGAAATATTTGCTATCAGGTACTGTGTAAAAAAGTGCTGACCTCTGGTTTTATTTGACAACACAGAGCTGCCCAGGGCCCTCTGGGAAGAAAGTGGGAAAATATGAAGGCCTCCCTGCTTCTTCAACACCTCAGGCCAAACCCTCCCGACCCAGACCTTGCCAGCCTACCCCCACGGTGACAGGGTGGTGTGGCTGTGTTAGTAGAGGAATGCTGCTGGCTGAAGCTTTCCCACAGTTGCAGCTTGCACTCAGCTGGGTCAGCCAGATTATTTCAGTAAAACTAGAAAGCCTTCAAGGACCAGCCAAATTCTAAACGTGGGTGAATGAGTCACCATCTTATATTGGTCAGAACAGGGACCCCAAGAGCAGCCATTCTAGAGAGCACCCAGGGTCTTCAGGAACAAGGCCAGTCCATATTTCAACTGGTAGGTAGTTTCTGCAAAATCCCTCTCTCTGGGAACTTTTTCTCGCTGACTTTTGTTTTACTTTACACACATTTATTTTCCCACCACTGTCCATTGAAATTACCTTAATAGGTGATTATCCACTTATTCTTGAAAGCCCTGTTAGGTTTTTCTTCCTCTCTCTCAGCCAACAAAAAGTACATTCTCAAAAAAAAAAAAAATCAAGTTTAATATGTTTTGCCAAATTAAATTTTATGTGGTAGATCAATTTTTGTGTCAAAATAATCCTTTTGATTTGGTGATGACAGGCTTATGTTTTTTTTTTTTAACCATGCCCATGTATTAGAATGATATATTTTTGAAAACTTTAACTTTGAAAGCCATAATTTTGCTAATCTATTTAAAGGGTGGGAGGAGGACTACACATATGAGTGAGATTTTGGCTTTGGCAAGAATAATCCATTTGTTCTCAGAAGCACAGCTCTGATGTTTACATAGAAACAGACCAGGGTGTAGGGCCCTATCAGAGCAAAATGAAGCATTCTTGATTTGATGGAGAATACTCTGGCCTGAAGGAAAGGTTAACGATATCTCCTGGACCCAGGTCAGTTGCACGTTAACATATGGCAAATAGCTATTCGAAATATACTAACAAGACAAGCATTTGTCAAACTTGGGAGCATTTTGGCAAAGACAGATTCATACCAGTCTCTGAAAAGAAATTTTGCTTGATAAGATATGCCATATCCTGACCGATGCTATGCCTGTACTCATAGCTGATGGGGAAGATTCTGAAAATGAGTGGCATAAGTGAGAGGCAGAGGTGTATGCCATAAAAATCACTGATTTTGGTGACTTCCATTTTCGTGGAATGCCTTTGTCAAATTAGGAGAGAACAAAAATTTTGTAAATCAGCTTGATTTCATGTATTTAGCTGCATTTCATCATTCACTTCACCTTTCCCTCACTTTCATGGAGCATGCCATAAGTTAGACTGAAGTAGATCTTCATGTTGTATTGATATAGGGAGGTCGTCTTGTTAAGTTTTGTTAAGTGCAAAGGGGAAACTGGCCCCAGAGAGGAGAAATTATACTGTCTTCTGACCTTGCTTTGACAATGCCGATTTTCCATTTCTTTGTCTTGGAGCAATGTCTGTCATTGCATGACCTTCTTAAGAACAAGGTTCTTTTTCTTGGTATTCCCTGCCTTCTTTGTCTCAAAGTGGGGACCCGTACCAACCTCCTGGGGGTTGGAAGTGGCAAACAGTCTCTGCCAGGTAGTAGTACTCTGTCCATCTGGTATGCAGATCACTCACCAGGTGCTCACAGATGGCTGCACTGTTCAGCTGCCTTCAGTTCCACCCCACCCTCCCAGCATAAAGGCATTCCAGTCCATTCTAAAGCCTTTTCCCTCATGGGTAAGCCCAGAGGATGCCACAGGATGGAGCCCAGTTTGCAATGGAATTAAAACCTTCAGGACAACCCTGTACTTCAGCACTATTGTCTTACCACACAGTCCTGATCCCAGAAGGCTGATGAATACCCCTGGTCCCCTGGAGCCATTTCTCCCCACTAGGAACAAATGTATCATTTAGTCAAGCTCTTATAAGTAACTTTGCCCAAGGTATCCAAAGAGAGACTTTGCTCTCTTTTGGCTGGAAATGCTTGGTGCCAGAATACATTTCACCCAGCTCTACTCTGGCTTGCCACCCAGCAGGGCTTCCCCAGACACACACGATGAAGTGAGGGCAACTGCTCCACCTCTGGCAGGAAAACTGGGTGGGCTGGGAAATTTGTGACATCTGGTCATCATGGCGTAGGGTCACTTGCTGTTTTCTCTCTCATCCTACAGGTTCTTGCCAGTTCTTCATGCCAATCCAAGGTAGTTGATTGATCACCGTGCTTGGCTACTTGGTTTTTTAATTGTCTGCTCTGGTGTGTGTGAGTTCATGCCACGTGTGTGTGTGTGTGTGTGTGTGTGTGTGTGTATGTATTTGAATACATATATAACTTGAATCAAATCATCATGTGCATCACTTCTCTCATTCACACACATGCTGTCACCCAAGCTGTGAAGTGGATCACCTGGAACAATCTGGAGTGACACTGCGTATTGTTACTCCCAGTAGATCTGGACACGACTGCCTTGTTTTGGTCTTGGGTCAGGTGCCACAGCTGTGGCTTCAGTCAGTCTCTTAAACAGGAGTCTTTATAACCAGACCACCAGTCCTCTGCTGTTTTTTCTGTTGGCCATACTTCAGAAGAGAAGGTGGCTACTTTCTCTTTCTTTTTCAACACTGTAATTATTGTTTTACAATTGAGTGCCTTAATAATAGTTTACAAATACTATGTATTTATGGGAAACTGTTAAGCGCTGACCTTCTGTGATTGGATACTTTGCCTTGTGTGTAGATGGCGTTAGGGCTGGAGCTTGGCCTGCCCTGTACTGTGCTTGTCTGCTGTGTAGTCTTACATGTGTGCCCACAACTGTCTAAGGAGCATTGCTGGAAACGCACTGGTAGTTCCTACAGATGAGGCAGGCACTGGCTCATGCTGCATCCCGTAGTAGTGAGGAAAGAATTAGAATTTGGTGTGCTAGCCAGCAGCGGTGTAGTCCAGGTGCTCTCTGGACCGCAGCCCAGCCCCTCACCATTCCTGCCATCACACAGCTATACTTTTCTTTAATAGAGATTTTTATTACCACCTAGACCACCCTATTTTTCTTTCTGTTGGTATCCTGAGCTCTTTGCAACAAAATACAGGTACTGACTCCCACCCCCAAATCAGGAGCTCCACCAGATGGGTTGCCTTTTGGTTCAGAAGCTGCCAGTGGGTTCCAGTGTGTTGCATAATGATACCAATTATTTTTTTATTATATTGTTTTTTTCTCTTTTTTTAATATTATATATTTAAAAGGCAGTATCTTTTGTACTGTGAATTTGCAGTAGAAGATGCATAATGCACTTTTTTTTACTTCTGTTGTGTACTGTATATAGTCTGTGTGCTTCTTGTGATGAAAATAAACTTTTTGTTTTATAAATGCCTGATGACTTATGAGCTTGTGCAAAAGGAAACTGCCTCTTCAACCCCTGCCAAGATAGTCAGATGTGTCTTCATCACCATGATGGCCAGTCTTTACTGAATACCTAGTATGTGCTGGGCCCCATACTGAAAACCTGGGCAAGTTAGACCAAAGAAAGACTCAAGGGAAAAATTGTTGGCTCATCCAGAAATTGTCTTTTTTCTTTGATTTTGTCAGTGAAGAAGAGCAGGCCCACTTGTGGGTGGTCGTTTGTATACCAAAGAAAACTGCCTCCACCACAGTGGGACTTGAACTTTGAGTAGTGTCTCTTCCTGCACAAAAACAAAATATAAAGCTAGAAGTGTACTCAAGAGAACCACCTAAGCTACTGCTACCATATCTCGTGGGAGAGGAGGCTGTAGAGGCAATTATTGCTAATGGCCAGGGCAGGACTCCCAAGGAGTCTCAGTTGCTGAACACGGGAAAGGCTTATCTTGCACTTAGGTCTCAGTCCACTGCATGTCAGGACCTTTTGGTGGCTCTCCTCCCTAGGTGACTAGCAAAGCCAGCTGTTCCTATTTAAAACCCTGCCATCTTTGAGTTCCTTGCTTCTAGCTATGTAGTCAGGGGAAAGAGCATAGGGACTCATGTTCACTCTTACCTGCCTTTATCTGGCTTCAATACATGAAATCTCATGTTCTAATGGGAGAAACCTGTGACATGGACCCACCCCACCTGCTGGGAGCTGGGAGATGTAAGGTGCATACATACCTGGTGAGCACTCACTGTCTACCACAAGTGCCTTAGCGTGACCACTAAATGTCACTGCTTGTGGGTTCAAAAAATACTATGTGTCATTCATCTAGACTTGCTCTGTCTCACCTGGACTCAGAGGAGAGAGATGGATAACCAGAATACAAGTTTATTACTTTATAAGAATTATAGCTTTGAAACAGGCCAGATATTCTCAATTACCATTCAGCACATTGAGTCCTAGATAAATCTTCATGTGAAGTCAAATGATGGTTAGGAATTGCTTACTTGAGTATAAAAGCAAATGGTCAGTGGAATGATTCTAATGGTTAACATTGACAAGCAGTAACACAGCCTTCTTTGTAAAATGTTTTTGAAACTGAACCTCTGAGGGTCATGGTACAGGACACTCTTCCTTGGCCAGGCTAGAGGCACCTAAAAATTCTCTTCAGGCTCCAACCATGAATCAGAGCCTGGGGATGGAGCCCAGCAGTATGTTTTTGATGGATTCCCTGACAGCCAAGTTTAGAATCCGTCAAAATAAGAATGTGATGCAATCGAGCAGGCTTCCACTTGGCTAGTTACAATCACATTCCACACATGCTTTGTGGAGACAACACCCACATCACCCTAACAGAATGTGGGTGTTCCCAAAACTCGTCAGATGCTCATTTACCCAGGGCCCACAGAGAATGTTTCTAGAATAGCTGCATTTACCCTGATTTCATCCTCAGAGTAGCAATCCCAAGGTTGAGTATGATTCCAGATCACACCTCCAGAGAGGGTGGTTTCTCAGGGAGTGCCCAAGTGCTTGCTTGTATTTATACCTGGGGAAGCCCCTCTTGGCAAGATGCATGGAAGAAGCTCCATCAGGAAGAGCTTGGAGGATGATGGGCATTTCAGGAGGAATCACTTCATGGTAGGAAAACTTTCCAAAGGAGATATCCACCAACAGTGCACGAAGTGAGGCCTGCCCAGAAAACACCGCCCCCCCCCCAACCCATCTTGCACTCAGCATGAGGGAGGAAAGTGTATTTCTCCTGTGCCTTTGTGTGCCCAGCACTTGACATAAGTAATCCCTTTACAATGAGTCTGCTAAGTGGCCCTGTTGACATTATCCTCAGTTTACAGATGAAGAAACAAGCAGGCAGTGTCAGTCATTTGCCCAAGATTACATCTAAAAGTAGTGAAGCCAGATATAGAGAAAGAAAGGAAAAAATGGTGAAGCCGGACAGTAGTGTTCCACCTGAAACCCTGTTCCCCGCCTCAGAAGTAGAAAAAAACAAGCTGACGCTGCATCTGAATCTCCCTTTAGATGTCAGTTAAGGAAACTCAGGAGTCCGAAATGAAGCCTTCAGGCCTGGGAAATCTGATTCATGTCCCTGCCCCAAAGGCTGTCTAGGCAATACAAGGTGTTTCTCTCCCCCAGATCATAGTCACCATGCTTTGCCTTTAAAGCAGAATTGCTCACACATTCTGAAATATACTTGCAGAAGGTCCCATTTCAGCCTATTTTTTTTTTTTTGTAAACTGCTTCAGCATATAAAATGAGGTTTGCATGAGTAGCATCCCAGTATAGGAGAGGGGTCCAACATTAAGAGACAAATTGTCCCACAAGTGTTTTGTTGGACGTGGTGAACTCCCTCTGGTTTTGAAATTGGATATCAAGCAGTTAAGTGGCAAGGCTACCTGCCTCCTGGCTGATAATTTGAGATTTAGCTGATAATATATGCAAAACCCCTTCTGCCTGATACACCATTCATGTTGCATCATAGTGGCTGTTATTATTGGTACTGGTGGGAGGGATGATGGGAAAGGAGGTTGGAAGGAAATAACCTATGCTGAGCATCTACTAGTTGCAAATGTTTCAAATATATTACCAAGTTGATCCTCATAGCAGTTGTGACCTGTTTTTAAAAAAGACGGAACCTCAGAGAGGTTAGGTAAGTAACATGAGTCAGTTACCTAACAGCTGGGAGGAGACAGAGACCTATGATGCTTACTCCAAATTCATCTACTTTCTACTTCACCATCTTTCCCTCAAAGAAAATAGCCCTTAATGTACTTAGTGCAATGATTAGCACATACCAGGTGCTTGAAAAATATTTGATGAAATTGAATGAGCGAATAAATGAAATATGCTGTGAAAATGAGTCCCAGTTTCATTCACCAAAGTTTGGAAAGTGGAGACACCCATGATGCCTAAACCAAGATCCTCTAGGGTAGGGACAGTGTTTCAATCACCTCTGAGATCCCAGCAAGGGCTTGGCATGTTGAATTGAACCCCAGGTCAACACCAGGCATTTACTATGAAACACAGAATCCTGAGTTTCTCAGAGTCCAGAAGAATCCAAAAGGTCATCCAAGCCAATTCTCTTTATAATATATATCCATTCCTGCATTCCTCCCCCATTCATTCATGTGCTAGGCCCTGGGGACAAAGAAGAGGCCGTCCATTTCATTCCTGGGGTCCTGATGGAAAGCCCTTCTATAAAAGAAAATACACACCACCTGCTAACAGCAAAGGGGTTACATGGGTAGGACTCGGGGTTTATGTGTTTTCTTCCTTTTATTTTCCGAAATATCTGCAACAGGATTATGTTACTTTTATAATAAAAAAAAAAGGAAAATGTAAAGATTTAATAAAAAGAAGGTTTGTATTGAGCTTAACTTTGCATTCCAAGATTCCAGGACTGTGGTTCTAGGAAATTCAGCACAGCATTGTGGGGAGAAAGTCTTTCTCCTCCGCTGAGGTAGCATGGGTGCTCTCCAACAGAGAAGTTGCTCTCAGATTTCTGTGGCTCAGGGGTGCCAGGCAGGTTCACTATTCTGGGCTATAAGCTTCTCCAAGCTGCTTGCACCCACCACCCTTTGAGCATCTGAGGGTTGGCATGGAACCGAGTGGCATGTTGAAAGTACAGTGTCCGGGGCTGGCTTCATGGGAAGTTGCACAGAACTCCGCACTTGAAAGTCCCTGCTGTTAGTCTAATGCTTTGCTGTTGCCATCTTGAAATTCCTAATGATCCTTTAGCAAGGGTCAGGCCTTTTCTTTATGCACTGGGCCCTGCAAATTAGGTAGCTGATCCTGGCAGTGTCACCATGATAATCAAGGGCTTTGGAGCAAGACAGTCTTGCTCCCTAACTAACCCACTCTGTGACCTGGAACAAGAGTCTTAACCTCTCTGTGCCTCAGTTTCCTCATTTGAAAAATAGAAATAACCTCAGAGTAGTGTTGTAAAATAAGCACTGTGTAATGAGCACAAAGTAAACATGCCTGAAAGTATATATTCTTTGCTATATAAAGTACTTAGCACAGGTCCTGCCACAGATAAATCCCTCAGTGAATAGCCAGAGAAGACATTGGTCGCTGCCCACAGACCGTTGCCAGGTGACCCCTCTTCCCACCCTGCTTCCTTAGCATGGCACCGAAGGGCAGAGGAGAGCAAACACAAGCTCCCTGAAGTAGGAGGGACTCAGCTGGGATGTGCACATGTGTCCTCCCCATCCCCTGCCACTGACCTGAGGAGGACACTGGCTTCTGCCTCTCTCCCATACAAACACCATTTGTCCCCGACCTGGACCCCAATGGTTCTCCCCAGCAAGCCTTTGCGGAGGGAAACAGTGAGGGTGGCCTGGGAGTGTGGGCTTGTCCCCGCTGTGATCCAGAGGTACATCCTGTTCTGGCGTTGCCATGGCACAGCCAAACATCTGCCACAACAGATGTCTGGGGCTGGTGGCTGCAGTGGGACTGTAGATGGGTGAGGGCCTGAACAGGCACAGGAGGCGAGTGGAGGGAACGCAAGACCCAGCAAGACTTGAGCCTGGGAAGGAAACCCCCCAAAGCATGCGTGTACACATGTATGCACACACAAATTCACATATGTGGCACACACACACATGTAGATGTGTGTGTGTGTGTGTGTGCCATATATGGGGAAGAGTTCCTAATTTTCAGCTTTCTTCCTGGAGGTCCTGGGAGATTTCACATGCAGTCTTGGCAGGGTTGGGCCCTCCTGAATTCTTGTCCTGGTCCAGCTCACAGCCAGGCTCCTGGAACTGCCCGAGGTCGTGTCCTGCTCCCAAGATGAAATTTGCTTTCCTGGTTATGATCACTGTTTTTCCTGATTAGAAAGTAAAACAGTCACTATAACAAAATCATGTCATATAGAGAAGTGACGATAGCTGCACTCCTGGTGTATGAGTCAGCTGCTATAACTCATAACTCATTAAAAATATACATGCATAAGGTGCTTAGAAGGGCACCCACCCCCCAAGCCCATCTAACTTCAAAGCCTGTGATATTTCCACTGAAAATGCTGCCTCCTCAGATCATCAACTTGAACCCCAACAAAGCTGGATCCTCAGTAAATGACCAGGGGTCCTCATTCTTGTTGCCATTTGCCATCCCTCAGCTCCCTAAGGCCACCTTCACAGGTTATCCTTGGGAATCCCTGGGGAACATACTGTAGAGTGGGGCAGCTGATGTGGACATTGCATCCCTGGCCCAGCCTAGCAGCATGACCCAAAGCTTCCACACAAAATGAAGGAGAAGTCTAACAGGGATCTTGATTTGGGAGTCAGTGAGGTGAAGAAGTGGGGATTGCATAGGGTACTTGAGGTGGAAAGAGTGTTCCAGGCAGAGGGGATTATTGGTGCAAAAGCCCAGAGGTGAAATCCGGGTCTCCTGCTTCCACAAACTCCAAGAAGTCAGTATAAGAGAACAAGGCCTGCGGTGGGTGGGGTGCAGACCCTCCAGAACCTTGTAGGTCATTGTCAGGAGTCTGGAATTAATCCTGATGGCACAAGGGAGCCATGGCAAGGCTGCAAACTGTGGAGGGATGTGATAAGCTTTCCCTCTAGGGCCACATTGTCTAACATGGTAGCCACTAGCCACACTGTTAGGGACCAAATGTTTATGCCCACCTCCCCAGATTGAAGCCCTCACCCCTGTGATGTGTTTGGAGATAGGGACTGAGGGGAGGTAATAAAGGTTAAATAAGGACATATGAGTAGGGCCCTAATTCTATAGGGCTGGTGCCCTAGTAAGAACAGGAAGAAACACCAGAGCTCTCCAGCTTACTCTCTCTCTCTCTATCTCTTCCTGCCATGTGAGGACACTGCAAGCTAGGAAGAGAGCTTGCACCAGGAAGTGAATTGGCTGGTACCTTGATCTTAGACTTCCCAGTCTCTGGAACTGTGAGAAAATAAATTTCTTTTGTTTAAGCCATACAGGATGGTATTTGTTTTATGATAGATCGATCTGATTAATTAAAATTAAATTAAAAATTCAGTTCCTTGGTTGTACTACCCACATTTTAAGTTTTCAGTACCTACATGTGGCTACCATGTTGGACAATGATGACACAGAACATTTTTATCATTGTGGTAAGTTCTATGGTAAGTTCTGTGGTAAGTAAGATCCTGTGCTAGAAGGATCACTTAGGTTTCCAGGTGAAAAATGTTTTCAGAGGAGACCAGTGAAGATAGGATGTCCAGAATCCAATGAAAGATGCTAGTGGCCAGTACCTAGCACAGTGCCTGGAACACAGTAGATGTTCAGTAAATGTCCATTGAAAAAATGAATGGCCTGAATTAGAATGAGGTGATGAGGATGGAGATTTAAGATGATCTCAAGTACACTTCAGGAGGCTGAACTGATAGGCTGTGGTGACTGGTTGAAGAATCAAGGTTTTGGCGTAAGTTCTGGCATGGGCAGCTGAGTGGATGGTAGGGCTGTCACCTAAGATGGGAATCTGGGAGGGAGGCAGTGAGTGTGGGGAATGAGGATGAGCTTATATCTGGGGTACCTGTGGAGTGGCCACATGGAGAAGTCGAGGAGGCCATTGGATCTTTGGGCCTGGAGGCCAGTAATGAGGTATGGGCTAGGCAGAAGTTTAGGAATGTATGAACGTGTCTAGGAGAGAATGCAGATACAAGGAGAAGGGTTTGGGGAAGAGCCTTTGTGACACTGACACTGCAGAGGTGATCAGAGGAGCAGGAGCAAAGCCAGGAATGAGCAGTGCCAGAAGTGCTGGGATCAAGGAGCAGGTCTGTTAACTAGGACTGGAAGGCCTTGGGTGCAAACCTAGGAGGTTGTCACTGACCTTCGAAAGGGCAGATTCAGGGTGAGGAGGGAGAAGAGGTCAGATGGCAGCTGGACAGGCAGACAGGAAGTGAAGAAGAGGCAGCAAGTGGCTATAACTTTTGAAGTTTAATGGAGAAAGGGTTAAGGATGCTACCCAAAAGGCAGTGCAGGGTAGGAGAAGGTAATTTCTTTCCTGAGATGGACAAGACCTGACCCCGCTCACAGGTTAATGGGAAATGGGCAGAGGGAGGCAACTGAAGACCAAGGGAAAGAGCAAGTAGAATTAATATATTGAGGTCCAACAAGTGAGTTTTGCAATCCGCTTGACCATCTTCACCAGATCTGAGAGTTGATCTGAATATCCTAGTGAGTGGATGTGTCTTATTTATCCCCATTTCAGAAATGAGACAGCTGAAGTCAGGATGGTTCCATGATTTGCCTGTGGTCACTCTGGGTACCTTTTCCTAATTTTGCAAAGGCTTTGTCTAGGCTGGCAGGGTCTGATCTGGAATCTAAATCTGGCTCAGACTCTAGATCCCTCACACTTTTTCTCCTTGGGGATAAATAACTACAAGGTGATAAACAACAACTACAACAATAAAAAACATGCCACAATTCCCAAGTGGGAATAATTTAGCCAGTGAGAAGAAGTAATGGATACCTCTCACATTACTGCTGGTATTTCCAAATTTGCAACTATATATCCTGTCATCTCCAGTTGAATATGGTGTCTTGTGAATCTGCAGTAGTGTAATTCTGATAGCCATGTACTATGTTTTGCTTGTGTGCCATACGCTTTGCTAAGTGTTTAATTGTGATCTCCTTAAACCTCACAGTAACCATGAGAGACAGGCCCTATTACTCTACCCTTTTTAAGGTGTGGAAATGGAGGCACACAGAGGCAAGTGACTTGCCTGAAGCCACACAGCATGTCTGGGAGAGATGGAAATCAAAATAGAGTCTCTTCATAGCCAAAGCCGGTGCTCCTCTGCCCAACTGCGTCATTGATGTTCAAATGATAACAGAAAGGCTTGCTCTTTTCCTCTGTCATATGTGGATTGCTGACTGAGGAAGGGGGAAGAGTTAGCATCCAGTTCTATCACTATATTAGCCTCTTCTCCCTTAGGGATATAATTGTCCCTGGCCCTGGGAAAGACCGGGTTTGATCTGCAGGGAGACTGCAGCAGATTGGCTGGAAGAAAACTGTATTTGCATCCACTAAAAGCTTTTAGAGACCTGGGAGCCTTAGGGAAATAGGAACAGATGGGGTCATAGATTTCTTCCAGAAAGGGTCTCATTTTCTTTGCAATCCTTGGATAATTAATGAATTGGGGTCAAAAAAATGGCTGGTCATTTCCCACTGAACTGGTGGTAGAGAGGAAGCGGGCAAGGGATGAATGTCTGTTTCTAATTAACAGGAGGAGGATCTCTGTGGCTCTTTCTTACTCTGGGTTCTAGAGAGGACTCTCAGTGTCCTAATTGGTGGAAGGGACAAAGAGGATCAGGGAGGTGGATCAGAGCTGATCCCTGACATCTTGCTGGGCTGTCTACTATTAGGAATGAAGCCCTGTGGGTGGCTGGTAAAACACTGGTTTGAAAAGATACAGTGTGTTTAAAGGGGTGTTTCAGCCACATAGTACTCAGAACCCAAAATGCTCAACTCTTGAGGAGAAAGAGCCCAGCAGGATGGATATATAAGGAAGAGTCAACTTCCTTCCTTCCTTCCTTGGTCCCACACTGAGGCTCCTTGAGCCTCAGTTTTCTATCTATGCTACTCAATGACATGCTTACCCACAGAAATAGCCTTTGCTCCTAGTGTAATGATTTCTTCCCAGCTCTTTTTCTGAGCATCTACATGTATATGTAATCGTTATCCCATTGTGTAGTTGTGCTGGTGATGACTCAGCCAACCTCATGCAGAAGGATGCAAGGTGATTTCCAATTCTTTACTATTGTAAACAATGCTGTGATGAACATCTCTGTGCCTAAAACATTTGTATCACCTGCTGTCTTTCCTTAGGTTAGATTCTCAGAAATGGTAGCCTACCTCCAGGGGTGCCCGCAATGATCTACACCTCTTAATATTTATGTCCTTATGTATTTGCCTTTCACACTGAATCAGGACTAGACTTAATGGGCAATAACATATGACAGAAGTGACAGTGTGTGGCTTTCAAGGCTAAATCATAAAAGGCATTGCAGCTTTTGTTGGTTTCTTGAATCTCTTGATCTAGAAAAGCCAGCTGCCATGAAATGAGGATACTCAAACAGCCTGTGAAGACACCCACCTAAATGAGGAACTTAGGCCTCCCGCTAACAGCTACATCAGCTTGTCAGCCTTGTTGGTGAGCCAACTTGGAAAGGGAAATGGGGCTCAGCCAAGCCTTCCCTGACTACAGCCATATGAGAAGCCAGAACCATACAGCTAGCTTATGCTCCCAAATTGCTGACCTACAAGAGATGATAAATGATTTTACTATTTTAAGCCAATATGTTTTAGGTGATTTGTTTCACAGTTGTAGATAATTGATATACTGGATCAAAGATAAGAGCACTCTGAAGACTTATGATGAAGAATGTCATTTTTTCTTTCTTTTTCATATCTCCAGATTGTTAGTGTGTACTTTGACATGTAAGTGGCCTGCATGATCTAAGGTGACCTCCTGAGAGGGGTTCCTATCAGCTCTGGGTTATGAAATATATTTGGAAAGCCCTTTCCATGCTGTTACCACACAAAGATTGAATTTTAAAAAATATATTGATAATTAATTTATAAAACATAACAAATAGTTAAATATAGGAAATATTTAAAGATGAGTATAACATTTTACTTCACAACTACCTCTCCCAACGTTCAAACTACCATGTTAAATTTAAAAAATCTTTATTATATTATTAGTTTCAAGTATACAGTACATTGATTAGCTATTTACATAGTTTATATAATGATCTCCTTAATTGCTTTCTCTCCTCTGGCTCTCCATCTAGACATTATATTAATGCTGACTGCATTCCCTATGCTGTGCTCCCCATCTCCATGACCATCTATCAACTTCTAATTTGTACTTCTTTAACCCTTTACCCCTTTCTCTCAGTTCCACAGCCCCCTCCCCTCTGGCCATCACCAGATTTCCTCTTTTTTTGTAAGTCTGTTTTTAATTAGTTTTTTCTTTTTGTTCCTTAGATTCCACATATATGAGAAATCATATGATATTTATCTTTCTCTGTCTGACTTTCTTCACTTAGCATAACCTCTAGGTCCATCGCTGTCATTGAAAATGATAGGATTTCACTTTTTTAATGACTGAGTAATATTCCATTGTATATATGAACCATAACTTCTTTATCCAATTGTCTTGATGGGCATTTAGATTGCTTCCATATCTTAGCTATTGAAAATTGTGCTGCCATGAACATAGGGGTGGATAGATCTTTACAAATTATTGTTTTGGTTTTCTTTGGATAAATACCCAGAAGTATAATTGTTAGGTCAAAAGTTATATCTATTTTTAATTTTTTGAGAGACCTCCAAACTGTTTTTCAGTTTGCAATCCCACCAACAGTGTATGAGGGTTCCCTTTTTTCCACATACAAAGGTTGGTTTTTGATTTGTAGCTGTGAGCACTTCCAGAGAGAGATGTTCACAGCTTTTTTCTGGTACCCAGCTAAACCATCCAATAGCCTAAGCAGGGCAGCAGAGTAAGCCCAGCCCATTGTAAGTTAACTGCTCCTTTCTTTCTATGAATTCTCAGGCTTTTTAAGGAGTATAAGCAAAAACATCTGGCTCACTAAGGAATATTTTATCAGAAGCCATACAACCAGGATAAAGGTTATGGTGAAGAAGTTGGTTCCTATTTTTCTGGCTCACATACTCAAAAGAGCCCCCGCATGATGCACAGACCCAAGGACCCTGCATGGACACTTGGAGAAATATCTAAGGTCCCATTCATTTAATCATCAATATGTTCAGTAAATATATTTTTAGAATTCCAGATACTGTTGAGAACATGCAAAGGAGTGTAAATCATGATCTTTGTGCTTGAGGTTATTCATAAAGGGAGTAAAAAGTCCACAGATGTTGTAGTTTGTATTAGGTTCAAATCCCAACTATACCATCTACAAGCTGTGTGACGCTGGACAGGTTTCTGGACTTTTCTGAGCCTCAGTTTTCTCTTTTAAAATGAGAGTATAATAGTATCTATTTACAATGTTTTGAGGATTAAATTAGATGTGCATATGAAACAATGCTTGGACTAGAGCATAGTATGTGTTTAATAGCTGCTGTATTTCTTGTTGTTAGCAGAAAAAAGTACCACTTTGCCTCCAATCAGCCTACATCACAAAATAAGACATGCCCATATTTGAATACCAATTGTATGCCCTGGATTATATGCCTTTACCACACTGAGCTTAACCTTCTTGATCTGTAGAATAGGTCTAATCAATGTACCTGGATGGGTTGTTGTACAGTTTAAATAGGGCAATGTGTGCCTATGGATGCTCAGCACACAGAGGACCCACAATATATGAAAGCTATTTCTATTAGTAAGGAGGGTGATCAAAGAAGCAAATAATTGAATACAGTATGATAAATACTATAGCAAAGCCCTTGGTCTGATATGGGTTGCGAGGCTTGGGTGTGGATTTCTAAGGAACCAGCCTGCAATCCGTTTGTGTAGCGAGGACCTTAAAGAACAAGTCCTTGTCTGACTTTGGGGCAGGGACTCTTGACTGCAGAAGCAGGATCCTGTGCAGTGGGCAAATAGTCTTGAAACTTCCAGGAGTGATAGGGTTGCTATTAAGAATTTGTCAGACGAGGGTCCAAAAGTTGGCTCCACCAGTGACTTACCCAAGTAAAATTTATCAATACAGTCCCCTCTTTGAGCCTCAGTGTCTTCTATAAAATAGGGTTTATAATGACAGATAGTATGCACTGAGTGCCGGCTGTATGCCAGGCCTCATTTTAAATACATTTATTAACTCACTTAGTCTTCATAACAGTGCAATGAAGTAGGTGCTATTATCATATTCCCATTTTATGGATAGGGAAGGCATGGCACAGGGAAGTATAGCTTACAGTAAATGGCTGAGCCAGGTTTTAAAACTAAGCTATCTGAGTCCTTAGCTGGCACTCTGTATTTTTAACTCTGCAGCTTTATATCCATGTGATGGGGTCTGCAGAGAGGATAAAGTCAGACAACACAGGTAAACTGACAAACTCAAAGTCTGCAATGTAGGATGCGCTCAATAAAGGGAAATACTGGGTATTTTTTGCTAATATTCCTTCTTGTCCAAGGAAAACATTTTTTCATTCATAAAAGTTTTAGAAACGTCATTATGAACACATAGTCCTTTATGTTGGCCGTCAGATACAAAGAGCAGGTGGCCAGGACACAGAAGGGACTGATGAACTTTTGAGGGTCCCGAGTGAATGGTGGGTTCTCAAAGAGCCTGTGATCTCTAGCTCACTGTGTGGGTCTCCACTCCATGATACAGGCTGGACATGGCTCTACAGGGATTTTGAGCAGCTGATTACAGGTCCACCAGGCTAATGAGGCCAAGAGGATGGCCAGGGTTTCCCAGAGGGCCACTGAAATGAGGCAGTGAGCACAGCCCTCACCCTATCAGCTATCTTATCAATAATTGGCCCTGCTTTAGGATGTCAGAGAATGTCAGAGGGGCCCTCACTGCATGGCTTAGCTGAAAGAGACTGAGCTTTGGCTGCATACCCTCAGGCAAGCCTCTCAGAGCTTCAGTTTCCTTATCTGTAAAGTGGGAGGATAAGGGTAGTGTATCAGTTATCTGTTGCTGTGTAATAAACCACCCCAAAGTGTTGTGGCTTAAGATAACATACATTATTTAGCTCACTTCTTTGGGGGCTGGCTTGGCTGTGGTTTTGCTCTGCATCTGTGGAAGATCGGCTCGTGGCTGGGTGGGCTAGGACGTCTTTACTTACATGTCTGGTGTTTGGCAGCTGATGACTGGGGTGGTGAGGTGCTACTGAGCCATGGGACTCTCATTGTCTGGCAGGTTAGCTTCTTCCTATGCTTCTTCACATGGTGGCTGGGATTCAAGTACAGCAAAAGATCAAGTTACACACATTTAAAAAATCTTTACAAGTATCATGTTTGCTGATGTCCCATTTGCCAAGGCTGGTCATGAGGTCAAGGCCAGAGTCAGAATGAAGAGCAACTCCACAGGGCATGGCTAGATGGAGGAAAACAATTTGTTGTCATTTTTACAATCTACCTCAGTGTCCCTGGTAGAGATATTGGGAAGAACAAAGGAACAATGATAGTGTTTTTAGTAATCAAGATAATAAAAATCATTTATTGGCACATATCAGGGGCTCAAAAAACAGTGAATGAACAATCCTTACTTTCCAGGTAAGGGAACTATGGTTCAGAGAGGTTGATAACTTATCTAAAGTCACACAGCTAATTGTGGAACAGCTGGATTCTAAACAAAGGCTCTCTGATTCCAAAGCTCACGTTCATCGATGTCCCTTCTGCTGCTTTCCCAGCACATGTGATTCAGTTCAAACATTAATAGGGACTAATAAGAGCTTGTCCCTGATTATAATCTCCCAAATTCTTTCTCCTCCCAAAAGCTCAGTTTCCTCTCCTGTGAAATGAGCATGATAACAACCCCTATCTGGTAGGATTGCTGTGAAGTTTAAATGAGATCTTTCCTGTACAGCCCCTAGCCTCATAAAACTGAATGAGTCCATATATCTGAGCCAGGTTTTCTCAATCTTGCTATAATTGACATTTGGGGTCTAAATACTTCTTTATTATGGGGTAGGATGAAGGCTGTCTTGTGCATTATAGGATATTCAACAGCATCCTTGGCCTCTACTCACTAGATGCCAGTCACACCCTCCCAGTTTTGACAACCAAAAATGTCTTCAGACACTTCCAAATGTTCCTTGGTTGTGGGGAGCATTATTGTTGTTATTAACTAACAATAATCCCTTTTTTGTGTGAGGCTGAGATGTCTGATTTTTTTACTTAAGTTTATTGAGGTAACATTGGTTAATACAATTATATAATTTTCAGGTATACATTATCATTTGACATCTGTATATTCTATTGTGTTTACCACCCAAAGTCAAGTTTCCATCAGCTGCCATATATTTTATCCCCTTTACCCACTTCACCCTCCCTCTACCCTCCTATATTTGACCCCCTTTACCTTATCTACTTCCCTCCTCCTCCCCCACCCCCTACCCTCTGGTATTATTAGGCTATTGTCCATGTCCGTGAGTCTCTGTTTGTTTGTCCTATTCATTTGGGTTTATATGCCACATATAAGTGATATCATGTGATTTTCAACTTTTTCTGTCTGGCTTATTTTGCTTAGCATGATTATCTCGAGGGCCATCCATGTTGTTGCAAATGGTAGTATTTTATGTCTTCTTATGGCTCAGTAATATTCCATCATATATATGTACCACAGCTTCTTTTAGCTAATCATCTATCACAGGACACTTCAGTTGCTTGCATATCCTGGCCACTGTGAGTAATGCTGCTATGAACATCAGTATGCAAATATCTTTTTGTATATGGGTTTTCAAGTCTTTGGGGTAAATACACAGTAGAGAGATTGCTGGATCATATGGTAGATCAATTCTTAGTTTTTTGAGAAACCTCCATACTGTTTTCCATAGTAGCTGTACCAATTTGCAGTCCCAGCAGCAGTGTATGAGGGTTCCTTTTTGAGATGTCTGATTTTTTGAGGGGAGCACTGCCTAGTTTGGGCTTTGGAAGCTGTAGCATGTGCCATACAAACAATTGCAAGGTTTATTAACTCAATAATGAGATTTACAACAATGAGTGAATAATTTGTATGCCAAGATTCATGTTTAAATTTTGAAAAATCTTCGAAGGAGCTTTGTCTGGAAATTCTTCCAGCTGGGGTTCTGTTGAGCTCATCAAAAAGTGACATTGAGCTTTGGATCTTAATGTAACACCTTAAATTCATAGAATTTCTCCTCCCCTTTCAAAAAGACAATTTTTTTATTTTAAACCATTGAATGTACTTTGTAAAAAAGTACAAAATATATAAGAGGATATATACAAAGGAAACTCACCTATAACTCGAATCTTATCACTGATAATTTCTATTATAATGTGTATGTGTGTGTGTGTGTGTGTGTGTGTGTGTGTGTGTGTGTGTTATAAAAATGGGACATACTCTTTTCTGATCTGCCTTTTTCATATAACAGCACATCTGGAATATCTTTACAAATATTCTCCCACAACTTCTTTTATTTTTCCTGCTTAAAAACCTTTGGTGATTCCTTGTGGTCTGGAAGTAGTCATGCTCCACAAGGGGAAAAGGCTAAGGCCACACTCCATAGTTTGTGTTGAACTACAGTCCTTTACAGATATCACTTGGACATGTGGAGGCTGGAGACCACAGACCTCATGCAGGGAGCGGACAGAACCTGGGTCTGGGAAGTTATTTCTGCCTTCAGGATAGGTGCAGACATTTTTGTCTGCTGTCCATTCTCTCCAGTGCTTGGCCTCAGGGTGTCCTTCTGATTCCCTCATTGATAGAATTCCTTCCAATTACTGCACTGGAATGCATCCCCTCTTGTTGTTTCCATTAGGGCTGTTTCCATAGCAAACAGTGGTGTGATAAATGTCCTTACACATATACAGTTGATTCTGTGTTTGCAAAGTTGTGGACTCTGTATTTATTAATTCACCTACTCAGAAAAATTTATTTGTAACCCTGAAAGCAATACTCACGGTGCTTTGGGAGTCACTCGTGGGCATGTGCATGTGAAGAGTGGTGAAAAATTTGTCACCAATGTACACATTGCCAGCTGAGGTGGAACAAGTCAAGGCTGTGCCTTCTTGTCTCAGCTCTCATACTGCAAACAAGTGTCCTTTCACAGTATATTTAGTGCCACATTTTTAGTATTTGCATGCTTTTTTGGTATGGTATTACTATTTAAAATGGCCCCGAAGTGTAGTGCTGCAGTGCTATCTAGTGTTTCTAAATACCAGAAGGCTGCACTGAGCCTTATGGAGAAAATGAATTAGGTAAGCTTCATTCAGGCACAAGTTATAGTGCTATTGTCTATGAGTTCGATGTTAATTAATTTAATACACACACACACATAAACTATATAAATTTATATATATTTATATATAACATATATTTATATACCAACAATGCATGTATTAAATAAGGTATCTTTAAATAGAAATATACATAAAAAAAGATTATATACTGATTTAGTTGATGAAAATGTGGCAATGATTCAGTATTTGCGACTTGCTTTCATGGTAACTTCATAGAATATAAATACAGCAAATAATGAGAATTGACTGTATCTTTGCATGTAACCATGATTATTGCCTTAAAATACATTTCTAAGACTGGAACTATGGACCCAAGTAGAATGCCTCTTCTAAGGTCTTTGGGGTTTGTATCAATTATCTCTTGCCCTGTAAGAAATCTCAGTTTCCAACTCTGTAAAATGAGGATTTAAAAAAGCCATATTATTTTTCATCAGCTTAGTTCGAAGATTTATTGAGTGATTGCCTGATAAGTTGGTAACATTGGGCCTGGTGATCTGTAAGTGCTCCATTGTAGTATTTATTTGTATTAAGGATTTGTGGCAGGTGCTCTCACAAACATAATCTCAGATTAGCATCATTTCTTCCCACTGAAGAGATGAGGAAACTGTGGCCCAGAGAGGTGATATGACTTGCTCAAAATCTCAGAGCCAGGAAGTGGCAGGCCCAGCTATCACACCAACATTTCTATCATCAGCTCAATCCATCATGGCAATCGTGCATGGACTCAGTCTCCAAAATGTTCTAGGCCATGAGCCAAGTGTGCAACCTGTACTTTTTCATGGATGCTACCACAATACCATGAGGTGGTGGCAGACAAGACTGAGTAGGGAGCAGGGACTTTCATTCTCACTGGGTGGTCATGAGGCCCTTCCCTCATTGGTGTCATTGGAGACCATAGATTTCCACCCTCACCCAATGGAAATAGTCATCTTTTCTCTCCTATAGTGTGGCATCAGAGGAGGCATAATGGAGAGTCGGGAGTTTCACCATTGTCTGGGAATACCTTCCTGTGTGTCAGAGGAGGACACATGGGGACAGTAATGACTGACACCTAAACCAAAAATTATAACACTGTCTGATATGTTTCTAAATGTATGAAGAGGAAATCTTTAAGACAATTAGATTACAAATGAAAGAGGGTGGATGGACACAAAGGGAGATAAGGGCTCTACATTACCTTTGAACTGGTAAAATAATGACAGCAGTAGACTTCGAACATATCTACAGATATGGAGATATAGATATAGACTTATGTATATCTATAATGTAATACTTAGGGCAACCACTAAAAAGCTATACAAAGCAATATACTCAAAAACACTATAATAAATCAAAATGGAATTTTTAAAATATTCAAGTTAACCCACAGGAAAGCAGGAAAAAACCCAGAAATGAAAAACAGAGAGAACAAGCACAAAATACAAAACAAAATAGCAGACTTAAGCTCCAACATATCAACAGTTGCCTTAAATGTAAGAGGTAAAAATATATCAATTAAAACACAGATTGTCGGAGTGGATTAAAAATCATGAATCAACTATATGTTATCTAGAGGAAACTCTCTTCAAATATGCCCATACAGGCAGGATGAAAGTAAAAGGATGGAAAAAGGACATATGCAAACATTGAAAGAATACAGGTGTGCCTATGTTAGTGTTAGATAAAGTATACTTCAGAGCAAAGACAATTAACAGAGATGGACATTCTATAATGATAAAAAGTCAATCCATTAAGAAGACCTAACAATTCTAAATGTGTATACACCAAACAACAGAGCTGTAGAATAAGTGAAGCAAAACTGATGAAACTGAAAAGTGAAATAGATGAATCCATCATTATAGTTTAAAGTTTCAGTACTCCTCTCTCATAGACTGAAAGAACATCTTCAAAGAAAATCAGCAAGAACACCATCAACAAATAGGATCTGATCGACATTTGTAGAACACTCTGTTGACCAACAGAATACACATGTTCTTTTCATGTACTTACAGAGCATAATACCAAGATAGATTGTATCCTGAACCATAAAACAAATTTTAACAAATCTGAAATAATTATACTCATATGGAGTATTTTCTGACCACAATAGAGTCAAATTAGAAATCAATAACAGGAAAATAATAGGATAATCTCCAAATATTTGAAAAGTAAACAACACATAAATAAATAATTCATGAGTCAAAGAGGAAACCTCAAACAAAATTTTAAAATACATTAAACTGAACGAAAGTGATAATACAACATAATAAAATTGGTGGCACTCAGCTAAAGCAGTGCTGAGAGGGAAATTTATAGCACTAAAATACACATATTATTAAAAAAAGTCTCATAGCAATAATTAAGTTCCTACTTCAAGAACCCAGAACAAGAGCAAAATAAACTCAAAGCACACAGAAGAAAGTAAATAATCAAGGCAAGAGCACAAATCAGTGAAATTGAAAACAGAAAAACAATAGAGAAAAATTCATGAAATGAAGAGCAGGGTTTTGTTGTTGTTGTTTGTTTGTTTTTAAGATCAGTAAGATAAATAAATCTCTATGACTGACCAAGAAAAAAAAAGAAGACACTATTCACCAATTATTAGGAATGAAACAGGAGCTTACTACAGACCCACAGACATCCAAAGATAAGAAAATTCTACAAATAACTCTACACACATACATTTGGCAACTAAAATGAAATGGACCAATTCCTTATAAAACACAAACTACTGTAATTCACCCATATGGACTAGATCATTTGAAGAGCAATTTAACTATTAAGGAAATTGAATTTGTAATTTAACAGCTCCCAAAAAAGAAATCTCTAGGTCCAAGTGTTTTCACTGGAGAAGCCTATAAAACACTTAAAGAATTAAATATAATCCACATAATCTCTTCTAGAAAATAGAAGAAGAGGAAATATGTCCCAACTCATTTTATTAAGCTAGGGTTACTTTGATATCAAAACCAGACCAAGACAGTAAAAAAGGGAATCTACAGACCAATATCCCTCATTAGTTTAGAAACACAAATGCTTAATTATACATTAGTAAATAGAATCCAGCAATATATAAAAAGAATTATATACCATGACCAAGTAGAATTTATTCCAATGATGTAAAGGTGACTCAGTATTAAAAAAATCAATCAATGTAATCTACCATGTTCATAGTCTAAAGAAGAAAAATCACATGGTCATATCATCTGAGGTAGAAAAAAGTATTTGACAATATTCAATCCCTTTTCATGGAAAAAACTCTTAGAAAAATAGTAATAAAGGGTAACTTTTATGACTTGAAGAGCATCTACAAAAAAATCTATAGCTAACTTTAAACTAAATGATGAAAGACTAAATGCTTTCCTCCTAAGATCAGGAAGAAAGTAAGGATGTTTGCTCTCACTACTTATTCAATGCAATGCTGGGGGTTTCAGTAAGTGCATTGAGGCAGGAAAAGGGACTAAAATGATCAGAAAGGAAGAAATAAAACTGTCCATATTTATAGATGACATGATTTTCTAGATAGAAAATCCCAGGGAATCTACAAAACACCTCACAGAATGAGTGAGTTCATCAAGGTTACAGGATACAAGTTAAACACACACACACACAGATGAATTATTTTTCAATATATTAGCAATGAACTCATGAACACAAAAATTTAAAAAATGTAATGGTATTTATAATTGCTAAAAAAAGTTAATTAGGTGTAAATCTCACAAAACGGGTACAGGACTTATATACAAAAACTATACAACACAATGAAAGAAATCAAAGAGGAGCTAAACAAATAGATGTGTGAAATTTATGGATTGGAAGACAGCATAGTAAAACTATCAATTCTCCCCAAATTGATATATAGGTTTAACACCATTTCTATAAAATTGCAGAAAGGTTTTTGTTTTTGATTTTTGCTGATAGACAAAAGTATTCTAAAATTTGTACAGAAAGGAAAAGAAGCTAGAACATTTTTTAAAAAGAAGAATAAAGTGGGAAGTAGTCTACCCAAATTCAAAATTTCTTATATAGATGTATTAATTATGACTGTGTGGTAATGTAAGAAGATTGATCAATGCAATAGAGTAGAGAACCTATAAATTAACCTACATAAATATGCCCAAGTGATTTTTGAAAAAGGTGTAAAATTAATTCAATGGAGGAAAGATAGCCTTTCAACAAACATACCTCAATTGTTCTGCAGGCAAAAAAATGAACCTCAACCTAAGTCTCAAATTTTATACAAAAATTAATTCAGTATGGATCATGGACCTAGATATAAAATGTAAAAATATAAAACTTTTAGTAAAAGCATCGGAGAGACTCTTTGGGATATAGACAATACATTCTTAGATTTAATACCAAAGTCTGATCCATAAAAGGCAAATTGATGAGTTGGACATGGACATAATCAAAATAAAAAACATTTTCTCTGTGAAAAACTTTATTAAGAGGATGAAAAAACTACAGATTGGGAGAAAATATTTGCAAACCACAAATCCAACAAAGGACTAGTATAAAAAATATATAAAGAACTTTCAAAACTCAACAGTGTCACAACAAATAGTCCAAATAAAAAATGGGCAAAAATGTAAAGAGACATACAGATGGCAAATAAGCACATGAGAAGATTTTTCAACATCATTAGATGCAAATTAAAGCCACAATGAGGTATCACTATGTAACTATCACAATGGCTAAAATAAAAAATAGTGACCCCACTAAATGCTGGTGAAGATGTAGAAAAACTGGGTGACTGATAGCTTTCTGGTGGGGATTGGAGGATATAAGTGATAGTCATTCTGGAGAAGAGTTTGGCAGTTCCTTAAAATACTAAACACAAAACTATCACACAACCCAGGAATTGTACTCTTGGGTATAGAAATGAAGATACATGTTCACACAAAAACGTGGATGTAAATATTTATAATGTTTCTAGCAGCTTATTCATAAGAAACTGCTCCAAACTGAAATCAACACAGGTGCCTTTCAATGTGTGAATGGTTAAACAAACTGCTGTATATCTGTACCTTGGAATACTACTCAGCGATAATAAGGAAAAACTATTCGTACATGCTGCAACCTGGATATATTTCTAGAGATTTATACTGAATGAGAATGCCAATCCCAAAAGGTTGCATACTACATGATTTCATTTATCATTCTTGAAGTGATAAAATTATAGAAATTGAGAAGAGATCAGTGGTTGCCAAGGATAAAGAAAGGAGTGGGGCAGAAGAGAGTGTGGCTCTAAAAGGGCAATGGGAGAAGTCCTTGTGATGGAAATATTCAGTATCTTGATTGTATCAATGTCAATATTCAGGCTCTATTGTACTGTAGTTTTGCAAGATGTTACCACTGGAGGAAACTGGGTAAAACATACATGTGATCTCTTTGTACTATTTCTTACACCTGCATGTGAATCTATAACTATCTCAAAATATAAAATTTAATTTAAAAAAGACATCCCTCTGCAGCCAGCCAATCATTTCTAGCTTTTATTTTGCAGAAAGTAACAAAGCAGTGAAAATCAAGATTTAACAATGTAGGGTGAATTTTAATATTCCGTGTTTTGTCCTCTTTTGTTGCTCAATTAGGGGTTTTGCCTACTGAGATTACTCTAAGGAGCTTCCAGTCTCTCATTTATTTAATAATATTACTAGTATTTGTTAATACTTCCATAGGGTATTTCACTCAGCTTCTAGGTTGCCCTAGCAACCTAAGATTAATGTCCTGCATTTGCTACTCAGAGAAACTGGAAAAATGATTTGCTCAGGAGCCTCAGGGTGTAGGTCCCACAATTCTTCCTTCTTCATATATGAGTGATTTGGAATCACTCTTATTTTCCTGATCATTAAATTTCTCTTTATTAAGCATCTACCTTAGGCCATCCTAGAAATCACCAATTTTGAGAATAGAAAAAGACTCTCGAATTCAGCATTTTACCTAGCTCTCCATTTAGGGCCAACTTAAATAGATCCAAGGTTTCCTAATTGCCCAAAAAAGGGGTTGCTATGGATTCAAGAACAGCAAGATGATGGGGGATTTTCTCCCAGAAAAGGGCTATGCAATTTTCCTACTGCTTCTGGGGGTAGTAACTCTCAGCTGACCACATTTGGGGCAGGTGTGGGGTGGAGGTGGTTGAGGTAGCATTGCTTCTGGCTGTATATGCTTCCTGTGTAAGAATTGCTTCTCTCAAACCAGGGATAAGACAAGGAACCAAAACAGGTAGCTGGAAGGCAAAGGCCTTGGGATCTTTCTTTCTCAGAATATTCTGTGGCTGCTCTACAGTGATGTCATTGTGGAGAATTGGTGTCATGGAAAATTTTACTTCTAATTTCATCACTTAAAGAACTGGGAGAAGGGAACCAACATATTTGAAACTATAATATCTACTTTGTGCGGGGATCTATGCTGGATGCTTTGCCATAATCTTATTAAATCTAAACTCTTGAATCTTCACAACCACTCCCTGAAGTAAACATTTGGATTAACCCATTATAAAGATGTGTGGAGTAGGGCTCAGAGAGGGGAAGCTCATGGAATCATTCAGAGAGAGAATGCTACTACAGTATCCCTATTTTGCTAATAGAGAAACTGAGGCTTAGAGAGGATAATTTACTGTGATAGCTGTTTTGGTTCAGGTGGACAATGATTTACATAACACACATTTCTGAGGGTGATTTTTAAAATGAAAAAATCCCCCTGTGAATTGCAAAGATGCTTTGTTTTGGGAAGTAAATAGCCTACCTTCTGCAGGTCTGCTTTGTAAATTTGGTTTTTCAGGCCCAAGTTCCCCAAATCTTGGTATTTCAGAGCTTGGTATTTCAGAAAGGAACTCTGGCCATTATTAACAGGACATCTTAACGCTAAAGATCAGGAAATTCAGACTTATAGAGGTGAAGGGAACCGCCCCGGGACACAGTCTGACAGCAGCAGAGCTGGGTCTCAATCCTGGTCCTCTGACTTTCAGGCCTGGGCCATCCAGTTATTAAGAAAATGGGTGAGGGACTTAGGCCAGAAAAAGGAAGGGAGGGACCATGTATCCTTCATTTCCTCACCTGTGAAATGGGGTCAACTGGTCCTCAAGTTTGTGGTGGGGAATACGTAGGTGTGGTCCAGGAGAAGCACCAAGAATGTGACAACGGAAAGTGGAGATAGGGCCAGAGCGTCCGGGGACCCCAGTAGTGGTGGTTGGAAGGAATGATGGGAGGAGAAGTGGAGTTTCGGTAGCCAAGGCCGGGATTCGAGAATTAGGGGCGGGGCTTGGAACTTCAAGCGTTTAGATGAGCAGTGGGCGGGGCTTGCGATGCGGCGAATAGGGTTGCTGGTCCGTGGGCGTGGCTTCTAGAAGTTGGGGTGCCAATAGGCCAGTTCTGAAGCAGTGGAAGGGAAGCCGGGCTTAGAGAGCCAGGAGGCTGGCTAGGGGGTTGGATAGGCAGTAGGCGGGGCTCACGGGAGCTGATGTTCTGGTTATATGGGAATCTTTGAAGAGCCGGGGATGCGACCCTGTAGAGTCAAGCAGGTCAGTGGGCGGAGCTCAAAGACTGCTTGTAGGCGTGGCCCTCCGGCCACTGCTGTGAATAGTGGGCGGTACGTGTGCCTGGGCACCGCCTTCACCGCGGCCTACCTGCATTCCCCCGCGCAACCAGAGGGGGCGCTAGGGAAGAGTGAGGCGTGGAACAGAGGGTGGGAAGCGGGCTTCCCCTGCCGGAAGTGGGCGTGGCGCGCCCCAGTTGGGTCTCTGGTTGGGCGCGGCGCAGCGCGGGGGCGGGGCTTGCGTGCGGCGGCGGGGGCGGTGGTGCCTGCCGGCGCCCCACCCCCGCGCGGCCCTCAGTGCCAGGCGGGAGGCGACAGCGGTTGGAGGCTTCGCCGGGCTTTGCATTGGGGACTTCGGCGGCGGCGGCGCCTCAAGCAGCTCGGCCTTGGTGAGCAGCGCGCGCCCGACGGACCCTCTCGGGAGCGAGCCAAGCGGGCGGACCTGCCCTCTCAGCATGTGCAGGCGCCGGCTGACAGGAGCCGGCGGGCGTGGGCCAGGGTGGGGTGGAGGGGAGTGGGCTGAGGTGTGCGCGCGGCATCGCAGGTCCTTGGGCCGGGGGCCCATCCTGCCACTGTGCAGGGGTTTGGGGCCGGGGCTACTGCCCGAGGCTCGGGGCCTGGGGGGAAGGGAGTTGGGGACAGAACTGCTGGCCCGGGGAGAGTGAACCCAGGTCCCTGTGGGAAGGAAGATGCCCAGGGGAGGCTTTTTGGTGTCCGGAACCCTCCTGGCCGGGTGAGGAGCCCGGGCCAGGTGGGGACAGGGCTGCCTGAGGGAGGTTGTTAGGGGTCAGGTACCCGTCTGGTTGGGTGGGGTCCTAGGTGGGGAGTGGCTGCTCCAGCCTAGGACGTAGAACGGGGGGCGCTAGGGCTGGGGGCGGGGTTTGAGTAGCCCTAAGGAGTGAGTGGGTGGGGGTAGGCAGGGGTTGGGTTCACGTGGGGCCGGGGCGAGCTGGGCCCTGCGTGGGAGGTTTGAGGGTAGCGCTCTCGGCTGGGGTGTTGCCTGGCTTTGGGTGCGAGGCCAGCTGTGGGCCCTGAAGATCTGGGTTGGGGTCGGGAAGGGCGGGGCAGGGCCAGAACTGGAGTAACGTGGGTGGGGGAGCTTTGGGAAGAGGATGAGCCCAGCGGTAGGAGCCGAGGGCTGGGACTGGCGGGGGATTGGGAGAAGAATGAAGCAGGAATGCTGCAGGGTCAGGGGCCTGGAGCGTCAGAGTGAACTGAGTGATTCAGAGATGTGCTCCCCTAATAGCGAAGCAGCTGGCGGGGGACGCAGTAAAAAGGAGCGAGGTGCAGGTGGGGCTCCGCTGCGCCTAAATGACTGAGGATGAGGTCAGTTGTTGAGGGTGGAAATGCAGGAACCGAGCTCTCCTGCCTGTCCACACAGGCGCGCGCACACACAAGCTTTCAGTCCTTCAAATGATTTGAATGTGTTGGGGGAAGTGGCAGGCTGCGGGAGAGCCAAGAAGAAAGGGGCTTCCTTCTTGGAGAGAGGCGCTGGCCCTGCCGTCCTTTTTTGGGAGTGTTCAAAGGGTTTTGATCGCTGGAAAAGGAAACGTAGGCTTTACTGCATAGTGGTTTAGAATCACATCCTATATTTGGCCGTAATGTAGGCTGCCCTTGTTTTGTGGTGTCTGAAGTCCTTGCTCTACATGATGCAAACGTGGGATTCAGTGTGAGAAGCAAATTGCAAGTTGTTCATTTCCCCTTGGATAGCGAGATACAAAGGCCTTTCTTACCTTTAAGACATTTTAGAAGAACTGAATTTAGTGGTATTTTTAAACTGATAGTAGATGGCGAATATGTTTACTTTTGGAAATAGTTATCCCTATATAGCAGGCTCTTTTGCCGCAGTCTTCTTGCCTGGAATTACATTATACTCTTACGGTTCTTAGTCACTCTATATAATAATGCATTTCATTGTCCTTATCCAGCAAAACTCTCTCCTGACACCAGGGCCTGTTAGAATAGACAGAAACATGATTAAGTAGAAGCATTTGCTTTGCACCGTCTGTTCAATTGTGTGGGCAGATATCCATTTATGTTACTTAACTTTACTAATTCCTTGTAAAAATGCATAAATGGGAAAAATCAATTTTGGACTTGATTTTGTATATTTCAGAAAACTAAGGAAATGAATTTTTTTCCGATCGGAGGTACATTTCAGAGTTGCAGTGTTTCGATATGAAGCCCAATAGTAACTGTTGGGTCTGAGAGGTAACATAAATAGGAAAAAAGTCAAATAAAACTGGAATTGTGTTGTATGTTAGGTCTTGAAGTGCTATGTTTTGTGGTAGGTAATAGTCATGTGTACTGAAGATTGAATCAAGATTGGTATAAAGGTTGGGTACACATCTTTAGACATATCTGGAATATGCCTTGTCTGTATTTGTTTTTGATTATCTGTTGGAGGTACAGTAAAAGCCTGATGAGAATTTTAATAGACATGTACCAACGAGCTATCACTGCACACAGTATTGAATTTTTCATGATCATTTGTTACTTTGCCTGCAGATTGTGCTAATCAGCATTTATGTCTGTTTATATATAGTTTAGGATTAGGTTTAGGGTTGAGAAATAGCACTTTTTAAAGTGCTGGTTTTTTTTTCTTACCTAAGTTTTATGCTTATTGCATCTGTCAGTTTGGGGATCCCTTCCAACTATGAGGAAGAGTTGCTCTAATGTCTGTAGAATGGATTGTTTAAAAGGATATATTATCTTTTCTTAGTTATGTAATGGGGAATATGTGGAGATTTGGTTCTTTATGATGATAAATTATTTCTTAGTACTTTGATTTGCCGCAAACTGGTGCTCTAGAACATATTATTTATTGGACTGTTTTATCTTTGACTTCTTTTTCGGAGGTGAAACGTAATAAATTTGGGTGCCACTTTCATATTAGGGTACAAATCTATGTTTTCCGTTTGATAGGTTCCTTGTGTTATTTTGAGTTATTAACTCTTTTCTGATACTTGTATGTCTTTTTAAACTTACGATGCATTTTCTGTATTAAAACATGGAAATCCTCATGAATATTTCAGTATGACCTAGTACCTAGAATGTTAAGTAATAGAATCTCTCTGGGTTTTCATTGCCCTAGTTTAGATCTTTTAAAGTGAGTGAACAAGATTCTATACTCCTTTTTGAGACCTTATTTTGTATTTCAATGGTGCATATGGAATGCTTTTTTTGTTTTATAATCACTTTATTGAGATATAATTCACTTACCATACAGTTCATCCACTTAAAGTATGCAATTCAGTGGTTTTTAGTATATTCTCAGAGTTGCACAGTCATCACCACAATTTTAGAATATTTCATCTGCCCAAAAAGAAACCCCATACCCATTAGCAGCCCTCCCTTTCCCCATTCTCCTTCTTCTGCCTTTGGCAACCACTAATCTACATTTTGTCTCTGAATTTGCTTTTTTTTGGACAGTTCATATAAATAGAATCATACAATATGGGGTCTTTTGTGTCTGTCTTTTAATAAGTATAATGTTTTCAAGGTTTATCTGTGTTGTAGCATGTATCAGTACTTTGTTCTTTCCTTATGATTGAATAATATTCCATTGTATGAATATACCATGTTTTGTTTATCCATTGATAAGCTGATGGACATTGGGTGTTTCTCTTTTCTGGACATTATGAATAATGCTGCTATGAACATTTATTTCTCTGTGAACATATGTTTTTATTTCTCTTGGGACCTGCTGGGACATGTAGGTAACTCTTTAACTGTTAGAGGAACTGCCAGACTGTTTTCCAAATCAGCTACACCATTTTACAATCCCACCAACAGTATATAACGTTTCGATTTTTTCACATCCTTCCCAACATTTATTATTCTCTGCCTTTTTGATTTTGGCCAAAATCGAAATAGAGGGTGTTAAGTGGTATCTCATTGAGGTGGCTAATGATATCCAGCATCTTATGTGATTAGTAGACAATTGTGTATTTCCTTTGGAGATTTATCTATTCAGATGCTTTAATTTTGGTGAAGTCTAATTTATGTATGATGGAGTCAGAATTGATAATAATGGAGTTAGAAATTATTTAGACCTTAAATCATATTCTCAACAGTGTTTTGGTTATGTAATTTAAAAGACAAAGATTAGGGAAAGATTTGAATTAGTCCTAGATCAAAAGGGTTCATCAGGGAACTGTTTAAATCCATAGTGGTCTTCCACTCCATTGTCTATGGTTAAAGTTCAGACTTCTGAATGTGATGTAGACTGAAGGGTCTCTAATTTCATCCTGCCTTCTCTCTCATTACTCTATTTCCTATGTTTCCATCCCTACTGCCATTCCCTGAAATATTCCAACCTTCAGGTCTATTTGTGATACACTTATCCCACCCGTTTCCATTTGCCAAATCATACTTTTTTGGGAACCTCCATGAAACCTTCCTCGTTCTTGAAGGCAGATGTTGTCTCTGTCCTCATGCATCCTACATTCATCACTACTGTCTGCTCCAAGGATCTAGCCCTGAACTTGAGATTATGGTCTGAAAGGCATTTTCCCGTAGAAGGGTGGGGGAGGATGTGAGAGGGAAATTCACATGGAAGGCAGATTCTCTATTCTCTTGCTCACAGCTTGGTCTCCAGTGCCTAATGGATATTTATTGAATGAATGATTATTAAAGTTAACTGGAAAGATCCCAAGGTCAGTGGGTTTCTCTTGATTATTATTCACAACTTTGTTGCCTATGATAGAATAACATGAAGTACAGGGGTAATTCCCCTCTGCCTTTCTGGCATCCAAGTTAAGCTTTTACCAAAAAATTATTCAGATTGTAAAACTCAGTGTTTGAAACATTTTCCTGAGGGCAGAACATTCTCATCCAGGTTCTTTTCCCCTAATGAACAGTAATGACAGCCTTCACAGCCTTCACAGTAGGGCAGATGGCCAGGGAGCACTTTTACTTTGGTACTATTTAGCCACACCAAATGCAACGGGCCAGCCTTCATGGTATTGAGTTGTCAGTACTGGAATTACCCCTGTGCAGGCTTGTTAAAGGGTATAAACTGATTGTACTTTCTTCCTTTTCATTTTTTTGTTCATGTTCTATTGCTTTTCTTAGAGCATCTGACCCAAGTAGTAGTCTTTAGTTCTTTCTTGTATTCTTATATTCACTTTTACTACTTTAATTTAAAATACTTAGTATCTTCCTGAGACTTAGGAGAAACTAGTTGGCCATTAGGGGTACATTTTCTGCATTGAGTCTATTGAAGTGGTTGGATTGTAGCAAGGTAGTAAAGAGAAGAAAAATGCCTTGTATAGTGTTTTGCTCTAAGAGAGTTTTGTATTTGGAGAAACCTGAGGCAATGAAGGGTGCAGGTCTTTAGAACCAGGTAGAACTGGATTTCATTCTTGGCTCTCCTTCTTAGTAACTGTGGTTTTTCCAGTTACTTCACATCCCTGAGCCTCAGTTTCCTCCTCTGTTGGATGAGACGTTAATGACTACCTTTCTGGGTTATTGTAAAGATTAAATGAGAAAAAGTATATATAGTGCTTAATAATGAGTAGCACTGAATAAATTTGTGTTCCCTTGCTCTTCACTCTTAAATATCTGTTAATGAATGGAACTGTAAAGAATAAAATAGAGTATGCTTAATACATTTTATTTCTGATGCTAAGCTATAAATATATGGATTCCCACTCCCACCTCAGCATTTTAGACTTTGAATCAAGTTGAATCACTGAAGAGGAAAAAAATGTCTAATTTTAGCATAGAAAGGTGGTAAAAATGAGGTAGTGTTTTGCCATTTTATCTGAATTAGAAATGTCTGTTCAGACAAGCTTCTCTTATTCAGGCCTTATACTTGAATGTTCAGTGTGTGGTCTGTCTGTCTGTCTTGTCTGTCTGTTTTAAAGACAAAGGTTTAGTTCCTGGCAAATGATTTATCTTTTTAAGATTTGAAAGGAGATTACACTGCAGTGTATAAGATACTCATCTGGTGATAATGTAAATGGCCGGCAGCATTGTGATAAAGTGTAACATTCTTTGTGGGGAAAAAAGCCATAGTTTCATGGGATGTTAAATTAGTCCTGTCATTTGAATCTTACATTAATAACAAAAATGGTTCTTCCTGTTTGCCACAGTAAAGAGAAATTAAATCAAATTAATGCACAGGTCAAAGTGAGAAACTGGAATATAAATAGGAGTTGGAGGCTTATATTTTATAAGACTGAAGGAAGTAATTTAACAATACTATACTTTTTTCTCTTTTGGTCATGCAGTTATCTATATTTCTTTTTTAAAAAAATTTATGAATAATGGGTCATATTTAGCACCAATTTATCAACCACCTTTAGCGGGATTTGGGAGATTATTTCTCAAGTCCAGAGGTCCTCATTCTTGACTGCCTGTGAGGATCAGCTGCAGACCTTTATAAATACAGCTGCCTGGGTTTGAGCTCCCTGGTGACTCTGAATCACAGCCTGTGTGGGAAGTACCTAGCTGGTCTATTCCTCATCTTACACTAGGGGACTATAGTCATAGGAGTTTAAGAGACTTGCCCAAGATCAGGAACTTAACTTGTCCCTTCCTTCCTCTCCTAGTCCTCCACCACCTCCTTCCTTGAGTAGTGTGAATTTATTTTTGTAGTTGGTAGTGTAGATTTATAGTATAGAGTTAAAAAAAATATTTTTATAGTGTGAACCTGATTTTGGCTTTCCCTTTTAGTCCTTGATCCAGTGCAATAGTTCTCTCTTAACCTTCCACCATAGTCTTTTGCCAGA
Organism: Macroglossus sobrinus; assembly: GCA_004027375.1. Lineage (NCBI taxonomy): Eukaryota > Metazoa > Chordata > Mammalia > Chiroptera > Pteropodidae > Macroglossus > Macroglossus sobrinus. The sequence continues at coordinate 475,088 of PVKZ01000434.1, read as the reverse complement.
TTACAAACTGAGCCTTCCTACAGTTTATCTCTTTAGTTCATCATTACAGTTAGTAGGTAGTACCAATGTTTATTTGTTTTTTCTCACATTTTAAGATTGTATATGTATTAATCTATTAAGCTTGGTCCAGATTTTCTGAGAGTTTTTTAGATGCATTTTTGGGAAACTGGAAAATACATGGAATCTATTGGATAAGCCTGTGGTAGACTTGATTTACTTGTTTTAATATAAAGTTCCTTGAAGTATTTTATTGATTCCCTTTATTTTCTCAGTCTTATAATCTGATCATTAGTAAGCAGTGATTGTAAGGATTTACCTCAAATGTTTCAAAGACTAATCATTAATACTTCAAAAGTGCCCTTGCATTATGTCTTACCAGAATAATTGGCACCATTAGGCCATCTGTAGATGCAAATACTAAGTTTAACAGGAACAATACACATCCAGTACAGAACTACATAGATTGTAACAGGCATAATGAAAATCCTTTGGGATTAGCAGAAGTTATTATTGATTCACAGTGCAATCATTCTTTCTCTGAGGAATCAAGACAGACTGGGAATGTGGGCACTTGGCAGGTTCGTGTAAGAGCCTTTTTACCCCATTTTGGAATCAGATATGTATCCACATGTTTTGACAACTGCTAAGGTCTTCATCCTGGATGAAAAAGCCATAGTTTTTCAGTTTCATGGAAGGCCATAAACACACTTGGGAAAGGAGGTGTTGGGAGAGTGACGCCTTCGGCAGGTGTATTTTTCACTCTTGACATTGTAGGGGTTCTTGACAGTCTTTATAAACATCCTCTCCTTAGGACAAATGTTTAATCACCATTATTTGCTTACTTCACATGAAAGATACTAAAATTCCTTTTCATGATGGTCAAGCATTCTTTTCTAGTTAAAGATTCTAATTCCTTTCATTCTTAGGAACTTAAAGAATTGAGACTGATTTAGTAATATAAAAACTCAAATGCTGCCTGAGTGGTGACTGAAAAACATATACATACACTTGAGCTATCATCTCCATTAAGCAGAAGAATTTATTAGGAGACTAGTCACTTTACAAGCTAAATGGTGAATTAATTTGCGGTTGGTAGTGTCTTTACCTTAATATTGTCATCCTAGTTTTTTTGGCAAGCAAGAGAGAGGTCGGAGCCAATGAGTGCTGGCCTCTGCTCTTTAGGGGCGATGTTTAATAAGATGTGTGTTGGCTATTTTAGAAATAGAGTGACCATTCCTTAAGCTCTTATTTGAGCCACTGTTGCTGTACAATGCTACTATAGGAAAAGATAAATTGTAAGTTGTGTGTGTGTTTTACCCTAAGACTTCCAGTTTGATCATGTAGTATTGAGATATCTTGCATGCCATGGACTGAGTTACATTGTTAAGTGGAACAAATAAAGCTTTTGCCTGCAAAGGATAGTTGTGGACCATGTGACTCTCTAAAAGTGAATGGTTGAAAGCCCAGATGCAGTTTCTGTTTTGGAGGCAGTGTGTACATTCAGTTCTCACCCCAGGACTGGTTTGTGTTCCACAGTCTTAGTTATTTGGAACTCAGATGACATTTTTTGGTATAGACTCAGTATTACAAGTGGTGGGTAAATTCCCAGCCTAGACTGAAGAAATCTGTTTAATTCACAGCACAGCTTTTGAAACTGTTAATGGTGATAATGGGATTCTGGATCCTGGAAGCTGGGAGTCATGTGAAACAGAAGTAAAGAACTATGCCCCACTTCTCAGGTGCCTATATGCAGGCTATGCGGCATCCTGAGGCCTCATGCTACAACAGCCCTCCAAGTTTTTCATCCTTCTCTGTTAATTTGAAGCTTCTACACCTTGGGTTAATTCAGTCACCTTTAAATTGTAGTAGCAAAGCAAATGGTTCAAATTTATTTCCACTAATGTGTTCCTGGACTGCCACAATTATTACTAAACTATTATTGTTATTCAGTGTTAGGACAGCTATGGGCCTTATTTATATTATAGAAATACAATATTCATATTTTTAAAAAGGAGGTTCCTTATTAAACAGATTGTCTCCCTGAAATTTGCCAGATTAAAGAGTTTGGATGACATGGTTTCCAAAGACCTCTTCTCATTCAAACAAATTACGAAGCTAAGTGGAATAATGATTAGGTTGGGACCTGATTTTTCTGGTGCAATTTAAAAAGCTGCCTTAACAAAGTGTTAATTGAAGGCTTAATGTTTTAATTTACTTATAAAATGTGCAGTAGTTTTAAAAATACATTTATTACAAGGTCCCCCTGACGCTCAAGTGTTTAATTCTTGGTGCTGAGTTCTTTATGGGTACTGAGCTCTGTGGGGGGTGAGAGGACAGGGTGTTGGAGATTTGGTATTTTTGGAAACTAAGGGTGAGGCCCTGCCCATGAGTGTGCAAAATAGCACTGGGATGACTCAGAATAGGTGTAATTGGGGAAGAATAGTGTGAGATACAGGGGCAGGATGGCCCAGGTTGTGGAAAGTCATCATAATAGAATGTACATTAATATATTTGAGTAAAATATAAATATAGTTTGGATATGGAGTTATAAAGGTAGATGCAAATGTAATTTGTAGGTGTCACTAGTGTTAATGATTTCTATGCTAATACTAATTATTAGTATTACTAATACTTAGTAATACTAATTACTAAGTATGGAATTATTTTCCAGTTTGTGAAAGTGAGCACCAGTACCACTATATTGCATGTTCATTGAAAGGAAGAGAATGTCTTGCACTTTTTTGTGCCTCCATTTCACAGCAAACTGCCTGGCACACAGTAGATGCTCAGTAAATGTTAGTTGAATAACTGAATTTCAGTTTTACCTGATACACTTGTGAAATTGTCAGTCTTCCCATTTTCCTAGAAGATGAAAGGAATAAATAGGAAGTTTTCTATGGCGTAGGACTGCTAATTTTAAACATTTGCTTATTAAATTATCTTATGATAAGCTAACTTCATAATTTTCATTATAAATAAATGTTAGCAAAGTATACATGTGTGTATATATTTATTTTATTGAAATGTTTTATTTGCAAAGCAAATTTTGGAGTTCTGATTATTTAAAGCATGAATTCTGATGAAAAACAGGGTAATATATTTTAGTGCTTTATTGCAAATTTACTTAACTGACTTCTTCAATCAGTTGAAAATATTAATAGCATGGGGTTCTTAAGGCTTTATTTTGTATTCCAGTTAGCAACTTTGACTTTAGAAAAAAAGTTGATGAAGTCATATCCTAGTGGAAGCATGTTTTCATCTTGAGAGTTTTTTTTTTTTTAAATAAATGTGAGAAGAACCATAATTTGTGTTGATGAGGCGTTAAAGTTAAAGTAGCCATTGAACAGCTGAGTTTCCCTTTACTATTTCTCTACTTAAGGTTTTTCATCCTTTAATGCACTCACTGACTGACTGGAAACTCATTGTCTCACTTGATGATTTGGCTTGAGAGCTCCAAGCCCAGCCCCAGAGGAATCACTGGGCAGGTCTCAGGGCATTTAAGTGGCTCCTGGAGCTCCAAGGATTCAGTGTGTTTGGATTCATTTTGACTTGAGAATTTGACAAGAACTGAGTAACTTAAAATAGGGCAAATGTGAACCATTTCAAATGTTGAATTATCTCATCATTTAGGAGTTTATTTGTACAATGTTAAAATTTCAAAAGTGATAGTCTCTGGTTTATATCATATTAGTGATTGATGTTGTGATAAGTGATCACAAAAAGAATTGTTTTTGTAATTGAGTGCATGCGTGTGTGTGTGTGTGTGTGTGTGTGTGTGTGTGTGTGTGTGTGTGTGTTTCTGGTAGTTCAGTGTTTTAGAGGTTACAAAAAGTATTTATTTGGTTGTAACTACATTTTCCCCAATGAGTTACATTGTTATAGTTTCTTGAACCCTTTTTTAGATACTGATATTATGTGTTTTTTCCCCCCTTTAGAAAAGAGGTGTGCTGATAAGGAAATAAATTGTAATTTTACCAAAAAGAATCAGACAAAATGATTTGTCCTAAGTTGTAGTAAGATTTAAAGAGGTATACTTTCCTGTTTTTATAGGATGTCTGAAAATTCTGAAAACATAGGGAGACTTTTATTTTAAGATGTTAGTTTCATTTTCAGATAACATGCTTAATAGGCGCTTACCTTCAAATTCGGGGCACTTTTCTTGGCAAACTCCCTTACTTTTAAAGCCATAGATCTAGTTATTAATCTGAAAAGTACAATAAGTAATTTAAATATTTTTCCTATGTGTTGACTCTTTCAAACACCCTACTTGCAAAGAGAAGGCTCTTTTGGCACTAATACATAGAGCTAGTTCTTCGCCTTGGTTATTGATCCTCTCCTTGTGTAGTTCATTCATCATCTTACCATTTGTCCCAGCCCCACATTAATGTTTGTGGGAATATTTGGTTGTGGTATGTCCCTTCCAGTAGACTGTAAGTTCTGTGAGAGCAAGGGTCAGGTCAGCTTGCTCACCATTGCATCTGCAGTGTCTAACATGATGCTGGGTGCTTGGTCAAAGCTCAATAAATAATTTAATCTTGAATAAATGAGTAATGAATAACTGGGGTTAAAGACCTATTCAGCATTCACAGATGAGTATAGGTGTTATATCTATAACCCTGTGGGTGCTAGTAACTAATTTGATACTCAGTGAATTTTGTTTTGTTAGGGAGATGTGGATCCCAGTGAAGAAAGCATTTCCTATAGACTTATAAGCTTTAGATTATAATAGGACTCTAGAAATCATTTATATTTTAGTTCTCCTATTTTATAGAAGAAACCAACAACCGTAGGATCAAAATATTCAGTAGGTAGGCTATTGTTAGGATAAACTCGTGTCTGATTTTCAAGCCAGAGTTTTTCTTACTATATCTTACTGTTCCTTTGAAACATTGTCAAAAACATGTTTATTTAATCTTACTGCTTGTCCACAGTATAGGGTATTAAAAAGGAAAGACTGAAATTCTTCAGTTGAAGGTGATTACTTTGTTTTTTGACATTGCTAGTTTTGTGTGTGACTAGCTTTTATGAGCGTCTTCATGAAAATGCCTTAAAAAAAAAAGATCTGAGAGTCCAATAATTTCATTTTCCAGTATAAGAATATTGCCAAAGAATTATTAAAATTTTATTCCAAGAGAAACTCCATCTGACTAAGTAGTACAAACAGACTAAGCAAGTTTGGACAGTCATACACAGAGTGCTTTTTACCAGTTGTTGATAAGAAAAGTAGGTCATCAGTATAGAAAGAGTATTTTGAAACACATTCATCATTAATTTTTAAGTGAGATTGCTGTGTCAGCCGTGTCTGTAAAGGTTCTGCAGTTGGGATGAGAACTCTTGGGATTAATTTGGCTCTTTGAAGGGAGAGGCAGAGTTCAGCTTCTGAGTCTAGTCTCCTGTGGTGCACTTTAGGGAGATGACTGCAGCCTCAGATGATGATTTTATATAGTTCTACAGTCTTCTCTGTACAGTTAGTGTCTGCCTGTGTCTCCATGATGGAGGTTTCTTCAGTCTTTTTCAAAGCTCCAGGGAAGGGTGGAGGTGTTTGTGTTTATAAAGATGCTGTTGATAAGCAGAAAATTGGGAGAGATGAGGGATTGTAAATAAATCATTTTTGCCCATTATCTCTTTTGATAGTGTAATAAAAATATTCATTTCTATCATTAAGGAGCAAGAGATGACCCCTAAAACCTTATAATCTCACATTTTAGTAACTATAGATTTTCTGTAAAGTCATTCTTATTTATTATATTTTAAGTGAGTTACAGGCCTCATTAGGGGGCGTCTTTTAGTTGATTAAGAGGTCTCTCTTTAATACCAGTGTGAAAGTTAATTTGAGGATTATTTATATTTAGGATCTTTATGTTGTTATTTTTTCATGTGTTCATTTCATTTTTTAAAAATTTCAGCTTTATCGAGGTATAATTGACTTAAATTGTAAGATATTTAAAGTGTACATCATAGTTATTTGCTTTATGTATATAGCTCATTTCATTTTTTGTTAACTTGATTTTTAGCAGTCATTTTCTTAGCTTCACATTCTACTCTAAATCATAGAGTAGTCAGTGCTTATGTTGATTGACATCAGGTGGTCCCCAGCATCTCTTTTTAACAATTCCTGAAATAAGTGCAGAATTGTAAAATGCAAAAATAGGAGTTCTTGAAAGCTTTAAAAAGTATAAACCTTTTTATTATATCTCACCGTTTAGAAATTGTCCTTGATATATATAATTTCAATGTTTTATGCCTGTCTTTTCATGCCATTGTCTTGAACAATTGAGCACATAGTCCTCTGGCTTATGCCTAAGGGTTTTCATTCGAAGTAATGATATGCTTCCTTTGGCATACCTGATACTCTCTGTCGTTTGTCTCAGTATATTTGAATGCTTACAGCCAGTTTCTGTATTTTGAATTTTTCATGTTTACTCATATGGTCTGAGCAAAATACAATTTCACATTTAAAAATTGCACAAAGTTGTCGAGGCAGCATACCCCCTTGAAAGGGCTCTGAGTGGCACTCTTGGCTGTTGTGGGAAAGCCAAATTGCATGTATGATGGGGAGTTTATCATTGAAAAACCATGAAAATTCAGAGGGTAGACAGTTGAGCTGCCCTGTACTTTGTGGTTCAAGGTTATTGTTTCTCTCTCAGAAGTCCTTTATCTTTGGGCGAGTCAGTCACATAATGTCTCTGGGCTGAAAATGAAGGGCCTGGACTAAATGAGCTTTGGAACCCTTTCCACTCCAGGCTTCTGAAAGGACTGAGGCTGGATGCTTTTTTGGTAGGTCTTACTTGTATTTTCTTGTCTTTTGGTTCTTAGAAACATTTTAAAACAAAATATTGGGTTATTGAATTTAAACAAAGTATATTTTTAATGGGTATGCCTCATTTTTGGCATCTTACCTATTACCTGCATGAATAATGGGATGATACTATTTGGAAGGCTATAATGAGTGTGAATTTTCCCTCTTCTTTTTTTTAAAACTTGTCTCTCTCCCACCCACCCTTTTATTCTTACCATTCTTGTTATCATGATAAATTGAACCAGCATCAAGGCTGTTCCATACTTGGGGTCAGTTGTCTTAAATAGTCAACAGATTTTCTAGAGAAAATATTTTCCAACACCTTAATGTTATCAGTGGAGTGCAAATCTCTTTCAGCCACAGCTGCTGTGTTAAGAGGTATGTTGTATTTCTGACTTTCTGCTATACTTTATAGCAAATGTTGCATGTGGTCTTTTTCTTCCTTTTTAAAACAACTTCTATTAAAGTAGATTAGGCATTTTCTTTTCTTGAAATGTTTCATATATGAATCTGTTAATGAAGGAATTGGATGCAGTGAAAATGATTTGTTAGGTGAACTCTTCGAGTGTCACTGGTAGGTTTTGTAAGAAAATTCAAAGAAAATCAGCCATCTCATATCCAGAAATGAATTCTTACACTTAATCACAGTACCTCCCATATTTGGGTGTCCGCTTTTTTGTGAATATGTATTCTGTGTAGGCTTACATATTACATCTCTAGCTTGTTAAGGGGAATTTTAAACTGTTGGCATTGCCATATAAATAGTTGATTTTAGGACATTTTTTCCCTCATTGTTATTCTACTTGCCATTTTCTATTAAATAATGCATCTGATCTCTTCCACATTAAAAAGTACCTGCCATAAAAGTAGCAACTTAGAGGAAACATGTTCTTTCCCTGTTGAGATATTCTAGAGTCTTCCTAGGTTCTGGCTAGGGAGCATTCTCAGCCTAGTGAGCAGTTGAGTAATTGATGCTTGGGACTGGTCTCAGAAAATGTGCCGAGCAGGATTTTGCTACTAGTAGGGGTTTTCCTGTATGTGTTCCTAGCAGGATGTGTTTCCTTTCATGTGAACCATAGAAGTACATCTGCTGGAATCTTTAAACAGATAACTTCTCAATAAACAGGAAAATGTCCAAATAGTCATTTTTTAAATGAGATTGGTGGAAATAGAATAGAGAAAATGTAGTAACATTTACTCAGGTATTTTGAGTGTATTTTATTTGGTGTCATTACAGTATAAACACCCTGTCTTGTCTACATTTTTTTTCTCCTAACATATTTCTTGGGTATGGCCTATGAAATAAATTTTCTATGTTTAACTTGAATTGGTGGCAGTATCATAAGAAGCATACTTTTACACTGTCCTAGTGGTTGAGGATTATCAATTGAATGTATTTTATTCTGAGAATGATTTTTAGTGAACTTTCCTTCGATATTTATAAAATATGTCATTAATCCACAGAGGTAGACCTTATTTTTACAGTGTGTTCTTTGTCAAGATGTTCACCCAACATATAAAGAAAATTTTAATAATTTTTGGTTTCCTTAAGTGAGCTGTTAAGTATGGTGAAGATAGGTAGTCAGCTTTAGATTTTCTCGAAGCTAAAAACAGGAGTATGTTATCTATTGGTTAGAAATTTATGTGGGAATGTAAACTGGTATAGCCACTAAGGAAACTAGTATGGAATTCCTCAAAAAATTAAAATTAGAACTACCATATGATCTAGCAATTACACCTCTGAGTATTTATCCAAAGGAAACAAAATCACTATCTTGAAATGATATCTGCACCCCCATGTTCTTGCAGCATTATTTATAAATAGCCAAGATATGGAAACAACCTAAGTGCCCATCAGCAAATGAAAGGATAAAGATAATGTTGATATGTGTATGTGTGTGTGGGAGGTGGAACTTCTGACTTCAACCTTAAAAAGGTGGCGGGGGGTGGAGGGGACACTTCAACAAAGTTAAATAATAGCTTTATTGAGATATGGTTCACATACCATATAATTTACACATTTTTAAAGTATACAGTTCATTGTTTTTTAGTATATTTACAAATACATGCAGCTATTACCACAGTCAATTTTAGAACACTTTTGTCACTTCAGAAAGGAACCCTGTACTCTTTAGCTATAACCCCATATCTCCCTACACTGCCCCCTACCCCAGCAATCACTAACTTACTTTCTGTGTCTATATTTGCCTTTTCTGGATTTTCCTATGACTGGAATTGTAATATGTAGACTTTCATGATTGATTTCTTTTCCTTAATATAATATTTTCAAGGTTCATTCAAGTTGTAGCAGATATTATTACTTTATTCCTTGTTATTGCCAAATAGTATTCCATTATATGGCTATATCACATTTTGTTTTACTATTCATCCATTTGATATTCAACATATGAGTTGTTTCCTTTGGCTTTTGTGAATATGCTACTATGAACATTCATGTATAAGTATTTGTTCGAGTAGCTGCTTTCAGTTCTTTTTCAGTTCTTCCAAGAGTGGAATTTCTGGATCATATGTTAACTGTTTAATCATTTCAGGAACTTCCAGACTGAACTTTCCAAAGAAGTTGTACCATTTTTCATTCCCACTAGCAGTGTACAGGGTTCTGATTTCTTTGTGTCCTCATCAACACTTAATATTTTCTGACTTTTTAATTCTAGCCATCCTAGTAGATGTGAAATGGTATTTCACTGTGGTTTTGATTTACATTTCCCTAGTGACTTAATGATGTTCAGCATCTTTTCATGTGCTTATAGGACATTTATATATCTTCTTTGGAAAAATTTTAAGTTCTTTGCCCATTTAAAAATTGGATTACCTGTCTTTTTATTATTGAGTTGTAGGAATTCTTTATGTATTGTAGATGCAGGTGCCTTATCAGGTATAGAATTTGCAGAAGTTTTCTCCCATTCTGTGGGTCGTCTTTCACCTTCTTGATGGTGTCCTTTGAAGTATAAAAGTTTTAAATTTTGATGAAGTTTATTTTATCTGTTTATTTTGTTGCTTGTACTTTTGGTGTCTTAGCTAAGAATTCTTTGCTAGATCCAAAGTCATGAAGATTTTTTTTTTTTTACTACTAAGAGTTTTATAGTCTTAGCTCTTTATAACTATAATCTTGATAATGTAACTATTGTCTTTGGTACATTTTGAGTTAATTATTTTATATGATGTGAGACCAGGGAAAACCTTATTTTGCAAGTGGCTGTTCAGTGGTCCCAGCACCATTTATTGAAATGACTATTCTTTCTCCATTGAATGGTTTTGGTGGCCTTGTTGAAAATCACTAAAGATGCTATATGAATTTATTTCTGGACTTTCAATTCTGTTCCATTGATCTATGTGTCTTGATTCCATTTGCTTTGTAGTAAGTTTTGTAATCAGGAAATATGAATCTTCTTAATTTGTTCTCCTTTTTCAAGGTTGTTTTGGCTACTTTTGGGCCCCTTGCAATTCCATATGAATTTTTGAATGAGTTTGTTAGTTTTCACAAAGAAGTCAGCTGGGATTCTGATAAGGATTGTATTGAATCTATAGCTCAGTTTGGGGGAGTATTGCCATCTTCATAATGTTAAGTCTTCTGATCCATGAACACAAAATATATCTTTAAATTTAATTGTGTCTTTAATTTCTTTCAGCAGTATTTTGTAGTTTTTAGTACAGGCATATCTCAGAGATATTGTGGGTTCAGTTCCAGACCACCACAATAAAGCGAGTAGTAATCTTTTTGCTGGTGGAGGGTCTTCCCTTCAATTTGTAAAAATAAATAAATAAATACATACATACATACATAAATAAAACAAAAAAAATCTGTGAAGCATTATAAAGCGAAGCACTATAAAATAAGGTATGCCAGTATACAAGTCTTTCACCATCTTGGTTAGGTTTATTCCTAAGTATTTTATTCTTTTTGATAATACTGTGAATGGAATTGTTTTTGGATTATTTATTACAAGTGCACAGGAATTCAGTTGATTCTTATATATTGATCTACAACCTTGCCAAACTTGTATATTAATTCTAATAGTTTTTTAGTGGATTTCTTAGGATTTTCTATATGTAAGATAATGTCACTTGCATTCAGAGATGGTTTTACTTCTTCTTTTCTAATCTGAATGCCTTTTTTTCATTGTTTTTGTCTAATTTCCCTGGCAGGAACCTGTAATACATTGTTGAATAGAAGTGACTAAAGTTGACACCTTGTCTGGCTCTTAATCTTAAAGAGAAAGCATCTTTCGCAGTTGGATATTGTGTTGCCTGTGTGTGTGTGTGTGTTAATCAGTTTGAGGAAATTTCTTTCTATTCCTAGTTTGTTGAGTGTTTTTATTATGAAAGAATGTTGGATTTTGTCAAGTGCTTTTAGTGTGTGAGGTGATCCTGTGATTTTTGTTTTTTATTCGATTGATATGTTGAATTGATTTTCAGATATTGAACCAACCTTGCATTCCTGGGAAAAGTACCACTTGGTGTATAATCCATTTCATATGTTGCTAGATTTGGTCTGCTAGTATTTTGTTGACAGTTTTCTATTCTATAGTCAAAAGATTATTTGTCTAGTTTTCTTGTCATGTCTTTGTCTGATTTTGGTATCAGAGTAACACTGGGCTCATAAAATTAATTTGGAAGTGTTTTCTCCTTTTCTTTTCTTTGGAAGAATTTGTGAAGAATTGGTTTTCTTTAAATGCTTCATAGACTCCAGTAGTAAAGCCTTCTGGATGTGGGCTTTGTCAGATGTTTTAATTTTTATTATAGGTGTCATTCACTTCATTTTAGAAATCAGGAAACTGAGGCTCAGAAAGTTAAATAAGGTGCTAATAAATGTTAGAGCTGGGATTTGAATCAGGATTATTTTATGTCAAGTTCTAGGATGATAACAGTAGCTGACATTTATTGTGTAATTAGATGTGTCTTTAACCATGCAAGATACTTTACTATATTACTCTCCTGCTACACTCCCATCACCAAGTGCTCATTTAATGATCACTTCAGCTTTATATGTATTGTACCCATTTTCAGATAGAGAATCTGACACTTAAGGAGTTTCATTGACTTGCCTTACTGAACTCACTCACAAGGCTCTCTGACTCTGGACCTTGCTCTCAACTGCTTTTCTCTATTGTGGGAAGCAAAAGCAGCTGTGCTACATGGGGGCAGCTGAACCCAAGTTCGACCTTGGCTGTGAATGAGTTCGCACTGCCTTTCAAGCTCCACTTGGACATGCCTGGCTCAGTCAGCACAGTGCTGTAGAAGCACCAGCTTTTCTCACTCTTTCTGCTGTGTAGCTAACTCTGTACTCCTTGGCTGTGGAAAAAGAACCAGTGTAGTGTTCTGACTCCATGTAGTTAGGATGAAAAAAAGTTGTCACTATGTGTAATAGTAGCAATGACTTTTAAAGGTATTTTAGTATGTAAGTTAGTCAGCAGATTTGTATAATATCTTTCAATGAACACATTTGAAGAACTTTACATATTAATATTTATATTGCTGGTGAGATTAGATGGTATCTAGCCCATTTGAGTAAAAGGAAAAATTGTCTTTATTTTTCAATGTACAAAATGTACATTCACATTTAAAAGTGAGCCACAAAAAGCTGACCTGATGCCTGTGTGTAGGTGGAGGTGCTGGTAGGACGGTGGACTTAATAGAGAATGGTGAGGTCTCATCTCCTGCCAGCTGGGGCTGGTGGTGTCTAGGCCTGGCAGCCAGTGTTTTGGAAGCTCTGGGCTAGAGGCTCCAATAAACAGAACCAGGCTAGGCTGTTAGTGTGGCACCTGTTTATACCTGTGCTCACTTGTACTGGGTGTCATTCTGCCCAGGGCTTGTAGTCTGGCTTCTGCTGGGGTGGGGTGCAGGGCAGTCCCCTGATTGTGCAGCACTTGGAGGAAGTCATCTGGGTGTTTAACTGCTTTTGATCTAGACTTACAATTTTCTCTGCAGTCCCCTCTTCCACATACCTGTCTTTAGAGATACAATTTCCCTTCTGAGTGCTCTGGAGTTTTCACTGGGCATTGCCACCCTTTTGTGAGCCTCTTTTCCTGAGACACTGAGCTGAGTGGAGAACATTCACACTTCAGTCAGTTACATGTACATGATAGCTTTCCATATTCCAAGGTTTTATTGTCATGTTTGCTTTCTGGCTCCTTTCTAGTGTCCTTTCTCTTGTTCTTTGGTGTTTATATATGCTTTTATTCTTTGACTGTCATTTTATTAGGATTTTAGGAAGGAATGGAGATAAATGCCATTTATATTTCTTTTGTGTCCTTTGTGTAATTTTCTATTGGGATTTTCATGTTCTGAATTTGTAAAAACTGAATGAAGGATATTCACTCTGACATATGATGCAATTCTTTCTTCTGTGTTAACTTATTTTCGAAACAGTTGATAAAGGCACTGATGGGAATTCGAGCTTTTGATATACAGGTGGTTATATAAGGAAATGGATCCCGAGAGCAGTTGGCTATACATTGGTATTTGTCTGGATGTGCTTTTCTTGTGATTTTCACCACTTCATGGAAGCTGTCTTATCTACTCGTACTTGAGAATTATTCATATTGTCTCACAAATGAAGAACCCTGGCCAAGTGGAAGTAAATCATTTGCCATCTCCCTGTACTAAATACACTATATATTTGGTCCTGGTATCTGGAAAAGCCTGGCAACAGCTGGGTTGAGGAACATGGGTACTCAACTGCTTTCCAAGGGTCTGTTGCCTCAGCCCAGCCACATGCCCCAGGCTGGGAGAGAGGCCACTTTTGTACATTCCTTGGAAGGGTAGAAAAAGGCTCTGGCAAAAATAAATTCTCTCTGCATTGAGCGCTGGGCCCAGAGCCATGAGGAAGGAAATTAGAGGGAAGGAATTAGCAACAGCCCTCCATGTGTCCCATTTGGCACAAGTGGGCAGGTGTTAGCCCTTCTATGTCCATGGGGATCGGGAAGACTGGTTTTCAAATGATTTGTCAACATTTGACCATGTACCATTTCCTCCATTTATGTTTTCTCTCAGTCCCTTCTATTCTAGCCAATATGAACAGTGTCCAACATTAGCAGGTAGAAAAATTTCACTGAGTGCAGTCTAGGTAACCTCAACCAGGTGGGGCCTGGTGATCCTAAAACATGAAGCTTTCAGTGCCCGTATCTATATGACAACTTAGTGGAATTGGAATCTGAAATAAGCCATGAGGAAGCACAAGAATACCAGCTCAGTGTCATTTCCCCTCCTCCAGGTAAATGATCAACTCTGACGTGAAAGCCCATCCTGGTTTCATTTCCCCTCCCTGAGGTTTTCATTTCCTCTGTCCAGTTGCTACTGCCACGATCATTCCAGGGCTTTCCAGGACTGGTTTACTATCACAGCAATTAGCCCTTGCTTTTAGCTTCTTCCTGTCTAATATGTCTAGTATGTTACTGTCAGATTTCTTGAAGGATATTGAAGGATATTCAATATCCTTCATCACTTTTATCACATTGCTTTCCATTTAGATCCTTGCTGCTCTTTTCCTACACCTGGTTTTTACCCTATTGGCTGCCTTAGGCTCCTGGTAGCACTCAACACCAGGAGTTTGATTCTTAGTTGCTCTGATAATTATGCCTGTGTTGGAAGGCTCTTGAAGTCGAGGGTTGTTGATTATGTCTTGAATTCTCTACTACACATAGTCTTGTGCAAGTACTTGTAAGCAGGCACAGTTCTCAGATAGCAGAGTTCTGATGTCTGGGGAAAATGTTTAAAACTGAAAAATTACCTTGGTATACTGAGGAAAAAGCCACAGTATTGAGTTTTTTGCATGGGGGCGTTTCTTGAGCTTCAAATCTACTGCAGAACTTTGGAGTCTTATCTCCAAGAGGGAAGGAATGGAGTTAATTATCTTTCAGTTCTCACTCAGTCCTGAAAGCTAATTTTCCTTCATTCTTTGCCTTGATCTTTCTCCCGAAATTAAAACTCATGAGCAGTTTCTGGATCTTGAATTAGGAATTTTTCATTTCTTTGTAATTTTTTCCCTGACGCATTTTTTTCAGCTTTCTCTGGGTGTGTGCTGCTAAAGGAAATTTGGATTTGCCATTTGGCTACTTTTTTAGTAGAACAGACAAAATGCCATACTATTCTGTTTTTTCCTACTTGGAGCCTTTCATTTGTAAAAGTTAAAGTTTTCAGTTAGGTGCGTGATTTTAACATAATTTTTGCTTCTCTACAGACACAATGAGGCGAGTGGTACGGCAGAGCAAGTTTCGGCACGTATTTGGACAAGCAGTGAAAAATGACCAGTGTTATGATGACATTCGGGTTTCTCGAGTGACCTGGGATAGTTCCTTTTGTGCTGTCAATCCCAGATTTGTTGCCATAATCATAGAAGCAAGTGGGGGAGGAGCCTTTCTTGTGCTCCCTTTGCACAAGGTAAGTAATCTGACTTTCTGTTAAACACCCTCTGGTAATCTCTGTTTATTCTATAATAGATAGACAGTTCACTAATTGTGTGATTGCTAAGACCATTTGACTCTGATGTAATTGAGGTTACATTCTGTACATGTTCCTAACCATAACAGTTTTTCTCTAATGGAGAATCATTAAACAGAATGGTGAACTGTTCTGGGTGTGCCATCTGTGGATAAAAAAGATTAGTATAATGACACTGTGAGCATGGGAAGGCACAGGAATTTTATGATTTGCTTAATAATCGTCCACCTTTCAAAATATTTTTCCAAAATTCAATTTTAAAGACACATTTTTAAATGAGGATTGAGACTTTTGGTTTTTTGAATGGTAATGGGATGAGAGCTCAAGAAAATGTCCCCAAACAATGCAGATTTAAAATCTAGGCTATAGTAAGTTTCAGCATAGCATCTAAACAGTGAGTGTTGTTAAGCAGTAGAAATAAAAAATCTTTACTGAAAGTGGTTTCACGTGACCTTCCATTTCAGTGGGCTTCCTAGTCCTCCCTTCTCCTGTCTTTCTCAGTCTGAGAACTCTTTCCAATATGGGGTGAAAAATAGGAGATTTATAATTTTCTGACTATTCTTGAATATTATAGATGAAAATTTGTACTTGCTTCAACAGGAAATCCAGAATCACCAATATTTGGGGGGAGGGGTTGCTGTGAAGAGAGAGTCTGGAAAGAGTCATTTTCCAGTTAGCTTTTAGGAGGAAAATAAGTTGAGTCCTGAGCTCTAACGCTAAGGGTTTAGTGCCCGTGAGGATGCAGGTATTGGGTCACATTATAGCTGTTTCCACTGTACCAAGAATCGTGGGTCTCCATGAGTCTGAGCTATGCATTTCAGGGGTACATCTCATCATAATGGATCATGTCATTCTGAAAGTGGTTACTATAAAGTGATTTCTGTCAAAGTATTGTTCCACATTATGTTTGTGGTGATTTTTCCTTGAGAAAAGTTCAATTCTCCTGTACTTTTCTTTTTCTCAGATGCTCATGACTAACTTGTCTTATTTTACTGTCTGATTTTTACTTTGGTGACTGGGTCGATGTGATATACAATAGGGCCATCTCACTTCAGAAATAAGAGATAGATGCCTTTGGGGAACAAATTTGATATGTGTTTTCAAATGTACCTTCATATGGGCAAGGTTGTTGCTCATATTTATAGGAGAATCTTTTCATTAAATTGAAATTTAATTTTCTACTTGGATACTTTTATCTCTCTGGAGAAAATTGCTGTTTAATTGCAAATGAAACATTTCACTATTATACCTGTACTTAAACCTGATTTTAGAGTGGGAGTTTAAATGTAATACCTGTTGCATTTGATCTCCACAACTTTTTACTTAATTAGTTCACTAAGAACAAGGAGCAGTTGGAAACTGGACTTTTTAGTGATGAGTTTTATGGCAGCTGGCTGAGAAGTCATTTCTGCTTGTCAACCAAGGAAAGGCACTGGAGCACCATGATCTGTTTCTGAGTTAAGGGTTTTTATTCTGTCTTTATATAGACTGAAGAATAAATTTAAGACTTTTTACTTCAAAGAAATGGAACAAACCAAGTAAGAAGCCTGAAATACACTTTTAAATGGCTAATCTTCCCCTGAGTTCAGACAGTTTCATATCCCCAAAAAGCTTTGTGAGTCCATCTTTGCTTTTACAAACCATGGGAAATTTCGAGTATCATTTATGTCATTTAAGGGAGACCTGCATATAGTTCTTAAGCTAACTAGGTGTTAAGATTTGGTTTTTACTTACATTAAGTGGCCTAAATTTAATAAATAGATGTTAGTATTTTTTTCTTTAATCAACCATATAGAAATTAGGATAGAATAAATTGTTTTAAAAATAATTATGTTTTGACGCAGTGTTGATTTTTGGAGGAGCCTAAAGGGTCTTTCTGAGACTATAATATGGTCTATGTGGCTCTTTAAATATTAATTTGTTTTGGAGAAGGTGACATTGGTGTAAATTAGGTTCAGTGATAGCTGTCAGAAATAAGGCCAGTGCTTGGGGTTATCATCTTTTTCTATCATCATATGATCTATGGGTTTCCATATACAGTGTTGGATTTTTATGTATTAAAGTATATGTAGTTAGCCCTTAAAGTCAGTGTGGTGTAGAATTAAAAACACAGGTCTGGGAATCCGGAAGCCTGGGCTTCAGTCCTGGCTTAGTCACTGACTTATAGTGGATCATGGATATGCCACTCTGTCCTTCTCTTCTATTTCTCTATATGTGACATGAAGGGCTATATATAAAAGTGATTTTCTGCCTTGGAAATTTTAGATCATTTTAGAATTGCCTCTCATGGTCTCTGGTTCTCAATTCTAAAGTGATTTCTAATACAGGAGGTTTGGTACCAAAATTCAGCAAAGGAACACTGTTCCATTTTTTTTCCCCTCCTTAGTGCCAATGCACAACTTTGAAAAGTACATGCCCTTTTTTTTTTTTTTTATGGCTGCTTTTCCACCAAGTTCAAGGCTGAGCCCAGCAAAGAAGAGTGGTCTTGTGGCCCTGTAGACAGTTCTGTGCCTAGGGAGCTCTTAAAGTCTCGATCGTGGTGGCAGGGTCTAGCCCATGAGCCTGAAGTGTCAGGTGACTCTCCCCAGTTTTTCTTCCTAAGACCCTGTCCCTTGACTAGTTATTACCTAAACTTGACATCAGTAGCTGCTAGAAAATAGAACTGTGTTCCACATTGTTAGGAAACATACATTTCTGTCTGTTTTATGAGACTGACTGCCCTCTTGATATCTATCTACCTTATAATTTTGATATAATAATATTTGAATAAGGATCATAAGTTTTACATTTTTATATATGTTAATACAATACAGAGGCACTATTTTTTGAGTATTTAAATGTAATCATTTGGTTTAATTGTCTATAAACAGTCTCTCTCCTGGGTGCCAGCACCTCTACCCTCCAGGAGCACTTGCATCTGGTTTTCATTGTGATGAGTTTCTCGGTTTCCCCCAGATTGCTGGTACTGAGGTGTTTGTCTTCTCTTTAGAAATGCAGCTTTGAAGAAGAAATATTGTGGGGAACCATTAACCCTAATACAGGGCTCTGTCCCAAATGTTAGTATTTTCAACTTTAAAATAATTTTATAACAAGGTACTACTTTTGTTTAAAAGTGAAGACAAATCAAATTTTCACATATAATATGAATTGATGCTTGAAATCATTAGTGCAGGAAATGATGCTCTAGGTGTATATTGGGCTTCAGTATGTGTTGATAACAATCTGGGATCACTCTAAACATGAACTTTAGGAAATGGGTATGGTTTTTAATAACTATCTCAGAGACTGCTAGTGATGTTTCCTCACCTCTTAGTCCTTTTTTTTTTTTTTTTTTAAGATTATAAACAGGCAGGTTGTTTTTGGTGATGCTTTGGGGGCTCTCTGTACATATTAATTTTAAATATGCATGTATTAATATTAAGATGTATTGTCACACTTTAAGAAAGGCTCCCATTTAAAAACATGAATTCCATGAATTTCTCTTCAAAACTAGTTAGTGTTAGCAGTAAATAGGGCTTATTATTTTAGCTCATGAGGCTTGTGGTTAGATTCTGGGAGAATCACGGTCTCTGTCGTCTGGAACTTAAAATAATGGAGAGAGTAATAGGGACAGATACACAGCAAGAGGTAGACTTAGGGAATGAATGTATGTTTAACTGTATGGTTTATAAGGTTTTTGTTAAGAGGGTTTTGTTAGAGAAAGTGGGATTTTAAGAGGTCACTGCTAGAGGAATATGGAAAGTACTCAGCTCTGAGGTAGAGTGATTTAGATTAGCACACATGATTCAGAATCTCTTTTGCAATGCTTCCATCAAGCTGTGGCATGCCATCTATCATGACTTTTCAAGGTGTGGCTTAGTACATTTTCTTATTCTTTGGTCTTTCAGAGGATGAATAATAGCAGTCTTGCTGAACAGAAGTTGGCTTTGTGGTTTTGGCTATAGAGATTTTTTTTTTTTTTTTTGACTTCACAACTGTATAAGCTGCCTTGTCTCAGCCCCTGTGCACGCTACCACGTGGGCATGAACAAGCCTCTCCTGTGTGAAGTAGCCACACTCGTGATGTAGGACTGAGACATTTCCATCCCTGTAATGAACCATGTGGCATATTTAAACACACCAATGTTTGTTGTTAGGCGCTATGCCTTCTAGATGTAAAAGAGAAAAATTAATTCATTACATACAATAGCAGCTTAGGGCATTAGGACTTATTCTCTCACAGAACTTGGGTTGACAAGGACTGCTTGAGATAGCTTTTCTATCATATTTATTGAGGAAGAAATCTTGATTCATTTCAATGAGTATTCTCAGTGTCTTGTGTTCAATACCCAATTCACATGTTACTTCTAATTTGCTGAGACAGTGGGAATCATTCTTTGGGTTCTCTTAGATGCTTGTCCATGCCACTAGTACCATAGGCTATACTATTACATTGTATTATAATAGTTTTTTTTAATCACTTAACACAAAGATATGGTGGTTAAAATTGTATGCTCTTGATCTCCTGACATTCACTTGGATGGAATATGCAAACTAGATGGCTGTTTGAATGGTAGCTGTTGATAACAGATTCTCTAAAATCTGGCTTTACTCTGTTGTGGTAGCAGCCTCCAAGATGGCCTCCAGTGTTTCTTATCTCTTTGTGGTCTTGCTGTTGTGTGGTTCCCTCCCACATTAAGTAGAGCTGACTCTATAACCACTAGGATACGGTACAGTTGTTGGAGTGTGACTTTGAGGCTAGGCCATAAAAGCATATTGGCTTCCCTTTTATCTCTTTTGGAGCCGCCATGTTGGGAGGGCACACAAGCAGCTCCTGAGAATCTGGAGCCAGAACCACTCAGATAAGCTGCTTTTGCACTCCTGACCCTCAGAAACTGTGTGAGATAATAAAAATGTATTGTTTTAAGTAGCTGAGTTTTAGGGTTAAGCAGCAATTGATAACTAATACATGTATTTGTAGAATGTGGTGCTTGATTCATAATCTTAAGTCACACAATAGATAAATAAATGAGTACTTAACAGTGACCTAAAAGACCATCTGGTAGTTTTAAGCACTTTCTACTGCTCCTTAAAAAATAAAATCTATGTAGATATATAAATATATTTAGAAGCTGAAGGAAACTGGACTTTAGGTGGTAAACACACAATAGAATATACAGATGTCAAATTATAATGTATACCTGAAAATTATATAATTATATTAACCAACATTACTCCAATAAACTTAATTAAAAAGTACATTTAGAGACATAACATTCTTAAATAAATCTTAAATCAATAATTGAGGGATTCTGTACAGTAGCAAGAGAAAGTTATGTTGTATGGCAAGACTTAGTGATCCTTATGTTCCATGATACTGTCACATAACCTAAAAAAAATACGTTGTAAGGTCATAGTCACTATTTTATGTTAACTTCAAATTACATTATTGGTTTTTAAGAGAAAGTCTGAAATGTTAACGTTGCTGGTGGGACTACTGGTCATTTTTATTTTCTTTATAATTACCTGTACTTTTTCCAAAATGTTTTAAACGAACTAATTAAATGAAAAGATTATTTTAAAAAAGTATCATCAGTAATATCACAGTGCATATATAGCTAAATATTATTTAAGCATTAGTGGAATCTAAAACTGTACTTTAAAAAATCTCATTCATTTATTTATTTATTCATTTATTCACATACCCATTCCTTAGACATTTGAGTACCTGCTTTGTGCCGTGCATGACCAGTGTTGGGTTCTTGCTCTTACCAAGCTTTGATAACAGTTGACCTTGATCACTCCAATGGGGAGCTTTGTGTGTGCATAAAGTACTCTGACACAGCCATGAGAGATGAGTGCCAGTTGAGGCTCAGAAGGAAAGGAAGACTGCATGAAACAGAAGAGGAGCCCAGCCAGTTCACCAAACTGATGAGTTAGAAGAGGTGCTCTATTCCAGGAGTGCAAAGAATGGAGTGGGAGCTACATTCCTCCTCAGATTCCTGGGTCTCTGGGAATTTAGATGGATTTTTCTGGTAATGGAAAAATGGGATGTTTAATTGGAGGGGGGATTAAGGGGACCTAAGAAGTAGCTTTTTGATAGAAAATCACATTTCTTGACTCCTTTTTTTTGTCTTCTCTTTAATTGTAAATAGTGCAGAATTGGTGTTTTCTATGACTATTATATGCAGAAGAACCAGAATAAGCACTGTTCTACATTTTTGGATTATTGCTACAACTGGAATGACATAGTATGTTTCCTCTGTATCATCTTCAGGAATAAGCAGTGACTTCATGTTATATTCTTAAAAACAAGACTCTGAAATGACATCCAAATTTGCTTGGGAGATCCCTTACATAACAGTGTCTCAGTTTTTGCACATGGTAGGACTGCTGTTCATACCTCTATTCTACAGTTGTAGAAATTGAAACTCAGATTGAGTCTCCAGAACTGTGGATCTTTTATGGAGTGGATCCTAGGTTTCTGAGTCTTTATTTAATTTATACATGTATATTTTTGATTAACACTTTCCCTGCACTGAGTGTGAATTTTTTTTTGTTATAAAAACTGCAATCTAATTGACACTTAATCCTTTACATTCTTTTTTTCTGGGATTAGAAGGCTTAATAACAAAAACACTAGCTTGTCAGCTTGGAGAATTGTCTTAAGGTCTGGAAAGTACTTGGTGTATATACCATGCCTTGTTCGGCAGTTTTGACAATGATGAAATTGCAGCAGTTCACATTTTTGAGAGCTTCCTTTAAGTGCTGGGCACCATGCTGATAAGGGCCCTCTTTCATGGACTTGTTCAAAAGGAATGGCAGTCTCCTGATGGTGCTTTTAACCAACACCTGCTGGATTTGCATTAGCTGTATTCCCCACCCCCCTTACTTTACACTGACAGGCAATTTCCATTCCCACAAATAGTGGTGCTCTCTTTGGACAGGGTAGCAATGCCAGTAGCCCTTTGTACAGATGTGGACATTTGGCACATGATATGGCTTTGGTGTTATGGGCAGGCAGTTTTATTCAGTAACAGTGTCCTGAGGTGTCCTCTTGATATAGATGCTGTCTGATGCCCTGCGCACCTTAAACTGTCAACTGTATGGGCTGTGAAGGGTTAGGAGGAAAGGGTGTGTGCGTGTTGAGGGGGGGGCAGGTGAAAGATAGAGAGGGTGGGCGCCAGGTGCAGAACAATGCCTTCCAAATTATGTCACGAGCTGCCAGCCACACGAGGGCCTCATTACCACATGAAGTGCCACAGAAGGGCCTTTTCATTTTCTCTCAGTGACTCTGTTTTCCATAGTCTTGCTGTAGAGGGAGGGGAGGAGGGACACCCTACTCAACCCCAGTTAACAATGGAGCACAAAGTCCTGGCAGAAGGAACCTCACAATGTACCCTGGGGCTATTTTTGATTACAGTGAGTGGCTGTGACTCAGAGTGTGCCCTGGCAGATGACAGGCTTCCACCCTCCCCTCCTCACCCTCCTCCCCTGGAGATGAGCAGGCAGCCTGTCTTTTGTGCATTTCCTTGGCTGGCTCCCCAACTGCTGCAGTTCACTGATATGTCCACAGCAGCCGGCCTGCAGGCTTGACAGGGCTCTGACAGTGGTTTTTACCATATATGGCCATCAGAGCTCTGGGGCTGTCAGCTGGCCAGGATAATTTCCTTCCTTTGCTTTGATTGGCTGCATGGGTGGCTCAGAGAATGGTGGGATCCGGGAGTGTGTGGTGAAGGATAGCCACTGAGTCAAGTGCAAAGAACCTTTAACTCTTTCCTGGTTTTCTGGAACATGAGACCATGCTGAGCAGATAAGTGCTGAGGGCAGAAGCCCTGAGGGCAGAAGCCCTATGTAAATATCATAGTCCAAGTCTGGGAAAATGGCAAAGAAAAGGTTCCTGAATACAGACTCCTCTGAAATAGACTCAAGTTCTACCGGGCAAAATTTTGCAGTCTCTGTCTAGGGGCCACCTTATAACCATAGGTAGCAAATTTTCTGTTCCTTCCAAGTTGACTCTCTGTGCTAGTTAGGGTTGGGACCTGAGTTGAGTCCAGGGAAGGCTTAACTGGGAGGACAAATGATGGAGCATGTGTTGGGTCCCTCACAGGAGATGTGACTTGGATTTCTTTCTGGTTGAACTTTTAAGTCATGAGTAAATGATACAGGCTACTGAATTGGGTCTCTACTCCAGCTCTGTTTGTTTACAACTGCTGTAAGATGTGAACTACCTCAGCCATGGAGCCCAACCATTTACCTAAAATAATTGTGATTTTTTTCCTGTTTTTCATCTCCATTTAAAGGAGATTGGGCTTTTGTTCTGAGGCATGTGGGTAAACCATGGGGATCGGAAGGGGTAGACCCGGAGTTCTTCATCATTCACAGAGGGTCCCAGAAAGAAAATCTCCAGTGCCGTTTGCTCAGAGTGCAGGGGGCAGGGTGAGGCAACCAGTTACCATCCTTTCTGATTTGACATTGAATGCTTTGTTTTAATTTCCTGTATTTGCACTTATATCAATAGTTCTTTTGCTTTTTAGCTTTTGTTTCCAAGCAGTTTTATTTTGACTTGGTTCTTCCTCATCTTAGGTCCATGGGTTTTGTTTGTTCTCAGAGTATATGGAATTAACTTGTCTGCAGTGATGAGGTTTTCACTTCATAAATTTTTTTGTTAAGTCAGGAAGTTAGGAAATACAGCTTCTCTGGTTGCTAATTGCATATTTGGGTGTGGTTGAGTATGATGTTAAACTCTTCCACGTTTTTGCTTTTTGATAATAAAATATCTATAATTTTAGAGGAAGTTCCCTCCAGTTCTTAATGGGCTTTTAAAAGGGTCTCTTCGCTATGGAAGCCATTTGTAAAGAGGACCAGTGATGGCAAATGATTTGCTTGGTATTTTCATTGTGCTCATAAAGGCTCTTATTTTTCACTCACAGTGAGGTGAGGTCTCTGCAGAACCACACTGCCACTCCCTGGCAGCTTTAGTACTTAGCTTACCTTACAGAACTGTGTAACCAGATCTGTATGTTTCATTCTAGGAGTACCTCCTCTTACCTTCAAGGTTGGTGTTTCTGGTTTCCTTAAAGTAAACCTTCAGAATGATTTATTCCTGGGTCATGAGCTGTCACTTTTGGTGACCAGCCTGTCAACAAGTCATATATTTTGTGCATTAATCTTTCTAGTCTGCTGCAGAAAGTCCCTGTCTCATTATCTGGGCCATTCTTTCTCCTCCTCTGTCCCAGGACCATAATCACTGTAGCTTCTCCCTGTGGGGCAGCAGAGCCTTAAGAGATTTCAACAGAACATGTATCCACATAAATAATACTGTTACAAGTAAAAGGAAGTTGGAAAAAAAGGAAAACCCACTTCAATAGACATCCTTTTTTGACTCCTTTGAACTCTGTACAGTGTTAATGGAGCCCTTATGCCTGGGCTGGAAACTTTTCCTTTGCTTTCGAGCACATGTTTGACTTAACCGTTCTCCTTGCTGAGAGTTCAAGGCTTCTCACTGTATTACATCAAGGCCAGTAATGAGTTATTATCAATACTTTTGAAAGATATTTTAATTTAGAGGCAATATAATAAAGTTTTTGAAATTTGGACACAAAGTGATTTTGTTTAGCGTTTTTTCTTAAAATGAAAACTTTTATGAATATAAAGTCGAGATGAACAGTTTGGAAAATCTTTATACT
This sequence comes from Macroglossus sobrinus, assembly GCA_004027375.1. NCBI lineage: Eukaryota > Metazoa > Chordata > Mammalia > Chiroptera > Pteropodidae > Macroglossus > Macroglossus sobrinus. The sequence continues at coordinate 450,162 of PVKZ01000434.1, read as the reverse complement.
TTGCTTGTTCCTTGAGCCAGGATGGGGTGTGTGCTGTTCAGGCCTTTAACATCAGAGGGTGGTGTAACCAGTCTGAATAATAAACCCAGATTATAATAATGGATTATAAAATGACTAGATGATAAGATGACTGTAGATTAGAAGTTAGAAAAGTACTGGGAAGCTGCCTGTGCTGGACTAAATAAGGGAAACAGTATAGAAACCAGTCAGAACCCAGCAAGGGAAAGGCTTAGGAATATGTGATGGAACTCCAGAATGTAAAATAGGAAGAAATGGTTTGTGGAATATCTTGAGCATCTTAAATGGGAATATTCGATTTGACTGATTCATGTGTGTCACTTTTTATCACCATGTGAGTTTATTAGCTTTATGGAAACATGTTAGTTATGAGAAAGAGTAAGCCTGCTGGGTAGTGTTGTGTGGCTTTTACAACATGTTACAAGGAACCAGTAATTATTAGATTGATCTTCCTTTGCACCAGTTTGGTTAGCATCTTCAACCTCATCCTGAGCAAGCTACTGTGTAGATTGAAAACAATTATCATGTGAGGGGTCACTCTTACATTAAGAAGTAAACATTCTGAATGATCTTTTATATAATGTATAGGTCGTATTAGAAGCATCCCAGTGTTGAATTTCGAGAGTTTGGGTGTGTAAAAATGCCTGTGGGTACAGTAGCTCCTTTAAAAGGAGATTTGTGAGATTTCTATACCTGTTTGTTAGTGTATGTTTAGAATGTTTTGATTGCATATAGGATGAGTGTACTTCTTAAGTATGGATTCTTTTTTGAAATGAGGTGTGAGAATTAAGACACACTGTTAATGCAAATGGAAGCAATGGTGGTTTTCCATTGAAATGGATGGCAAATAATCCTTACAACTAGAAATGTCATTTCATGACAGTTAACATTGAATTTTGTATGTAAGAGGAATGATTTTACAGTTATTTAAAATTATGAGTATTACTTTTTTGAGCACTTAAAGTTATGTATTTACCGAAGCTGAAATTTTGATTTTTACCCCACCCTCCACCCCAATGCCTATTGGAAAAGTGTTGCCTAACTCTGTGGGTTTAGTTGAAATATCAGTCTCCAGGAGCTCTGCTGAGTCTTTTCACTACTTTGAAATGTTGAGAACTTTTCCCCAACCCAAAGCAAAAGATAGTGCTAGTGTCTAGATTTTCTGCCACCGTGAGGGGTGCTGGCTAGAACATGTCAAAGCCATCAGTGTCAGCTCTGGCTAGCCACATGGAAATTGTGCTGTCACACCTCACTGTTGTGCCAACTGTACACACACTTTGGAGGTTGAATTTTCCCTGGGGCTCATGTTGCTTGGCTCCCAGTGGGGCACTGGATGTTTTAGATAAAGTCTGTAAGCTGGCGCCCTGACCTATTTCACCACTGTTCCACAAATTTTGACTGGGCTCCGGGCCAGAGCCTTTGAAGACCTTGGTGTCGGTCATTTTCACCACTTGAGTTGACTTGCTGGTAATTCCCACTTGGAGTTTTAGCTAGAGAGGTACCAAAGCTCTCCTATAGCATGTGATTGGGACTAGTAAGTAATGAATAAATAAAATTTCAAGAGTAGGGAGTTTAAATGGCTGACTGACTATTCTGAGCTCAACTTTCAGTTCCATGCTAGAAGAGTTATAATATTCTAGATGATGCAAAGGTGATGCAGCCCTAATGAAACAGTAGACTGATTTCTTAGTAAATGAAATTATTCTATATATAAGCCTTGGAAAATTGATGGATAGTTTTTAAAATAAATCACCATTTAGTCAAAAAAAGATACTTAAAAGCTGGCATTAAATTCTTATATATCTTCCTTGTAGCCTCAGCATTCATTTAAATTTGCCGCTGAGAGGTGCAGGTAAGTAAGCTGCATTGTCAACATGACTTCAGTGATTGTCTTTCTGAATGGTCTCTCGGTCTAGTGAATTAGACATGGATTCCTTGATTTATTCACTGGATGTGTCATGGGTATGAATGAGAAATGCATTCTCATTAGATCCTAGTACAAAATGTCTTTCAGAAATGATGTGTCCTCAACTTTACCATATAAGGCTATTATTTTATAGTTTCCTTCAGTTTCCATGTACTTGAGCTCTCAGTAGTTTATAATTGCCCAGCTCTGCCCTTTTAATAATAATATATACACTCATTTGGTGAGGTGCTTTTCTTTTGATTTTCTTTTCATTCAATTATGTTATGGGTAATAAGGAGATGGGGAGGTATAAGCCCATGAGAGCAAGATAGCTGATACTTGACTATGTGTTGTGAACATCCTGTATGTAAAATGATCAATGTATATTTAAAATGAAAATTTTCTTAAGCTTTCTTCTCCTTTTTGTTTCTTTATCACTATCAGACACTTAGTCAATTCCCTTTTTGTTGTGATGAGATATGATGCTGCTTTCCCTGTTTTATTTGTTGTTAGGATTATCACAACCAGAGAAAGCGTCTGTTTGCAGTTTATCATTTTTTATTAACTCTGTTTCTGATGACCAGCTGCCAATAAGTTCAGCATTACTCTTGTGCCTTTTCCACAACCCCATGGCAGAGTAGAAATTTTCTTCCCTATAGAAATCTAATATGGATGGTTAGTGATATTTTTAGATCTGCTTCTTTACTTTCTCTTGTATCTCAGTTTTTTTATTTAGAAAACAGGGATAATTAAGTTCTTATATCATAAGGGTACTTGTGACAATGAAGATATAAAGGTTTTCAAACAGTTCCTAACATAAGCACTCTAAAAGTGTTAGTTGTTGTTATTATTTTTGATAGAGTGGAAGGAAATACGTGGCAGTTGCCCTTTAAGTGACATTCAAATTCCTATGAAAACAGTGGACTCTTTAGTGCTTTTATGCTATAGACTTGTCAGGGCTGAGTTGGAAATAGCAGAAATATTTTATTACTATTTCTCAAATATTTTACTTGACTGAAGAATACTGGTGAATAGCTATTAACTTTTAGCCAAGGTTGCTTAATTTTAACCTTAAAAAAAAAAAAGTCATTTAGTAAGTTTCTCTGTGTCTAATTAAGAACATCTCGTATCAGTACTTTCAGATTCCTGTCAAAATTGCTTTATGTCTGAGCAAAAGCTCTTGTTAGCCCAGACTGAAAAAATAATTATTTGGTATCCTTGGAAGTTCAGAGTTCAGTGACTGTACTTTGCCACCAAGGATGCCAGATGTAGTTTGCTGGGGAGAGCATAAGAATGCAAAGACCCTGGGATAAAATAAAACAATTCAGATAGAAAAATTTTTTTCCTTGAGGGTAAAGATTTTTTTTTTAAATATAAAGTTAGTAACGGTACATTGGCATGTTTCTCAACTTTATTATATTATTTTTTAAAAGAGGAAACAAATAAAAAAATAAAATAATAAGACACTCCTGTACTCACCCACAAGATTAAACAGATGTTAATATTTTGCCATGTTTGTTTCATATCTGTTTTTTTGAATAACAGTAAAGCATAACAGATGTAGCTAAAATACCATATCCCTTCTTTGCTGCTCCCCCACCCCCAGAGGTAATCATTTCCTCAAAGTTGATATGTATCATATTTTTGTACTTTTAATTTATGTGTATCTATAACATAGACTATTATTTTGTGTTAAGGTTTTATGTGATATTTATTCCCATACCAGGTTTTATGTGATATTTATTCCCATACCAAAGGAGAGTTAAATTGCTTCTCCTTTTTTTCACCATTCCCAGCAGTGCTGCAGTTAATACTCTTCTTGTGTAAAATATGGGGCTTTTCTCTCACAGACCACCTAGAAGTGGGACTCCTGAGGGGTGGGCATCTTCACTTTCAGGTATTTGGAGATTGCTCTCAGTTTGTAGCAGGATAGTCTCTTCTATGAAAAGTTTTTATGAGTTCCTCTTTCTTGACATCCTTGTCAGCACTTCTTTTTAGACTTCTAAATTGTTGCCAATTTTAATAGGCGTAAAATGTTGCCTTATTGTTTTGATTTGCAGTTCCCTGAGTTGAGTGAGATCAAGTATCTTTTCATACATTGGTTTTTCAGGTTTCCTTCCCTGTAAATTCCCTGCTGATATCATTTCCCCATCATTCTGCTACGTCCTTTGTTGACTTTGTCAGATCTATATGTTGCATATATATATTCTCTCAGTCTGCAGCTTGTCCTTTCACTTCGCTTATGTTTTTTGAGAACAACTCATGCTGCTGAATTTTACTTTTTTTTCTTATGAAGGTAATTTACATCAATATTTATGAGTCATAGGCTTAAGTTTCTCTTATACCATCCTTTGTATCAAAGTGGTACATTCCTTACATAAGGAGTTTAGTGGTGCTCCTCTTTTTTCTATTCTCTTGGAACATTTGAGATAATCTCTTCTCTGAATGTTTGGTAAAGTTTACCTGTAAAACTATCTGGGTCTAGTGATTGATTTATGGGGGGAAGATATATGTGGAGTTATACTATTGGTTCTTTTAAGGTAATAGGTCTATTCAGGTTTTCTGTTTATCAAAAAAGTTTGATAAATTAGAATTTTTCCTAGGAGATTACTTATTTTATCTGGTATTTTCACATTTATTATCAAGTGTTATTCCTAGTATTTTCATGTTATGTTAGGTACATATTTATATTATGTACCTTTTTTCTAGTATTTGTGCCTTCTCTCTTCCTAATTTGTCCAGTTTAGTTTATTACTTATTTCTTTCTCATTAATTTCTTAAAATTTAATGTTCTTCAGGTGTACTCTGTGTATTTTCTAGCTTCTCAGGTTAGATGGTTAACTACCATTTTCAGTTTTCTCTCATATTTGTATTTAAGGCTAAAATTTTCCCTAAGATCTGATTTAGCTATATGACACAGATTTTGACATGCCATTGAAAAGGATTCCCAGGCCCAATTCTGATGTGTGTGTAGGCTTCTCTACACCAATAAACAATTCTCAGACACCACAGTGTGCAAGAATTCAACTCAATTCTGACACTGTCTGCCCAGAGATAATACCAGATTCCACAGGGTAAGGGTTCAGTCCTACAAGACTGTACTCCCTCCATCAATACTTTGGATGCCGGTCACAAACCCAGGTTACCTGTGCTTCTGACTCACAAATTGGATATTTCAATTGGGCCGCCTCCTTAGGTTCGATTGATTTGCTAAAATGGCTCACAGAACTCAGGAAAACCCCTTTACGCAGTAGATTACCGATTTATTACAAAAGATATTAAAGGATACGAATCAACAGCCAGATGAAGAGATACATAGGATGAGGTCCTAAACAAAAGGGTTTCTGTCCTGTGGAGATTGGAGCCTGGCCTGGTGGCATGTGGAAGTGTTTTCCAACAAGAGACCAACTCACTGTCTTTGGGTTTATGTGGAGGCTTTACTACATAGTCCTTATTGACTCAGTCATTGGCCATTGGCACTTTAGTTCCTCTCCCCTCCCCAGAGGTTTGGGGGCAGGACTGAAAGTTCCAAACCTTTAATCACATGGTTGGTTCTCCTGGCAATCAGCTCCTGTTCTTGGGTGGGGTCCAAAAAGTCTCCTCATTAACATAGCAGAAACACTTTTTCTCACTCCACAGTTAGGGAATTTCAAGGGTTTTGGAGGTGTGAATCAGGAGCTATGGGTGAAGGCTGAATATCTTACAAAGCACAATATCACAGCCACGTATTTATTGATCGGTTAAAACATTTTCCTATTGGCTACTATGATTTTCTGTGAATTATTTAGTAAATTAAAAAATATTTATATATATTAGAGAGTTTTGGTTTATGTTATTTTAGTTTTAATTGTATTGTGTTATACTCAGAAAAGCTCTACAGTAGCGGTTTCCAGGGACTGGTGCTCCTATGAGAATCTAATGCCTGATGATCTGAGGTGGGGCTGAGGCAATGATGCTGGCGCTGCGGAGCGGCTGCAAATACAGATGAAGCTTTGCTCCCTAGGCAGCCCGACTCTCACCTCTTGCTGTGTGGTGTGGTTCCTAAGAGGCCACTGACCAGTACTGGTCTCTGGCTCTGGGTGACAGTAACCCTTCTCTATGGGTTACTGATTCTTTGGTATTTTTTGAGATTTGCTTTGTGTTGTCCTAATTGGTCATTAAACAATGTTTAATGTTTGCTTGAAAAAAATGTGTAGTTTAAATGTTGGCTACCAGGTTATGTGTATTCATTAGATCAAACTTGTTAACTTTTGTTAAAGTCTTCTGTATTCTAATTTTTGTCTGTCTGCTTGATCTCTGAAATATTTATTAAAATCTCTTTAAGATTGTAGCTTTGTCATTTTCTCCTGATTGTTCTTGTGGATGGAAAAGGGGCTCTGTGATCTAACCAAAAGTAACCTCAGGATGATCTGATCATAAATTTCTAACTGGGCAGGTCATGGTGGATAGTTAATGCCTCAAGCTTGTAACTTCCCTAGTAAAAAGATATCTTTGCCTTCTGCAAGCCCTATTATTTTTGCACATCTAGGTTAATACACTTCTGAACTGCTTCTTCAGAGCATAAACCACACCCAAGAGAGTACATAATCTTGTTAACTATTCTGTAATACAGTCAGAGAGATCTCCCTGCCTTACTTTGTCCCAGATTCATGTAATCTTTCTTGTGTTCCTTCCTTAATTCCAGATACATAAAAAGAACTGCAAAACTGCAGTCCTCCAGAGCATTTGAGATCTTGTTTCCCAGCATGTTGTCAGTTTGGCTAAGATAAACTCTTGTAAATATTCTCTATTTCTTATATTCAGACATATCTAGTTAGATGAGTTAAAGTACATAGCTTCCCCATGAATTGTTCCTTTAAATGTTAATATGTAGTGACAGTAATCTTTAATAATGCATTTCATCTTAAGTTTGTTAGTTCTAGTATAGCTACCTAGATATAGGTATATATTTTTATGTCCTCTCCTTTAGTTGCCTTTGGTATCATTATTTTTAAAATGTGTCTTGTAGCTGGTTTTAATCTATTCTGAGACACCCTGTCTTTTAGTTAGTAAATTTTAAACCATTTGTATTTACCACAATTCATGATTTATAGTTGGTTTTATTCCTACCATCTTATTTTGTGCTTTATGATTTTCATGCCTTTTTTTTGCCTTTTAAAAATTTCCTCTTTCAGTTTTATTGAATGAGTTTTTTTTTTTTTTAATTTCAACTTTGCTCCCACTCCACATAGTTTTTGAAAATTATATATAGTTGACCCTTGAACAACTTTAAAGAAAGGTTCTGGAACCTTGGAACTCTGATCATATCTTTTTATATCTTACATATTATTATTGCATGATATTTTAGTCTGTATTCCAATTAGTCATTATTACTACTGTTATATAAATTGCCTGTTTACATTTACCACATTTGCCAGTTATTTTGCTCACCGTTGTTTTGGTAACCCAGTTCTTCTAGTTTACTTCCATTTTCTGAAATAAGTCCTTGAACTTAATTCTTTGAAATTAATTCTAAAATTCTTTGAGATAAGTCTAAGAACTTAATCTTTGAATAAGAGTCTATAAATGGTAAATTCTCTTTTTGTTTAAAATGCCTTTTGTTTTTGTTTGTGGTCATTTTTCAATGATAGTTTATCTGGATATAGAATGCATGGGTTGTTGTTTTTCTTAGCATTTCTAAGGTATGTCTTTGTTTCTGTAATTGCTTTTGTGAAGTCTGCCCATGGTTAGTCTACTTACTCTCTCTGTAGGTAATCTGTCTTTTCTCTATGGCTGCTTTTGAGATTTTATTTTTGTTTTAGATATTCTGAATTTCATCAGGTTATAAATAGATATGGATTTATTTTTACTTATTCTACTTGGGACTTGTACCTCTTGAATCTGAAGACTTATGTTTTTGATTGTAAAATTCTCAGCTATTATCTCTTGTTTTTGCCTCTCTTCTATTCTCTTTATTCTCTCCTGGAATGGCTATTTAAATGTATGTCAGACCTCATCCTGGCCTTCCTGTCTCAGAATGTTTTACATTGCGAAATGCCACACATTCTAAAGAGTAATTATATCTAATAGTTTAAATAATAACAATACATAATTTTATATATTATATATTAGTATATAATTTAATAGTAATATTATAAAATGGACACCTGTGAGCCCACCACCAGCAGCTTGAGCAGTAGAACAGTCCCTGGAATAGTAGCTCCAGGTATAGAGTACTCACATGGTTTTTGAGGGGATGCAATAAGGAAATTAGGTAAAACTGGCTTAAGTATTTAGTAGTGGTTCCTTCTTTAAGTAAAGATATGATCAGGAATGGGATAGAGTGGGTTCTTACAGCTGTTAAATTTGGGGGTAACATTTATTGAGCACTTCAGGTGCAGGGATAGTACCAAGTACTTTACCTTGTGATCCCTACAAGCCTGATTGAATGCCCTTCTGTGTTCCTGCCACTCCGTACCTGTCCTGGTAGAGCAGATCTCATGCTACACTGTAATTGGTAGTTTAAATAAATGTCTTCTGTCCTCTTACTGGACTTCATGCTCAGCCAGGGCAGGACTTACCTGTTCAGTTCTGTATTGCCAGCACTCGGCATATTGGCCCATAAAAGTTAACAACTCACATATATTTGTAATTCTTAATGATTGAGTAAATATATTATGTTAGGAGAACTAATAATAAATGATAGTAGTTTTTATTTAGTATTTACTATATTCTAGGTACTATAATTAGAACATTTATATTCCTTATACAGATGATTATAATACTGAGTTATAATTTACCCAAAAAAGTTCTCTCATTTAATCCTTACAATCATCCTGGGACATAGGAATTTTTGTTACTCATTTTACAGATGATAAGCTGAAGCTCAGGGAGATTAAGTGACTTGCCATGTTGTTTAAGTAGCATAGCCTGCATTTGAACCATATCTGTCTGACTCTGGCGGCTATGGTCTTTGCATTTTAGCATACTGCTTCTCTGGAGATTTCCACAGCCAACTCAAAGTGGAGAAATCATAGAATTTATTGGTCTTAGAAAATTGCCAAGAAGCCTGCCCCAGTGCTGTGATGACTTGCTGTAACAGGAGAGCAATAACAACAACAAATGGGTTGTGTTGCATTGCAGTGATTTCTTTTTGTTTACGTAGTGTTAGAGCATGTAGAACCTCAACATGAATTGACATTAACCTTCTTAAAAAAGGAAGTAACTTCAGCATTTGTCTTGGTTAACAAAATTGATCTAAGCCAGATGGGCTTGTTAGATTCAAATGTGTAGCATGAGCAAATGGTGATGGCTACTTATGATCAACATTAGAAATTACATTCTTAATGAGATGTGGAACTGAATAATGGATGAGATCTAAGGTGGCATTAATTAACTGGCTGGCTGACATTTCTGAAGACAGCAGAGAGACTGAGACATTTAAATTCAGTATGTCCTTTAACTCCTAAGCAATAGCTAAAGCATTTCTTTTTATTATCTTAACTTTGCTTACAGTGCTGTTCATTTCCAGAACTGTTAATTTGTATTTTGAAATATATTAGCTTATTATATAAAAAGTTGTATTTTATATTTTGAATAATCTCAAGTTATTTTGATGTGTAGTAGAAACACACCTATAATTTATAATTTAGTTATCATAGAATTGCATTTTGGTGAAAAAATTTTCTATTCTCTTTTGCTTTGTCTATTAATGCAGTTGATTAAATAAAATCTTTGCAGTTTTAAAAATTTGGATTCTTAATTTGGTGGAGTGTCCTCAGTAGCAACTATTTCAAGAAATGAAAGTTGACAGTTCTTACTACTTGACATTGGCTGATACGAATGTCATCATATGCAGACCATTGAAAGTTTTGGGTGGAGGTGATAAAGGGAAAATGAATCTAAGAGAACACACAAACTCTGGTGTTATTACATATCCATTTGTTTATCTCTTCTTTCAGACTGGTCGAATTGACAAATCCTACCCTACAGTATGTGGCCACACAGGACCAGTACTCGACATAGACTGGTGCCCACATAATGATCAGGTCATTGCCAGCGGTTCAGAGGACTGCACGGTTATGGTAAGCTCCCAGGGTGTGGTATCACGTAGGCCATTGAGACTCACTGCAGCCTTCAAAAAGTGTGTGTGTGTGTGTGTGTGTGTGTGTGTGTGTGTGTGTGTGTGTGTGTGTGTATGTGTATGTGTGTATGTAGAGGTTTGAAAAGCAGAAAATCATAGCAGTTTGTTCGTGGAATTATACAGGATTTAGTGACATTAAAGTTTAACTGCAGATAAGCTTTTTGTAAGCCCTTATTTCTAGAGGTTGTACTATGATGTTCTTTTTTTTTCTTTTGTGTGAGTGTTTGTATGTGTTTATTGACAGTTGACACATCAGCTCCATAGAAGGATGTTAGAGAAACTGAAATGACTTTTCACTGAATGCCAGAGGACCACATGACCCATCTCCAAAAAGGAGAGAAAAAACTGTAGCATGAATGATATATTACAATGAAATAAGTTGCCAAAGGTTATACAGATAAAATGGGGTTGTAATAGATACTGAAAGATACTAAAGAGTTTTTACAAGTGCTTCTTTCCAAGCTAATGTCAGAAGGTGTGTTCTGTCAGGTTGACTCTCGTTAAGAAAGTTCTTTTTATGTAGATATACAAACATTTTGGAAGATTTTAAAAGTAAATTCTTTATATTTCCTCATTTGGATTCCAAAAGTAGGTTATTTATGAAACCAGGCTTTGGGGAACTTTTTAATGTAAAGTTGTTCTTGATTATGTTCTTCTTAGCCTTAAAATGTAATTATTGGTTTGGATCAGTTTTTAATCCTAGTGCAAAATATGTTGAAAAGGTTGGTCATAAACACAGATGGGGAGTACTGAAGTACTGAAATGTGTATTAAAATAAGCAAAGGTAGTCACCAGGTTGCAAGCTCTTTATATGCATTAAGTGGAGAGCTTGGAGAACCACACAACTTTCATTTCTTCTTTCATTTTCTGTGGATTGAACCAGACTCAGGAACATTGTTTGGAAGCCTTTGTTTATTAAAATTATTTTACATAAACAAGATAATTCCTTAACTGTGTCATTTAAACATTTACTCATTTTTCCTCATGGACTTTTGACTGAGGATAACTTCTCCTGTGATCTCATAATTTTGGCAGCCAAAGCATATTAAAGAAATATGCTGCCATTAAAAGGAATTGTTCCATTTAATGTGCCTTGCTAAATTGATCATTTTAATGGCTGCAGACATATTTTTCTAAGGGAAAGGAACAGTATTTCGACCTTATGCCAGAATCTTAAACTGAGAATTCTTAACCTCTCTTGAAGAAGCAGGTTTGATCCCTCTTTCTTTGTCTCCAGCCAGCATTATTGGTCTTGTTACTCCTTTAAGAAAACTTTATATTATAAAACATACTAAACTAAAGTGAATTTAGTTAAGTGAGTTAAGTGAATTAAGTGATTTATTGCAAAATGAACAAGCTGTAATCATCATCCAGGTGAAGACATAGAATTTTCTCGGCCTGTCAGACTCTTCCATGTGCCCCATCCCAATCACATCCCCCTCCTTCCCTAAAAGTAATCACTATCCCGACTTTTCTAATACTTTCTTGCCTTTTTTATGGGTTTAATCACTTCAGTGTACATCTGTAGACATTGTAGCTTAGCCTTGCATGTTTTAAAACTTGATCATGTTTTTTAAGTCTTTATTAATCTTCCTCCATCTTTTTCTTGTCCTCAACAGTTTATCTGTTGAAGGAGCCTTTCCTTTTACTTATATCTTTCAACATTCTAGATTTTGCTGATTGCACCATCATGGTGCAATTAAACATGCTCTCTGTCCTCTGAATTCCCTGCAAAGTGGCAGTTATATCCTGAAGTGTGATCAGATTCAGGTTCAGTCCCTTTGGCAAGACTTTTATAGCTAGCCAGTGTTATGCTCTTTCATCAGGTGACGCATGATGTCAAGATGTCTGGTTTTTGTTTTTGATTTGTGCAGCTATTGACCTCAACACCTAGATCCAGCAATTCATTAGAAGTCACAAAATGGTACTATTATTTTGTTTCCAATTTTTAGCTAGTAAAAATTGTAAAGTAAAGCTTCCTTTTACCTACTTAGTTATCAAATAGTATAATTCTTATAGGAAAGCAAGGTAAATATTTAATTTTTTCCTTTTATTTATCCAGTTTTCAAGATAACGAATTGGTATTCTGTCTTCCTCAGAAGGTGATCAGCTTGTCCCCTCTGCCCCTTTTATCTTGAACTCATGGATTGAAACATGTTTCACAGGTTTCAATCCATCACAATTTTTATTTCAAAGCTCAGGTCATCCAGTCTTTGTTAATAGGAACCTTTCAAGGTTCTTGAGTCCTTTTGACATGACCCTAGTTGTTTTGATAGCTTCCTTGCTATTTGGTATGTTAAGGCCAGCTATTAACCCACACCTCAAATTAGCCACTTCTCTCAGAAGCTCTGGTTTATTTTAATGGAAAATGGCATTTCTAGATCTCAATCTGGGTGCTAGGGATGCTTGTTGTTACCAGGGTGATCATTATTTTTAAGACTTTGCTATTGTAATAACTGCATGTGATGTCAGGTGAGTACTAGACTTATTGGAAGAATTATTTAAAGATACAATACCTTATGACAAATCTTAATATTTCTAATTCAAATTCAGTGCTATAGAATTTTTACTTAACCTCTTTAATATTACATCTCTATGTCCTTTCTTCCACACTAAGAATTCTATTCTTAAGGACTTAAGAGGATGAATTAGAATATCTTGATCTATCTCATTTGCTTTTTCATAGTAATCTCAGAGTAAAAATACTAGTATCACAACTAATTATGATTACAGAAACCAGTTTTTAAAAAACCTGTTCTTCCTCTGTTTAAAAATGATGTACTCTATATTTTCAAGATCACATAGTCATTACATTTAACAGCCTGAACTCTTAGTTCTGCAGGTAACCACATTTAGTGCTATCCATCAGTCCTTATGGTAATCTCTCTCTTTATTTGGGTCATCTGAAGCTCCTTCTCTGGTAGGTTCTAGAGCCAGTACTCTAGAATCCAACCAGAGAGGGCTCCCTTCTGGGACAGGCCCCCATATTGAGAGAAATTCCAAGGAATGAAATCAAGTAGGAAAGGCTCATGAGAACAATATTCTCTAAGTTCTCCTGTATTGATAATGACCTTTATACTTGAAGGTTTATTTTCCTGCATATAAAATTCTTGGCTCACAGTTTTTCCTCGAGCATCAAAATATATTATTTCATTTTCTTTTGGCATAAAGTGTTGTTGAAAAAAAAATCAGATGATAATCTAATTTTCTTTCTCTTATAAACCATGTTCTTGTTGCCTAGATGTTCACAAGATTTTTTTTTAAATATAGTAATTTTACTAGAATTTTATTTATTATTCTGAATTGATATTCCTAGGTATAGCATGTGTCTGCTCTTCCAATATATAGTTCCAAGTCCCCTCTCCTGCACCCCTACCCCTACCCACAGGAAGTTTTCTCAAATTATAGTCTTTAGGATTTGTTCTCTTCTTTGCTTTGATTTCTTCAGGGGCTCCTGTTACCCATATGCTTTATCTTTTTTACCTATCATCAATATTTGTCAATTTCTCCACCCTCCCCCAGACCTTTTTTCTTGTTCATTTCTTTTAGACTAAAAATTTTCTGCTTTTTACCTTTGTATTTCTTTGGGGGCATTATCTATTGTGTTTCTTTGATGTTAGGTTCTTTCTTGGTTTGTCTTCACCTTTAAAGTGTTTTCTTATTTCCAGTGTTTTATTGATTTTTGCCACCTTACTTGTGAGTTTTTCAAGTTCTGATTTATAGTTTCCTATCTTGTATGGTTTCTTTAATGTCTTTTATCTTGTTTTGAAGTAGCATGTGGTAGTTTTTCTCTCTTTCTTGAGCATGTCTTTTTAGCATTCTTTCATTGTCTATGAAAGACAATAAGATATTATTCTATGCCTTATTCTCTTTTTTTTTCCTGTAGTAATTTTGGAACTTTGATTTTTTTTCTTATTTTTTATGTGAACTTAGTTTTTCCTGAACTTTTAGTAGGTGGCTTGGTTCACATAGCTGTTCTAACTTCACAGAGCTCCACCTTCTGTCATTTTTAGGTAGTGTTATAAGCATGGTGGCTTGCTTTCTGAGGTTTCCTGGTCTGCTTTTATTTGACCTTTCTCATTCCTTTGTCCCTCTCGTTTCTATCCTGATCAGATTTGATTTCATTCCTTGAAATTTGTCCTCAGTGTGGGGCCTGTCTTGGAAGGGATCCCTCTCTAGCTGATTTCTAGACTACAGGAGTCTAAACTGCTCCAGCTTCTTCAGACCTTTTTATTTCAGGCCCCTACAGTCACCTGTTGGAGAGGGCAAAACCACTCCCAGTATTCACTGCTGGTCTTGAATTGGCCTGCTGTTCTCAGGTCTGTGCGGTACCCTATTGCTGCCCGTGACTTATTTTTTCCACAGAGGCTGTTAACATGCGGATTACCTGGCTGTTTGTTGGTGTTCTTCCACTCACTTTCATTTGAGTGTTTGATTTTGTTATCTGCTTGCTCTGTGTTTTTATGGAGAGACTTGGGAAGATGCCAAAACTGTGCTGCCACTGATACCAGTGCCTTCCCTGAATCCTCTAATGCTACCTCTTTATTGGTATTTCCAGAGTGAACATTTTCAGATTTAATATTACTTTGGGATAAATCTTTCTCCTAGTTTTTTTCTTAAGCCCTTAAGTATGGCACTGATAATTTTAATCAGTTAATGTTCCCCAAATCATTTGTTATTATTATTGGGGTAATTACAAGAAGGTTTTATAGCTTAGCAGGTAAAATTAAATTTTAAATAAATATTTGATCTTCTACTCCACCTTCTTAATATCTAATTTTCCACTTTGTTATCCTGAAGATAAAAGAATACCGTACAGTCGATTAAATAGTTTCAAACAACACCATTTTTATTTAAACAGAAAAGTTCTTTTTAGTTTCCCAAGCCTCAGCTGTTGGCAGTAACCCATGAGCTACAAATAGATAGTATATCAAGGCCTAGTTCTAGTAGAGAAAGGATATGAAGAAAAGCCCGAGACTGGGAGTTCTGAGGATACGCAGGTCACAAAAATGCTTTCAGCCTCAGGTGCCTTACATGTAAAATAATAATGCCAATTGACAGGATCAAGGGAAGGTATTTTTTGCAGTGAGTTTGGACGTGTACCTGTAGTGGATTTATAGCAGTAAGAATATTCAGTAGAAAAAGTACAATAGAACCAGTTTGTCAAATGAACTGTAAAAGGATTTAATTTAAAAACTGCTATTTGTACTTGTCTAATTCCATTGAGTCCTAAGCAGTTAAGCATTGATTTGTTAATTTTGCGAGCATTGATTTCATGACAATGATGTCACTTTGGTTGCAGTTTTAGGAGAAAGAATGCCAGCCTTATGGTATAATCTTCTATTTTTTAGAGATGATTGCATTAAGCAGCCTAAAAGTAAATATATTGGCATAGTTTAATGCACTTCAATGTACTTCGAACGTACTACTTTTAATGTACTACTCTTGAAACAATGTTTTATACCAGCAAGTAGTAATTGTATAAACCCTCCTCCTAGAAACTATACTCTGCTCCCAAGTTTTCTATATTTTTGGTGCAGTAATTTTTTTTTCTCTAGCACTATCTTCTTATAGAGAGTTTAAGAAGTTATGGCTACTAGTATTTTACTTGGGAAAATTTTAGCTTCAAGAAAAGAATAGTGCTTTAAATAATACAGAGCAGCCAAGTTTTGTGAATGGTATTAATTCAACATTGTCCATTATAGTCAGGATAGTAATCAAGCATAAATTTTAAAAATAGCTAATTCAGACAGTGGAGTTATATAGTTGTTTCTTCAGAGTCTAGGCAAGGAAAAGATCTTGCAGGCAGAGTAGGAGTCTTACTTGTCTCCAGCTAGGTGTTCTAAACAGTGCCAAATGACTGAGTTTAATGGACACATCTCCCTTCTCCCAAATCAGTCCTATACTCACTTCTGTAGAAATCAACAAAAATAAACTCTCCATTTTACACATTTTTGCTTCTGTTGTAAATTTTCCTTATACAGTTTTTTCCTTGAAATAAAAATGGTTGTGATGTTGTAGTTGGTGATGAAAGTACATTCCTCAGGATTGTTGTCCCTCTCAGTCCTTCAGCAGGGTTTCATGTTGTTTCTATTTCATTCAGATGGTGTCTGGGCCATTTGCCTGTGGGTATTAAAGCCTTGGCAATCAGAACCCAGCTCTCAGTTCTTGATTTTCCCAAAAGGAATGTTATTCTCAGTGTCATGGCTCATTTAGGAATGCCTGACTTTCTGCATCCCACCCCTTGGGCTCTTAGATCAGCAGTTTCTATAGGGCAGTGGTCCCTAACCTTTTTGGCACCAGGGACGGGTGCTCCTATGAGAATCTAATGGCTGATGATCTGAGGTGGAGCTGAAGTGGTGATACTGGTTCTGGGGAGCGGCTGCAAATACAGATGAAGCTTCATATGCTTGCTGGCTTGCTCACCTGCTGTTTACCTCCTGCTGTGTGGCCCGGTTCCTAACAGGCCACAGACCACTACCAGTCAGCAGCCCAATGGTTGAGGACTCCTGCTGTAGAGGATTGTGCTGCTCTGTAGCTGCTACAGAATCTGTAAGCCTCTTCCTGTCTCTTTCCTTCATTTTCCCTTTGGAATTGGTTTCCTTAGTATTTAAAAAAGTATGGCTTTTGAGGGGAATGGCCCTTTTTATGACTATAACTCTAGTGCTTAACCCAGTAGCAAGTTCATGATGGGTGATTACAATAGGGAAGCAGCGTCTGGAAACACTTTGTATATGTTTTTAATTTGCACTGTGTTCAAGAAATGAAACCATCAAACAAATTGCACTTTAAAATTACTACTTGAGAGAAACCCAAGCTTCTTAAAATTTTCCTTATTTCTTGTTGGGAATGTTCTCTTGAGCTGTCCTTTTTCCATATTAAGAATTTCACATTTGAAAAGGATGCCAGTGATACAATAGTTCCTGAACATGGGCTTTAAAGTTGTTTTTTTCCAGAGCCATGATGGTTTTTCACTGATTGATTTAGTTTTTCATCTGGAAGCCCTTGGGACTGATTGCATTTTTTCCCTTTCTTTCAAAACAAAACAAAACATTGCCATAGTAATATATTGTCTAAATAGAAAATTTCAGGAACACATGGTATTATTTTTAAAAAAAACAAAAAATAAAGTGGAGGGGGAATAGCTTGTAGTCCCTGCAGGACTCACATGCCCACTCAGGGCACAGCAGAGGATGTTTGGTACCTGTTTTCCTCTCTGCTCACTGCACGTGTGTTTGTAAAAGCCAATTGGTATTAGAGTACTAGTCTGTAGACGTGGTGCAGAGAAAGGCTAACGGACCTGCCTAGAGATCAGAACAGTTCTCACCTGTGCTAATTGGCCTTAGTGTGAACTCATGTGGTATCTTGGACATAAATTAGATATTTGGGTACAGTGCTGAATTAATCTGAAGATAAGACTCATTTTCAGAATTATGATTTTCACATGTAAAAATACCTGGGGTTAGTGATCATAGTAACAGCAAGAAAAATAATTATGAACTATATATAGTAGGTACTGTTTTTTTGCCAAGCGTTGTTTTTAAGCCTTTATGTGCATGATTATATTGAATCATTGTAACAGCACAGTTAGTCAGGAATATGTCCCATTTTAGGAAACACAGGTCTGGGGAATGACAGTTTTGTCAAAGGTCACCCTATTTTCAGCATTGTATTCAGTATTTCAGTGCTTGGATGTGCAAAGTGTTTTAGTTCATTTGACCTCTCCAGGAACCCCTGAGGAAGCAGACCCAATACATTTCTCAATATCAAATGAGGATATTGAAGCTCCCAGAAGTGAACTCCCGTCTTAATGCTAACATGGCCAATTAGCATCCCAGCTCTGACAGGAGTCCATACCTTCTGACATCTAGGCCAGTGTCCTTTCTGACACAACAGGCTGCATCCCAGGTTATACACAAGAATACTAAACATGTACCAAGTGGCACTTCTGCTCTTTGTTGTCCTGGTGCTATAGGCAAGACCTCTACAGTTCAAACTGGTAGGCCATTGCCTGGAAGCAGCAGACAGCCCTAAAAAGAGCAGAGAGCCACATAATGGCAGGGTTGTAACTAGTTGTCCATTGCCTTGTCCTTTCATTTAGTTTCACAGGCTTTTTTAGTCATTTTCTCATCCCACTGTAAATCCTTATGCCTATGTTATCTTTTTCACTCTGGCCTTTTCCCTGTCAGTTGCGCAGTAGCCTCTTGGGGGCATCCACTTTTTAGAAAAGTGCTTTTTATTTTGAAACTTGATACTTGATTTCTTTCCTTCCTCATCCCTTTCCATCTTTCCTTCTTCCTCCTGTCACGTAACTCCTCTTCATCCTTAGAGGTCATCTTCCTAGGAGCCTTCCTGAACATACCAAGTTTGGACAGCAAGAAGGCTGTCCAAACATTTGTATTTTTGTTCAGCATTAGGCTTATACTAATATAGTCTTGGTTACATACACAGTGTGGTTTCATTGTGTATAATACAAGTAATAACAATACCTAACACTTATCCAGAGCCTGCTTTATGCTAGGTATTATTCTAAATGTTTTAGACTCATTACCATATTGGTTCTCAAAACAACCCAGTGAAGACAGGTTCATTATTATTCCCATTTTATAGGTGAGGAAACTTAAGGCCCAGACAGGTTAGGTGAATGTCCCCAAGGTCATCCAGCTGATATGTGGCTGAATCAGGAATTGAAAAGTCAATTCTAGGTCAGGAGCCTATGTTCTTAACCACCACACTATACCATCTCTGCATTTTAGGGGTACAGATTATATTCTAGGCACTGTTCTAAGGGCCTCACTAATTCATTTAATCCTCACAGCAGCCCTAGGAAGTGTAGTACTGATGTTGCCTCTGTGCACAGTGATGCTGAGTTGTTTGCCCAGAAACATCACAGTAAGCGGCCTGGGAAGGATCCTTTTGGCTCCAGAGCCCATGCTCCAAACCTCTACATCACACCCCTTATCTTTGCTTAGTTTGGTTTTTGGTCTCATAGAAGTCTCTGCTTTCTGTTACACAATAAACTCCTCCAGAAGATAGCCTGCGTTTCATGCCTTTCCTCCCCTTGCCTGGTAACGGGCCTGCCTTATAGTATAGCTACTCAAGAAATGTGTTGCATGAATGAGTAACGATGATAGTAAAATGGATTAGGTGCCTGTATTAAATGCATAAACCTAATTGAGGGAACCATTGAATCTGCCGAAAGTGACATAAAGAAGGAACAGCATTTCCTTATTTTAAAAATTATATTAATGTTTTGCTCCATCATTAAGATTTCCTCACAATTCAAGCAAGGAGAAGATGAAGGAGCTAGAAAAAGGGAAAGATGAAGTCCCATCATAAGCACTTCTTCCTTCCTCATATTTAAGACTGGAAATGCTGATTACAAACAAAGCCTCCCATCACTCCATGCTTCATTAGGGACTTAGAAAACACGCTATTTCCTTAATCGAGGTCAGTCAGGCAGAGGTTTTGCAGTCCTGGCAAGAAAACCCAGCAGCCCATGGTTATGGTGCCATCTGGAGATGGCAGGTGGCATTACTACTCTTTCAGTTCTAAGTGTGCATCAGGATTATCTTGCAAAATGCATTTCCTGTTGAGTCACTAGTCTCATTTCATGATTGTTTCTTTGCCAACCAGCTTCATGGTTTGATCAAATCAGTAGACATTTTCTGACCATTCTGTTCAAAATTTCAGCTTTCCTTTATATTCAGATAGCCAAATTCAATATGGAGCTGTTTTATTTATTATAAATATTTGAATAAAAATAGGCATATCAGGATGAAAGCATAGATAGTGCTAGGCAGGTGAGGGGTGGAGACAGAAGCCCACACTCTCCCAAGGGAGAGTCTGTGGTCTGAGTGACGGTTAGAAAGAGGCAAGGTAGGTTTTCCGTTTGCTTTCTATGTTTGCATTTGCCTTGTTTAAAATTTGCTGATGAGGGTTCAGGGGAAATTAGGTGACACCCTAAACTTGGGCTTTCAAAACCCATGTTTATTTTGCTATGATTTTCATAAAGAGTTATATTTAGCTGGGCAGAATTTAGATATAAAAATGAAGACACTTGACTCATGACTTTTTCCCACTCTTGAGGATGGCATACTTTTTGTTCTAATTTTTTGCAAGACAACAGAACTGAACTGAACCTTAAACACTCATCTAATCCAGATTTATGCCTTCCTCTAAGCAACTGAAAACAGTTGTTTGTCTCCTTCTTAAAAATCTCAACAAAAGGAAATTCTGTTTCTAACTTTTTGCACTGTTGAACATGACTTTTCACTGGCAAATTTTAATTTGTCATGAACTAGTTAGTTCCTTAAAAGTCTTTTTTTGTTGGCAAATTACATATCTTTATAGATAAGAAAGGTAATATCTTTAAACTTGAGCCTTTTTGCAAACTTAAATATTACTTAATATCTGGTTCTGCACGGTTCTTGGTGCTATTCAACTTAGCCGTGACTCAGGCTCTTTCTTCTTAAAGGGTGTTTCTTTGTCTTTTAAAACCTACACCTTCCATTGTTAAACATAAAGTTTCTTGTTCCTATATTCTAATGCTTTTCCTGTCCCCTTTCCCCCTGCTGTTCAGCATGTCTCCAATCAGGATATGGTGAATCTTCTGAGTATTCACCACTCGAGGATTTTTTAACAGCTTTATTGAGATAGACTCCTTTATAATTCACCCATTTAAAGTGTACAATTCATTGGGTTTTGGCATATTCACAGATAATGTATAATTATCACCTCAAGAACAAACCCCATATTCTTGAGCTATTACCAGTCCTCCAACCTCCCAGCCCTAAGCAGCCTCTAATATACTTTCTGTCTCTCTGTATTTTCCAATTCTGGACATTTCATATACTCATAATCCTACCACACATGGTCTTTTGTGACTGGCTTCTTTTACTTAGCGTAATATTTTAAGTTTTGTCTATGCTGTAGCATATATCAGTACTTCGTTCCTTTTTACCGACATAATATTCCATTGTACAAGCATACCACGTTTTGTTTATTTATTTATCAGTTGCTGAACATTTAGATTGTTTCCATCTTTTGGCTATTACAAAAAATGCTACTGTGAACATTTACGTACAAGTTTTTGTGTGAACATATTCATTTATCTTGGGTAGATTCCTAGGAGAGGTATTGCTGGGACACATGATAATAACTATGTATAATCGTTTGAGGAACTTTGGGCTGTTTTCCAAAGTGGCTGCAACATTTACATTCCCACCAGCAGTGTATGAGGGCTTTGATTTCTCCACATCCTCACCAATACTTGTTGTCATCTGTCCTTTTGATTCCATCCTCCCAGTGAGTATGATGTTTTATTGTGGTTTTGATTTGCATTTCCCTAATGACTAATAATGTTGAACATCTTTTCATATGTCCTTTTAATATTTGTATATCTTCGTCAAAGATATACCCATTTTAAAAATTGGGTTATTTTCTTGTTATTTAGTTATAAGAGTTCTTTATATATTTTAGATAAAGGACTCATCAGATATATGATTGCAGACCATTTTTTTCTCATTCTGTGGGTTATCTTTCACTTTCTTGATAGTGTCCTTTAAAACACAAAAGCTTTTAATTTTGATGAGGTCTATTTTATTTTTGTGCTTTTGTAAGATTTTCTTTCTCTGGTACATGTTACAAAATATTAGGTACATTTTTATTTTCCAAATGTAAAATTATAGAAAATGTTTTAAAAACTGCACCATTGTCCAAGAGCCCTTGCGGGGTGGAGTTTGCTCTGCCCTCAGGACTTAGGGAATCTCATCCTAGTACTGCTTTTCATAGCTGCTGAATCATTTTATATTTTTCTTTTCTTTTTTTTTTTTTTTTGCATGCTTCTGACTGGAGAGTTTTGAACTTCACAGACAATTTAAAATAGAATCTTAACTGATATTAAATAAAAGTAGAAAGGTAATGTTTTGTAGGCCTTATGGGTATTCTGATTTTTAATATCCTGTTTATTTTAAAATCAGCTGTACACAGTCATTTTATAATCTGCATTTCATCCAAAGACCATGGTGTGTGCTTTTTATGCAGAGCAAGTCTTCAAACTGGATGGTCACAGTAACTGTGATAATGAAAGGTGATCATTTTTTATGGATCATCTTTCTTCCTTTTCTAACAGGTATGGCAGATCCCAGAAAATGGACTCACCCTTTCCCTGACTGAACCTGTGGTGATTTTAGAAGGCCACTCAAAGAGAGTTGGCATCGTGGCCTGGCACCCAACAGCCCGCAACGTGCTTCTTAGTGCAGGTAGGAACTAAAGCAGACCTCTCCTTTCCCCTCACCATCACTTCTCACAACCTTTTCTTGTGGAAGGGAGCAGTAGATATGTTTGATTGTGTGCTACAGTTTTAAAGCAGACCATTAGGAATCCATGATAAGGTGTTGAGATGTAGCAGTTTCCTAACCCATGTACACACACATATGTGTGTGGGGGGGGCCACTTTGACATTCTGGTATAAGCTATAGCCTCCCTTCTTAGAAAAATGGATAGATACATACTTATTTGCCTGTAATTTCAGCAGATTCATGATTTCTGCTGGGGCCACAGTTTTAGTTATTCCTGAGGTAGTAGAAGGAGCACAGGTAGGAGCCAGGAGCCTTGGGTTCCTGCTCTAGTGCTGCTGCCAACATTAGGGTGATACCGTTAGGCGAATGCCCTTCTTCTTTGTAAAAACTACTTTCATTTTTCTCCTTGATACAAGTAGTATATGTATGTTATGTAGAATACATATAAACAAAAGGAAGAAAAAAATCACTTATAATCCTACCACCCAGAGGAATAACTTTTCATTATTATCATTTTGGTGTTTCTTTTCAGAAAATATTTCTGTGCACATATGTAAATGATGTTACACATGAAGATGGGTTCAGACACTTTACGTATGACCTGCTTTCTATACTTAGTGGCACACCATGGTCTTTTTCATGTGCCATTAAATATACTTCCTATGATATTTTTAATGACTCCATTAATAGTCCATTATCTGGATACTTCAGTATTTTAAATCAATTTTGTACTTATGGGTTTTGAGGCTGTTTCTGATTTTTCACTGTTAAACAGCACTGCAGTGAACTTTCGTGACTAAGACAGTGTTCTTACTGGTTTCCCACTTGAGTAGTTGCCAAGTTTTATCTTTCAGAAATCTGTTTCTTCTCTAAAATTTGAGATTTTATTTTTTATAGAAGCAATACAGAAGGCATGAGGGACCTTTGTGGGGTGATGGAAATTTTCTATATCTTAATTGTGATGGTGGCTATATGAATATATACACGTCAAAATGTAATGACTGTATACTTTAAGTAGGTGCATTGTATTTTACCATGATAAAATTGGTTTATAAAAAAAAATACTAATGTTAGTGGTAGAATTTTAAAGATTTTTCCCTTTACTAGTAAAAAAGAGGGGAGCGGTTCAGTTTTTAACTGAGAAGAAAGGATATTTATGATACAGTGAATTAAGTAAAAAATTTAATGCCAGGTACCTATTGAAACCAAGGACTACTTGGACTACTTTTAAAAAAAAAACACTATGTAGGATTCTTTTTTTTTTTTAATTACAACTTTCTGTATTTGGGAACCCTTCTAGTGTTCCAAAGCTGGAATTCTATCATGGAAAATTTCCTACTCCTCTTCTTAATGTTGAGGCCAAACATTAGGGTATCGTCAGCAGACTGATCCCCATGCTACCCTTTATAAGCAAAGGGAAATGGTTGAT
Source organism: Macroglossus sobrinus (assembly GCA_004027375.1). Taxonomy (NCBI): domain Eukaryota; kingdom Metazoa; phylum Chordata; class Mammalia; order Chiroptera; family Pteropodidae; genus Macroglossus; species Macroglossus sobrinus. The sequence continues at coordinate 426,385 of PVKZ01000434.1, read as the reverse complement.
TGCAGCATTCTGCATATTTTAAGACTATATGACCCATCCACAGAGGCTGAAGTTACCTATTTGCCTGTGATAAACAAGGCAGAGGAAGGGCCAAGTCTACTTAAGTTCTGCTCCAACTTTTCATATTGTTGTGCAGTATTTTCACCTATTCCCTATGTCTTACCCTTAGGTAATTTAGGTTTCCTGGGTATTAGTAGTTAATTTTTTCAAAGTGCTTACAGAATTGGTTTATTGGCAAGAATTCACCTTTAGGATGTCCCTTTCTTATTTTGCTTCATCCTTGAACTAGTGTCCTGGAAGCAACAAATGATGCTTCTTTTTAATGGGGCCTCAAGGTCTAGTGGCAGACTGTTGAAGGAAGGACAGAATTGATGAACTGAAGGGTTGTGGCTTAGCCAACAGTGTGGCCTCTTCGGGGGTCAGTTTTGGAATCATCACGTGCTTGATTATAATTCGAGCTTCTCAAAGTAGGTCAATCTTGGCCTGTTTTTTCTCTCCTTTTAAAGATAATGATCTGTTGTGAGCAAATGGTTAGGCCAGTCCTTGCATTTCTCCTCCACCTATTGTAATTTGTTGTGCTTTAATCCAAGACTGTGTTGTACAGCATCATTGATTTGAATAACCTGCTATCTACTTTCTTGTTGAGTGTCTGAAACAGTTATTTAAACTCTTTATTTTTAGTTCTTCTGGAAAAGAAGAACTAAAAATAAAAGTGTATTCAAGAACTAAAAAGAAAAGTGTAAAAGTAAATGTATTCATTCTGATGCTTGTTTTACTAGAAAAGGAAACCAACAGTTACTTGGGGTCTACCAGCCCAGTTAACTCTTAAAAAAACGTAGCATTCTTTTTCTTGTAGTTCTTTGTTTTGTTATGGTTGTTGTTTGTTTTATATATGAACCCAAACTTAACAAGCTGTTATTTTTCCTTTAACATTGATGTCTTTTATACAAATATCCGTTTTCTTTGTCACTTCAGTTTTTGATGCCCAGTAAGTAGGACCTCTTATTATTAGAACTTTCCTTTCAATGCATGTATATATACTCCCTGTATTGGTAGTTTTCACAAATGTCTTGTAAAGGTGTTTCTAATCTATGGGGTGTGGTTGTGCTTGTTCTTAGGCTGTGATAATGCCATCATCATCTGGAACGTGGGGACAGGGGAAGCCCTGATAAACTTGGATGACATGCATTCAGACATGATTTACAATGTAAGCTGGAATCGGAATGGCAGTCTGATCTGCACAGCTTCCAAAGACAAGAAAGTGAGAGTAATCGATCCTAGGAAACAAGAGATTGTTGCTGTAAGTATTCTTCAGACAAAACAACAAAACAAAACAAAACAGTATTTGTAGTACTTCAGTGAATGTGAACTTTCTAAGGTAGGCTGCAGAGGCTGTGGTACTGGCCAGTGGAACTTTGCTGTGTACAAATGCCTGTGAATCAGAAAAGGCTTGTACAAGCTTCTGACTCTCCCAATCGTGCTTCTCTTCAGAGTTGTACATTTCCAGCTTTTACTCAAGTCTTATCTCTTACTTGGTGACCATTTTTCATGAAGAAACAAAGTTTTTATCAGTTCACTAGAGTTAATGGCATTAACTGCAGTTAATGGCATTCCTGGCTTAGTACTGAATATTGATTAATTCATGATCACCTGTTCTAAAAACAACCGTTAAAATGCCTCAGAAAGATGCAGCATCTCATCAACTCAGTGTCTTAGATTTCTGCCACCCAAACTCATCAAAAGCACATACCACGACAAAAGATGACTATTTGGGGCTTCAGTCAGGGTCAAAACTTGCAAGTGTTGAATCAAAGAATGCAACACCTCAGCTCCACCCTGATGTCCTAAATTGCCCTTCTGTGAGATGTGCTGGTTCTTGGGCAGTATTGCTTCTCCAGACTTGGATGACAGTCGTAGCTACTGCTCAATGAGCACCGGGACTCTCCTGGCTTTATGCAAAGTGCTTTCTCTACCAGAATCTTCTAAAGGCAGGTACTAGTGTACTCACATTGAACAAATAAGGTTAAAGAAAGGGCTGACTAGCTAGGCTCTCCGTCCCATGAAATTGGTAGGAACTTTGAGTATATCCAGCCTTAAGATTATTATCCTCTTGAGAAACATTTGGCAGAGTCCTCTCATGTGTTTTATTTTTGCAGTGCGTGGACTTGGGTTGGCAGCAGGGCATGGTGAAAGGAGTGAGGCTTTCGAGGCAAGTCCTGACACTTGCTAACTACCTGAGGGACCTTGACCAAATCACTTAGTGTCTCTTGGTTTCCTCTTCTGGGGCGGGGAGGTGGTTATTACACACACACACACACTAGTTAACATGAATGGCATGTGGGGTGTGTTGAGTTTGGTGTATGGGCCCCCATTCTCCCACCCCACCTTCCTTCCTGTAGTTTGAATGTGTGTAATGTGCCATTTTGCTCTTTCTCCCCCAGGAGAAGGAGAAAGCGCACGAAGGAGCACGACCCATGAGGGCCATCTTTCTGGCTGACGGCAATGTCTTCACCACTGGTTTCAGTCGCATGAGCGAGCGGCAGCTGGCTCTCTGGAATCCGGTATGCCCCCTTCCCAGCCTTTCCACTCGCTTACACTTTAGCTTTCTCTCTTTTCTGAGCGGGTCTTTGGGTTGGTATGTTGATGATGGGGTTCTTAGTGTAGATTTCTGAACTTTCACCTCTTAAGTTGGATGTAAGTTCTCATTCTTACTGGAGACTTATTGCTAAATGTATTTCAAAAATGCATTCTTGATACTTCCAAGGAGTCTATGATGACTGTCTTTTTAAAAAAGAATGCATGAGGAATCCAGTATTTTAGACTTGGGAAATAAGTTTAAACTTATATTTTATAAGGACTATGACCAAATGTCTAAATCAAAATAATCATGCTTAGAAAAAACTTCATAATAGCATAAGTGGAAAAAAGCTAAAGTACGCACGTGTGTGATCCCAATCTGCATGTGAACCTGTGTTGGAAGGTTCACACCATCCACTGGGATCATATGGGGTTATGTATATGGGAAAATTTTTATGTTTTTTCTTATATCTTTTAACTTTTCAAAGAACATATATTTGTTTTATAATAAGAAACAAACATACTTTTAAAAAGTCACAAAGAAGAAGTCTCTCTTGTCTTTGTTATAGGATCACAGTGGTATGTGCATTAATCATATTGTCAAATTGACACACTTTTCAGTGGGTTGGATCCCATTAGCATCCCTGTTGCTATTTACATATGTGAATATTACAAGTGCATTGTTCAAATTTTCATTCTAGGGAAATGGCTAATCTTATGAGGTTACAAAAATTCATCATAAAAATGTGTGTATGTGTTTTTTGTTTTTGTTTTGTTTTGTTTTTCAGAAAAATATGCAGGAACCAATTGCTCTTCATGAAATGGACACTAGCAATGGGGTGTTGCTGCCTTTCTATGACCCCGACACCAGTATCATTTACCTATGTGGAAAAGTAAACAATAATTTTTATTTTTGATACTAAATTTAATCCCATCAGAGAAAAAGTTTAGTAGATGGGCAGTGTATTGTGTCATTTTAATTAACTTGTCTGGTGTATGTGTATGTGTCTTAAGCTGAAATAAGGACAGATAATTTTTGTGAGACTCAACTGTTGTATGGTAATAACATACCGTGTTTAGTACTTTCGTCTGAAGCAGGGATTAGGCCAAGAGTATTGGAACAAATGCTGACAGGGAAATCTGCGCTTGGGGCACCCAACTGAGAAAAGAGTACATGGCAGGTGTTTTGTAGTCACCTAGTGGTGCTGATTGGTTGGTGATTTTAGATTTCTTTGCATTAGTATTAGGGATGAGTAACCATTTTGGGACATGTAAGTGCTGAAATCTACTGGATAGCTATAGATTGGCATTTCGGTACTTATTACCACATGCTATGGACTCATAGAGAGAATGATGCTTTTGTGGATATGAGCTTTTGAGGACCCCATTGACTCTGCAGAGGGTTCTTGCTCCTGGAGTTCAATGTTAGGGCCCTGTTCTTGAAAACATGTGGCCCAGCTAAAGTTTTAGGAGGTAACAGTTGTTATATGAAGACTCACACTGCAATCAGAAAATCTTCCTCCTGCCTAATGATCTCTGCCTAAGTAAACTGTTGTAGCAGCAGCAGCAGCAGCAGCAGCATCATCATTATTATTATTTCATTTCAGTAGATGGTGTTCAATATTATTCTTTTGTAGGTTCATTTTTTCTTAGAAATTTTTGTATTTTTAAGTAAATACATTAATAAAAATGGAGTGATGTAGCTCCTCAGACCTGTTAGGATGCCCCTTGCTGGGTAAAGATGGGGATGTTTTATTTCTTATCATAGTTGACTAAGCATCCTGCAGAGCTGCTTTTCATTTTTATAGGTCAGTTACTTAGAAACTGTGATCTCATTGTTTCCTTGAGAGTCATTTTACTTCAGATGTTAACAGCTGCCATGGAATGCATGCATCAAAACAAACAAAAGGAACTGTTACTCAGATGTTATTAATACTAGGTGGAAAATTATTTTTAGTATGCAGAGAACAAATAGTATGTAATTAGCCTGTTTTCCTTTGCTTTAGATATTTATTTACGTCATTGAAACAAATGGAAATCATGAGAACTGAGGATTGTTAGGGTGTGATACTGCCTATTATTGTCTGTCTATCTGTCTGTCTCCCCGTCTCCCCCCTCCCTCCTCCCTCCCTCCCTTTCTCTCAAGCAGGATTGCCATTATTGTTCAGGTTAGGGACTAGCATATGCTTCAGATCTCAAAAAAAAATCTGATCATTCTAAGCAAAATTATTGTAGATTTTTATGCATTGCAATGAAATAGCAAACCTTGTGAAGGTAAAGGATACTCACTAAAACTAATGTTTCTTAATTAGAAAAGTCTTGCTTTATATTGTTATCTGATTGTCTGGTGTTAGTGCCCTCAGGTCTCTGAACAGCGCTGCTCTATGCTAGTGAACAAATAAATCAGTAATTGTCCTCTCAGTGGTCTCCTGGTATTTTGTTTCATTTTATTTGTCTTTTGAAGTTGAATTGCATCGCAGTTATTTGGCAGTGGCATTAACATTTTTTGCCCTGACTGACTTGGTGTCTAGGCTCAGTGGAGTTAACATTTGAGCCTGCAGTAGGAGGCAGAGGAGACTGTTTAAAGGGCATGCTAGTGTTTGATAAGTGAGGGCTTTACTCTGTCAGGGAGAGAAACTGCCATATGCTTTAGGCAAGCCTCTTAAGAGGAAGAAAAGGTCAGCTCTCATAGTGGAGTCCTAGTTAATGCTGGATTTATAGGGAAGAGAGGACACTCTTTTAAATCAGATGTTTCAGTTAACATTAAACACAAACTTGCTTTTGTTTTCTTGTAGGGTGACAGCAGTATCCGCTATTTTGAGATCACAGATGAATCCCCATATGTCCACTACCTCAACACATTTAGCAGCAAGGAGCCTCAGAGAGGGATGGGTTACATGCCCAAGAGGGGACTCGATGTTAACAAATGTGAGATTGCCAGGTAAAGAGTCGGCATTATAAAGTATTGAAATTGTTTATACCGTCCATGTTCTATAAGAACAACACAACTACACGTAATGCTGTGATGCTTTCTACCCTTGTGTGTGGTGTCTGCCCATACTTAGAGACAAAGAGTTTTAGAGCAAAATCATTTAATACAACCATGCCTCTCTTTATTCAGATTTATAATTTGAAATGCAGCAGTTGTGTGGCTTAGCCAAGGTATATTGTTCACTTATTTAAATAGTGAAACCTTCATCTCTTGTCTTCAGGCTGAGGCTGTGGCCATTGTGCCCTGGGAGGCAAACAGGGGAGAGCCTGTTCCTGGGATGGAAATAAGGGATGGTTTTCCTGCCCTGCAGGAGGTCAGACTGGGTTCTAAGCTGAATTGTGCAGACCACCAGATCCTAAAGTAGAGAAGCCAAAGATCTACAGTGGTTGTTAGGTTTGCTTGATTTTTTAAAAAATTTATATTCGATAATGCTAGTGGATTTCCTAAGGGACAGGCTTTTATACTAGTCAACAGAAGATGGTGAGACTCACTGATGACTGCTCATTTTAAACAACAGAATGAGTAGCATCACATTATCAGGTATAATGTCCTACATTGTGTAATACTATGTTTCTATGTTTTGTCTAAGTATGTTATTCTGGTAACACAAATAATTGCCACATCTTTAAAAGTAAAGAGAAATTTTTAAGCCCTTTTTTATATTAATCACTATGGGTTTTTTTTTTTTTTTTTATTCAACTCTGTAGCTGGAGCAATGAAGGAAAGCTTTAACAGATAATTCAAAATTATGGTTTAAACCAAACCAATTAAATGTGGTTCAAAATATATTGAATCTGAATTTTTAAGATTACATCTACTATTTGGGAATATTTATTTTATTGTCACCTAAAAGTTTAAAAGACTATAAGCACAGTTGTTCAGTGCTTAAAAATAAACTGTCATTTCTTAAGCATTCATTATGTGTTGGGCACTGTGTATAACATACTGTGTGAATTCCTTCTTTTACCTTTCATTACAACCCTGTGAGTAGGTGCTGTGTTTACCCCCTCATTATGATGAGGAACATGTTTAGGTCACACACTCAGGCATTGTATCAGTTAGTTGAGCTGGAAGTCAAATCCAGGTTGTCTTTTTCTCCACCACATTGACTGTAGAAGTTTCATGCTTTATGTTCTACTCTTTGGGATAACTTAAATTTTTTTATTATTATGTATAATATGATTTGCTTAGACACCAACATTTTAATTCCTAGGATTGTTTTCTTTTTAAAAATTATATGTTTGACCACCTCAGGTTGTCAGAATACCTGGCATTCTAGTCATAGATGCTATTAAATATGTAGGTGTTTGTTTTCTTCTGTTTGTTGACCTGGTAATTTTTTTTGCAAATAATCATTGTCTCTAGTGGTATCATTTCCACGCAGTTTATCTGCCTCCAGATAATTAGAATCTGACTTACTATAATGCATAGACCTTTTCCTGGTTCTTATCTCCAATCCTTTATTTCCTAGCTTAGCTACTCTTGGCTTTTATTTTCTTATTCGTAAACTGAGAATGCTAAGGTTTATGTATTCCCCAGGGTGGGGCAGCGGAGGTGATGGGCAAAACATTTTATGTCCCATACAGTATTGTAGAAAAGTGGTTGTCATTAAGCCTGCTTGTTACTTGGTCTCCTGTTCTACTTAACGCAACTTTGCTTTTATTTCCCCTTTGAAGATTCTTCAAACTTCATGAGAGAAAGTGTGAGCCTATTATCATGACTGTTCCCAGGAAGGTAAGTGCCCAGTTTTCTAGGCAATCCATATTTAAAAAAAAAAAATTTTTTAATACCAGAACTTACTTCTTTCTTACCTAACAATTTCCTCAAAATGTCTTTTCTAGTCGGACCTTTTCCAAGATGACCTGTATCCTGACACAGCGGGGCCTGAAGCAGCACTGGAGGCAGAAGAGTGGTTTGAGGGCAAAAACGCAGATCCAATCCTTATCTCCTTGAAGCACGGATACATTCCAGGCAAAAACAGGGATCTCAAGGTAGTCAAGAAGAACATTCTGGATAGCAAGCCCACTGCAAACAAAAAATGCGACCTGATCAACATTCCCAAGAAAGCTGCAGATACGACCAGTGTGGTAAGGACTGCAGGTGGTTAAGGGTTGTTCTTGGCCAGCTTGAGCCTGGTCCTCTTTAAAGCTTCTTCCAGTCCTGGGCACTGGCGAATACTGTCGCAGCTGTGGACAGACGGGACTTTCAGTAAATGATAACACATACTGGTTTTAAGAACATCCTCAATCATGGCATTCGGTTTGTGTCCACATTTGTCTCCTTTAGCTTTCTTTTTTATAATGACTATAATAGAATTTGTTCTACTACCATCTCTGAGAGTAAACAGGAGCCCTTTCTTTGGGTTTTTCTTAACTGTCTTTCCCCAAAACTGTGTTCACCCATCTCTGATTTGGAGAAAAATGAAACATGAGGGCATGGGGTCACAGATGCCAGGAAGAAAAGGTCCTGGGAAGGGCGGAATGTGGAGTAGATTCGGATGTTGCTAAGTATTCGAGTGACAAAAGGATCTAGCAGTGAGTGGGACTTAAGAGGATCTTGGGCATCTCAGCAAGAACCATTTGAGTGTAGTGGCTGAAACTGAAGCCTGACATTGAAGGTCCGTATGGCCACTGGAGAGTACTGTTGCTGGGAGAGCAGATTCAAGCCAGGGAGGGGAGACAAGTGGGATGTTGGTGGGCTGTTCCAAGAAGCTAGAGGAGAGGGTAGTGAATTGTCGGTGGGAGGTAAGCAGAACAAAGAGGCAAAGTGCCTTGAGGAATTGGCCTTTTGGCCACAACTAAGAAAGCCTGTTGAATGCTGCACCGTGGATTTTGGTGACTTCGGATTAAGGTTTCCAAAAGAATCAGCTCCACATAGGAGGGGCTCAGGCCTCTATAGAAGTGTTAGCAGGCAGGGCAAGGGATTTAGCTCCCACGAAGGCACCTGGAAGGTCACCCTTCACCGTGGTTCCATAGAAGGTAAGCTCCTGGTAGAGTTGTGTGATTAGGTAGTTGGGATATAGGGTGACCTTGAAGGGTCTTGACCTACAGTTTGTATCCTGGGAGCCTGTCTCTGCCAGTGCACCAGAAGGAGCACTGCGAAACTTGTTTTGCTGGGGATGTCAGATGGCCCAACCAGCATTAATTACTTTAAGATCCAACCTGGCAGCTATGGCTTGCCACTTCCAAAATGGAACATTCCATTTTATGCCTTATAAATTCTCTACTGCACTGAAGTTTAGTCACCCTCTTCCTCTCCCTCCTTTTTTGTTTCTTTAGCAAAATGAAGCCAAGTTGGATGAAATTTTAAAAGAGATCAAATCTATAAAAGACACAATCTGCAATCAAGATGAGCGTATTTCCAAGTTAGAACAGCAGATGGCGAAGATAGCTGCCTGAAGGTCCACCCCCCACCCCCAAAATGGGAGCAAGAACTTGCGCTCAGTAGCTGGTTGTTGGTGTGGTCCCAGGGAGGGCGAGAGGGAGGCACTGCCATTTGGAGACATTCATTTCAGATTTGTCAACCAGCGATAGGCCACATTCCAGTAAGAACTCAATTCGTCTCCCAAATTTGCAGAAACAAAATGTGATTTAAAAGCTGAGCGTTTTATCAGAAAGCTTTTTTGATGTTTTAAGTGTTATATGTGACTTGTTGAACTTTTAAAAGACAAAAGTGCTACTTTTAAAATCCCAGATATTCTGAATTTAGAAAACCAACCAATTCTGATTCAGTGTCGTGCCCAAGTACCTTTTTTTTTTTTTTTTAACAAATAGGGACCAATGCCACATTGCTTTTTATATCTCTTTTTTTAATATTGCCAAAACCAAAAGTAGCTTTTTTTTTCTTTGTATTTTGCTACTTTGCAGTATTCGTGTGTGGTTTTTTCCTTAATTTGAAAGGGACAGCACTGTGTATGTTTATAAACTAAATGAAGATAAGATATTATTTTGTATAAACATTCATCTGAGAACAATCAGAGCAGTAGCCACATTGTGCTGGCTCATTTTGCAGCACAAATCTGGTCATCTTAATGACTGTATACAAGGAAGACTTGAAAAATCACGTGGATTCGTATTACCACCCCTCTCATTTCATTGAGTCTTCTGATCAAAAAAGCTCATATCATATCATTTCCTTTATTTCCTTTCTTTTTCCTACAAATTGAGTGGTTGTACTAGAATGGAATTTTGCTTCTTGATTATCCTGTGCTTCAGATGATTATAATCTAACCTAAACTAGCATGTGTTTCTGCAGTTTTGTACACACGTAGACTCTGTTGCATTCATCACTTTAAACATCATGTTTCAGGTTTCAGTCAATACTTGACAAGGGTGCCTGGGACAAGAAGACACACATACCATGGAGTGTTCCTTCTTGCCTATTTCAGCAGCTTGCCTAGTTCTCAAGTATAGTGGGAGACTAAAATCTAGGGAACTTGGAGGGGAGTGTTGGCTTCGCACGATCCTCTGCTTTCTGTGTCCCATGCTGTCCTCATGCTGTGCTAGAGGAGGAAGTAGTTCTCCCTGCACCACCAGAACTCCTTCCCTTATCCTCAGTATACAGCCACCTTTCTCAGGGCTCCCCCAGCCATTCCTCTTTGTCTTTCAGCCCTAACTGCATTCAGCTAAGGGGATGGAGGGTGTTGTTGAATACTGAGACTGAGAATGGTCTAGAATGAAGCAAGACCAGGAACACAGACCTCTGCTGTAGCTTTAATGTGTACAAACATGTCCCTTTGCACCCTGCATACAAACTAACCTGCTCCACCCCTCCAGCTCACACTAAGGCACTAAGGCTCTGTCAAAGCACAGAGGCTCCCCAGACTCAGAGGAGCCAGAGACTGAGCTCTGCTCACCTGTTCCGTTCCGAGGTTAGCTAGAACTTCTTTCCATTTCCATTTTCTTATATTGCATGTTTGAGAAACAAGATTGAAGGAGCCTCTATTTTGGAAGGGCTGAGTGTGTGATTAAATGTGAAACATATAGTGGCATTGGAACCACAACAGGAACTCGTTTGCACATGCTTGTGCTGGTGTGGGGGCAGGACTGGCTGTAAGCATCTGAATACAGGGAACCAGAATGGAGGCAGAGTGTGGACAGTGGGTTGGAATGCACAGCCGAGCTGGGGGTGATGTCCATGTGAAAAGGTACCTGTTCTTCACTGATATTAGGGTTGCTCTCTCCATAATTTAAGGGCAATTTAAGGGCATCTGAATGTTCGGTGTGGTTTTGTGAGTATGTATATGTGTGTACTTTTAATATTGAGTGGATAATGAGATGTAAAGAAAACAGTAATTACAGTGACTTATATTCAAACTTGTACATGTTTCTTTATAAACGTAATCTGCTGAGGACCTTCATTTTTAAGATTCAGAAATGTTTTAAGATTCTGATGTCTAATTAAGTAAACAAAATTGTTGTTGGCGGTGAAACACCATAGGGAATATGGATCAAAGAGAAGAGGGCAAGGAAAAGTTATCCTGTTCTTAGTGTGTAGCTTATGACTTATTTAATGAATGGATGCCCAGCCAGGCTCAGAGTCGGCACCTGAAGCATTATGGATTATTTTTCCAGTTTTGTCATTTTTTTTTTTTTTAAAGCCGTGCTATCCCAGAGGAGAACCAGTGAATTACTCCTAGATCGGCTCTTATAGAGCAGCCATAGTATTCTGTCAAAACACTTGCTTCCATTTTCAAAGATAAAAAATTCATTGATTACAAAATGGTGTTCGTGTTTATTTCACACCTCAGCCATCTTTGAGGCAGCCCACATCTCTGCCTGCCACAGCTTCTCTGACTCAGTGGAAGTAGCCAGGTGACTTTTTCCTCTCTGAAGGTAAGTACTGAGGAAGTGTGAGTGGGTCCATCAGCTCCAGCAAAGTGAGGGGAGATACAGTGAGATCTAGTAGAGTGCAGGCAGGCCAGGTTCCAGCAGGCCTGGATGTTTGAATCCTGCCAGCAGCCTTCACTGAGACTGCGACCTGGGTAGATTTTCTAATCTCAGTGAATCCTGTTTCTTATTATGAAAGAGGGAGGAGAATTCCATGATAGTGCAGATGAGAGAAATACCTGTGTCTAGCTACTCAAGGATCCCTCACTATATTGCCGCCATGGTTTTTGCAATGAGCAGATTCCCTGAGAGGGTCTTTGAAAGCATTTTTTTCTTCTGTAGAAGTAATATTGTCTTGGCTGTGATTTTTATTTCAGCAGAAGGTTGTCAGGGTCATTTGAATTTCATGGCCCTTTTTCAGCTTCCTTTTTTGCACTAAAACATTGTCTCAGAGATTATAGTAAAGAATTTCCCACCGTTTGGTTTTTCTAAATGTTTGTGCATATGATAAATACTTGGCACAAAGCTGCCCTTCCTCAAATACCTTCTCCTAAAGTTGCTGCCATCTGTGAGAAGAATGGTGTCCAGATCCGTGGTCAGCTCGTGGCTACAGGAAGTAGAAGTTAGCAGATGCTGTCTGCAGTCCCTTGGTGCCCAGGGTCAGGGGAAAGATGCGTGGTGTGGGATGTTTACAGCTGACTGGTCTGCTCACTTGGCGCCTTGCTTCTTTTCCAGCAGACCTAAAAATCACCGTGTTGGCCCCAGACAGCCATTCAAGCCCCATTGAGGAAGAACCATTTTTTTAAAAGGTGACTTCCCTTTGCTGTACTTGGTGTTGTGTCCAGAAAACTCTTGTTGGCTCTTAAGAAACTGTTAACTCTAAGTGGCCCTTTCTCTTTCTGCTAGCACAAAGAATGTCGTAAATCCATGATTGGGTCACTATGTGAGTTACCATCACGGACACACCTTTCCTCATTCAGGCAGACTACTTGTTGCCCAGGCTGGACAGTGCCCCTGTTACTTTTTTTTTTTTATTTTTTAAAAAAGCTCTTTTCTCCACTGCTAGAAGGAGTGAATGCAAATTTGTACAACCTTTCTCAAGGGCAGTGTGACAGGGTATATCAGAAGTCTTAAGTGTTTTTACCTTGTCACCCAGGCTTTTCACCTCTGGGAATTTTGTCCCAAGGAAACTAGTGGGAGATATATTCAGGGTTAGTTTACTTGTCACATTCATATGTTATAACAATGTATAGTTATTTAAAGTCATTAATATTTTTTCAGGGTGTTGGATTTCTGCCACCAAGTATATTCTAAGTGTCCCACAGTGAACCATGTAACTAATATCAGAAAGTAAAATTTGTGTTTAAAAAATAATTCTCACCAGCTCTCACTGCCCTGAATTCACTTTGTGGTAAATGACATTAGTTGGCTTATAAAAGTACTTTTTCAAAAAAAGTAAGAGCAGGATGGGATTTGAAGTCCATTAGACCTCATACCAATATAGAAGACCAGAATTTCTAGTCAGAAGGCTAGACTCAGCTCCATGACCTTTGAATAAAGATAGATATAATGGAATAACCAGAACAGATTATTTTTGGCACACTCTTTTAAGAGTATATGCATATACAATGTGTATGTGAATAAATATTATAAATGTTAGCAGTTGTGGGTAGTCTTTATTTGGATTTTTCTGAATTTCCTGTGAATGTCATTATTCCCAGAAAGAAGTTATTAAAACTAATGTATGAATGATAAATTAGCAACACATTAAACAGGTGTCATAAATCGGTGGTGGGAAGGAAATGGTATAGTGACAGTAAGTAGCTCTGGTGAGGCAGGGACTCAAAGCCTTCCAGAGACACCATGTGTATCCTTAAGTCAATAGTGAAAGGAAACTTCTTTCTTTTCAAATTTGGAAGAAAAAAAGTACCTTTTTATCTAGACTTCAGACTGGTGAAAACCTTTTAAATCTCAAAGCAACGGAATAAATCACAAAGGAAAAGATAGACTGGCTACACAGAAATCAAATTACATGTGATTTGAGTATGTCAACACAAATTACATAAGACTTTAATATGTCAAAAAATGAAGGCCATACAAACTTAGAAATATACTTCCGACCAATATGATATGGGACAATACATCAGTCCCAGCTGCCACCTCTAATTGAAATAGAGAGGACATCGCCTTCCTGGCCAGGTGTGTCATATTTTAAGTCTGAAAGAGCCGATGTAGATAGCAGCATTCTTTGTTCCTGCCCCCCAGAATTTAGTCCACCAGCAAAGGGTTTATGACAAACTTAGAGGTGGAGGGACTTCTCTAGGAGACACTAGTCATAGTGTGCTTTGTGAACGTTCCCCAATTGTAAGGTTTTGAAAAGGTGGAATGGAGAAGTGGGAAGTAAATTGCTTCAGACTCAAAGTTACTCAGGGTAGCTGATAAGTTTGTTAGATTGTTTGACGTGTGGAGGAAGGTGATTTTAGAGATGGGCCGGTGGGATCTTAGAAATTAAATGTCATTTTACTTTATGGCACAGAAATGAAACTGGGAAAGAAAACTGATTTTAAGAGCCTGAGTTATTAAATGGGGCTGGGGTGGAGTGGAGGGAGTGTTTGGGTGAAGAACACAGCTCATGTGACAGACTTCATGGTAAGGGACCTTGGAAAGCAATGCCAATCCATTGTTTAGTGAACCTGGGGGCAGAAAAAAAAAGAATTTAACTACACTAATATTCAACTCAGAGGCCAGAAGGCAGTTGAAAAGCAGAAGATGGGCCTCTTCCATACCAGAAGGAATCCATACACTCTTGAGCGAGAGTTTTTTTTGTTGTTGTTTAATGGAGGTTTAGTCACATTTCAAAGACCTAGGTGCTATTTTTGGGAAAGGATATGACAGGTTTGGAGTAGCCCAGGGAAGAAATGATTCAGATAAGATCCCAGCAGACGGTTATGGGTGTAAGGAAAGCTTTTTGAGTTGAAAGAGACAATCATCATTAATGTTTCAAATGGGAAGAGCAAGGGGCTCACCTGGTACCAAATGCTGTGAGTGTGCATGCTAGGGCTTCATATAAAAATAAGGCACCTTCACCGCCAACCTATAGATTACAGTGTAAAGGGAACTCACGCACTCTGCCCAAGGGCTCTGAGGTGTGCAGAATCTGTGAGGGCAGATTGCCAGGTTCACTGAGTCTCACCTCCACCAGGTGCTACCAGGTCTCAGCAGCAGAGCTCACATTCATTATAGCCCTGCTGTCTCACCATTCATTTCTAATATCTCCCCACTAGACATGGTTTTATTTATCTTGGTGTTCACTGGGTAAATATTTTTACAGTGAGAGTGTAAAGGTGGAGCGGATGGCCAAGTAGCCAGCACGGAAAGGTGTTTGCACTTAGTGCCCTGAGGGTTGAGAAGTCAACCATCAGGATTTCAGCAACAAAATCTAAGCTTTGGGGCTATAGTGACAAGCCTGGGAACTGAGAAGTTGCCCCATAAATAACAGGAAGCTGTTACAGGTTCATTTCCTGCTAAGATGCTCTTTGGGTTGTAAAAGGTAGAGCTCCTCATGGTTAACGAATGCCTAGGCTGCTTACTGCTACCCTCAGCTGCAGTTCTAAAATGTCAAATGAGTTCTTACTCTGGCCAGTTTCTACCAGAGGCAGTGAGGCAAAATGTCACAAAAAGATGGCAGATTTCTATAGGGGATCTTTATAGGGGATTTCTATAGGGGATATTTCCTTAGAGACCAAACCATTGCTTAAACAGTTTCTTCTACCCACCTGTTCCCTTTTTTGCTTCCAGAGTGATATTTTCTGGAACAATCTGTCAAGATCTCAGAGATAGAGTCCACACTCTTCAGCCACCTCTATGAGAGTCCCCTTGGTCCTTGCCTCCCGCTACCTGATTCCTGTTTCTTCATATCTCGCATGCAGGCTGTCAGTTTATTAACTACTCATGTTGGCTCCAACTTCAAAATACATCCACATTCTAGCAACTTATCACCCACTTGTTTGTGTCGTCCTCATCTCTGATGTGGACTGAGCCTCTACATCAGGGTTTTCCAGAGAGACAACCAATAGGATGGGCAGAAATATATAGAGAAAGAGATTTGATATAAGAAATTGGCTCACATAATTATGGAGGCCAACGAGTCCAGTGATCTCCAGTCATCAAGCTGGAGACTCAGGAGAGCTGATGTTTCAGTTCAAGTCTGAAGTCAGAAAAGCAATGCTTGAAGGTAGTCAGGAAAGGAGTTCCCTCTCAGCCTTCCTGTTCTAGTCTGGCCTTCAAATGATTGGATGAGGCCCACCCACACTTGAAGGCAATCTGCTTTCCTCAGTCTACAGATTCAAATGTTAATCTTTTCCAGAAACACCTTCACAGACACACCCAGAGTAACATTTGACCAAATATCTGGGCACCTAAAGCCCAGTCAAAGTGACATAAAATTAACCACAGCTTCCAAACCAAGTTTCCTGTTATCCCCTGCTTTAGTCTTCTTAATACAGCAGCCAGAGTAACCTTTTAAGATACTGAGGCACGAGAGTAGGCAAACTAAGGCCCATAGGCCAAAACGAACCCACTGGAAGTTTCTTTGTAGCCCACAAACTAAGTGTAGTTTTTAGATGTTTAAATGGTTGGGGAGAAGAAAGAGAATGACAAGTAAAATTTACATGAAATTCAAATTTTAGTGTTCATAAATTAATTGGAATACAGCCACACCCATTTGTTTAAGTATCATCTATGGCTGCTTTTCTACATTAGCAGAGTTGAGTGGTCGCAGCGGAGACCCTTTGGCCACAAAGTAAAATGTTTACTATCTGGCCCTTTAAGAAAAAAATTGCTGACCCTTATATTTAGGCTTAAAACCCTCCATGGCTTCTTATCTCACTCTCAATAAAAGCAAAATTCCCACAATTGGTGGAGGCGATATGTTCCTGCAGCCTCCTCAGCCTCTTCTTCTAATTCCCCACTGTGTTCATGAATCCTCCTGTCTCTGAGCTTTCGTATGTGCTGTTCTATGGGCCACCCATCCTTTCCCCCCTTCCCAAATTGGCACAGCTCAACACTTTACCCTCCCTCCTCTGTCATCTTCTCCATACACCTCATCATCACCAGATCTATTGACTGGAGTTTTTGACTGTCTCCCTCAAATCAAATGTAAAGTCATAAGAACATCACTTTGGTACCCCAGGATCTGGCACATTGTGTCAATAAATGTTTTGTTGAAAGAATTAATTAAAAATATACATCTGGGTTGGGGTGCCTATTGGATTGTCTGTACAACACTACTTTGCTTCCAGAATACAGTTCTTCCCTAACCACAGTTGACCCCAGACTGGGCTATTGAGCTCCTTGGAGTCACCTTCAGTGTGTCAAATCTGAATTTGAGTTGGGGAAGCCAGGGAGCTAGCAGTCCAGGGCAGGTGTGTAGTGATAGAGAAAGGGCTTCGGGGTCTCTTTCACTTGCTAAGTCCATGCCTACGGTCCAGCTGCATTTCTGACTTTAAACTCCAAAGATACCCAGGGGATCTCAATGCCCCTTACGCTGATTTAAGCTGAGTTGACTCCTTCCTCATTCAGGTTTGTCTCTTTCATCAGAGCCCCTCAAGGCCTAAAATCTGGGGCTCTTCTTCCCTATACTGTCAGGGCCATGCCCAGGCCCAGTGCTCAGCGTGGCTGTCGGAGGCACAGATTTCTCTAGCTGCTATCATTCTTGGAAGAACACTGAATCTGGAGCTCATTACTAGATTTGATTGCCTTCTGGCCTTCCAGATCTGAGACCAGCCCCTGCACTGGCCACCTCCAGTGCCCAAGCTGACCCCAGTCCTAGGAGCCCCTGTTTTCCCCTCTAGAGGAAGCCTGCTCCTGGGGCTGCCCAGATGGGCAGCCAGAACCGGGCTGAACAGGAACTCCCTAAAGTTCTGTTCTCATTCGAGAAGAGGAATTGCCTCCAAGTTGGGGTGGCCCCAGAGTAATCATTTCTCCTTCCCCTTTAAATGATTCAGAGAGGCAAAATCTCAGCCTGTGAGCTGTCCCTTGAATCAAAGAGGATGTTGGATGGGTGAGGAGGCAAGTGTGATCCCATTGCCCCCCAAGGTCTGTTCTCTGTTTTATGAGATTTTTGCTTTCATTTGAACAAAAGATCCCATGGCAAGTGGGCAAATTAAAAAGCCACTGCTCCGGAGAAAAGGACTGCACAACTAGGCTGCAGTCAGCTGGCCTCCAGTTTGGGAGGAAACCTGGACTTTCTGGTCTGGCTGCTGTGGGTCTTTTCTTGAGCCTCAGCTTCCTAGGATAATGACCACTTGGGAAGGCAGGTGTGATTCTGTGACAGACATCACCCCCGTTTTCCTGCAATTTTCTCCATTTTCAGAGAAATGAACATAGGGTCCTACAGGAAGTGGACATCATGTTTGGGAAGGGCCACAGTGAGTTCCTAGCTGATTACAAATAGAGGATCAGATCTCAACCATATCCGGTCTGTCAGATATAGTCCTTGCCCAATCACGTATTTCTAGGATTCCATGAGTGTTTAAATTTTTCCTCATTTTCCTTGACTGAGGACGTAGTTAACCAGCATAGGCCTGCTAAATATCAGCTGGAAGCTAAACTTTGCTGGCTTTGGCCACCTAATGCTTCCTTTCTTTGTCTCTATGGTATTAAGGTTTCTTTAGAGCTATTCTTGTCACTAGTGTGAATAATTCCTTACTCCACTCTCCATCCACATAAAACAAAGGAGCAAAAAATGCAAACAAAACAAAACAAAAAAACCCACAAAAAACCCAGGCCACCGCACAAGCACAGCTGGATAGGCAGTGGTGATGCCGCTGGACTCAGTGTGCACTGTGATGCTGGTGTGAATACCACTTGGCAGCTACAAGAACTGTCATCTATCAGCTAACGTAAGTAAGACTGCAGTTAGTGCTTGGAGGGTCATTTAGGACTGTCCAAGAACAGGCACACCTTGGAGATACTGCAGATTCCAATCCAGACCACTGCGATAAAGCAAGGCACACAAATGTTTTGGTTTCTCAGTGTGTATAATAGCTTTGTTTCCACTCTCCTGTAGTCTAGTAAGTGTACAATAGCCTTATGTCTAAAAAACAATGTACATTAAAAATACTGCTAAAAAATGCTAGCCATCAATCTGAGGCTTCAACAAGTTGTAATCTTTTCACTGGTTGAGGGTCTTGCCTCAATGTCAGTGGCTGCTGACTGATCAGGGAGGTGGTTGCTAAAGGTTGAAGTGGCTGTGGCAAGTTCTCAAAATAAATCAATGAAGTTTGTATTATCAATTCCTTTCACAAGAGAGTTCTCAAAGATCATTGGTCACAGATCACCATAACAAATATAAGAATAATGAAAAACTTTGAAATATTGCCAGAAGTGACTAAAATGTGACAGAGACAAGAAGTGAGCCAATGGCTGTTGAAATAATGGACTTCCTCTACAAAAGGTTGCCACAAACCTTCAATTTGTTTAAAAAAAAAAACAAAACACCGTAATATCTGTGAAGCACAATAAAGCGAAATGTAATAAAGCAGATAAGGTCTATATAAAGATACCACCCACTGTGTCTCCAGTTTTCATTTTGAAACTACCAGTGTGCAAGGCAGGGTGTGAGTCTCTCTTTGTACATGTTCTGAGCCCCATCTGTCAAAGCACAGGCCAGACCCTGGGACACGCCCCTTCCTCTACTTTCTTGTGAGCTCTGTGCGTTCCTAGGCCTCGCATCCTTTGCCCATGCTCTGCTCTCTGCCTGGGCTTCCCACCTACCCGGACCCACTTGTCATCTCATGTGCCATTTCTCCTAGGAAGAGTCTTCTGATGCCCCCTCCTCCACCCAGCATGGGTTAGGTGCTCCTCTCTGGCTCACCACAGGGTGAAAGTACCTCATTGTCATGGTCTGTTTACTTGCCAGCTTCCCCACCAGATTAAAAGCTACTGGAGGGCTGGAGTCTGAAATTGGATCCTGGCACATCAGCCTTGGGTGCCCGATTTGGCTAAATGAGCAAATCAGTATTGAGTAAGAAAATAAGCAGATCTTGCTCTTGTGGAACTGGCAACCAAGCTTCTCAGAGAGGTTTATGGTTGTAGCCAAAAGGACCACCCACCAATGTACCCAGACAGAGCGTTTGGATCTCAAAAGAATGACTACATCATATTTGCAAAGCTCAGGAAGGTCTGTGTTTTGTGTTTTCTCCCCCCACTCTGTTCCTGGGAAAGAAGTGAGAATCATCCTTCTTTGCATCTGGTTACTGCCTTCCTGGGCGGGGTCCCCTCTCACCTATACTCTCCATCATTCATGTAGTAATGCTGTGGCCTTTCTCACCCTGGGCCCCCTCAACCACCCTCCCCAGAAAGTTTCCACATGGTTCTTGGTGTTTTCATGGTTACCGGAATCCAAGGGTGACGTCAGGCTCTGCAGGCCCCCGTCTCCCACTACCACCCAGTTCTGATCAACAGCGTCTCTAAAACTGCCACAAACAAGGAGATATGCGCTGTCACGTGGCCCTGTCTTAGTAACCACATTCTCGCTTCCTTCTTTCACACACGGCCGTTGGGGGGTTGGCAGAGTCTGGGACCACTGCACAGGGTGTCACAGCAGTGCCTGGTGGCGTGGGCTGGGTCTTTGTCACCAAAACAGAGAAGCCACTTCTCCTGGGCCCACGAGACAGCTGTCCCATGCTCTGCTGAGCACGGTAAGTGCTGGTTTGCAAAACCACAGGGAGTGGCTGGGGGAGCCCAAGGGACCAGCAGTCCTGCCTGACGACTAAGGACAGGCCTGAGGGGCAGGCCGCAGGCATGACCGGAGCTGCAGTCCCTGGGGAGGGCAAACTGAAGCTCCGGGGCTCAGGATTGAGGTCTGCCTGGAGTCTGCAGCCTTATGCTGCTGTCTCTTCCGGATCCTGCCCGCCCTTCACTTTCATCCTGGCCTCCCAGCAGGTTCGCCAGCAGCTGCTGGCTTAGGAGCATCCGAATTCAAAGAAATGGAGAAACCAGGAGCGTTTTCCTAGAAATCACCCTACCCTTCCTTTTATGCGTGGGATACTGAGGCCTGAAGAGGTGAAAGGATTTGCTTGGAGCAGAGCTGGGGTATGGTCTGGGTGATTCCTTAGGAGCGGGTGCAGGATTAGTCTTGAAACCGTGTAGGTTATGGGTCCATAAAAATATATTTTCCAAAGCTGTGTTCTTCACACTTGTTTTTTATAAGATTGAGAAAATAATACTTGTCCAAAGCAAATTATTAAAATATTATAATTAAAATACTATTGCTAGCAAAAGAGAAGATAATAATTAGGAAACTTCTATTAATTTATATTTGGGGTGCTTTAGAGGTAAAAAGGAGAATGGGGGACTGGTAGCTAAAGCTGGGACACACACACACACACACACACACACACACACACACACCCAGGGCTCTGGTTACCTGAAATTCTCCTTTCCTCCCTCCTGGACTCTCTTGTTTTCTCCCTTCTCCCATTTGACTTTGAGTTCCCTGGGTCAGGCCTCTCGAGACCTCTAGGACAGGGGGCTCTGAAGGTGTCTCCCTGGCCCCAGGCCCCAGAATGGCTTTCTCTGGGAGTTGGCTGGGCTGGCCACACCCTAAATGGCAGATGCTTCCCTCACCAGGCTTGGCTAGCAGCCAGGGGATAGTGAAACCCAAATAGAGGAAGGGGCTGGGCTTGAGTGCCTTCTGGGAACCTTGGCCAGGTGGAGCAGAGCCTTCAGAGGGGTGGGAATTATCTGAGAACCCTGCACCCCCTTTTTCCGTATGAGAAAACCAAGTCTCAGATGGGAGAAGCAGCTACTTTGTTCGGGTTGTGGGGCCTGAATGAGCTAATAATTCATTTATAGCTCTTAGACCGGGCACATTGTCTACATTTGATAATGTAATTTACAAGCCAGAGAAGGCTGAGGCTGTGGACAGCACTCAGGGCTTGTTGCCCCAGCCTGCTGTGACTGACAATGTTACAGGTGTGTCAAAGCTGTCCTGGGGTTGGGGCTTTTTCAGAGACATGGCCTTAAATGCAGAATAATAATGACAACAGCTGGCCTTTATTGAGCACTTACTGTATACTAAACACACAACCGGAACCAGCTCAATTGCACCCACGGCAGCCCCATGAGCTGTAGGTGCTACTGTTTTCCTTGTGTTTCAGCCAGGAACCTGTGGCTCAGAGTGGTGAGTTCAGTTGCCCAAGGTAACACAGCTTGTAAGCTGCGGGCTGGGACTGGATCTGGTTTGATACTGGATTTGATCCCGAGTTGGGCCAGGGCCTGTCCTACTCGCCAGAACTTAGATCTGCACTGGGATCTGGGAGCAGGGGACGCTTGGGCCTCTGTCCGACCTACAATAGATTTGGAGATCTTTCGATTTCTTGGATTCCTGTGAGTGTCTTTTCTGAGCAGCTCGGGGTGACTACGCTAGTGCTGAGATGTGAGCCCTCCTTCAGCTCAGCCCCCCTCCCCACCCCAAGCCAGGTGGAGTTGGAGGAAGAAGCAACTTGGTTTTAGGGGGAAAGACAGGAAATGGGCACTATCTGACCTACTCCATCAGACAAGTAGAAGACAAATAGGACGTGGCAGCTCTTTATCTCTCTCTCAGAGCCGTGCACAGCCCCACTCCTGTGGTAAGTGGCTTTTTTCGCCATCCGAGGTAAAAGGTGGGGCCTGGCAGATGTGATGTTACTGCTCTGAGCCTTGCTTTCCTGATCAGTATAATGGGAATCGTAAAAGCCAGTGTGGCGAGAAGATGAATGAAGTTCCCCATATGATGAGAAAATAAGATACTCTATCTGCTGTGAGGGCTTTAACACATTCTGTTATATTACATTTATTTTATTAAAGTTATTGTCCCACCTGCCACACACACCACTCGTCCTCCACCCGTCTCCTTACTACCTGTGTGGCCCCTCGGAGCCCTAGAACCTCTGAGAGCCTGGTTTCTTCCTGTCAAATGGTCTGATAGATACTCAGCCGTAGTCTGGCGAGAGACTGCTGTATTTGTGGCTCCTTCCCTTCAAAGGCCATGGGATGGCAGGCACCAGGCTGGGGTGACTGGCCATCTGGTTTGCTTGGGATTGAGGGGTATGGAGATGTGGGATTTCTAGTGCTAACCTTGGAGATGTTTGGGACAAGCTTGTGGCCCTAGGTAGGTACAGGCTGAGGGGTACAAACTTTCCCAGGTAGCTTGCGTTTTATCTCAGTAGGTGGGGAGGTCTCTGCTTTCTCACAGGACCTCCCCCACCAACCCCAGCTTCCCTACCCCAGCCCACAGGGAACATAGGGAGGTCACAACCTCTGTATCCTCCCTGAGTCTGAGGTCTCCCTTTATTCTGCTTCTTTGTCCGCATCACCCCTCAAATAAAATACCCATGCTGGATGCCAGTCTTGGGAACTTCCCTGCAGTATCACATTCAATTCTCATGACTGTTCTTTGAAGCAATACCACCCCTTTTCAGGTAAAGAAATAGGCTCAGAAATGTTGAAGTGACCTGCTCAAGGTCAGACACAGATAAATGGTCTTTCCTCTACCCCAGGCTGCATCTGCATGCAGGGGACTGTAGGGATGGGTGCAAGGGTGAGGGCAGCCAAGTGTGAGAGCCCACCTGGGGAACAGGACCCTGGTCCCCTCTATGGTATTTCCTCAGTCTCCAGGATCTAGAAAGTTGGACTTTGACTTGCCAATATGCTTCCCCGACTCAGGAACTTGTGGGTTGGGCCTTGCGCCCCACCCTCAACCCCACCTCTCTGCTTCTAGGAAGTGGCTAAAGGCTTGGCCTTCTATGAACCGAGAACTGCCCAAGTGTGTATTTGTGTGGGGGCTGGGGTTGCGGGGGGGGGGGGGTACAAATCTTTTCATAATTATGAAATATTTCTCTGAGCTGGTGCCTTCTTCCTAAATTCCTCTGCTATACTCTGGTTTCTCTTCAGGTTGTATAAATCTTTCGCCTTTTACTAAATTCCTCTACCCTCAGGAAAGCAGGCTGAGATTAGACCATGTACTCTGCCTCATGGGGATCGCCACCACATGTGCAAAAATACCTCTCCCTTGAAGGTAGGTTAGGAGACAAAGAATGTGCATGCGTGTGCGTACGTGCATGCACATGTGAAAGGCACATTTCTTAAGCACCTATTGTGACCCTGGAACTTTTTGAATTCATCATCTTATTGTATTCTCTCAATATCCCTATGAGATAGGTAGCTTTTGTTACCCCCATTTTATAGGTGAGAAAACTGAGACTCAGAAAGACAAATATCTATGTCAAGGTCATGTAAATTGTAAGGGACACAGCTGGGACTGAAACATTCTTTTGTCTGACCTAATAGTGTGTGCTCTCAGTCCTACATGGCACCTGGTACATATGGGGCTGAACTTTCTAGATTATTTGCCTTATTTTTACCCTGCCCTCTCTTTTTCGACTAGGACCCCAAACCCAGCCATAATCACAGCAAGTTCAGCTCTCTTTCAAGCCTTTGCTCCTTCTGCCCCTACAGCTAGATTAGATCTTTCCCCAAAGCCTTCCTGAATCTTCACTGAGTTCAAATCTTATCTCTGCCACTCATCAGCTATGTATTTGAGCAAATTGCTTCACCTCTCTGAGCCTCATTTCTCCTCAGCAAAATGAAGATAATTGTGAGACTCAAGTATTTCTGTTGCAAATATTATAAAGTTTGGTTTAAGAAATTATTTTAAGATAGCATCATATTGGCATTTTAGAAACCAACATAATTCTCACAACATGTGAAGGGGCTTGGATTGAGGCTGGAAGCTGAGGGGTCTATGATTAAGTTACAGTCACTCAAGGAGTGATGAGCAACTGCCCTCTGCTCCAAATCACATGAAGTGCAGGGGAAGGTACTGACAATCATCCAGGCTCACTCTGCCCCAGGCGGTATGACAGAGGCTGCACACTACTGGAGGGTATCACATCCAGGACCCAGGAGTACCTGTATCCTCCCCTGGAACACAGTTGTCACTCATCACAGGATTCTCTAGAGTAAGAGTTTGAATTCCACAAACACCAGTCAGTGCCAGGGGGAGCATAAAGAGAGAGAGAAAGACAAACAAGAAAGCATGAATGTTCACAATAACAAGAAGAAAGACCAGTGAGATAGCTGAAAGGAGAGGCACTGCCTCTTCTAGTTACCTGGTCTGGAGGCCAAAGGTGATGCCAGAATGGATGGTGACCTTACCTGCAGGCAAATGAGATGACTGTTAGGTGAGGACAGGGCTGTTCTGAAAAGATTTTAGTTTTCTCCTGGACCTCGATAGTATAGTCGATGGCCCTGGGCCCTGGAGGACTCACAGGGTAGGTTTACTGAAAGAACCAGAGTAGCCGCCCTTTGCTGGAGTTTGCCATGAGAACAAAGTGCTTTGCAAGCATCACCTCATTTCTTCTCCACAATAGCCTATGAGGTAGATGCTGTCACCCCTATCATGTAAGTGAGGACATAGCCAAAGGGAGCCAGACCAAGCTGAGACATTAAGAAAGGATGAAAAAAATAAAATTTGTGAGATAGGTCAGGGCTGTGTGGGCGAAAACCAAGACTGGGGCAACTAGAACAGAGGGACGTGATGGGATCAGGATCAGGCTCTAAGAGGCCTCAAGGGTCCAAACAAGTAGCTTTATCTTGTAGATCTGTGGTCTCCAAATTCTTTTGCTCATGGACTCCATCAATGGACAATATGTGCATATGGACTTTTTATGAATTGTATACAGGTACTACTATAATCATGATATATATTATAAATGTATACAAAAATAGAAATTAACAAGGGGTGACCTAAAAGTTAATATAACTAGAAGCTCTACTATGTTCTATCTACACCTCAATGGATCTTCTTGCTCACAAATAAAAAGTTTTAATAAAAAAAAATAGGGAGGCAAATAATTTCTGTGCACCATATAGAGGGAGTCAAAGGCCCTACTGGATGGATTTATTCATGGTGATAAATAGTAATAGCTGCTCTTTGCTTAGGACCTACTGTGCTCTGGCCATGTGCTGGGTCATGAGGATGCCTAAAGCCAAGTGTCTGCTCCAGACCAGACACACAGCCAACTGTGGCCATCTCGGAGCACAGTTGAGGGTGCTTGGCGGGCCCAGGGGTGAAGTGGGCCTGATGTCCCTCTGTCCATGTCTTCCTCCAGGTGCCATGCCTCTGCAACTCCTCCTGCTGCTGATCCTGCTGGGCCCTGGCAGCAGCCTCCAGCCATGGAAGACCTGGAAGGGCGGAGCCAAGGAGGCCCCAGGCCCCCTAGTTGCCCGGGTCCGGAGACAGGTGACGGTGAATGAAGACTCAGACCCGTACTATGAATATGAAGGCACGGACCTTCCAGAAGTGCTTGAAAAGAGCACATGGGCTGTGCTCCTGAGCGCCAAGCAGAGGGATTCTTCAGGGCCTGGTACTCCTGAGCCAGCCACTTTGGAGGGAGCCACAGGGCACTCTGCTCCCCTGGATACAGAAGGGGCAGCTATTGGGCATCTGAGCACAGGATTGGCCACACAGGGGATTCCTGCCACACTGGTTCCTCTGACCAAAGAACTGGTCACTACGATCCCTTCCATCATGGAGGCTCCATTCACAGAGGCTCTATCCACGGAGCTGGCTATCATCAAGGACCTGTTCACGGGGCCGGCAGCCACAGAGGCACTGACCACGCAACCAGCAGCCACGGAGGCACTGACCACGCAACCAGCAGCCACGGAGGCACTGACCACACAACCAGCAGCCACAGAGGCACTGATCATACAACCAGCAACCATGGAGGCAGTGACCACGCAACCCACAGCCACAGAGGCACCAACTATGAAATCCACTGTTAGGGAGGCTCCATCCATGGGACCAGTCATAGAGACCCTGTCCACAGAGCCGGCTGACACAGTAGTCCCTACCACAGAGCCCACTGCCACAGAGGCCCTGTCCACAGATCCAGCCACCACAAAGGAGTCATCCACACAACCTGCTACCACAAAGGATCTAACCACAGCCCTCCTTGTGCCCTCTGATCCTCACAGGGGCACCACCGTGTCAGCCAGCAATTCCTCTAATGGCTTCATCAACCAATGGAAAAACAGCCAGGGTCTTTTCCCCCGGAGCTCTGTGGCACCCAGCTCCACAGAGAGTCTGGATTACATCCCAGTGAAGCAGTGCTTGCTGGCCATCCTCATTCTGGCACTGGTGGCCACCATCTTTCTCATATGTACCGTGGTGCTGGCTGTACGCCTCTCCCGCAAGAACCACAGGTACCCCGTGCGCAATTACTCACCCACGGAGATGGTGTGCATCTCATCCCTACTGCCTGAGGGGTTTGAGGGGACCACAGCTACAGCAAATGGGAGCCTGCCTACCAAGAGCCAGGGCCTAAAGGTGGGGCCCGGGAAGGACCTTGAGGGGGATGACCTCACCCTGAATAGCTTCCTCCCTTAGCTCCTCCTGCCCAAACTCCTAAGCAGGACCCCTGGCCTCCTTGCTCCCTCTGCAGCCCGCCAGGCCACCACTGAGCACTCAGGCTCTATTCCACAAGTCTGGGCTTGGTTGGAGCCCCCTGGAGATGGGGATCTTTAGAGCAGGTCCCGCAGCTACTCCAACAGGACCAAGAGCAGCCAAGGTCCCTCCTTCCTCCTGGCCATTGGAATCTCGTTCCAAAGCACCCAGGAGGACTCAGGGTTTCCTGCCCCCACATCACTGTCATTGTTTTCTGGTTGCCATGGTCACCATGCATTTTTGAGATGGGTATGTCCTAGAGGCCATTTCCTGCTACTACCCAACTGGAAGCAGCTTGGGTTTTCTTGGATGCCTCTCTGGGGAGCCTAGGGTGAGGTCTCACTGTGAGGGCTGGGTCGGGTGTGGAGAGACCGAGATTATACCCTTCTCTGAGACTCTGTGGGCTAAAGCTTTCTTCTGGTGACAGTGTAACCCTGATCCTGCCCTCCCTTGCCTTCCTCTGTGTCAGTGTTGTAGGGTGGGCTCTGTGTTATTCACTGAAGTATCCCACTGCCCAGCCCAGGGCCCAGTACAATCGAGGCACTCAATAAATATTTGACGAACGAATGCTAGCTGAATGCTTTAAGGTGGGGCACCTCCTTCAGCTAGGGAATTGGTCTTTGCTGTTCACATCCAGCCCCTAAGGAATGACCTGCACAGGCTATTAGATTGACTTCAGTATTGTCTCTTGGACACTGGACACTGGAGGTATCTTGCTATATCCTTGAGTACCCAGGGAAGGTTTCAGGCTATTTGAGGGGTAAAGGGGAGCTGGCCTCAGAGACCACTTGATTTGACTCCCGCCATGACCCAGTTTTGGCCTACGAAATTGGGTTCTCCAAATCTCAAACAAATACCCCTTCTAAATATCAATGCCAGCATCCCTGGAAGCCTCTCATGACCTCTTCATTCCACACGAGGCCTGTCTCCCATTAACACCCAGTACCCACCAATTCCTCACACAGGTGAGCATGGCTGCAGCCTACCAGGCTTTTGTACAACTTACAAGAGTACTGACCAGTTCTCATTTAAAGTTTGGGGCCAGCAGACTTTTTCTTAAATGTCCAGACAGTAAATATTTTAGGTTTTGCAGACCACGCGGTCTTCAACTTCTCAACTCTGTCATCATAGCAGCATGAATGTGGCAACTGACAATATGTCATAGATCAATGGGTTTGACTGAATTCTACTTTAATGCTATAAATAGGCAGCAGGCCGGATTAGGCTCTACAAGTTTGCTGACCCCTGATTTCAGTATTGGATGATCAGAGGTCCCAATTTGCCTGAGACTTTCCTGATTTTAGCACTGAAAGTTTCCTATCATGGGAAATTCTGCAGACCCAGTAAACCAGGACAGTGGCAGCCCCATTTAAACAACACTTACCATGTGCATGCATCACCACATTTGAAACACACTTTGACCCTGAAGGTCACATCAGAAAGCCATGGCTTATAGAGGTCAAGTGACTGTCCCACTGACAGTGACAGAGCAGGGATTCAGACTCTTGATCTTCTACCTCCCAATGCCTTGTAGTCATTTTCCTGCAGGGAGGAGGACGCTGCTGCTTAGGGCACACACTGCTCTGCCTTCCAGGAGAGGAGGAAAATTCATCTCGGGAGACTTTTCCTCTTCCAGAAAAGCACCTCCAGCAGCCTCATTGGAAGTGAAAGACCCCAACCCTCCAGGGCATAACCTGCAAAGAGGAAGTTCAAATAGAGCATTGAGTCTGGAGGTACCGGCTGCAGCTCAGGAGAGAGGGTTGTGGGGGAAGAGAGACTGGGGAAAGGCAAGAGGGAACATAGCTTGCAGCAGGCTGTGGGGGACAGAGTTGGTGAGAAGTGGAGGAGTACCTGCCCCTCCCCGAAACTCTACGACTAGTAGGATACACAGGAAGGTATGTTCGAGGTGCTTTGGTGGTGGCCATGGTGGAAGAGAGGTGTCCACTGTGTGCTGCGGTCCGACCCTGGAGAAGGAGAGCTGATGTGTTGGAAGAAACATGAGTTCACTTCTCCTTCGGGAACGATCAGAAAAATCAGCTGAGGAGCTCCACATTATGGGGTTTCGGCCCCAAAGGCTGAAAGTCTTGGGAGAAATCTGAATAGTCTTCCCAGGGCCTCATCAGCCAGCCCTTCTGGCGGGCGGGGAGCAGATCTTTTTTCCTGAGAGCTTCTGGAGGGCCTGGCTTTCAATCTACTTCTCCAAGATGCGGGGTTTAAGTTGGTTAGCATCAATGATGATGGATGCTTAAAGCTACCACCAGGGGGCACCCGCCACCAGCTCTTAGAGCCATTGGCACCCCTGAGCTTCTGACCGGTGTTTGAGGATGAAGGAGAGACTGTGTATACAGGACCTAATTCCAAACCCTGACAGGTGCTGGTAAATGTTTAACAATTGGCTCCTTGGGCAGATTGGTACCCGAGCCATGATCTGTAGTGCTTGTCCATTTCCTTGGTGTAAATACTTCTATGGCTGATTTTGAGTAACCAACCATTGTAGTAGATGATACTAAAAAATATAAATCATCCCAAGAGCATAGATAATAGTAGAATGTAGTAAAAACATTTAGAAAAGTGATGGGTTTGGGGTATCGTAGACCTTGGTTTTTAATGTAATATAATTTAACTTATGAAATAACTGGTTCACAAAATTCTGAAGATTTGACAATTGACTCTCAGAGATGGGTAGTCTGGCTCCTGCATACCACTGTGGCCTTTCCCCCTACCCAGACCTCCCTTTGCCTTTGAACATCAGCACCTGCATCGCCCCATTCATCCATTTAGCAAAGATATCCTGAACATGAATATCTGCAGTATATCCATGAGTCCCCTCAACTTGCCTGGGAAGGAGGAACTAGTTAGTATCTCTCCCATTACATAGAAGAGAAAACTAAGGCCCAGAGAGTTGAAGTCACTTGTCCCAGGTCATGCATGAGGATCCATGATTGGAACCCAGGCCTGACTCAGTAAGCCATGTTCTTACTGTTGTGTCATGCTATCCTTGAGATCACAGTGGGGTTCTAGGGGAATCCCATGCCCCAAACTCTCACCCCCATTGACCAGCTCTCGGGCCTGGAAGTCCCCAGCAGTCACCCTTTGCGGTTCCTGGTTGCTGAGGGAAGACACTGGTACTTGGGAGGATGACAAAGTTGAACTCAGCTCCTTCTTGCAGAGAGCAGGACATAGCAGAGCTGGGGCTTAGGATGAAGAAAGATGTCTATGGGCAAGGAGCTGGCATTTATGGGGCACTGACTGCATGCCTGGCCCCAATCCAAACACTTTATCTGCATGACCTCACTTAGGCCTCTTTACAGCCTCATGATGTGGGTATAATAATTGCTCCTGTTTTACTGCAGGGGAAACTGGAATTGCAGGAAGAAAGCTGGAACACTCACTCCAGCAGAATTCGCTGCTAAGGAACTAGACTCTGCTGACTTAAGCTGTGATGACAAGAAAGGAAGGCAGGTAGATGGGGAGAAAGCGGGAGAGATGCTAACTTTATTCCAGGTCTCTTCTGCCTTATGAGCTAGGGCTGCCAGCCCTGCAGGTGGTTCATCCAGTAGCCGATCTGGGCGGAGTTTTCCCAAATGTTCCCTCCATATCCCACCCTCATTGCCAGTCAGCCAAACCCCATAACTTGATTAGCATTCTATGCCAGGCACTGTGTTAGGTCCTGGGATGCCAGGTGAGCAGGAGAGGACTGGTGATTCCCTTTGAGACTCATGAGTCTAAAGGGAGAGAGAGATTAATCAAATGATCATCCAGAGAAATATCAGATTATGGCAGGACCCAGAGCCCAGAGGAGATGTGCTGGGGTTCTGAGCATGTGCAGTGTGGCCAGACCTTAGGGTTGGGGTGGGGAGGAGTCAGGAGAATGTTTGAGACTTGAAAGATGCAGAGTTGACTTGGGAGGGTGGACATAGAGGAAAGAATGGAACAGCATGGAGAACAGGGGAGTGAGTTGCAGGAATAGAAGAGTCTGGGGTGGCTAGAAGGGACCAGAGTGGCTGTAGGGAGGAAGGTGGGCTATGTGTGGGTGAAGGGGGCCTGGGCCAGGGTGTAAGTGGAATCAAGAGAATCAGAAAGGACCACACCTCTGTGTGTGAGATGTCACGTGAATTCAGGATCCAAAAAAGGTTGGCCATGAGGACATATGTGCTATATGCCGCTCTGCCCTTCTCCCCTAGTGGTTAGAGGTGGGCAGAGCTCTGATTGCTGGGCTTTTAGGGACACTCTGCCTCTTGCCTGGACACTCGCTCCACACGTGGTCCCCAGGCACCAGTTGGTGCGCATTTGCAGGCGAGAATTGTGACTCAGTCTCTAGTGTGATCCTGCCACAGAGCAGATGACTGGGACATGTTTGTGGACTATTCCAAAAACTGGGAATGGATAAAGGTAAGTAAGGCAGCCTCAGTCTATGATCAATAGAATGTTACTAGGCAATTGAAAAGAATGTTTTTGAAGAAAACATAGAAAAATGCCCGTGAAGTAATGTTAAGTGAATTCTGAGTTTGTTTCCTCTTCTGTGAAATGAGATAATAATAGTGTCACTTTGTAAGGGTATTGGGAGGATTAATGAGACAAGGCACAGAAAGCTCTTGGCCCAATGCCTGGCACAGGGCAAGTGTTCAACAAATCATAGCTATAGTATTAGGATAATCAAATGTAGAAAAAAGGAAGTATAGTAAATTGTTAAGAGAGGCCAGCCATCTAGTGTAAGGATTGCTTCTTTTGACTTTTCTGTGTTTTCCTAATATTTGTCAATGGACAGAACCAAACCATAAGTGTTAGGAAATCTGGGGGTCCCAGGCCTCACCAGCTAGTGGGTAGGACCATCTTCCTATAGCTATTAGCACTCACATAGGAAGACTATAAGCCAGTGGTCCTCACCTGGGGGTGATTTTGACTCCCATTGGATATTTGGCAGTGTCTGGAGATACTTTTTGGTTGTCACTGCTGAAAGGAATGCTGCTGGCATCTAGTAGGTGGTCGGGGATGCTGCGAAACATCCTATTATGCACGTGACAGCTCCCCACAGTAAAGAAGTGTCTGGTCCCAAATCCCAACAGTGTTGAGGTAGAGAAACCTTGTTTTTCCCACTCAGCAGTGAAAATGCTACAGAACTGGCATCCCCATGACCAAGGTCAGCAGAACAAGGAAGCCATGAGGACATATATGAAGCCATGAGCCTCATAGGTGAATAGCCTCCGTGCTGCTTTTCCCAAGAAAGGAGGAGAGCAGAATGATCCCACAGCAGACCAGAGCATCAAGGTGGCCCAGACATAGTTCCATTTCCCAGGCACATGAACCCTGCCAGGGGAGCTCCATGCAGGTGAACCAAGCATGCCTCCAGCCTCAGCACTAGTTCTGGGCTGCCCCTGCTCTCATGGGGGAGCTCTTTCAGGAGACTCTGTTATCCTGACTCATGTCTGGTCTCCCTCCGTGCCACCAAGACAGACAGGTTTCAAGTGATTTCACCCAGAGTTTCAGCAGCCCCTGAGCAAATCACTGTATACAAATGAATATGTAGGAGAGTGGGGGTCCTCTAATACCACCAGCCAAAGCTTCTGGACTCCAACTCCTGCCCAGCTAAGACCCCATCTCACCTATTGACAAATGTGTTGTGTGGTAAGTGAAGGAAAACTCCTGTCATCTCTTACTCTGCTCTGGCCCCATGAGTCTTCTTGCTTTTTTCTTCTTCACATGTTCCTGCCTCAGGACCTTTGCACTTGCTATTGCTGCTGCCTGGTAATCTCTTCCTATATGTCTGAATACCTGGCATCTTCTCATCTTTTAGTTCTCAGCTTTAATGTCACCTCCTCAGAGAGGCGCTATCTGCAGCCCTGACCCAGTTTTCCTTCAAATAACCCATTTTTTTCCCTTTAAGGCACTGATGATTGCCTGGAGTGATGTCCTTGATATATTAATTTTTGCTGTGCAAGGGTGGGGGCCTCTATCCCCTATGTTCACTCTTTCCTTGTCAATGCACAGTGCCAGGCACACAGTAGGGGTTCAGGAAACATTTACTGAATGAGCAAATAGCTAGGGAGGCTTTGCAAGGAGCAGAGATCAAGGGTGCCTTAGGTTTAAGGATTAGAGTCAGGACCACCTGGTTTAAATCCTGGCTCCATTTCTCACTAGGTGCAGGGTGTTGGCCATCCCGCTAATCTCTGGGGGCCTCAGCTTCTATACCTGTGAAATGGGGAGAAGTGTCTGGGGTAGGAGGGTGAAATGAGCACGGAATTGGCTCAGTTAGCAGCCATCCTGGGAGGAACAGTCCCTGGCTACGGGGCAGGCATGGACTATCTGAGGGGCACCGTGGAGGCCTCCACGTCCTCCCAAGCCTCAAAGCCCCGCCCATGTGGTTTGGAGAGCCAGCCTCAGCCCTGCTAAACTCTCCGTCTTTTGGCCTAAAATTAGCTCACAAATTCCTTGGCTGCCTGGCTGGTGCTTCCAAACCTACAATTCAAACCAGATGTTACCAGCTGTTGGGGCCCATCCCCCACCAGCGAGCACCCGCCAGCTAGTGTGTCCTGACTCAGGGAGGCGGGACTCAGCCAGGGGCGATTAACCTGCCCTGCCACTAGCATGCAGGGGGATGGGGGATGGGGGATAGGAGAATGGGTTCCCACTTCCCCTAGGAGGTGGGGGGGCGTCCCTCTTTGACCTGTCTGCTGGCAGGTGGTGGCTAGGGTGGCTATTTGCTCTACCCCTTAACATCCAGTAACATTATGGAGTGTCTGCTATATGCCAAGCCTATGTGTTTGCTGCTGTCCAGATGGTACCACAGATTCTCAGTCCCAGGTGTCACTTGTGTTGCTGTTATTATTATTTAGCACCAGGTGCCAAGGCCCTTTGCCTTCTCACAGTAACTCAGGGATGGGGGGGGGGTGTTATTATTACTTCCATTTTACAGATAAGAAAACCGAGGTCCAGAGTGGTTGAGTAACTTAGCTCTGAATGATGGTACAAGGTCACCCAGCTCTGATGCAGCAAAACACCAAGGTCCCTGGATGGCAGGTGATCTTTTCCTCATGGAAGATGGATCTGGATGTCATGGAATCTCTGTGAAGTCAGCCCTGGGCCCAGGTGCAAAAGTCTGACTCACTGCAGCTTCCAAGAAGAAGTGGTTCATCAGGAGCCCCCAGCAGCCAACCGTCTGATGGTCTGGGCTGGGAATCTGTATGGCCTTTGTGGAAGCTTTATATGGAGTCCCTTCTTTTCTCTAGGGGTGGGATCCAGAGCCATCTCTTGGTCAGGGTCCTCAAGAGGAAGGGTGTATGTGTGTGTACGGATGGGGCATAAAGAGAACAGGGGCTTAATGCACAGAGAGGAGAAGTGGTGAAGGGTTTTACATGTGCAGGGGACCAATCATCTTCCTTCACTCGTAGTGAAAGCTGTACCCCTGCAAATGCTGCAGAGTCCCTGCAGTCTGTGCCTTGGTGCCCTCTGGCTTCATTTCCCCCCATTGTCCCTTCTCTCACTCTGTTTCAGCCATACTAGATGCTTCTCTTTTCCACTCCTTGAAAATGCCAGGTACCCTCTGTCTCAGGACCTTTGCACTGGCTCTTCCCTCTGCCTGGAATGCTCTGATCATCATTTAATGTTACCCTTTCCCTGCTTTAGTTTTTTCCATACCATTTACAACCATCTGTCCCACTGTACATACATACCTAAGTTATCCTTTTAATTGTCTTCCTTGTCCTACTAGAATGCAAACTCCATAGGACAGAGGTTTTTATCTGTGTTGTTCTTTTCTGTAGCCCCAGTGCTTAGGAAGTGTCTGGCACATAGTATGTGTTCAGTGAGTACTTGCTGAGAGAGAAAGAGAGAGAGAGAGAGAGAGAGAGAGAGAGAGAGAGAGAAGGTGAGGAAGAGGGGAAGGGGGAAAGGAGAGGGAGAGGAAGAAAGGGAAAGGAAAGGAAGGGAAAAGAAAGGATAGAAGGAAAGAAAGAGGGAGGGAGGAGAAGGGCAAGAAGGGACAGAGAGAAAGAGAGAAGATGGAACAGAAGGTCTTAGTGTAGAGTGAGAGGGTAGAGAGCAGGAGAAATGAGAGATGACTACTGAGTGTCTGAGTGACTCAGGGCCCTGAAGTTCAGCTTAGACCCCTCCCCAATTCTCACTCTTAGCCAGCCCCCTTCTCAAAAATGGAGAGAGGTTTCCCATTTCCAACAGTCTTGCAAAGGAAATTCAGAAGCTTCAGTGGGGAGTGGAGTAAGAGCAGGGGTGAGTGAGCAGTGGGGGCTCCTGGGGAGCGATCTACCCAAGCGGACCCAGGGGGCAGGAGGCAGTTGGCAGAGCAGAAGACTGAGGCCAGGTCGGCAGTATGGCCATGTGTGTTTACATTCCCACTCTCTGCAATGGCTTCCATGTTGGGCTAATGTTGGGCCCCTTGCATGGCGCCCTGGGGAATGTAAATGTTTACAAGGTAGTGTGCAGCTGGACAGGCCACCACCGTCACAGGAAGCCAGAGATCTACTGGCTTTGCACACCCTCACACCCCTCAAAAGAAAGGGATGCAGGATTCTTTTTTTTTTGAGAAGCTTTTAATGGTGTTGTAACCTACACACACACAGCCGAAGTGTGCAGCCAGATGTTTCCATATGCGCCCATGTAACCACCAGCCATTTTCACCCCAGAAGTCTCCCTTGTGCCTCTTTCCAGGTAATACCCCCCAAGGGTGACTGCTTTTCAGACTTCTGTCCTCATAGCTTAGTTTTGCTTTTGTTCTAGAATGATGTAAATGGAATCACCCACCCAGTGTGTATTCCTTTGGGTCTGGTTCTTTCACTTGGGGTATCTATGAAATTCACTCAAATTGTTGTGGGTCTCACTCACATCTTTTCCTTTCTCTGCTGAGAAGTGTTCCACTAACTGGATATACTGCAGTCTGTTCATTCAGTCTTCTGTGGGTAGACATTTGGATTATTTCCAGTTTTTTTTTTTCTGTTATGGATAAAGCATCTATGGACATTTTTTGCATTTCTATGGATTTGTGTTTTTATTTCTCTTGGGTAAAAACCTGGGAGTGAGATTGTTGGGTCATCCGGGAAGTGCCTGGTTAACTTTATAAAAACCACCAGACTGTGCAAAGTGACTGTGCTGTTTTTCTCTCCCATCAGTAGTGAGGGAGCATCTGGTTGTTTGCTGGGGTAGGCAAATGAATGAAAACAGGTGGAAAACTTTCTTAGAACTATAAAATGACAGAGCTTGGAGGAGCCTCTGCTGACCCTTCCTGGTACAGGAAGAGAACTGAGACTTGGGTCCCATAGTGCACAAGGGGTTGAGCCAGGAGCTAATATAAATCTCCCAGTTTCGGAGCTCTAACTACTTCCTGGTGAGAACAGATCAGCACCCAGTCTAATTTTCCTGGAGGAGGCCTTATGCTAGGCCCTTTCCCACTTCAGAGCCTTTTCACTTGCTGTTCTCTTGGCCCAGGAAGCTCTTCCTCCTGCTTTTTGAGTGTCTGGTTCCTCTTATTCTACAGGCATCAGTTCAGACACCTCTTTGGAAAGACTGTTTCTGACCACAGTTGCTAACATAGCTGCCTAAGCATCTGCCCTTACCCCTTCCAAACTACTTCCTGTCTTCTTATCCTTTTTATCTCCTTCTTATCCTTTTTATCGATAGCATTTCGCATGCTGGGTTATCTTCCCAATTTGCCAGATGATTTGTTTCTCAAGTATTGCCCCTACTGGAAGGCCCCTGAGTCAGGAAACTGGTCTCTCCTGTTCCCACACAGGAGATGGTGCAGAGCAAAAATAATTTCATCTTAACCTCACCCCATGCCTTGGTTTCTCCATCTGTAACATGGGCAGTTTGGTTGAGAGTTGTTCAGCCAGCAGATGGGCATTTACTGAGCACTACTGTGTTTCAGGTGCTGGTGCTGACAGAAGAGGCCCCAGTTCTGCACTGGTGAAGCGGATAATCTAGAGATACATGTAAATAGGCCATCACAGCCCAGTGTGCTCAGCGCTCTGAGTGGAGAGCCTGAGGTGCAGGAGCATCGAGGAAGCGACTGATCTTCCTCCCCAGAGGCCGGGGTTCAGGAAGAGCTTCCTGAAGGCAGTGATGACTGAGCCACAGATGCACAGGGGGTTGGTTAGGCAATGGGTGGGGGACGTAGAGAGTGGAAGATGGTACTTCTGTCAGAGGAAACAGCCTGAGTGAAGGTGTGGCAGTGTCTGTCTCGTTTATCACTCTCTCTGTGCCTGGCACAGTGCCTGGCACATATCAGTGCTCAACTGGGGAACAGCTAGGAAATAAGTGAGCATCTTGAGTTTGCACATGAGGAAACTGAAGCCCTGGGAGGTTTCACAGCACACCTAGAGCTCTGGCCTGCCTGGATGAGGCCTGTTCTGCCTTCTTGGAGCACCCAACTGGAGGCCGTTCCATGTGTGTCCCTCTAATGCCAGGCCTGTGGGACCGCAGCTCTGGCCTCTCCAGCCACATGAAAGGTTTGGGCTATTTTTTCCCAGAACGCAGGCCCCAGTGATCCCAGAACCTGTGTAATTAGAATGGGTTCTGAGCACATGAGAGGCTGGAGCTGGGGGCTGTGGTGGGCCAGG
Organism: Macroglossus sobrinus; assembly: GCA_004027375.1. Taxonomy (NCBI): domain Eukaryota; kingdom Metazoa; phylum Chordata; class Mammalia; order Chiroptera; family Pteropodidae; genus Macroglossus; species Macroglossus sobrinus. The sequence goes on along the minus strand of PVKZ01000434.1, from coordinate 388,930 downwards.
CAGCCTGCCCCAGGCTCAACTGGGGAGGACCCTGATAGAGACTCGAAGCAAGTGGGTTTTGCCCTCACCCTCCCTGCCTCTTTGGTCATGGCTACTCAGCAGGGTGGGGGTCGTGGCTGCTAATTGCATGGTGGGTGCAGGGTGGGGCCTCTGCATGGCTTCAAGGCTGGGCAGAGAGCCCATTACTCAGTGCCTCTGAAATTACTGGCTACAAATAAGTAGCCCAGCCTGCTCCATGTCACAGGACTGCCCACACGTCCTTGTAGCCATGCAGTACAAGCCATGGGGATCATCCAGGCCAGGCTACACAAGAAGTCCTAGAATGTGGAATGTGAGACCCTCAGGATGGATGAGTTGTGGATGGAGCAAACTCTCAGAGCATTCATTGGGTTGTCAAAACCTTGGAATGCAACAGTGGAGGTCAGTCATTCACACATCAACAGTATTTATTGAGTACTTACTGTATTCTAGGCACTGATCTAGATGCTGGAGTTATGGCAATGCACAACACAGTACAAGCTCCTGGTTCCCATGGACCTGGCTCATCTTCTCTCACTTGATAATAATCATCTTCAGGAACTGCTCTGAAGGTATGGGGTTCCCACCTACCTCAGGGGTTTTGCACATAGTATTCTCACCGCAAGGAATTCTCTTGCATCCTTTTTTTCCCTGCATAACTCCTTCTTATCCTCATGAGCAGTTCTACTATCCCCTCCTCATGGAGGCCCCCATGAGCTTCAGGACCAGACTAGACCTCCAGACTAGCCTCCCACAGTTCCTGAACTCTCCCATCCCACTTCTTAGCCCAGTTTGCAGTTTGATATTTGCTTGTTTGTTTACTTATTGCAGGTCTCCCCTCTACTCCATAAGCTCTGTGCCTATGTTTGTTCATCACTAACTCCCAGGACCTGACTGGGCTGGATATAAAGTAAATGCTCAAAAAAATAATTGTAGACTGAATGAAATGTAGAAGGTTGGAAACTTGGTGCTGAAAGGTTTGTGGCAGACATCTAGTCCAACCTGACATTTAGCTGCAGCCCAGAGAAGGGCAGTGATTTGCCCTGCCACCCACAATTGATGTGTGAGCTGGGGCTGGAACTCAGGGATCCTTTTTCCTCCCATTGGTGACTGACATCGTTGCTGTACAGTTCTCAGATAGTGAGTTGAGATGTTTGGGTGAAGGAGATCATATGTGTCTTTGTGTGTGAGTGTCTGATGACATGGTCTGATAGCCCTTTAATGGGGCAGACGGGGGTAGTACAGGGATCCCACTCTGGGGGATGGAAGGTCACTGGCTTGGCAGTATCATTTTCAGATAAGACACAGGGCTGGTGAAGAAAAAAGGGCTCTAATTCCCCACACGTTGTTGGATCCCGGTAGGTCATGCTGCTGTGAACCTCAAATTCTACATCTGTCAAATGGTCTTTGCTTAGTCATTCATATCTCCTCAAGCACTTACCACTTGCACAGTAGCAGGCTCTATGGGGAGAGGGACCCAAGTGCTTTGGAGGGTGAATGATTCCAGCTCCCCAGGAAACAAGTAATAATATTCAACCACAGTGTGGGAGACAGAATAATGCCCCACCCCCAGAGATGTCCGCATCCCTGTCTCTGAAACCTGAGAACATGGATAGGTCTATCACCTGACATGGCAGAAGTCATTTGCAGATGTGAGTAAATTAAGGCTTTTAGATGGGGAGATTATCCTGGATTATCTGGTTGGGCCCAGTATCATCACAAGGGTTCTTAAAAGTGGGAAAGGGATTGGAAGAGAGAACCAGAGAGCTGGCAGCATGACAAGGACTCAGCCCACTGCAGCCAGCTGTGAAGATGGAGGAAGATGGAGGAAGAGCCCTATCAGCAGAGGAATGCAGGTGGCTTCTGGAAGCTTGAAAAGGCAAAGAAACAAATTCCCCCCGCTGAAGATACCAGGCTGACGGCAGCCCTACATACACCTTGATTTTAGCTCAGTGAGACCCATTGCTGACTTCTGGCTGCCAGAACTAAATGTGTATTGTTTGAAGCCATTATGTGTGTGGTGATTTGTTACAGCAGCAATGGGAAACTCATACACTTGGCCTCTGGCCAGTGCTTTTATGTTGCCCAGCACACTCGTGCCATTCATTGCCTCTGAGTTTCCCCAGCAGCTTTGTGAGCCTTGTCATCTTAAAGATGACCAAACAGAGGGTCTGTGTGGGGCAGGAAATGGTGGAGGCAGGATTTAAACCCTGGTCTGTCTACCTCTGGGTCTGGGGCTCCATGTAGGGGCTTCTCTGCCCCCAAAAGAGGGGCGCAGAATGAGACCTTGCCTTAGGTTGGATGAATGACATTCTGAGACTTTAGCTCAGCTCCTGCTGACTTCCCCAACATTCATTACCTGCTCCTCCCTTTTGTCCACTTCTTGCTCCAGCCAAATTTACTTACTGTGCCTTGTCCATGTGTGGCATTCCCAGCACCTCTGCTTTATTTGTGCTGGACCTTCCACCTGGGATGCCTCCCTAGGGTCTCCTCTTGTTCAGACCCTGCTAGTTCACGGCCACATCTTCTAGGACCACCTCCCTGCCTCTTTCTCTTAGTGGATCTCTCTTTGTCTTGGGTACCCCTCCCTCTACCCCCAAGCCCTTGGTCTGGCCTTCCTCCTGCCACAGACTCATTTCTGTTTTGTAAAAAAGTAATGTCCTTCTCCCTGGAAGTCTGCAAGCTCTGTGAGTGTTGGTCTGTGTCTGGTTTACCTCTGAAACCTGCTTGGCACAGTGCCTGGTGCACTATAGGAGTTTGTTAAGACATTTATAAAATTAACTTGGTGAATGAGTGAATGAATGAACGAATGCATGAATGAATGGATGCAAGGGGCCACTGACTCCCTGGATTCCTCGGGTGAGCCCAAGGGCCTGTTCCAGGGCCACACCCAACTTACCTCAGTCCCCTGGTTGAGCCACTTGTACTTACCCTGCCTCACTTTCCCCATCTGTGAAATAAGACCACAGCTCCTGCTGTAGTCACTCCATTTGGGGTACTGTGAGGTCACCTATCTCAGAAATTCAGAGCCAGAGGAAACCCAGAAGGCTCTCCGTCCAGCCCTGCGAATGGGGAAACTGAGGCCTGGGGGAGGGGAGGGCCCGACAGGGCTAGACAGTGAGTGCCAAAACTCGCTCCGCACTCCAGCCCCCATCAGGCCTCCACTCACGCTCTCCCCTCCACACACCCCCGCTCCCACTCTGCACCCCGAGCCTCCATGGAAAACCTGAGTCACAGCTGGAACCAAGGACGGGGAATTTTCTCTTCATTTCCAGCGGCCTCTGAACCCCCCTGACCTGTCTTCTTTGGGAGGAGGGAAGGACCCCAGCTCTCTCTTTTGGAGGGGTACTCTAGGTCAGCCCTATCTGCCCCAGCCCGCCCTGGGGACTTGCAGCCAGGGAGGAAGTACCCCATCTGGGCTTCCCTGAAATGTGGAGGGGGCGCCTGCGGGAGGGCAAGCCAGAGGGGATGTGTGTGGCCCAGTGCAGCCCCGCCCCTCCCCCTGTCCCCACCCCAAACCCCTTAATGAAATCAAGCTGGCCCCACAGCCAGCGAGGGAAGGAGGGGGCGGGAGGAGGGTGGAGCGGCCGGCCCAGAGCGCGCCGGGCACCACACGGACTCTCTCTCGCTCCACCTGGCGGGAGCACCAGGCCTGTGTGCGTGCAGAGGGACTGGTGAGTCCTGGGGTCCCCTCATCTCAGGGAAGCCTGGGGTGTTTTGGCATTTAGGGACTGGGAACCAGCGGGAGCCCTTTGGGGGATATCTCTAAGTGTGTGTGAGTTTTGAAGGGGTGCTGGATGCTGTGTACGGGTGTGATCTGTGCTAAGGGTGAGGGGATCCGAATGTGTGTATGCCTCCTCTGTGCCCCGTGAGCTGCTTGCTTGGCTGGAGTGCTGTGTGTGTACCATTGTGCCTGGCGATAGGGGGATGTGTTGTTCTTGAAAGTGGACACCAGGGTAGTTGCTCCCAGGGTCAGCGGGAGGGTGCTGTGGACTGGGACTGCCCTGTCTTGGGGGAGATTCATGGTGTGACAGGGGACCGTGTATGTACACATGTTGTCTGAGAATCAGCCCGTTTTGTGTCCGTGTGTGTTCTCTGTGTATCTCCTGGTGGGCTGCATGAGCTCTCTGGGGTGTCTGAGTGTTGTGTGTCTGTAAATGTATTGTGGATCCACGCCACTGCCGCCGTCGCTGCTGCTGCTACTGTGTGTGTGTGTGTGTGTGTGTGTGTGTGTGCGCGCGCGCGCGTGTGTGTGTGTGGGGGTTTTGAACCCTTGAGCCCAGCCCGTGTCTGACCTCAGACCTCCCCTCCGAGGGGCCCCAGTCCCTGTCCTTGACTGCCCCAGAGTAGGGGGTCCAGACCCTCTTCCCCCAAACACCACTAATTGAAGCCAGGTTTTTGTGGGTCGCCTTTCCCTCTTTGCTTACCAGTCTCTGGGTGAAGGTGAAGCAGCTGCTCTGGCCCCTCGGACTTCAGTCTTGGGGTTCCTCGGCCTTAGGAGTGAATTTGCATCGCCTGCATATTCCTGGTGCCATCACATTTTAAAACAGTAAACTCTGAGTGAGACGGGCTCTAAAGAGAGGCCCTACTCCAAGCTGGGTGGCCTGGCCGATCATGTGGCACCTACTAATTGATACCTACTTAGGCCAGGTACTGCTATTTCTTGTCCTGACAATAGTTCAGGGAGGTGGCCCTTAGCTCCATTGTATAGATGTGGAAACTGAGGCCCAGAGAAGTGACATGCCTGGCCCTAGGACACACAGCTGGCGGGGTATTCTAAGCGGCCTTCAGTTCAGGGGTCCACCCTGACTAGCTGTGGGCCCTAGACAAGCCATTCCCAGTCTTGACTGAGTTTCCTCTGGGTAAAACGAAAAGCATTGTCCTGACCCCCTAATGGCCTGTGAGTTCCTGAGTCTTGGAAAAATTTAGGATCCAGGTAGGAGGAGGTGGGTTGGTTGATGGACAGATGACCATTTCCGAGCTGTCCAGGCTAGATGGGAAAGTGAAGCCCACCAGTGAAGCCCAGAGAGGGCAATGGGGCTCATCATGCAGAGTCACACAGCCATTCCCTGCAAGGCCTGGCTGGCTCCTCACACTTTGCTCCTTACACTTTGGGGTTGAGTTGGGGTCTCGGCCTTTAAGAGCCAGAGATAGTTTGCGGGGCCTCTTTCTTCATCCTCTGCTCCTTGACCCTAAGGCTTCAGGGGGAGGGAGCCCTTTCCTCTGTCCAGCTCTTAGTTGTGCACACGTGTGTGTGTGTGGTTCTGGGTTTCTCAGTAGTCAGAGCCAAGGAGATTTCACCGAACAAGGTAAAAAAGTTAGTCTGTTCATGGAGAGTGGGGGGACAATGAGCAAATGGACACATCAGGTGAGGACAGTCATTGTGGCCTTTGTGTGAAAATGCTGGCTGACCCTCGGCTCTGCAGAGGGAGGATTCTGGCCATTCCTGAATGCCATCTTTCCTTGGTGAGTGGCTGCTCTGTGCCAGGCAGGACTTGTGATCACCTCCCCACCCTGTGTCCCCAATTTACGGATGGAATAGGTGAGGCCCAGAAGGGCCAGATGGTGGAGCTAGACTGAGATGGGGCCAGGATTCGAATCCAACCTGACCAGCCTCACCACTCCACTGCCTGCAGAATTCAGTGATGGAACATCATAGTCAGCCCCTGGAGAAAGTCCCCTGGTCTTCAGCCACCACTGGCCCATAGTTTTGTTCTGTGGTGAGAAGCATCAGCTGTCACCATGAGAGGTCTCTCCTGGGACTTGACTGGAGGGGGAAGGCAGGGTGGGGACTGGTGAGACAAAGACTCTAGGATAAAAGCTGTCTGTAGGAACCTTTGCCAGCTAGTGCCAGAAGGGCAAGGGGCTAGGAAGGCAAGTTCATGTAGTATCTTCAGATATTTGTTTTAGTTGACATGTGATGTCAACCAGGGGGCATGAGGCCAGCTCCAGGCACAGAGAGAGTGTGTGTGTGCTCTTGGAGTCACACAGAAGAAGGTTCATATCCTAGCTCTGACACTTACTGTGTGTCCATGGGCAAATCACTGTCCATCTCTGAACCTTAGTTTCCTCATCTGAAAAATGGAGACAATGATAGCACTGGCTTCTGTAGAATTCTGTAGGATTGCATCCATCAAAGGGCTCAGATTAGTGACCTGTGAACAAAGTACAGAATGACCGGCTCATTTAAAATGAGCCCGAATAGTGTTGCCTTTTTTTTATGTCCTGGAATTACCTTCCCCCATCCCCTACCTGAGACAGTTTGTCCAGATTCATATCAGTACAATTAATTTCAGTCAATGGCAATTAGGAGGCCCTAGGTCACTTAGAACAAGCCATTTAATAGCTGAGCATCATTCCTACCTCATCTCCCAAATCCCCAAATCACCGCGAGGTTGGTACTGTTGTTTCTTTTATGGATCAGAGCTTAAAGCCTAAGCACTCAAGGGGACCTGCAGTCAAGGGGTTGGGAGCCTAACTTCCTCCTCCAGCTCAGAAACGTGCTGTGTGGCTTTGCTTTTGCCCATCCATTGCCTTCTCTGGAATTCAGTCTCCCCATTTCAGTCTCCTGAGAGAGGTCCTCAGACAGGGCATCCTAAGGCTTTTCCATCTTGGAGCTTCTAGCCTCATCCAGTGTCAAGGTCCTGGGCCCTCCACTGGGTCAGGTGGTATTTTCAGGGGTTGTCCTGGGGAACACAGAAAGGGGTCCCTGGGTTTATCCGAGTGCCCAGCTCCATTCAGGATGACTGGGAGAGTTAGTGTTTTAGAAGCTGGGCTTCTAAATCCATGGATAGTGATTGTTCATGGACACACAGATGGTAAGTGTCAGAGCTAGGATATGAACCTCTTCTGTGTGACTCCAAGAGCACTCTCTCTCTCTCTTTCTCTTTCTCTCTCTCTCTCTTTCTCTCTCTCTCTCTCTCTCTCTCTCTCTCTCTCTCTCTCTCTCTCTCTCTCTCTCTTTCTCTCTTTCTCTCTCTCTCTCTTTCTCTCTCTCACTCTCTAATGCCTGGAGCTGGCCTCATGCCTTTTTAAACCTGGCCCATTGGGAATTTATTATTTACCCAGGAAGTCTGGGCCACAGAAGGTCTGGGGGTTCATGTTGGGAGCAGCCTTCCAACAGGAGAGGGAGGTGCAGAGTTCATCTGGTTCCTGTTTAATGGTGGCCATAGGACTCAGGTTTTTGGCAGGCTCCAGCTTTGTCTCAGGCATGAGGGGTTTCCCCTGTGGCCTCCAGGTTCTTCTTTGAGCCTTTAGGTGAAGGTTAGCCATGGAGCAGATGCTCCCAGCATGGTCCTGGCATGTAGGTCCTCTGCTGAGCTCAGATTGTCTATAGGCTTCCAAACCCAAGAACCTTCTGGAGAAGGAAATGGAATCATAGAGAGGCTGGGGGCTGCTGGGGAGGGCTCCCCACAGGTGTAGGGGTCAGCTTACAGTTACTGAGGTTTTCACTTATTTCAGCCCTACTATCTTCTCTCCCTTGGTGCCAAGATTCAGACTCCAGCTCTTCCTTGGCAAGCCACTGAATCCCATTGAGCCTCAGTTTCCACACCTGGAAAATGGGGCTAATAATAGTGCCTCCCACATCGAGTAGTTCTTAAGAGTCCATGTAAGAAACTTAAAATAGTGTCTAGCATGGGGAAAGCATTAAAAGGGTAAGTTATTAAATCCAGTCAAGTCAGACAGGATACATTTATGGCACACTTACTGTACACCAGATATGGTGCAAAACCTGAGGATACTGAGATAAATAAGATTAAGCCCTTGCCTTCCAGGACCTTGGAGAGAAGTGTGTGTGAGGAGAGTCCAGGTATGAACTCCATCTTCGAAGGAACAGGGGTCCATTGTACGGTGGGGAGGTTCAGGCCTGGGGGACAGAAGCGACTTGCTAGAACATGTTCTGTGTTCCCTGCACCTCCTTCGGGGTCCCCTGAGACCCTTGAGCAGCACCCTGACTTCCCTCCTGCCTCACTTCCCCATAGGTCCTGGGCAACATGGTTTTTGCAGTGGCTCCCAGCCTCACCCTGTCTCTGCTGCTGCTCCTGAGGGCCCTGCCCATGGTCGCCCACTCTGTGACTCTGCAGGTCGCCCTCCTGGAAGACATGGGGGGCAGTGGGGAGGCTGAGGACTCATCAGCCTCCTCCCCGAGCCTCCCACCCCCTGGGACCCCTGCCCTCAGCCCCACATCGGTGGGGCCCCAGCCCACGCCCCTGGCGGGTCCCAAGCCCCCCATCAACTTCCTGGATGGCATTGTGGACTTCTTCCGCCAGTACGTGATGCTCATCGCTGTGGTGGGCTCCCTGGTGTTTCTGCTCATGTTCATCGTGTGCGCCGCCCTCATCACCCGCCAGAAGCACAAAGCCTCAGCCTACTACCCGTCGTCCTTCCCCAAGAAGAAGTACGTGGACCAGAATGACCGGACTGGGGGTCCCCAGGCCTTCAGCGAGGTCCCCGACAAGGATCCTGATGGCCGGCCCGAGGAGGCTCTGGATTCCTCCCAGCAGTTCCAGGCTGATATCCTTGCGGCCACGCAGAACCTCAAGTCTCCCGCCAGGGTGGCCTCGGGCAGTGGAAATGGAGCCAGGATGACGGAGGGCAAGTCGGAGGAAGAGGAGAAGGGAAGCCAGGAGGCAGACCAGGAGGCAGAGGGCCATGGGGTCCCTGTGGAGAGAGCAGAGGTGCCAGAGGACCCGTGCTTGACAGTGGTGGAGGGGCCTGTGGTGGCTGGCGAAGGCTCAGGGGAGCCGGATGCGGCTCCCCCATTATCCCAGGAAGCTGAAAGTCCAGCTGGCCCTCCCAAAAGTCCCTGTGCTTGTGGCAGTATCAGCCCCAGCGTCTAACAGTCCTCCAGGGCTGTGGCCCTGACTGTTGGATACCCAGTGGTCTCTTCCCTGGGCATAGAAAGTCCCCTAGCCCTTAAAGCTTCCTGATGCCCCCTCCTCAACCACCTGCAGCTGCAAATCCCATTGTGTCCTACTCCTACTGTGGGCAGAGATACTGGTCTCTGGTCCACCCTGGGAATCTCACCAAGTTCTAGAACATTTGCCCCTGGAGCCCCAAAGGGCTGCATTTCAAAGCACAGCTCCTCTGGGCAGGCGGGGCTGGAGACGTATCCCTATTATAGCCCTGTCAATTGGGAAACACTTCTCAGGTCCCTTGTGACAATGCCAATGTTGCCCACTTTTCCATCGAGGTAGAAAAGAAAAACAGAGTAAGTAGGGATTTGGGGAGAGGTTAAATGAGAGGTGCAGAAGTACCTGGGGTTGGTGTGGTTAGAGCTCCTGCTGGAAGGGGCCTGGTTAATCAAGACGCTTCCATGAGAAGCCCTTGCATATAGTCACGACAGGTCCCTACATGAGCATTTCCCAAACTTGGTTCCCTAAGGTACCCCATGGAAAAAAGATTTTGGAGTCCAGTGAGGTGAGTTGAAGAAACACTCCCTCTTATTCCCCATGACCCACTTAGAGCAGCCCAGGACTCAGACAAGTGTTATATATAGTAAAGCCCCCCGCCCCCATTTCACTTAGCCTTTCTCACACTCCTTTGACCATGAAATACTTTTTTTTTTTTTCTTTTTACAGCTACAGAGTGAAGTACACTCTGGAAATGACTGCTCTAAATGTTCCCAATGGTGCCCCCAGTGTCAGTTTGGTCCAGGGTGTGGGGTGTAGGTTGTGGGGGCTTAGGGCTGCCTCTTAAGTGCTGCCTCTCATCCCGCTGCTGCTGTGAGGATGAGGCGAATGAATTGAACCTTTTTTGTCAGGCTCTCAAAGCAGCCTAGCCACCAGGGTGGGGTGGGGAGCTGTGTGTGAGGGGTTGGGGGAGGGCTTATGATGCCTAGCTCTGGGCAGGGGACCCTTGACCCCCAGCCCCTCGCTCATGCAAGTTGTTGTCTGGCAGCCTGTGCCTATAGCATTCTTTAGTCCTTGACCAGGGAGCCTGAGCTCCGTCGTAATTTGGGGAGGTTCTGGGGGGTCCTCTTCCCCATACTTTCGTCTGAGGCCCCTCAACCTCCACACAACTTTTAGGTGCTGAGATATTACAAACCAGCACAATAAACCTTTATTCTGGCCTGAGTCTTGCTGGTTTTCTGAGGGGGTAATGAGTCCTCTTGGAGATGGGGACAGGCATGTCCCCTGGGCTGTTTTGTGGGGGTGGGGCAACTTTCTGGAGGAGACACATCTGCCAGGCCCTAGGGTCTGAATGGTGGGGGTGGGGGTGGTAAGGGAGGGTAGAATGAATGTCCAAAGTAACAGGGAGTGGAAACTCACAGGGAGCGAGAGCTCAAGCTCCCAAGGCTGAGCACCAGCCCTGGACTCGTGGCTACATAGCCAGGTTCCATGTGTGGCTCTGCTACCTACTGTGGCCACAGGGGAGCCTCCCACTCTTTGTTTCCTTGAGGAGACAGGGCAGTGGAGGGGCTTCCAGTGGAGGCTTCAGTTTCCCATCCTCCTGAAGAGTGGCTGAGGATGAGAGGGGTCTCTGGACAATGCCATACTCACCGCACCCTCACTGGCGCCTGGGTTTGGAGGCAGCCCTGGCCTTTGTCTCCTCACCACCAGGCTCCTCCTCGCCTTTGATAGCAAGTTCCTGTGGCCACTGCTCCCCCTCTGCCTTGGAGCTGCCAGCTGGAATCCAGATGTGGCTGAGCTGGGAGCACGTGCTGGATCTCCGGAGTGGTGGGGGCAGGGAGGCCATCCCCCTGCCCCCGCCCACCCGCCGCCACTGACCCCACATTTATCCATCCGGAGGGGGCCCGGGTTTGGGTTTCATAAAACACAATGGCCTCTGTTTCGGCTCAGTGGGGAAGCACCCTCCCTTTCTCAGCCCAGACCAGCTCCCGCCCAAGAACATAGGGAGAATTGAATACAAATACTGAATACTCAGATGCTGTGTGGCTCTGACCAAGTCACTTAACCTCCCTGGGTATGATAGGCTCTCTCTTTGTTCTTGAGCTCCTGTGAGGTCCTGGGCTCTGGGGTATGCCTAGCAAGTGCATTAAGCTTCCCCATGACAGGCAAAAACCTGGTAAGACAGAAGTGGGCATGGGAGATGTTTTCCAGTCAGCATCTCCCTGGTCAGTGACTTCTCATTAATGCTCAACTGGGCCTCCAGAGGACGTGGAGTGTGGGCTTTAGCCATAGACTATGTTTCCTGGGACTTGGCAGTGTTGGGGGCGGGGGTGGGGTAGGGGGCGGGATTAAGGAGGTCATCTGAGCCCTAGTGCAGCAGTCAACCTCATCCTCATCTCTGAACTTTTACAGCTATTATTCCTTCTGCCTATGATATCCTTTAAACCCTCTCCTTGCCTTGCTAACTTCCTCTCATCCTTTAGCTCCTGGCCTAAATGTCCCCTCCTCCTGGGAGCCTTCCCTGACAGCTCTCACCCAACTTCTTTTCCATAATCCCCTGGGCTCAGTGATGAATATTGCTTGCAATTAATGAGCACCTATTATGTCCTAGGCACTGTCTAAACACTGTACATCATTAACCCAGTGAGACTCACAATCTTACAAGATGGGTACTGTTATTAGTCCTATGTTGCAGATAAGAAAACTGAGGCCCAGAGAGGTGAAGTTAGCTGCCCAGGTCACATAGCCAGGATTCCAGCCCCTTGGTCTGATTCTAGAGTTCTCTGCTGAGCTCTACCACTTTTTAAATGAATGAATGAATGAATGAACTGGAGGAGGGGACAGCACGGCCCCACTCCTACTTAGAACCCCTAAAATTTGCTCCCCTATCTTCGATGGAGTAACCCAGGAGGGGCCTCTTATGGGCACATAATGGGCCTCTGCTCAGGCACCAGTGAGGAGTGAGCCATGGAGGGAGACAGTGATTGGGGGCGTGTGTGGCCGGACTGCGGGGAGAGTAGGGCCTGAGGGTTGAGGTGAGGGGTTCCACTGTTCTCAGGGATCTGGGAATCTACCAGGGCCTAAACAGACCCCACACTGTCCCAGGGCTTGTAAAACCACACAGCTGCCCTCAGCCTGGGAGTCCGTCCTGGGGCCAGGCCTGCTGTCATCATAAATGGGGAGAGAGGGAGAGAGTGAAACCATCCCAAGATATGAACCCCAACTCAGTGTGGGAATGGGGATGGGGGTGCTGAAGAGTCCCCTTCACCATATCCTGCCCTGTTCTCATCAGCCCGTTAGGCTGGCCATTTTCTGGCTGGGAGTCTTGCCTAGGGTGAGAGCAGGAGGAGCAGAACTCACACTTCCTGGGTCATTCTGCTCTGGGCACCTTGTTTGACTCCTTGGGTGGTTAAGGTGGTTTGGGCCCTGGGGTGAGACTGCCTGGGTCAATGCCAGCTCCACCCTGTCCTGGCTGTGTAGCCTCATGCAAGTCTCGTCACCTTTTTGGGCCACGTGTATAAAGAGGGGATGATCCTACCCCACCTGGAGGGGTCTCCACCTGCACATTGGGATTACCTGGAAACTTTTAAAAATCCTGGCTCTGGGGCCCTCACCAAGACTAATTAAATTAGAGTGTTGTAAGGTGTGGCTAGGGAATTGTCACCACCAAGATGCAAAACTCGCAAGGAGTGGGGCCTGGGCATATGTCCACTACTGTCTCCCCAGCATCAGTAGCTGGCACACGGTAGGTGTTCCTTATGTGAGCAAGTACACGTAAGGCTGAAGGAAGGCATACGTGCCAGCGCGTCCATAACCACATTTAACCCTCTCCACAGTCTTCACAGACAGGTGTATCATTATCCCCATTTTACAGATGAGGAAACTGAGGCTCAGAAGGGTGCAGTGACTTACCTGAGGTCACACAGCTGGGCATAGCTGGGATTTGAACCCAGGGCCATCTGGCTCCTCAGCCTGGGCTCTTCAGTGCTGAGCCTCCCACCTCATTTTTGAACTTATCTTTGGTCCCAAGGTCGAACCTCTTTATTGAGTGGGGTGTGGGCACGTGTGTTTTGTGTCCACGGCATTTAATCATGGGTCCTGTTTCCTTGTTTCAACCTTGCCTTGCCCCCTGAGGAGTTGACAGCGATGGCCCAGCACTGTGGGTCTGGCCTGTCTTGGTTCTCTTTTATAGAGGCTTGGTATCCTCTAGTCTGGACTGGTTGGGATTACTTAACTTGGTTCCTAGGTATGCCAGGAGCAAGTAGCAGGGTCATAAACCCTTTGTTTTCCAACCACAACTATTTAATGAGCGACTACCATGTGCCAGGTATTGGGGACACAGCATTAGTAAAACAGATCTAAGGCTATATTCTAGTGGAGGAGATGAAAATTCAACAAAGAATCGTCTGAATGCAACCACAATGGTTAATAACGGGAAGAGCCATCTTTTATAAATGGACTATTATGCATGCCTGGTGCTTTACTTTCTGTAGCTTTACTGAGGTATAATGGGCACACAATAAATTCACAAAGTATACAATTTGATGATTTTGACATATGTGTATACTCATAAAGCCATTGCCACAGTCAAGATGATGTATATATCCATCACTCGCAAAACGTTCTTCATACCCCTTGTAAACAATCCTTTCTGCTTCTCTCCCCAACCCCGGGTCCCAAGGCAAACATTGATCTCCTTTCTGTCACCGTGATTCATTTTTATTTTCTGGAATTTTATATAAGTGGAACTATACAGTGTATACTCTTGTTTGGTCTGGCTTCTTTCACTCAGCATATATATGTTGAGATTTCTTCATGTTATTATGTATATCAGTATTTCACTCTTTTTATTGCTGACCAGTATTTTCTTTGTATAGATAAACAATTGGTTTATCCATTCATCTGCTGATGGACATTTGGTTGGTTTCCAGTTTTTAGCTATTACAAATAAACCTGCCATGAACTACTGATGTTATTTTATTTCTTCCTCACAACCTTATTATTTTTCCCTATTTTACAGATGAGAAAAGCAGAGACCCAGAGCGGTCAAGTAACTGGTCCAAGGTCATACAACCAATAGTTGAAGTATAAAAACTTAAACAGTGGGGTTGATTGAGCTAAGTGACTTTAGGAACACTCTAAAGTTCAGAAGGTCTCAAGAACCCCTGATAGAGACCAGCCTTTCGTTTTATATGCGGGCATCAAAGGGCCACATCCGGAAGTCTAGTGGGCAGTCTGGCTCTATGTCCAGCTCTGCTCTGCTTTGTCCTGGCTCTTACCTGCTGTGAAGGAAGGATTGTGCCTGTCTGGAGTGGGACAGGGATTTGCCATTTTTTCAGGATTCCTCAGGACGCTCAGAAATAGCAGGAAGGATTTGGCACTGGCTCCAGGGTCCGGGAGGTTCCCCCGCAGCTGCTCCCCGCTTCCCAGGCGGGTCTTGGGTTTATGGCAGCAGCTGCAAAGTATAAAATAACCCTGCTCATAAATCCTCCCTTGCCAGGGTCCCTGATGCCAGAGGCCTGATGCCCAGGCATCCCACCAGCCACTGGGGCCCTACTGGAACTCCTGGGGCTGCCCTGGAGGGCTGGAAGGTCCAGGTCTAAGGGTGGCCACCTGGGGCCTCTCTTTTAGGATTTGGGGAGCCAGACTCAGCTGCAGGGTTCTGGGGAGGGAAAGGAGGGACTGAGATAGTAAAGGGGTCGATGACTGGGATAGCAAGGGGAAGGTGAGGTAGTGGGACATGGAAATAAGAAACCAGGAGACCCAACCAATTAGGCCCCTCCTCACTGTGTGACTTGGGGCAAATCAGTCTAATCTCTTTGAACTATGGGTTCCTCCTTTGTAAAGCTGGGACCACAGGCCTTGCCTTGTCTGCTCGGAATGCTGAGAAGTTAGTAGAGGTAAGTGCACTTTACAATGTGCAGGGCAGTGTAGCATGGCAGTTAGGGTGCAAGTTTCAGAGTATGTGAGTTGGAATCCCAGCTCTGCAATTTCCCAGCTCTGTGGCCTTGGGCAAGTCACTTAACCTCTCTGGACCTCAGTTTTCTTATCTGTGAAATGGTGGTACTTATCTTGGAGGGTTGGTGGAAGCAGAGGTCATTCACTTAAAATGCTTAGGACAACCCCTGCCCCCCCCACCCAGCTGCTCAATGAATGTGAGCTTCTGTTAGCTATAAACTGTGAAG
Source organism: Macroglossus sobrinus (assembly GCA_004027375.1). Lineage (NCBI taxonomy): Eukaryota > Metazoa > Chordata > Mammalia > Chiroptera > Pteropodidae > Macroglossus > Macroglossus sobrinus. Next base: position 373,875 of record PVKZ01000434.1, on the reverse strand, counting down.
AGCTATGTGCAGAGAAGAGAAAAGGAAGAAACATCTGTGTCTAAATGTCTGGCTGTTCTGTGAGCTGCCTCTTCTTTCCAGGACTAGATTTAGAAACTTCAGAATGATAAGATCAGTGATTCTTAGATGCTTGAAACTTTGGGGTCTCAACATCTTTTCTTGGGGGTTAGGGCAGAGGTCCTGGAAGTGTTGGTGAAATGAGTGCAGTACCAGGAGCCAGGGAAGCCCCATGAACTTCAGGGAGGGATAAAGGGTGTGGCCAGAGGAGACAGTCTCCTGCTGCCTTTTGGGTGGTGAAACCCCCAACCCCATGTGCCCCTCTGCAGGGGTTTGGCACCCAGTGGGGGCCAGGGGTCATGCTACAGCTGTTTCCGGTCTCCCTCTGGGCTATGGTGACCCTAGCCAGGGCTTAGACATTGTCTGGGCAAGTGTAGCTGGAGATGTGGCTGATAATATGGGTTGGGGAGCTGAGGGACTTGGGCCCATGGGGGCAGGTGCCAGGGCTATTTCTGGGGAGGGTGGAAAGGTGAGGAGGACCCAGTGAGATTAGCTGCAATATGACCTAGAACATGTGTTTCCCTCTCTCTCTTCTGTTCTCAGCTATAAAACAAACCAAATATTTATAGTAGCAACTCTGGCAGGAAAATCCTCCAGGTACAGTGGGAGAAGGACATAAGGTGTCTGCATCCCGAAGGACTGGGGTTGAACTCCCATCTCCAGGCTGTGTGAACCCAGCGGCTTTTGTCGCCTCTCAGAGCCTTAGCACTTCATCTGTGCAGCAGATCCTACCATGTCTCAAGGCTCAAATGAGAAAATGCACCTAGCACATGTGGCCCAGGATAGAGAAAGAGCTACATTTCTCTTGGCTCTTTTGATTGTCCTTGTCATTCCAACCATCAGGAAGCTCCAAAGAGGGTGCTGTAGGTGGTTCTGATTTCCTCTAAGCCCTGTGGGTCCAGCCCAGCATGGAGCTGGGTATCCAGTAGGTGCTCAATGAATGCTGAGCAGGAAGTGCTGAGCTCCCTTCAAGGAGCTCTTTGAATGAAGAGCATAGGGAAAGTGTGACACGGGGGGAGCTGGACATCTCTGTACCTATCCCAAGAGTGGTTGTGATGTGAGGGGTTCTAGGAACCCCCTTTGACCCCCAATTCTTGAGTACCTGCTGTATAGCAGGCATAACCCTAAGCGCTTTCTATATATTCAGTCCTCACAAAGCTGAGGGGGGCATGGATATTATCCAACTTCTGCAGAGGAAGACACGGAAGCCCAGAGAAGTGAAGTGACTCACCCAAGGTCACACAGCCAGAAAGTACCTGAGCTGGGCTTTGAGACTCTTGGCATTGTTGGTCCCCATAGTCCCTGCTCCATACTACCTGTAATCCCATTCATGAATGAATGAACAAATACATGAATGCAGGATAATGGGCTGGAGGAGGGGGCCCAAGACCAATGTGTCCAAACTGCCCTGTGGCCCCACAGCTCAGCTGACTCAAGTGTCTTCACAGCTGCCAGGTGTTGTCTGCCTTGTGGTCTGTGATATGGAAAGGCTGCAAAGAGGTCTTTGACCACAACAGGGCCGTGGGGTCAGCCCGTTCCTGTTCATATACAGTGCATGCACGCACTCTGCTCCGGGAGCAACTCAGGCTGCTCAACCAGCACAGCATCATGGCCTCTGGAACCATGACCTAACAGGTTGCCTTTATCCTCATTTTACAGAGTATGCTGAAAGGGCAGGTGAGAGGTCACATGGCCAGTGAATAATCAAGTCAGTCTGTAGGACTCCAAAGCCCTTGGCCATGACCAAGATGCTGCATGCAAATGGGGGCGTCCACAGGGTCTGGAGTCTAAGCCACAGACCAGGGGCTCTCCAGGGGCATGAACACGGAGGTAGGTGGCCCTGGGCAGGCACTGGCCTTGGACCTGGAGCCCAGGGGTGGATGTCGAGCACTTCCCCCTCCCTGTCTGTACTTCCTGGGGCAAATCGTTTGCCCTCTCTGGGCCTCAGTCTCATCTCCGACAAAGGGAAGAAGGAGGCTTGGTCTGAAATTCAGACAGCCGGTGGGCCTCAAAATCTATGTTCCTGTGAGGCGTTATTATCAGCACCTGGGGAAAGAGATGCCAGATGCCATTTTCCTCTAAATAAAAATAATCACTTGATTCTTGGACAAAAAGGCCTTTGGAGAACCTGGCTTCTTTTTCCCCCTTTAATCCATCCCAGAGAGATCAAACGCTCCCTATTCTGAGAGACCCCCTTGATGAACTCTCCCAGCTCCCTTGGTCATCTCTCTAGCATCTGAACAAACCCTTTATCAGGAAGTCCTTTCTTCTCGCTAACCTAAGTCAAACAGGCTGATCCCACAGGCCAGTTTCCCCACAGCCTGGCCTGCTGGCTGGAAGGACTGGGCAAGCCATTGGGGAGCCAGTTAGAAAGACTTGAATTTTTCTCACGGCCTCTCATAAGATAAGAACATTTTGTCTTTGTCTAGATCTGATCTTTGCACTGTCTGGTTTTGAGCAGACTGGAGTGAGAGAAACGGCCTTTTTGGAGGGTCCTATGGCAGCATCTATTAGAGTTGTAAATGTCCTTGCCCTTTGCCCCAGACATTCTTTCTGGAAACTGCCTAAAGAAATAGGTGTGTTGACCCTGAGATGGACGTGCAAGGATGTTCAGGCCAACATTGTTTAGAATAAGTGAGAAAAAAGAAACTCCCTACATACCCATAAGTGTGGGAGAGTTAAGACGTTGGTCTTGTCAAGTGAGAGGATATTTAGAGAGAATATGCTTCAGGACAAGGGTCCAGAACATAAATATGGTTACTATTTTCCAATTCGCTTTTCACATAAATTATTTCATGTGAAGAATCTCTATGAAGTTGGTTCGATCAGCTTCATTTAGTTGAGGAAGAAACCATTTTAGCTCAGAGAATTGTTGACGAATGCGGTACCAAAGATGTAAGTAAGGTGACTTGTTCAGGGTCACACAGTGGGTGAGTTAGGGAGAGGGCTCAGGTTCGAGTTCTGGCCTCAGAGCTCAACTTCCTTGTGGGTTATGGTCTACCTTATGGGAGAGGAAAGAGTTCTGAGTCCCAGGAAGCAGCCCTGACGTGATTGTCTCATACACAGAAGTCACCAGTTTGAGAGGTGAGCCCAGACTGCAGTTTACCTGGGCTTGGCTATCTCTGGCATGGAACCAGTTTAGGGTTCCTTTTGGTCCATTGTATGGGCCTGAGCAGGCCCTAGGAGAGCACAGAAGGGCGATCACAGATGGCAGAGCTGGAGAGCCTTTGTGTCATCATGTGTTTCCAAGGATATGCCGCATATACACGTCTTTGAAGACACTGGGCGTGCTCCTAGGTCCTACTGGTGGGATTGCCAGGTCAAACGGGACATGTGTAGCATTATCAGAGATGCTGCCAAATGACTCTTTAAAGATACATCACCCATTTCCATTTCCATCTTGGTCTAAGAGTCTTCCCATTTCCCCATATCCTTGACAACACAGCTAGTTTTTAGTTTTTTTTTTTCCCCAATCGGATGGGTGAGAAATAGTATTCCATTGTTGTTTTAGTTATAGCTCTCTGATTACTGGTAAGATAGGGGCTTTTCTCTCATTACAGGTGAGACAGAGTTCCTCTCCTATGAATTACCTGTTGCCACTTTTGTTGGTTGTATATTCGTTGGTTTTCAACTTCTTTGAGCCACAAAATTTTTTGTTTCAATAAACTCTTACTAAAAATGCTAACAGAGGTTGAATGAAAGTCAAGAGGAATAGGATACTCAAAGGCATTTATTTGCCTCCCTCTGCCCCCTGCAGGGACCCCTAGGGCTCAGTGGAGCATAGTTTTCAAACAATTGCTATAGTCCTATCACTTGAACTACAAATGGGGAAACTGAGACCCCCAGTCACCCAGAAAGGTATGGCTGAGGCAGATCACCATCCCGGGTTATCTGACTCTGTGAGTTCCCATTCAAGAAGGATCTCTAGGTAATAGATGATCGAAACATCCACGAGTGACTGTTTCATAGCTTCCTATCTATGCTCTTCACTTTCTGTGTGTGTGTGTGTGTGTGTGTGTGTGTGTGTGTGTGTGTGTGTGTGTCTTATTGCAATGGTTGGAGCTTCTAATTCAACATGATTGATGGTTGTGGTTGAGGTGAGGTGGTGGTGATGAGGTGGTCCAAGATGGTGGAGGTGGAGGTGGTGATGGTGGACATCCCTGACTTATTCCCGATCTTGATGAGAATGCTTCCAAAATTTTCCAGTGACCATAATGTTTGCTGTCGCTTTTCTGGTAAATGTACTGTTTTGAGTTAAGGAAATTACTTTCTATTCTTGGATTACCAAAATTTTGTATTGCAAATAGGTTTCGAAGTTTATCAAATGCTTCCCCATATCTCCTAAGATGAGATGGTTCTTTTTTTTCTCACTGTGGGGAGCTGGATAAAAACATTCCTAGGAAATCCAAACAAGCTGGCTTTGTCTCAAAGTGTGGACCCTCCCACTCTTTCACGTTCCCTTGTCTCTTCTTTCTTCCTAAAATGCAGACAGTTTTCAAGGCCCGAGGAACTGGACACTAGAGGAGGGTGAGGCATCAGAATAGAAACGATCTCTTCATGCTGGGTCAGCGCTTTCCATCTGCCTGGCTTCTGCTGCTGTTTCCTGTACTAATCCGATGGTGGGGGGTTGGTGAGGAAGCTCCCCCCACTTGTTCCAGACATAGCCTGAGACATTCTGAGGTTGCTTTAAAACACTGGTGGCAGACAGACAGGGGTGGATCTTGAAGCCTTGCATTCCTCTCCAGGATGCCTAAGGAGGAGGGGCATGGGGAGGCTGGGCGGGTGTGTGGTGGGAGAGGAATTTTTCTTGGCGGGGTGGGGGGGGATTGGTTCGTGGTGTGGGGAGAAGAGCCGGTTGCTAAGCAGAATCGGCAGAGATGAATCATGTTCTGGCATGAGCTGGTTATTGGCTAAAAGGCGAAGATGTCCAAGTTTGTGGAATTTTTTGTTTGAGCTGGAAGGGAATATAGATGCGTTGGGTTCAAACCCTCACTTTGCAGATAAACTACAAATACAGAGAGGGAGAAAAGTTTGGATCTCTTGTCTCCCAGTTTTTTCAGGGTCCTCACTGTGGGTGCAGCCCATGGCCAGAACAAGCCTTTGCGAACACTTCTCTTGTTGTATGCAGTGACTGTTCCAGGCATCAGAGATTTAATGGTGACTCCTCAGACACAGTCTCCCTGAGCAAGATAAATCCAGAGCATTATATGCTACAAAGAAAACCAACAGTGTAATGACCTAGTGATTAGGCATGGATTTCTACTTAAGTCAGGGTGGAGGGGGTGGCCTGTATGGGGAGATGACATTTGAAGTGAGACCTGAATAGAGGAGGCAGCCATGTGAACCTCTGGGGAAGAGGGTGCTGGGCAGAGGGGCCAGCAAGTACAAATGCCCTGAGGTAGGAATGAGTTTGGTGAGTTTGAGGGACAGCAGGGAGACCAACGGGACTGGAGCAGACTAAGTGAAGCAAAAAGTGAGAAAAGCCTGGGTCAGGCAGGTTTTTGGATGCCAGGGAGAGGTTCCATGACAAGCTCTTGCTCTGCATAAAGCAGAGGCAAGAGTCCTTCTCCTGCCTCATGGTGCCCGCTAAAGGCCTGTCCTGTGAATTGAATGAGCATTTTTTTAGTAAGCACCTATGATGTGCCCAGTTTTCCTGAGTACTTTGTCCATGTAATCTCACTTAATCCTGTAACAGCTCCTCTCAAGCTGCCCATCTAAGGAGGACAAATGAGAGAGGCCCACGCTTGCCTGGGTCCACTCAGTGCAGGCGTCCCTGACCCAAGCTCTCTCCCTTGAGGCTAACTTGGCCAGAAAAGGATTCGCGTGCACAAGCAGACTGTCCTTTGGTTCGGCTCCCTAGAAAAAAGAGTGGGAAAGGTCAAGAGGAGACTCAGATCTCGTGGCCACCAAAGAAGCCTTGCCAGGAAGCAGGTTTGCATTACCCCAGGGCCTTTGGGGTCAGAATGGATGAGTACCTGTTTGAAGGGAGATGGTCCTCAGGAGGGCCTTGCTGTTGTGAGAAAGCAAGCAAGATTCTGGGGCTGAAGGGCAAGTGGGACAGTATGAGAAGCTCCCACAAAGCTCCTCTGCCCCAGATAGTAAGCCCAACAGATGCCTGGAATTCCACCATTAATGATTTATTAATTGGTGGTAAGCATTGCTCTTGGCCCCTCTTCTTGTATGCAAATCTCCTTTGGAGAAAAAGAGTAAGAAGAAGTCTCAAACCCAATAGTGAGATAAATTTCAAGACTGTAAATGATAGGGGCCCCAACACCAGACAGCTCTGAGGGTTGATCATATTTAGAGGTCCCCAGAGGGTCAACAGAGACTTTAGTTGGGGCTATGCCTGCTGCCTATCTCCTTCCTTTGCTGCTCATTCTTAACTGCTTTTCCACAGGTGTCGATCCCAAGAACACTCCTGAATAATAACCTTTGGAATCACCTGAGGAATTTGATCTGTAACAATGATGATGGTGATATTTATGATGATGACTGTGATGGTTTTAATGATGATTATGGCGATGATATTGATGATGATGATGATGTTGATGGTAATGGCAATGATGGTGATAATGTTGATGCTGGTGGATGTGTGTGGCAGTCTGCCAGGGCTGCCATAATAAAATACCACAGATGGTGTGGCTTAAATAGGAGAAATTAATTTCCTCATAGTTCCAGAGGCTATAAAGTCCAAGATCAAGGTTCTGATAAGGTTCAGTTCCTGTGAGGGCTCTCTTCCTGGCTTGTAGATATGGCCTCATATAACCTTTCCTCTGAGTGTGTTTGGAGAGACCTTTCCTTTTAAAGCCCCACCATTATGACTTTATTTAACTTTAATTACCTCCTAAAGACCTTATCTTTAAATACAGTCATATTGAGGGTTAAAGCTTCAACATATGAACTTTAGGGAGACATAATTTAGTCCATAGCAGAGATGATGGTGATAATAATGATGATGATGACTATGATGGTGACAACACTGCTGCTGTTGATGTTGGTGATGGTGATAGTTATGGCAGCAGTGATTGTTGGTGGTGGCAATGATGGTGGCACTGATGATGGTGGTGGTGATGATGATGACAATAATAGCCATGACAGTATTGAGAATGATGATGATGATGATGATGGTGGTGGTGGTGGTGGTAGTGGTATTGATGATGGTGATGATGATAGTGGTGATGGGGATGGTGGTGATGTTGATGATGATGCCCGTGGTAGCGTTGATAATGGTGATGATAGCTAACATATGCTGAGCACATGCCACATTCCTGATGCTGTGCTTTTTTTTTTTTACTTTATATTTGATAATTCATTTAATCCTCACATCAATTCTACAACTTAGGAGCTGGTGCTCTGTTGATTTTTCAGCAAGAGAAATGAGGCTCAAAGAAGTTACATATCTGCTTAAGGTCACATTTAGAGATCATGGCAGAGCTGGGATCAGAAACCAAGGTCCTAAGTTCCCATCCAAGATTGTTCCCTAATGTCCTGAGGTCCTGCTCAAAAGGGGTCAGTGACACAGAGCTGCATGTGATGTCTGGGCAGAGGGGGATCCAGCCCAACCCTTTGACCCCGAGGCCCCAGGAGCAGGAAGGGAGGCCCCTGGAACTTCTTTTATACTAGAAGCTCCGGGGCAGCAAGAGTTGTCCTCACCCAGGGTGCCTTTGGAGTTATTCTGAGAGCTGGGCTTCTCTGAAGCTAAGCCAAGGGTGAGAGTGTTTAATATGACATTTCCAAAGATAGCTGGGTAGGGAGGTGCTGGTGGTATTTGAGGCTGGGCCTGGGGAATAGCTGTGCCCTGTGGTTGGCCATGCACTGTGGAGTGAGCTTGCCTGTCAAGTCATGTGTGACAAAAGTCATGACAGTGTGTCTCCTCCATGGGTACAACAGAAACACAGGTTTGCATAATTTTGGAGGCCTTGCTGCAAGGGCTGTTCCATGGCAAAGATACCGTAAGTTGGAAGCCTAGAGATTAGAGTATTTAAAAAATAGTAATAATAGGACTACTACTAGTAGTAGTGACAATAGTAGTAATGGTAACAATAGTTACTACTAGTAATGGTAATAATAGTACTAATACTAATAGTAATAATGATAATAGCAGTAGAGAGAATAGCGAGTAGCCTTGGGCAAGAATTCTGCCTCCACCACTTATCTGTGTGATCTTGGAGATCACCTTTTCATTTCTTCATCTGTAAAATGGGATAATCATAGTATTTTATGATTTCTGAGGAAGTAATTAATATAAAACACCCAGAGACTGTGCCTAGTAGAGTAAAGGCTGAAGTGTATGCATAATCATGACAACTGCCATAACAATAATGAACTCTTTTTATGTGCAATGTGCTTTTTATACATTATCTCATTTAATCGTCATGTCAACCCAACCAGGTAGGTACTATTATTATTCCTGTTTTGCAGATGAATAAATTGAGGCTTGAGGTGTTTGAAGGGTCTTGTTCAGGGTTGCACAGTGGTAGCCAGCATTTGAACCCATTCTGTCTGACTCCGACTCTCCAAGCTCACCCTGCTTGGTCCTGATGCTGCTTCCCTATGTAGAAGCAGTCTTCTCTGGAAAGGTGACATTTTGGAAGTTTGGCTGATCATCTTGAAAGGTGGAGAAAGCAAGCAGACAGGCCAAAAAGAGCCACTGATGAGGGATGCACTCCATATCCATCTTCTGGTTGGGGCTGGAGCTCACCGGTGGGGTCCCCCCAACTCAATCAAAAATCAGTGGGACCTATAAAGAAGTCTTCTGTCCTCTCATGAAGGTGGACACAGAGTCTGCACTTTTTACCTCAAGTTCAAGAGGCCTAAATCATAAAGAGGCCCTCCCTCATTTGCTTGGCTTTTCAAGGAGATGCCATGGCAGAGACAGCTAGTTTTGACAAGACAATGCTTTATGCAATGTTCTAAAACTGTGCATTTTGATGTGGTCCCAAGTGTCCAAAATCCAGGAACAACATCTAGGAAAGGTTAGAGGTATTGTCAGAGCTGTGGTATGGTGTTTTGAAGGGGGTGGGAGGTGAGCAGAATATCTCAGCCAGAGCACCTCGCTTTTCTGAGCTTCTGTTGTTTATCCATCCATCCACCCATCTTTCCATCCACCCACCCACCATCTATCCACCCATAGACCTACATATGTCTCTACCTACTCCCCATCTATGTATCCATTTACCCATAAACCCACCCATCTAATCACATGTCTACCTAGCCATCTACATACCCATCTACTCACACCCCCCATTCATCTACCCTTCTTTCCATTCACCCACCCATCCATTGACCTACCCAACCATCTATTTATACACCTGCCTACAAATCAACCCATTCACCCACCCATCCATCCATCCATCCATCCATCCATCCATCCATCCATCCATCCATCCGTCCATCCACCCAACTATCTACCCATTTAATAAGCATTCATGGAGCCCCTAGTAAGTCAAGAATTGTACCAGATGTTGGGTTTACTAGTTAAGTCATTGTCATGAAAAGAACCTACAGTCATCAACAGAAGATTAAATTTCAGATTATCATATATAGAATACTGTACAGCTGTTAATAAGAGTGAGACAGGTCTATAGGAACTGATAGAAGAAATATACTCAAGAGGAAAAAAAAAGATGCAGAAGTCTGAAAAGTGTGTTAGCTACCATTTGCGTAAAAAATAAAAAAAAATGACTATTTAAACCTATATGTAATTGGATATGCCTAGAAAATTTCTGGAAGGACATCTAAGAAACAAGTATCAGAGATTGCCTTTGAGGAGGGAGACTGATGAAGTAGTAGGTGTGGCAAGGAAACATATATCACACAGTTCCATTTCAAGCTGTTTGAATTTTTTAAATAGTGTGTTACCTGTTTAAAATTGAAAAAATAATTTGTATTAAAAGAAGGCTCAGTCTCTGAGTGATGATATAGAAAGATAAGAAAATAGCAAATTACATTGCCATCTATGATACATATGTGATTAGAGAAGTATTGGAGACTGCGGGAGCATAGAGGTGCCCCTAGCTTAGCCCGGGGAAATCAGGGGTGGCTTCCCAGAGGAGGTGATACCTGAGATGAGGCTCCCAGACTGAGTGGAGGTTAAGGGAAGATGCCCAGCAAGGGCCTTTTTGGCAGGAGGAACAGATGAGCAGAGGCCTGCAGTTAAGGTTCAGTGTAGCTGGAACAAAATAACCAATGTGGTAGGAGGTTTAGAATTTGTCTGAAAGACAGTAGCAAGTCATGGATGAGTTTTAAGCAGAGTGACAGGGTCAGAGTTTTGCTTAGAAATATCCTTCTGGTAGCCATGTGGGAGATAGATCGCAACAGTGAGACTGGAGGCAGGAAGACTGATGGGGAGGTCAGGTGAGGGATGATGAAGGCCTAGACTAAGGCAAACCCAAGGTGGCCAGAGAGGAAGGGATTCAAGAGCCTTTAGATATGTGAAATGATACCTCAGAAGACAGTGAGCATGTACTGAAATAATTTTAGCCAACTGCTTTGCAAAGTGCACAGTACTTCATAGTGGTTCCTACCCATAGGTGCACATTGGAGACCCCTGGAGAGCTTTTAAAAAACACCAGTGCTTAGGCCTCACCCCCAGGGCATAGAATTTAACTGGGCATCGGGATGAAATTGGGCTCCCTGGTGACTATGATGCACAGCCAGGGTAAGGGCCACAGTGCTTGCTGATGGATTGGCCAAATGAGTGAATTAGGGCTCATCCCGGGTTGGCTCATCTTATTCATGTGATGCTCAGGGCACAGATGAGCGGCTGATGTGAAGTTAGAATCCTTGGTATGTTCTGCTGGAAGGAAACGAGGTGGGAGAATCTTGAGCTTTAGAGTCACACAGCCCAAGTGAGCTGGCTTGAGTCAGTTGACCCATTGAGCCAGTTTTCTTGTTTGAAACAAACCTCAGTGGGTTGTTATATGAGACTTAACAGGATTACAGCTATAAGAACCTGGCACAGGGCACGGGTGCCTGATGGACTATTTGTAACTCACGTCAAGATCTTCATGGCAGATTTTACTTGGAGATGCTAAGACCCACCCACTTGGAGACAGACTGAGCCCTAGATTTGAGCTCATTGAAAGGTATCTGATGCCCTCGTGTGGTTAAAACTAGATTTGTCTGGGAAAAGTTTTAGATGTAAATTAAAAAAAAAAACCCACTCATTTCTTTTAGCTGCACTACCATATATTTTGAGATTTGGGCTCTCCTGGTAAAATTGTTTTGGCTGTTTATGAGAAGCTTCTGATGTGTAGAATTCAGCTTCAATTCCCAGAGGATGTTAACCAGGACAAAAATGTCTCATTTAAAAAAAAATTACAAAGAAAAGTGGTGGGGAATTGCAGTGTTACCACATATAATAAAGACGGGAAAGAGACCAATACAGCCTAGAGAGACTGTGAATTAAATAGTAGAACATGCCACAAAGAAAAATCTGACATGGTTCCACCTGGTGGCTCTAATTTGAGATTATAAAGGTCCAGCTCTGTTGTAGCCACAGGCTGTGGAGGGGATGGCCTTTGAAGTTCTGTGCCCCTCCCAAGAACCCAGAGGGTTTTAAAATATATTTTAACAGAGGAGGAGGTATATTTAAGAGATGGGGCAACCAGCCTATGTCTGAATAACAACAACAAAAAATACCGTCAGACAAGACAAACACATCTTACTCTGGGAGAGTTGAAAGAGAATCGAGACTTAGCTGGTATTTTTATAATATGTTTTCACTAGAAAATTGAGCCTCCTTTAGTGGGATTTTAGTTGGTATATGGCTGTGGGTATACCCTCCCCTTCAACACTGGGGGAGGGGGATAAAGGCACAGAGAGACAGTGATTAGAACATGTTATTCATATGAGCATTGGATGGATATTTCCAACTTCAGCTCACTGTACACATAAAGAAAGACAGTTCAGAATGAACCATGTAGGACGAAGAATGGAACAAAGAAGTTTCTTCCTTATGGCTTATCTGCCATCACACAAACTGGAATCACCTGTCCAGACCTAAGGCTGAATTCTGTATTTTAAACTCATTCAATTTCCCAGGTGCTCTTTACCTATTTGGTCCACCACTTTAGGGTATTGTCTAAGCCAGCCAGCATTTGCCAGATTTTAGATTTTGCAAGTCAGTAAAATTATAAAAGGAATTCTCTGTTCTTTGAGTTCTTTCCAAAATCTGTTATTTTGCAAAGAGCAACCAAAAGTGATGGCTACCTCTTTTCACCTTCTCCTGTTTCAGGAAACATGATACACATGTGGCTTTGTAAAAGTCTCTGTGCATAGTCTTTACTCCTGTTTGCTCAGAAAGGTGCATGTGTCATCATGGTCCAGCATCTGGGAACACCAAGGGGCTTTGGCAGCTTTCTGGGGTGAGTGAGGAATCTAAGAGACAAGGCTTAGGAGAGAAAAATATTGTCTTACATTATTTTATTTACTGTATATATGCAGATGTCTTATGTACAATACTTCTATCAAACAATCATAAGACATTCTATTGGCTATCTTCCCCAAAATGAATTCAGGTAAAATAGATCTTCGCACATTTCACGCACTATCAAAACTTGAGACTTCATTACAGATTTTGTTTGAGAATATACACACAATTCAAAATATACAGAAACTGTGTTAAGGCGATAAAGGTGGGCTGAAAGAAACCACAGGATTCAGAACAATTAAGCTGTGTATTTTGTCTGCATTAGAGCCACAACATGAACAGCAAATGGGAATAATGCATAGCTCACTGCAGCGCGAGGAGCTTCTGAAATCTAAGGTGACGGCATGATGGTTGGGCAAGCAGCTGATGTGTACTGCTGGAAGCTTTGCTTAGGGCTCACTTCTTCTCTGCTTCTCCTTTCTTGGGTTCTTGTTTCAGTTTGTAATCAGCCAGGGCAGCCTTGATCGCATCTTCAGCCAGCACTGGAAGTAAGGGAAGGAAAGAGAGCCTAAGTTTCTAGACATTGAGAAATGGAGTCTTTAAGAGCCGGAGGGCAGTGGTGCTGGGCATGGCATCGCAGTCACCTAGCCAGGGTGCCGGTGTGAGCAGCAACCCGGGGAGCCAGCCAGCTGTTTCCAGAGGCGGATTCCTCCTACGGTGGCTTTGGAGACAGAGTGAGGTTAATACCTGGGATTCTAGCTCCTTAGCCTCTTGGAATCCACTTTCTCTCCTGTAAAAATGGACAATCATGCTTTTCTTGCTGGGGCTATGTGAGAACTTACATGATGTGTCTGACACACAGTAGGGACACAACATTGGTTAGTTCTCATCTGCTCATATGAAAGTCTGGAGTAAATGTAGCGGATGCTGGATAAGCTAGTTGGTATAATGTTGGTCACGTCATTTGTTGATGGGATGGCAGCTCCCACATGATCCTCTAATGATTTCAAGTTTTGGAGTTGATATTAAAAGTGAAGCTAAGGGGGAAATTAAAAATTGAGAGCTGGAATGACAGCAGAAAGAACGCAAACATCAGAGAGTTTTGGCTCAAGGTTTCAGTACCCAAGAAAGCCTAATGGAAAGGCTGGGGTTTTTCTGAAGCTGTGTGAAATATTTACAAGCTATGGCCTTTATTCTTGGGTACTTGAAATTCCAGCTCAAGTGGAAAGAACACGGGTTTTAGCAGACTTCTTGAAGAATGCATCAGCATGTCCCTGTCACAGTACTCAGTTCTTCTTAGGCGAGTCTTACCCTAGCAAGCAGCCTGGCTCTCTGCTGGTTTTTAACTAATTTGGTCAGAAAATATCTATCGATATGTCAAGGCTGTTGTTTCTCATTCCCTCCTTTCTCAAGGTTAAGAAAAGACGAAAATAGCTTTAGATTTAAGACAGAGACTGAACTGGAAGGCCAAGTATCAGTCTTTAAGCTTCTGGGTTTTTCCTTATGACAGAGCATAGGGGAATACTGCACAACTGGGCTCAGTCATCTCATATACACAGATGCAGACCCTAACAGCAACAGCATGTGGACAGAAGTGATGAAATACGCCACGAACAGGATTATGGTGAAAGCTGATTTCTTTTCCTCTGCTGGTCCTAACTTTACTACAATGGGATGGGAATAGCACTGATTCTGGAATCAAAGATTAGGGCTTAGATCCTGGCTCTCCTACTTAGGAGCCATGTGACTGGGGTGCTTTAACCTGAACCTCCGTTTCCTCGTTTTAAAGGAAGAAAGGTAATGACACCTCCTGTGGCCTGGAGGATGCTTCTGAGGTTTAGAAATGATGCTTGAAGTGCTCAGCATGATGCCTGATGCACGCTGCCTCCTGTACAACTCTCCTGGAGACAGCTATGAGACCCTGGGGCTTGAGCCCTCTGAAGGTTATAAAGACGGACCTCATGAACACAAATGCAAGTTGATGCCATTACAAAATCCCTTCCCACTGTCCAGGCTCGTCGGCATCCTGGAGAGCAGAGACTTACTGGAGCAGTGTAGTTTCACAGGGGGAAGGCAGAGTTCCTTGGCAATATCTGTGTTTTTGATGGTCAAGGCTTCCTCCACCTGAGAGGCATATGGGAAAGAGAAGCAGTGTTAGTGAAGCCCTACCTTGAGGGACAGATAATAAAAAAGGGGAAGTCAAAGAGGCCTTCAGGATAGGGGGATGGGAAATGGTTTCTGTTAATAACCCCAAACAAAGAGCTGAGGACCTTCTCAGGACCCCCACTGTGTATCAAGGCTATAGTTGAGATTCTCAGGTTTAAAGTATATACCTGCAGTGCTTGGCAGGTGTAAGCAAGGCCGGCAAAGACCAGCAAAGATGCTTTCACAGGCTGGGAGGACCTGTGAAAAATCTCTGAGAGATCTATTGGAAGTCAGCAACATGAGTCTTTTTTAAAAGGTGGTGATTTCTAATGCTGGTTTTGTAAATGTCAGCTTCTCCAATGCTTATACAAAATGTTTAGAATAAGACTCCTCGACGAGAAATGCCGAATGGCATCAGGGAGGTTGGAGACATGGCAAATAGGCCTGTGGCACTCTGGCAGTAGCACAGATAGGCCTTGAGATGAGAGCTCTTTAGGCTCATCCTATGCTGAAAGAAGATTATTTCCTCCACACAGACTGAAAGTGATGCGTGGGGTTTGGCTGAAAGCCTGAGGGCAAAACATGAGGCAGCCGGTTACTTACCCACATGGAACAGAATCCCACTGCCTTAAGGAAAACCAGGTTGCCTCACCTATCCTCCAATTTCCCAATTCCTTTAACTCCACTGAATTATGATTTAAGTTTTGTTCATGGACACTCAGATGGGAGGATCTCAAGGTCAAAGAAAGGCTTTCTTCCTCCATTTTCTGATCACAACTCATAGTCTTCTAAGGGTTGAGACTTGGAAAGGAAGCACAGGTACCTTGTCTCCTCATCTCCTCTTTTCCTGTGGACAGTTCTAGACACATCAGTTAGAGCCACTTTCTGTCAGAACAGGTGAGGTCTGTGCTTCCTTGGCCCAGAGGAGTTTGCTAAGCCAGAAGATCCCAAGCCACTGGAAGCAGGTGATGTGGCCTGGCATACCACTTTGCTAGAGCTGCCCAGCTCCCCAAGCACGCTCCTCCATGACTCAGCTCCCTGAACTTAGTCCCTTGGGGCACAAAAATGAACACCCTGCAGTGTGACTTTTCTGAGAGGTTTTAATGATGACGATTTTCGGAAGTCCAGCTCTTCATTGATTTTGGGATCTTCTACTTCTGCAGCTGCTGAGGAAAGAGGCTTTGACAGAGAAAAGGATGGAAAAGATGTTCCAGCCTTTCTTATCACCACTCTCAGAGGGTCTGCAACCAGCCATCTGGACTATTTTGATAATATATGTTCACTTTGTCCTTATCCTCACTGTTTTTGATTCTTCAATCCCTCTTTTAGCACAGGCCAGTTTATTTTATGAATCCTTGTAAGCTACCTGCAGTCCTTCCTGAAATACGATGGGAGGAAATAAACAAGAAAAGCCACTACACAATACCCCCATGACCGAGACACCTAAGAAATTATAACAAAGTGAGCAACCTTGGAGAAAGCCAAAGATTTCTTTTCAGCTCTATTTTGTTAGATGGAGAGGAGAGGACATTTTTTTTTCCTATTTAATGAAAAACAGAACACTACCAAAACCCCCCAAAATTAAAAAAAAAAAAACCACGCACAACAAAATTACCCACAATTCCAATGTAGAGAAAAATTTAATTAAAATCTGGGTAAGAGATATTAAAAAGAAATTCTTAGAATGACATTTAGAAAAAAATCGGTCCCCCACCCTAGCCTTTCCCTTATTTGAGAGTCAGGTTTGTGGAGAATGTGATTTAATTCTTTCAGATTTGTGAGCAACCTTACCGTCTTCCCTTTTACCCATTCGGTGGCTAGGGAGCTGGAGGCAATTGCAGAACCACAGCCAAATGTTTTAAACCTGGCATCCACGATCTTCCCCTTTTCATCCACTTGAATCTAAAGAGAGGAGTCAGATCACTGTGTAGAACCTGGCACTCATGGTCTTGCTTTCCACATAGAGTTTTGGCATTAATTACCCAGTTTGCTTTGTTTCAAAGAGTTCAGTGATGAAAAGTTAAATGTAGGAACAACGATACAGAATTATATAGGCCTCTCTGGAAAAGATCAGCTGAAAAACATGCCTCCTCCCCAGTTTTTTTTTTTTGCAACCCTAACCTATTTTTTGGCTATAAAGTTCTCATGGCTGCTAGATCAATCTGCCTCTTAAAATACTGGGAGAGTCTGCACTAAAGGTCTCTAGTTAATTTGGTACCAAATTATATTTAGTTTAGTGGTTCCATCTTGCCTTGTTTCTATTTTCTAAGCTACACATAAAGCCTCTGGCAAGCTGCCCACGTACCATGATGAAGCAAATTGTGGATAAAGCTACAGTTTACCCAGAAAGCCAGTCACTACCTCCCTATTGTCTCCAATTTGGGGGAGGTTAGTTTTATTGCATTTCTTATTTCATTGGGGATTGCTAGCTGAACGGTTGTCAGTAAAATTCACAAAATCTTTTACTTAGCTGAAGTTGGAATTCAAGCTGATTCAGAGAGTAGAAAAGTGAGATCAGTTTTCTATATCAGAAAGGGTCCGAACAGTATACTAACAGGAGAACTAGGTTTCATTTCTAATCATTTGTAACACTGACTCATCCTATCTCATAGGAATCAAAATGGAGATCGAATGAAATGGTTTATGTGTAAATTTTGTAAACTATGAAGCACTGTATAAGCATTGGGATACCAAGTATTACCACCAAAGGAGAAAACCATCTGTACCTGTAATTTCATAACGTCACCACATGCTGGAGCCCCAACTAATCCAGTTCCAACATTTTTAGATGTCTTGTCAAGAGACCCCACGTTTCTAGGATTTTCATAATGATCAACAACCTGAAATGAGAGAGTTAAGAGAAATCATGATCACTCTTTTTTGGCACTGACTTGATGGTAGTAAGCTCCTTGAAGTCAGCAACCTGAACTTCACCTGGGTGGGAAGCTTACAGTCATGTCAAGGAGAACCATTTGTGATCCAAAGTCTTTTTGTATCTCCTCTCCACTATCTTCAGATATTTGAGATCATGCAGGAAAATCGGCAAAATCATGTCTTAGTTCCATAGGGTTTTTAACTACATGTAATTACTTGACCTTTATCCACCTAAGTCGCCAGGTTTGGGCTCATACAATATTTTTATTTCCAAATAAAATCCATTCTCAAAGAATAATGATTACTATTAAAACATTAAAAATAATTATGGTCCATAAATTGAAGGTTTTCCCAGAAGCCTCAAGGAGACTATTACAGAGGAACAATGCTGTGGAATGTGTCTGGTTCTGTACATGATAAATATCAGTTTCATTCGTTTCAGTGTCCTGAAATCGCCCTGGTGCAGTAGCACACCATGGTGGCTCGGAGGCTGCCAGCCCGAATTCATTTAGCATGTACTGTCAACAAAACACACCCCTGTGGGGAGGAGGAGCAAAGCCCTTGGCAACATGTTGAAGCCAAAAGAGAAAAAAAAAATCTATTCAAACCGGCACAGAGAAGGCCTTGAGGTTTGTTTACAGGTTAGCATTACATAAACTGATCTTCCAGTCCTGCTCCCCACACCGATCCGACCCATAGATGTTGACTCCAAGCCCAAGGACCTACAAGATGATATCCAATCTGGACTTTTTGCCCCGTGTTGATTTACCGCAATTTTTAGTTGTTTTCCAAGTGCGAGAGTCTCACATCTAAGGGATTTTACGTCCCCGAAAGGCAAGGGCTGCAAACTACATACCATTTCCTACATGCGCCCCCATACCAAAACAAAACGAAAATAAAACCATTCTAACTGCTGGTTACGTGTCTGACTCCACTTGGAGGCTATGAGCTCCTACAAGAATAACAACAGCGGCACCCTAGATGGCTTCCATGTGCGAGGTATCACGTCGAGGACTCCCAAGCATTATCTCATGTAGGAAGCTGCTGATATACCTATTTTACAAATGGGGAAACGGTTCCGCGAAGGGTAGTGACTTGCCCAAGGTCACTTGGCCAGGTCAGTGGTTTGGCTGAAGCCGGAGTCCAACCCGGGGTGTGTGTGTGTGTGTGTGCGCGCGCGCGCGTTCCATAAATCAGTCTGGCAGATCATAACAGGACCCTCCTTCTTGGGCTGTTGGGATGTTTAAAGACTGGGATGCCTGGCATCACAGTAGCTGGGCCCAAGGGCAGTCATTTTTATTTCATGAGCAGTGAGAGAAAGTTAGTTGAGGCAAAGTCGTGA
This sequence comes from Macroglossus sobrinus, assembly GCA_004027375.1. Lineage (NCBI taxonomy): Eukaryota > Metazoa > Chordata > Mammalia > Chiroptera > Pteropodidae > Macroglossus > Macroglossus sobrinus. Next base: position 355,084 of record PVKZ01000434.1, on the reverse strand, counting down.
GAGAGGGCAGCCCCTCAATCCAAGGCCGGGAGCCATCCCTACCCCTGGCCATAGTGGGGGCTCTCCGGGCCGCGCAGAATCCCGTGGCCACTCTTTCCGAGGCTAGGTCCTCGCATTCCCGACCCCTAATCAGTGCGTATCCCACGCACCCCCTCGCTGGACCTTACTTTCTTGTGATAGAGCCGGGCCGGAGCTGACAGCTCCCGGGCGGGCAGGCGTGGACTCCGGAGCAACAGAGCCGAAGCCGCCCGCCTCAGATGGCCAGCTCCCGCCGCCGCCATCTTGCGGGTTTGAGCCTGCGCAGGCCAAACGCGAAACCGAGGCGCGGGGCGCGCCCGTGAGTCGGCTTCTAGCTAGGGGCGCGCGCCCTTACATCACCAGGACTTTGCGCCTGCGCCATTCCCCTCTGTGCACGTGTTGGTGCTTTGGTCCGGCCTTGATCACGCCCCCTTGGGGCAGGCGGGGCGCGGGGTGCAGAGCGGGAAGGTTTGAGGTCGCTGGAGGGCACATCCTCCGTGCTGGGTGATGAATCTAAGAGGTTCTCAGGCTGGAGTTCGGAACCTAAGTTTGCGTTCACAAAGTCCCCTGCCAGATTGCGGCGCTGACGATCAACCAGTTCACATCTCTTAACCCTAATTTGCAGCTAAGGACGTTCAGGTTCGGAGCGGTGGAGTAATTTGTGCAGGGTTCCTCAATGTTGTTAGATTCCTTTGGGATTCTAATTCGAATTCCTGAATTAGAATTCCGCTTCTGCTCCTTCCTGGTTGTGTGGCTCTAGGCAAATGACACTAGCTTTGTAAGCCTCGATCTTCTCATTTGTACTACGTAATTCAAAGACAATTATTTCACTTAAGAACATATATGTGTTGAGTACCTACCATTTATCAAGGCGTTATATATTAGGCTTTGGGATCCAACTCAAAACATATACCTTCTGCTTTATTAAGCTTTCTAATGAAGGAGAAAGGCAATAAATACTCCAATTGTTTCCTACATCAAAAATGGGAATCTTAATTAAGGAAACGAACACCATGTTCTGAGTTTTAAAAATATATATTTATGCCAGCATTTTTACATAGAAACAACAGTAAACTTACAATTTATATGGCACTACCTGGCCATTGAGTTTCTAATTACATGCTTAATAATGTAATTTATTAATATTGGTTTGTAGAATATAATCTTATAAAAAGAGAAAACCCATACGTGTATTTAACGCCTACTAGGCACCAGACATTACATAAAGGGGAGGAATCCCTTTGGGAAATGGGTTTTACTCATGAATTGTGCAATCAATCCCTGAGAACTTGTAGTTTGCACTGCGTTTGAGGCTCAGTTGCTGGGGAGACTTGAACCACGCGCCAGGTTAAACTAGGAGGTAAGAAAAGCGTTTATTCCCATAATCAGTTTGACCTTCTCAAAATGGCGGCAATCCCTTAACTACAGTCATCACGTTCACGCTACGACTTCCTCTAATGGCTTCTCTTTCCTGTCCAAAGACCGAGCTTCTGTCCGAGGTTGAGCCGGAACATATGCCGTGTTAGCGGATTTTTTTCCTCACGAGAACTTGTAGAAGTATATAAGATAACGTAAGTTGCATGTCTTCAGAGCTTTTCCCGTCATACGAGGCTCACATTTTCCTTTCAGTTGGTAAGAGAGTAAGGTTTTGATCAGGCGCGCGCCGCGGGCAGCTTTTACTTCAGCGGGTCTTCGGCGGCCGAGTGAAAACCCGGGAGTCAGTGGAATCGCAAGATGGCGACGGCGGCCGCAACATCGGTTTCAGAACCAGAGACTGAGCCCAAGGCGGCGCCCAAGGCTGAGGGCGAGGAGGATGAGGTTAAGGCAGCGAAGACGAGGAAGAAGGTGTTATCGCGGACTGTGGCCACTGCAACGTACAAGACCGTGGGGCCAGGATGGGTCCAGCAGGAGGAAGGCGTGAGTGAGAGTGATGGAGATGAGTACGCCATGGCTTCCTCAGCGGAGAGCTCCCCCGGCGAGTACGAGTGGGAATACGACGAAGAAGAGGAGAAGAACCAGCTGGAGATCGAGCGGCTGGAGGAGCAGGTGAGCCCAGGGGTAGGGAGTGGGCTGTTTCTCTCAGGTTCCCAGGCCCGAGCCCGCCTCCCGGGTCCAGAGATATAATAAAGAGGCCAGGGCTGCAAAACCGCTGTTAATCACCATAGCTCCTGTCATTTGGGCGCTTATGCTTGCCTGGTGCTTTGCAAGCGTTATCCCATTGAACCCTCGCAGCGAGCGACCCAGTGAGGAAGTAGTGCATTCCCTTTTTTACCGGAGGAAACTGAGGCTCCTCATGGAGTGAATTCCCTTGTTCAGGATTATATTTTTTGTAAGTGGCATTGAATTTTGAGCCAACTCCACAACTCCCACTCCTACCCACACCGTTAAATTATGTCCAACAGAAATTAGTTCTCTTTGTAAGAGTTATTTCACTGTAGAAATGATGACGTTGGTGAAGTACAGTGTGGTAGGAAATTATTGACTGTGAGGTTGATAATAGAAATAGGGAGAGATTTCAACGTATGAAGGCTAAGGTCCCACTTGTAGATGTTCCTCATCTGTGTGTGCTTGGGCGGATTTTTTAATTTCTCTGCGCCTCGCCTTCTTCACTGTAAATTAGAAGCAACAGTTCCTGTTCATGTAATTGTCCTATAAGCAGTTGTAGCCAGGTGTAATTCAGGGTACCAGCGGGAAATAGAGGCACATTCATTTTAGGATAATTTGAGAAAAGGTTAATAAAGAGACTACCGTGTTTATAAAGATGTAGGCAGGGAAATCAGGGGTGAAGGTTTAGGACCCTAGGGCCCTTAACAGCAGGAGTTGTGTCTACCATTTGGTAGAGGTGAGGGGAGTGGCCTGTTTTCCTGAATAGTTGTGTAGAGAGGGCACCTAGAGAGCAGCCCCAGTTTCCCATCAGGGATTGGGGTAGGGGAAGCTATACCCTGACCTACCTCTCTTTCTCCAAATATCTGCTGGTTCCTTCTGCTGGGCAACCCTGCTGGAAGCAAGAGAGCCAGTGATCCCACCTATGTGGTCCACACAGCAGGGCACAGGACAGGGAGGAGAGGGTGGAGTGGGTTTAGAGGGGCAAACAGGTTGAGCACATTCTCATTTTACCTAAGAGGAGACAGGCTCAGAACAAATGAGATGATGTGTTTAGAGTCACTCATAAGAGAGGGGATCTGAACTTTTCAAGGTTGTGGACCAAGTGCCACATTGGATATGATATCGCTTAGTGATGTGAAGTTGTTAACCCATGTTACTCAACCTTGCTGGGTGTAATATTCCTTATAATGTCCTCTCTAGCAGTGGTATTTTTGTTATAAAATAGTGATATTCTCCATTGGTGTATCTTGTCCCACTCATCATCACATCTAAATGTCAAAGGAACCAGTTGGGGTAGGCAGGTGGTTACCATTTCTGCTTTTTATAAATAAGTATGCTGACATTCAATCTTTTATTTATTCAGGAAATGCATTGTGTGCGATGTGTTCTTGCCCTGATGGAGGTCTGTTCTTGAGACTTCTAGCCTTGGACCTTTAATGAACCGTTAGGTCACTTCGATCTCACCATTCTGTGAGGTAGGGGATATAGGATTACCTGTTTTAGTGGAAGGGGAGACTCGGAAGCAGAGAGATAAAGTTCTTGATGTAGGGTACCCCTTTTACTAGAGAGGAAGATGGACTGACCAGAGGTTTCCTGGCTACTGGTGTTTTGCAATTGCCTCCCTGCCTCAAGGCACTAAGGGTGGGATGGAGCTTGGAAAGTGGCCACACAGGATGGAATCTGGCAAGTGATGGTGAATTGAAGAGGTTTTGGTTTTATTCTCTTTGTCCTGGGGTCTATAAATTGACCTGATTTTTCCAAACTTCTCTCCCAACTCATCCTAATCCCATAGCTTCTAGTTCCTGCTGTAACTGCTCTTATGGTGGAGCATAATGACCAGGCCTAACTTCAGGTAGGCCTGTGAAAGACTTGGGTGACATATTTGCAAATTCCAGTTGTCATCCCTAAATGTGTTTTACGAAAGCTTGCAAGTTACCTATGGTATCTGGCCGTGTAACAAAAGCAAAGATTTCCTATTTGTGTTTGTGTCCTGAAACTGAAAGTGGAATCTCATGGTGCCTTACAAGTTATTTCAGCCCACTTAGCCTGTGCTGTCCCAGTTGGTAAAACAAGAGTTGTAATAGTGCCTCCCTCAGGAGGCTGTTGTGATGCAATGCGTGTAAAGCTCCTGGCAGAGTTTGAAACATAGTAGGTGCTATGCCAAGGCCTGCTTGGTTCTCTGTTTCCTGCCTTTCCTATGATTGTAGCAGTGTGTCCTTTCACCAGACCTCTCTGTTATTTTCTACCCGCATTCCAGGTTGTGCTGTTAGAGAGTTAGGAAATCAGTTAGCAGTCATTTTGTTCACTGACTAAGCTGCCTCTTTGTGTAAAGCATCCTTTGTTGTTAATGATCTGAGATCAGAGTAGGCCAACATACGTGTTCAGTTGTCAGTGCTGATTTCCAGTGCTGAAACATCGGAAATGTTTCTTTTAAATGCTCTCAGTATGCATTTAACAGACTTTCAGAGCACCTCCCCATATATACCAGCTTCATTATTTGGGCCTAAAAATCAGAAATTTAGACCAAGAATCTTCTTAGAGGCAGTTCCTTTACTTCAGTGACTTTTATACCTCTTTCTTCTGACCTACACAAGGTATTCATGTAAGGGGTAGGTACTTGCATAGACATTTCTCACACTAACTCGGAAGGACTCTCACCCCGTCTTTATGCTCAGAAAACACATTCAGACCCAGGTGAGTTATGAGTGGTGGGGCGACAGAATGAACCTGGAATGTTTTTTGAGGAAAGTACATCTTTCACAAACTTCTGTAACTATTGTTACTTGTGTGACACACTTGACTATTTTGAAACAGTGTGTTTGACAGCCTTGAGAACCAGAGGTTTGCTCTAGCTCATTCCTGGTACAAGTGAGGGAACTGAGACCCAGTGGAGAGTAGAACACTTGTATCCTGACCAAGTCCAGTCCTTTTTCAAACCATCATATAATCATGGGATGAGTTCAGCTTGTCAAATTTTATAAATCACAAGCAGGAGAACATAGCTAAGAGTATTAAGAGTTTTTAAAAAATTATTGTTATTGAATTTTCTTTATCTTTTTGTATGTGAATTGAAATATACAAACACAGTTCATATCTGCGAATTATAAAATATGGTAATCAGATGAACACCACTTACCCACCGCTTGTCTAAGAGTTAATACTTCATTAGTACTGTTGCATATACCTGTGCTATGACTTCTCTCCTGTTCCATTGTCCTACCTTGAGCCTCTTGCCTTGTTCCTCCTAAAACCCAGGTAGCTACTTGAATCTTGTGTGCTTCCTTCTGTTGAAGAACACGTATAGTTTTATTACCAAAGTATGCATCCCTAAGCAATGTATTGTCCACTTTTGTTTGTTTTTGAGCTTTTTGAAAAGTTTTATTATCAAGCTATATATAATTTTCTGGGACTGCTTTCCACCCAACAGTGGGTTTCTAAGATTCATCCATGTTACGCATACCATTGTGTGAGTATCCCCCAGTTTATCAGTTCTGGCATTTGGATTGCTATAGCTTCCCCTGCACCCTGCCATTACAAATAAACTACAAGGCACATTGTCATTGTTGAACTGTGCTACTATTGAACATGTATAAGAGTTCCTCTGAGTCTGTGTTTTTCACACTGGAGTCATGGTCATGGGTCACGAATTCATTTTAGTGGATACAACAAGTGCTACCTTTGTCATCTATTTTCTACCTGCTTGAGACTGTTTTGGGGCACTCTCTTTATTCTTTTGGCCAGTTTATCCTGTGTCACTTTGACCATCTAACTCATTATTGCTGAGACTTGCTACCTGGTAAGACAAATCCTCCTATGTGTATTTTAATGCAGGAGCTAATATCTAGATTATTTAGAGTACATTATCAGATGGTAGAATGTTAATTGGATGAGGTATAGGTAATCTGCCATCACTGGAGAAGGACATTTATGGCTGAAATGTGACAGATGTTGGAAGAATAGATACTAATTTATTTAGTCTCTATACTCTAACTTAAGGTAACCCTATACTCCAACTTGGATGAAAGCTTTTTAAAGAAATTAAATTCTTCATTCTGAGATAATTGTATATTTCCCTGCAGTTATAAGAGGTAATACAGATCCTGTGTACTCATTACTCAGTTTCCCCCAATGATATCCTTTTGTAAAACTCTAGTACGTCACAACCCAGATATTGACGTTGGTTCAGTCAGCACACTGATTACTTCCCTCATAGGCGTCGTGTCTTCCCGTTGCCCTTTTATAGCCACAGTTCCCGACCTCTGGCAACCACTATCTGTTCTCCATTTCTAGAATTTTTTTTTCATTTCTAGAATGTTATCTAGTCTACGGCCATGCCTCCTTGAACAAGCCCGATCATGTCTGATCTCAAAAGCTAAGCAGGGTTGGGCCTGGTTAGTACTTGGATGGGAGACCACTTAGGAAGACCAGATGCTATAGGCGTAAAAAAAATAAAAAATAAAGGATAGTAAGATGACAGGGTCCTTGTAATCTGTGAGGTCAACCAAGGGTTGCCTCACTTAACAACAACAATAAAAAAGAATGTTATCTAAAATGGATTCATACAGTTTGTAACCTTTTGAGATTAGCTTTTTATCACTCAGTGTAATTCCCCTCATAATTCATCTGCATTGTGTGTATAGTAGTTCATTCCTTTTTAATAGCCAAGTAGTATTCCATTGTGTGTATCATTCACCCACTGAAGTACATCTGGGTTTTTAATCATTCACCCACTGAAGTACATCTGGGTTGTTTCCAGTTTTGGCTGTTAGGAATAAAGCTGTTACGAACATTTATGTAGGGTGTTTGTGTGAACATAGGTTTTATTTCTTTGAGAAAATGCCCAAGGGTGCATTTGCTGGATGATATGGTAGTCGTGTGTTGAATATTATAAGAAACTGCCAAACTGTTTTCCAGAGTTGCATATCCATTTTACATTCTCATCAATATCAGTGATGCAGTTTTTGCACCTTCTCCGGTATTTAGTGTTGTTACTCTTTTTTATTTTAGCCATTCTGTTAGGTGTGTAATGATATCTCATTGTGGTTTTAATTAGTATTTCCCTGATAGCTAATGATGTTGAACTCTATTCATGTGCACCTATTTGCAGTCTGTGTGTTCTCTTTGGATATATATGTTTCTTCATGTGTTTTGCCCCTTTTCTAATTGGATTCTTTGTTTTTTACTGTAGAGTTTGGAGTTATGTATTTTAGATATTAGTCCTTTGTCAGATATGTGCTTTGTAAATATATATTTTTTTCAGTCTGTGGTTTGTCTTTGTATCCTTTTAAGAGTCTTTTACAGAGCAAAACGTTTTAATTTCAATAAGGTCCTAATTGGCTGAGAGTTTTATTATGGATGATTATTGGATATTGTGAAGTAGTGCATTTTCTGTATCAACCAATAGTCATTATTTTGTTCTTTAGGCTGTTGATATAGTATATTATAGTGATTGATTTTCGAAGATTGAACTAGCTTTGTATACCTGGAACAAATCCCACTTAGTCATGTATAGCTTTTAGTTCTGTAAGTTTTCCTCTCCACACTACTAGCTGTATCCCACTTATTTTGATTAGCTGTATTTTCATTTTTTGTTTTATGTATTTTAAATTTTTCTTTGAGACTTCTTTGATGCATAGGTTATTAGAAGTATATTGCTTCCTTTCCATGTGTCTAGAGATTGTCCTCCTATTATTGATTTATGATCAGAAAGTTTACTCTTTATGATTTTATTTCTTTTAAATTTGTTGAGCTTTGTTTTATGGCCCAGGATATGGTTTCAGTGAATTTTTCATGGGCACTTAATAAAAAAATGTGTATTTTGTTAATTGTTAAGTGCAGTGTTCTATATATGTCAGGTCATTGTTAGTTGATGGTAGTGTTGAGTTCTATATCTTTGCTGATCATCTGTCTAGTAGTTTTAGTTTCTAAAATGAGGGATGTCTGTTTTCTTTCAACTCTTGTCAGTTTTTGCTTCATCTGTTTTGAGGTTCTGTTGTTTCGTGCATACACATTTAAGATTATTTTGTCTTCCTGGTAGATTGATTCTTTCATTATTACTTAATGTCCCTTTTTATGTCTGATACTTTTCTTTGCTCTGAACTCTACTTTATGTGTTATAAATGTAGCCATTTCTATTGCTTTTGTTTGCAAGGTATATCTTTTCCCATCCTTTTACTTTCAGCCTGCCTACCTTCTTGAATTTGATGTGAGTTTCTTATAATCAGCATACAGTTGCGTCATGTTTTTATGCACTCTGCCATTCTCTGCCTTTTAATTAGCATATTTAGATTCTGGACATTTAATGTAATTATTGATATGTTAGGACTAAAGATATTATTTTCTGTTCATTTCATGTTTTCTTGTTCTATTTCTTTTCTTGGCTGTGTATGGGTTTACTTGAACATTTTTTAGGATTCCATCTTTATTTATTTATAATGATTTTTAGGGCATTGCTTTGTATAGTTTCTAATGGTTGCTTTGAATATTTCAGTATATTTGGCTTACATGGTATTCGTGTTTACTGCTGAGTTGAAATCTCCCTTCCATTTGTGGCCCTTTGCCCTCCCTGTTTAATTATCATTGTTTTGCATACCAGATACCTTAAAATTTTTAAGTTATCACATACAATTTAGAAAACTGACAAGGAGAAGAATCATTATTGTACTCACCCACTCTTCTATTCTTTCTGTTTTTCTCTATGCTTCAGGATTTCTTTGATCACTTTCTGTGTGAAGAACTTTTGTTAGCTATTCTTAAGGAGTAAGTCTGCTAGAAGAAATTTTTAGTTTTCCTTTGTCTCAGATGTTTGATAGCTTTTCAAGCAATTATTTTAATGTATTGTTTTATTAGTTTGAAAAGTTTAAAATGTTAAGATAAACTTTTATGTGCTATCATCTGGCTTCAGCAGACCACCAGTCTTTTGTCAGTTTCCTGTATTTCAAAGAGAACCCAAGTTTGTTCTGATAGGAATTGTAACAGATTTGAGGGACCTTTATGATTATTATCAAAGACCTCATTTCATTGATTTTTTTTCTTCCTTCTCCTGAGGGTAAATGTTACATTTCTATTTCAGAGGCTCTCCCAGATAGCACATTTATTTTGTTTGTGGTAGACATGTGCATTGTCACCAGTGGTGAAAAAGCTAAGTTATTTTGAGGATGGCATTTTAAATTTCAACTTCTATTTCTTTTCCTTTTAGTTGTCTATCAATGTCTATGACTACAACTGCCATGTGGACCTGATCCGGCTGCTCCGGCTGGAAGGGGAGCTTGCCAAAGTGAGGATGGCCCGCCAGAAGATGAGTGAGATCTTTCCTTTGACTGAAGGTAACACTTAAGCAGGCTGCTTTTATAAACACAGAATTTGCAAAACACAAAATGCTCAACAGGTGTAGGATATTATATTTTAGTGATTTAATCTTACTTGGAAATATAAACCTTTTATGTGCTTGGTTTTAAGAAATGAATGTCTGTGAACTGTGCCAGGTTGTATAAGATGGAGGAAAGGTTTGTATGTTGGTGACTCAGTAAAATTCCTGCTTTCTGCCCCGCCTTTGGTGAGGGAGTTGGTAATGCAGGATGTGCTGCTGTCTTGTAGAGCTCTGGCTGGAGTGGCTGCATGACGAAATCAGCATGGCCCTGGACGGTCTGGACAGAGAGCATGTGTACGACCTCTTTGAGAAAGCTGTGAAGGATTACATTTGTAAGTTCCCTCTGGGCTTTTCTAAGTGTGTCTTGCAGTGTTATCTAGCATCATTCTTTGCTGTTGTGGATTGTATTGTATTGTGAGATGCTGCTACCTGGAAAAGAGAGCATTAGTCTAGCAATTAGAAAGATTTGACTTCAGTTATTATCATCATCTATGGTTTTTAATTGAGGATATTTGGTTTTAAAATACAGGCATACCTTGTTTTATTGTGCTTTGTTTTATTGCTTTTCACAGATATTGCAGTTTTTTCCCCTACAAATCGAAGCTTTGTGGCAACCAACCCTGCATCGACTAGTCTATCTGTGCTATTTTTCCAATAGCCTCAGATGGTGGTTAACAGTTTTTAGCAAAGAAGTATTTTTTAATTAAGGTGTGTCCATTGTTTTTCCAGACATAATGCTATTGCACACTTCATAGACTAAGTAGAGACTAAGCATAACTTTTATATATGCTGGGAAGCCAAAAAATTTGTGAACTTGCTTTATTGCAGTATTTACTTTATTGTGGTGGTCTGGAGCCCAACATGCAATATTGTTGAGGTATGTATAAATAGAAGAAATATTTGTAGTAAGTAAATGAATATACTCACACCCAGCATTTACCTGGCAAGAAGAACTTACAGATATTTCCAAATGACTAAAAATGTTACCTTTTACACATTGAATGAGTTTTTAGAAGTTTGGACAGCATGCTTTTTAAAAAAAAATTTAAAAAATGAACAAAAAACTTTTTTATTTAGAAATAATTATAGATTTATAGGAAATTGCAAAACTAGCACAGAATACTCACTTCACCCAGTTTCCCCCTGATAAGTACAAAATCAAAACCAGGAAATTGATCTTAGTACAACATGTGTGTGTAGTTTTGTGAAATTTTATCCCAAACGTACATTTAGGTAGTTGCAATTGAATTACAGAACCCACTTGCCACAGAGATCTCTCCTTTGTCTGCTCGTGCTCATGTTTTGCAGTGCGAATGAAGTGTAGATGCCTAAGTTGCCTTTAAGTCTCTTTACCCTCCCCCATTGATTATATAATTCTCTAAATATTTTCTTTGCATACATTGAGGACCACATTAGACAATGCTATGGACAAAATGTTTTTAAAAAGCATTAAAAAAATTCACCCCTTTAAATTAAACATGTTTCTTCCCGATTTTCCTTACTCTCCACTATGGCATTTTTCTGTTTGTGAAAAGCATCAGTACTTAGAGGGTAGACTGCCCTGAGGAAGAGAGTTTTTCATGTACCTTTACCAGCCAAGAAGAATTGATTAATTTTTACTTTTTATAATCTGAAAAATGAAAATAATAGGCATTTCGTGAACATAAAATTATGCTGAATGTGCTTTTCAAAGCTGTCCTTGTGCCTCTGCTCTGAATCCACCCATGTAGCCTCTTAGAATCTCTGGCAGAGTTCCAAATGCATGATGTTCTCATGTTTTCTGTGGATCTTGTTACCCCTTTCTTAGTCTCTCAGAGTCATCATGATAATGGCACCAGTTCTCTTTCTCTAAGGATCTATAATGTTTTCGGTCCTTTATAGTTTTTCAGTCATCTCTGCCATCAGGCCTCGACTGTCACTTAATGTTGATGTCAGTGTGCCTTCCCTTTCCACCAGCTGCTTCAGGGCTGCTGTGGGTCAGGAAACCAGATAACCACACTTCTTAGATCGTCTGATAAGTAGTTTTTAATGGGAAGCCAAGGGTCCTTGTGTTATTTTTAGGAGCTTTAGTGGGTAGAAATTGTGTCCCTTGTTTTAAATGTTCAGAAGCCACTTTTGAATGCGTCTTAGTTTTTAACTATATTTTTTCACATTTGAAGATGCCAGATATAGCCTCTATTTCTCAGCTATGTATTCAGTATTGATTTTAGGTTGTCCGAGAGGTGTTCATTGTACTACTAATAAGATAGGACTACAGTCCTTTGACTCTTCAGAGATTTTGAAAATTAGGTTCCTTAGTCTTTAAAGGAACTGTGTGCAGAGGCTTCATGCCTGTTTTAGAACATAGGATCCAGTGATTGATTCTTCGTTTGCCTCTCATAGTCATTGTGGACTCAGTACCCTTGGGTTTTCTGTGTTTAAAATATTGTTCAAAATATTTGCCCCCTCTAGATTTTTTTAAATGTTAGGAGGAGCTATGATGCAATCTATTGAAAATGTTCTTCTCCGAGAGGAGGAGCCATTTCATAGACCATCTGTAGACTTGATTTACCCTTGCTAAGAGCGTCAGCTCCAAGAGCTAGCTCATTTCCATTTTTATTTTGCAGGCCATCTGGCAGCTTTATATTGGTGAGCAAAACAGAATAGCTAACAAACTTTGTCTAAGTTCTTGAAATAAACCTACTTCAATGAAAAAGCAAGCCTCCGGAAAACATAGTAGTTCTCAAATTTGCTTACTTTCTAGTATTGTTATTTTACATATTATTTTTGGATCTTTGAAAAGTATAGGCAAAATGAGTACAGTAAGAATTGATGCATTCATAAAGCATTTAATTCATTAGTCTGATCTTAAAGCTATGCGAGTGAGTATATAAAGAGTTTAAAAAGAGTGAAAGAAGGCAACCAGGTCTTTTTTGTTGTTGTTTAAACAACATTAAAAATAGAGATTTCTAGTAACAAGATTGATGCTTTAAATTTTTTTCTTTCTCTTTGATCAGAAGGCTTAAAAATGAATCAGGATTGAAAAGTTGAAAAATTCTAGGCTTTGAAATCTTTCTGAAGATCTACTAAAATTTATAACTTTTTATTGAAATCTATTATTGGGTTTTTTCAGTTTTAATAAGAAAAGTTTATAATGGTCTGTATATTACCACCTGGCATATACTGTTAATGCAGTAAAATCTCAATGCTTCTGCCAAGTAGGGACACTATACTTCCTTTTCAGGCTGCAGTATTAGTATAGGTAAGTTGGGGTGCTTGTTGATGATGCTCTTAACCTTTTTGCATGAATGAGTGTTTTTTGGTTGGGTACATTTCTTTCGTTGTACATCATTTTTGATATCTGGTTATTTTATATCCTGATCTAATAGAACACATCTCATTTTTAGGTCCAAATATTTGGCTAGAGTATGGCCAGTACTCAGTTGGTGGGATTGGTCAGAAAGGTGGCCTTGAGAAAGTCCGGTCTGTGTTTGAAAGGGCTCTTTCATCTGTCGGTTTACATATGACCAAAGGACTGGCCATCTGGGAGGCTTATCGAGAGTTTGAGAGTGCAATCGTGGAAGCTGCCCGGGTGAGTGCCCCTGTCTCCATGACCAGTGCTTGCCTTTGAATAGTCGAGACTGTCTTTGTCAGTGTTCTTGGAAGAACATGGTTAACAAAATGGTCTTCACTAATCCCTTAGTGTGTGGGCAGTAAAATAAATCAACAGTCATTGTGGAATAGTGAGAATGATTTCTTTAATTATAAATAAAGCAGGTGACCCTACAATTTGTTCCTGATGTTTAAACATACTACTGTTTTAGTTCCTGGTTCCAGGACAGTGTATAAGAATAACCATGTCACTCCCCTCATCTCCAAATTATGTCCAGTAGTAACTGTGAGATTTGAGCCTATCATAATTGCAGTTTTTAGACTATAATTTATAGAATTTTACAGTCCTCTTCTTTGTGTCACCTCTTCACTGTGTTTGTTTGTGTGCAAAGTTGTTATTGGTAAATAGTGAAGCCCTCTAATAGATCATTATTATTAAAGTAGCCTAGTCCCTTTTTGGATTATGTCCTGTTGAAAATATGTGGTTGTGCCTTCAACTAAGCCGTCTAGGCTGACTCCTTTGTCTGATATTTGTGGCGTTCTCTAGTATGACATAACCCTGTATAGACTCTGCTCCCATACTCCCCTCAACTTTCTTGCACTTTTTGGCTACTGTACTTTTATTCATAATGTTCCTTCATCTGGGAGTCAGTTTATTTTCTTGCTGCCTCTGGAGAGCCTGCAAGACACATCCCAAATGCAAGCTCCTCCAGGAATCTTTTCTGGTTTTCTCCCTTCACAACAAGAAAACTCAGCCTTGAAAACCAGCTGAAAGCAAGCCACACTTCGATACTTTGCTTTTTATACCTAATCTTCTTTCTGTCTCATTTGGATGTTTCTTGTATTCCTTCTCACTTTCTCTCCATTATAACTGCTTAGTAGCAGAGATAACATTTGTTTTTTTTTTTTTACCTCTTGCATCTTTTGGCACAATACCTCATGTATAAGAGGTCATAAAATTTTTTTTTAGTTTGAAGTAGAAATGTATTGAAATAATTTTTGAAGTAGGAAGAACCAAAGTTTGTCATTTACTACAAATTTGCTTCTTTAGCCCATAGCTGGCTTCCTTTCCCCTTTTGACCGGGAACAAACCTTTGATTCACAGCTGGAGAAAGTGCACAGTCTCTTCCGGCGACAGTTGGCGATCCCACTCTACGGTAAGAGAAACTGACGCGTCAACAGCCAGTCCTTGGTTTTCAAAACACTTTGGGGTATGTCATGTAATAAGGTCTTTCCAAACATCCCATGAGGCAAGTGTGGCTGGAGTTCTTATTCTCACATTCTCACTGGATAGTGTCACTGTAGATGAGGCCCTTGGTAAAAATGTGTGAATTGTTAATGCGCAAGTGGGTTGTGAGAGCCAGAGGCAGGACTGGAAGCCAGACTTCCTGACTCCCAGTTTTCTAAGTTACAGTACTGTTGGAGAGGGAGAGAGAAGGTCTCTGAAAGAAATAGGGAAACTGACTCCCAGTATTTTCTGGGGAAACTTTATTGAATTAGAGTCTATTCTGAGCATTTTCTCTTCAGGAGTAACCTTCCATGACAGAATGAGAATTTTACATGGGCCTATAATATTCTTCTGTGGGGGTGATTTGGTTCAGGACCACCGTCAATTGGAAGTATTTGTAAATGAATTTTTGGGGGGTTTGGTAAGGATTCTCCATATTGGGTGAATATGTTATGGCAAGCCAAGACTTTGAGGTTATGGAGCTTGAGTATGAGCAGTGCTTGAGTATGAGCAGTGCCATCTTGTTTTCTCCCTAGCCATGATTATTTTTCACTTGTGACCTGGCGTTATGTCTCTTTTTACTTCATGGTTTATTTGGATTTAATTTAATAAATTATAAAGTTGCTCTCCAGTCATATCTTTGGGTGACATACTGAAAATGTGAGAATGGAGCTGGCTTATAGATTTCATCTCATACAAGCATGAGGCAGCATAGCATAGCATAGGGAGTAGAACATAACCTTAAGCCATACTGCCAGTTCACAACCTTGTTCTACCGTCAGCTGTAGACAGTTGATGTAACCCTCTGCTTGCTTGTGCTTCCTCAACTTCAAAATGAGGATCACAGTAGAACCTGTCTCATACAGTTGTGAGGATCAAATGAGTTAATGGATGTGAAGTTTTAGAACCTAGGCAGGCACTAGGTAAGTGTTGTTAAAGCATTGCTATTAGTTCCATTACTCTGATCAATTAATTGATAGGGCTTCCTGGGACAGTACTTTGAGACAGTGAAAGGCCAAGTCTGAGCTCAGCAGAAGATCTCAGGATTTGATCAGTAAGAAGAGTCCTGGCCACAGCTGTGGGAGGGGTTAGTGGCACCTGAATCTCATGGTTTAATCTATATTTGGATTGATAAAACCCAATAGCAAGACCCACGGGGCTGAATCCATCTTTCAATAGATATGGAAGCAACTTTTGCAGAGTATGAAGAATGGTCAGAAGACCCAATACCAGAGTCGGTAATTCAGAACTATAACAAAGCACTACAGCAGTTGGAGAAATATAAACCCTATGAAGAAGCCCTGGTAAGTGTTGGCTTTTTTTTACTGTAAATGTCTGTCTACAAACTTTTCCCTAATCAACAGTTGCTAGTAAAACTATATCTTTGGAACTTGTTTTATTGTGAAATATATAGAGTGTATAAATGTATACCTACAGTTTACATACTAATAATACAGTGAACATCCATGTACCCACCACCCAGGTTAAGAAATAGAACATTGCCAGTACCTTAGAAGTCTCCTATGTGTCCCTCTCCGATTGCCTCCTCTTCCCTCTCCCGAGAGGTAATCACTTTCCTGACTTTTGTGATAATCATTCCCTTGCTTTTCTTTATAGTTTTACAACCTGCGAATGTATCCTTAATATATTGTTTAATTGTGCTTAGTTTTGAACTTGTATATACTGGAATCATGCTGTATATATTTTTTCATTCAACATGTTTTTGGGTTTTACTCATATTGATAAGTATAGTTAGTTACAGTCCATTTGCTTTACTATAAAGTTGTCTGTATATAAGCAATTTATCCATGTTCTTAGTTGGATTGTTTCCAGTATTTTGCTAGGAGCAGCAGCATTGCTTTGACCACTGTATGTGTCTCTTGGTAAACATGGAAAAGAGTTTTTCTAAGTATATACCTAGGAATGGAACTCTTTTTCCAGATTATGCTTTACACTCCTACCAGCAGGATCTGAGATTCCTCATAGCTTTTGTTGACCTTGGATACTGACATACTTAAATTTAGCCAGTCCAATGAATCTGAAACTGGTATATTTAATTTGCATTTCCTTGATTGCTAATGAAATTGAGCATCTTTTCCCATCTGTTGGCCATTCAGATTTCCTTTTTCGGTGAAGTGCATGTTAAAAACTAACTCATTTTCCTTTTAGTTGGTTTTTTGTTCTAATTGATAGTGAGGGTCCTACACATTAAATGTTCCTTTTGGTTGCATGTATTGCAAAATTTTTCTCCTTAAGTTGGTGGTCTATCTTCCTACTTTTTAAAATGGCATCTTTTTTGATGACCAGTTCTTAATGTTAATTTAATTGGGTTTCTCATTCTTTCCCTTATGGTTTGTGCTTTTGTTAATCTTAAGAAATCTCTCCATACTGCAAAGTAATTAATATACCTTGCTCTATTTTCTTCTGAAAATTTATGGTTTTATATTTCATGTTTAGGTCTTCATCTGGGTGATTTTTTTGTATATGGTATGAGGCAAGGTTCAGTTTCATTTTTTTATATTGAGAACCAGTTTCACCACTGATTTTGATAACTCCATCTCCCCTCCCTGATGTGCCATCCCACATCTGTCATTGATTAGCTGTCCATTTATATGTGGGATTATTTCTGGCTTCTCTGTGCTGTCCCACTGGTTTATGTTACATT
Source organism: Macroglossus sobrinus (assembly GCA_004027375.1). Lineage (NCBI taxonomy): Eukaryota > Metazoa > Chordata > Mammalia > Chiroptera > Pteropodidae > Macroglossus > Macroglossus sobrinus. The sequence goes on along the minus strand of PVKZ01000434.1, from coordinate 338,107 downwards.
GTTGTAATGATGGTAATTTTTTAAGTTTTGATCGCAGGTAGCGCGAGTCCCACTCACCTTGTTTTTATTGGAATTGCATTGAGTCTGTAGATCAGTTTGGGGAAGAATTTACACCTTTTATCTATTGAATCTTCCAATCTATGAACATGGTGTAGGCCTGTGCTATTTAAAATAGGCCTGTCTTTCTGTAACATTTATAAATTTATGAATTTATCCAGTATCTTGAACACATTTTTTAGATATATTTCTATATATAGTTTCTGATACTTTTGAAAAGGTATCTTTTTAAAGATTTTCTAGTTGTGCCTGGTATATTAAATGTAACTTTTTATATTATTTTTTCTATAAAAATTGGTAAATTCTTATTAATATTAATAATTTATGGATTTTTTGTGTTGACATTATATATATTTTTTACTATATTATTTGTAAGTGGCATTTTTCTTTCTTGGTCTAAGAATACTTTTGACTCATTTACCATACCTCAGACTTATGCTCTTACCTTGTATTTCTTGTCTTTTTGATTTACCTACAAAGCATCATTGTTAATTTTGTATTATATAGTCCTAGTTTGTTCACATTTACTATAATCATGTCCCACTTTCTTTGCTCTTCTTCCATGCATCCTCGATCTTTTATCTGGAATCACTTCTTTTGCTTAAAGGCCACCCTTTAGAGTCTACTGCACTGAACATTTGCTGGTAATAGATTTTTCTCAGTGTCCATTAGTTTGAAAAAGTTTTACTTTGTTCTCTTCTTGAAGGTTAATTTCTCAGGATTTAGAATTCTAGACTGATAACTTGTGTTCCCTCAGCAATTACGTATATCTTTCTGTCTTCTAACTTCTGTTGTTGCTCTTGAGAAATCAACTGTCTAACTCTTACTTCTTTGAACATAGTCTTTATTTTTTCTCTGGCTGATTTTAAGATGTCATTGGTTTGGTTTGATGTTGCGCAATTTAATTATAGTAGATCCGATCCAGGTGTAGATATCTTTATATTTATCATGCTTGTGATTTGTTGGGCTTCTTGGGTATGATTTTGGTCTCTCTCATGGCATAGTGAATAAGAGTACAGATGTTGAGATATAGGCTGCCTCCAATTTGAATTTTACCTCTGCTACTTACTCTCTCACTTTGGGCTAGTACTTAGCCTTCTTGTATTCCATTTGCCCTGAATCTAAAAAGGTGATGACAATGATACCTGTCTCATAGGGTTGTTGTGAAGATCAGTCTTAAAATATCTTAAGCCAGCAAAAGCTTAACTTTCATTTAACTTAACCACCTTCACTAGATTTTTTTCCTTAGTATTGTTTTCTTACCAGGTTGTTGATGATTTTCAAGATTCTTTTTATATTTAATTCAGCAGTTTTAGTTGTTTTCAGTGGCATAGTGTGTCTGGGTAACTGATTTGTCATTATCATTCGAAACTGAGGCTCTAAAACATCTTTCTGTGTTCAGAACATGTGTGCTCTTTTGCTGGCCTGCATGTGCTCTCTCTCCCTTTTTACCTATAAATGATTTACATATAGTTGTGGTTTATGGACCCTCAGTCATGACATCTTCAGCCAGTTCAATTTTGTTTTGACCATCAGCTGAGTGTGGCTGAAAAGAAAACAAGGTAAATAAGAGGATTTTATCTAAAAAGACTTCTGACTGTATGTCATAGGATCAGCAAACATTCACCATAGCCTCTTCCATCTTCTGCATTTACGTGTACTCTGGCAGGAGCAGATACTTGGAATGGAAAACTTGAGATAGCACAGGGCACCGAATTTCTCCAGTGTGGTGCATTGGCTCCATTCATTAGGCGATGAAAGTAGCTTCTCTTTCGGAAGGATGGCTAGCAGTGGTCATTGGCAAAGGTGTTTCTCTTTTATTCAGTTCCTGATTGATGGGAAATTTAAATTCCCTGCAGTCTAGGGATGGGTTTTGAAAAGGGTTTATGGAATCTTTGTAGCTATTGCCATGAAGAAGCACTTTGCACTGTCATTCTGCCCATCAAATTATAGACTCTGATATGCAGAGGTTCTGAGAGTGGGGACTAGTGATTCTTATTTTGGTGTAGCCAGTCTCACCAAAATTAACTATAAAGATGTGTTGTGCTTCCTGACAGTATCCAGTAGCTCATTTCAACTTAATGCAATTTTCCTTTGCCCCAGTTGGAAGCAGAAGCCCCCAGGCTGGCCGAATATCAAGCATACATCGATTTCGAGATGAAAATCGGCGATCCTGCTCGCATTCAGTTGATCTTTGAGCGTGCCCTGGTTGAGAATTGCCTTGTCCCAGACTTATGGATCCGTTACAGTCAGTACCTAGTAAGATAACTGTCCATTTTATTTTTAATTTGGGACCTATTTAAAGGAAATCAGTAAGAGTGCTTGGAGTTAGGTGCACGTTCCTCTCTGCTTGTTATCACTTTTCCTTCATCCTCCTTTTCTCTTTGTCAACTCAGGAAGTTTTTCTAGTGTTTTCAGTTGTTCTGAACTGATCACTAACTGTAAAAACAATCATATAGTCTTTACTGTTGAAGACTTTATAATTTTTTAAAACTTTTATTATAATGGAAATGTAATCACGTAAATGTAGGTAGGTTAGTAAAATGAAACCTCATGTGCCCATTATCCAGCTTCAACAATTACCTAAAAGCACTAGTCCAATTTCATCTACATCCTTACCTACTTTATCCATTCCATTTTACTTTGAAGCAAATCCAGAAATCACATTCCTTGGTAAATATTTCAATATCTATGTATAAAAGATTTGAGTCAGGATCCAAACAAGGCCCGTACATTAGGATTGGCTGATGTCTCTTAAGGCTATTTTAATCTGTGGGTTTCTTTCTCCTCCTTCATTTTCTTTGTTGAAAAAACCAATCACAAGAGACATTTCTAAAAAAAACTTTTTTTTTATTGGTTGGTTGTGCTGGAAATGTCTTGTCAATGGGGAAGTCTTAACCATAAAATTTTATCTCCTAACCCTGGAATTCTTTATCGTAGGATCGGCAGCTGAAAGTAAAGGATTTGGTTTTGTCTGTACATAGTCGTGCTGTTAGAAACTGCCCCTGGACAGTTGCCCTGTGGAGTCGGTACCTCTTGGCCATGGAAAGACATGGAGTTGATCATCAAATGATTTCTGGTGCGAATGTTTTTGTGGGAAGACTTCTAAGTTTTTGTCCCAAGTCAGACATTTAGAGTCCTGACAGAATCGTTAAAATCAGCCTCCCAGGGTGTTACTTTGTGATATTGGGTATTAGTGACAAAAAGGGCTCTAATTGGGAGATGAACTGATTGTATTTTTGGCTTCTTAGAACTTTTTAACATGCTAGTATTTATTGCAATTTTTCAGGAGTCATGGTCTTTTCTCCAGACTTACTTGACCTGGAACTCTTACTGCAGGATGTCTTGTGGAATGTGCTTTTTCTAGAACACAATTTGTGCAGTGCTGTAGTAGCTTTTCTCTTGAAGATTTCTTTCAAGCTCATTTCACTTTATTATTGTTATTATTTCATTTCTTTCTATTTTTGATCATATAATATTTTATAGTCAGTAGAAGTTTTTATAATCTTAATAGCTTCATGTCAGTTTTTTTTTTTTTTTGAATTGGCAACAAATCTTGGCTTTTTCTTCAATTCCAGTGACTTTTGAGAAGGCTTTGAGTGCTGGCTTCATTCAGGCCACTGATTATGTGGAGATTTGGCAGGCATACCTGGATTACCTGAGGAGAAGGGTTGATTTCAGACAAGGTATTTAAGTTCACATGCATCATATCAGAACTGAACTTTTTCTTAATATATCTTTTGTTAAGATGTTATAATTACTTAAATACATTATGAATGGGCAAATGATGTAAACCAGCCATTGGTAACTGGTTTCCCCTAGAAATTTTAGCTATTTAAGTCTTTAACAAATCATGCTTTGGATCGTAAAGGAAGAGATTAATGGTTTTATGTATTATGCTGGCTTCTGCCAGCTTCTTTGGTTTCATTTCATATTTATCTCTTCTCTCCTTTTTATATATCCTAAATAGTTCTCTAAATAAGGCTGCTATGTTTCTTTTAAGTCTCTGAACTTAAGCCTTTCTCCTCGCCCTCTTCAAAAAAAAAAAAAAATGGCAACCAGACAGAACTCCCTACGCCTTATCTAACTCGTTCTTGCATGCTCATGCAGGTGGCCTTCAGCTATTCCATTGGCTGGGGAAGACCACCTGTCCTGTGTCCCTGCTCACAGTACTCCATACTCACTTTTGTCATCGTATTGCCTATAATATGCTGTGCTCCAGTGTCTCTCTTCTCCAATGCATGGTTAGGGCAGGGACTGGCAATTTTATTTCTGCGTCCCCAGCATGATGCCATGTACATAACAGGCTTCTGTGAGTTTCGGTATAGGATTAAAAACAAGCTCAAACATGGTATGTGGTTTTATAAAGCCAAACCTCTTTTGTAATTTCTACCAGATTCCAGTAAAGAGCTGGAAGAGTTGAGATCTGCATTCACTCGTGCTTTGGAATATCTGAAACAGGAGGTGGAAGAACGTAAGCATAGCTCCAACCTGCTGCTTTGTCCAGTTATATTTCCTGTTCTCATTTGATGTGCCTTTTCAGGCAAAGTCTCTTTGTCTCTGAATTACTTTCTAATTTTGACTAACTCTATTCTTAAAGGTTTCAATGAGAGTGGGGATCCAAGCTGCATGATCATGCAGAACTGGGCTAGGATTGAGGTAAATATTTTTGACATATCTGTCAGTTTCATCCACCTTTGTCTAATGTTGCTAAAGTTGAGTCAGAATGCCAGCTGATGGTCTAGGCTTTGTAAGGACTCACGTTCATATCTTTGTAAAATATTAGCTCCCACATAGAAGGTATTCAGCAAATGTCTGAATGCCAGGTATTCACTCATTTACTTCTCTCCCATCCTCAGTGTTTCATTCATGAGAGCATACCAGGTCTGTAGTATCATCTGCCAGGCACTTTACTAGGTGCTGGGAAAATGCTTTTGACAAGGACCCTGCACTAGTAAGGCTTTAATCTAGTGTGGAAGACAGACAATTTGACAAATAATTAGAGGATATAATGAGTTGAATGTTATTACTGGACCAGAGACCTCAAGGTAAGACAGAATCTGCTCTTGATCAGTTCAGAGAATTATAAAATTCTAATGTTTTATTCTAATGTTTTATTTAATCAGGTCAAAGAAACATTTGCTTCTAGGTGGGATTTTTATGTTGTAATCATTTTAAATATGAGGCAGCAGAGGCTCAGAAAGGTTAAGCAACGTGTCCAAGTCACTTAGTAAGTGGTGGAGCTGGCATTTGCTCCTAGATCAGACTTTCTTTACTGCCTCTTAAACATTTATAGTTGAGTTTGATAAAAATAAAAAGCAAATACCTGGCCAGTACTGTCTTAGCATGCAAGGGTTCTCACTCTTTGTTCTCAACAAAGGGGCATACTTGAGGCTTGTCACTGCAGAAAGGCTGAACTGGTTGTGCTGGGCCTGTTCCCATGGAGGGCAGCCTCGGGAATGTCCAGGGATTCATGTAAATAGGGGGTGGCTTTTTAGACACGTCTGAAGTGTGTTTTGTAATAGGTGTTGATATTGTAAGGTGCAGTCATTTCCTCACTGAGCTTTTTAATGAATCTTAGGCTCGACTGTGTAATAATATGCAGAAAGCGCGGGAGCTCTGGGATAGCATCATGACCAGAGGAAACGCCAAGTATGCCAACATGTGGCTTGAGTATTACAACCTGGAAAGGTAACAGCCTGGGTGGGGAAGGCAGTGGTTCATCAGGAGTAACGGTCTTCAGTCCTGGCTGACCTCTGCTGGCTTGGGCTTGCTCTTTACAATGGGTCCCTTTCTTCTTCATCCTCTTTGATTAGTGGGCGGGGCTAGAGAATCAAACACAATATTTTGTGCCTGGGCTTTTATAGCTATGCATTTCTTTAAAAAAATTTTTTTGTTTTGTTTTTTGATTTTTGAACATGAGTGTTTTATTTGACTTTTTCAGAGGTATTTCTTTTTATTTACTTTGATATAAAAGTGTAAAATACTAACAAGCACAGAGGAAAAACCCCCAAATTACCTGCAGTTATGGACCCAGGCATAACCACCACTAATTAATGATTTGGGTATATTCTTTAAGACTTTTCTATGCTTAAATTTTAAAAAATGAAAATGCAATTATAATGTACATATTATAAACCTCTAAAATTATTTTAAATAAGATATACCTGGTAACATAAGATATAAAGACTATGACCAGCTTTTTAAAAAATTAATTTTATGTTAGTTTCAGGTGTACAGCACAATAGTTAGATGTTCATGTAATTTACAAAGTGATATCTCTGATTACTCTGGTACCCACCTGGCACTGTACACAGCCATTACAGTAATATTGACTATATTCCCTATGCTGCATTCCTCATTCCTATGACTGTTTTGTAACTACTATTTGTACTTCTTAACTCCTTCACCTTTTTTACCTAGTCCCCTAAACCCCCTCCCATCCAGTAGTTAACCAGTTTGTTCTCTGTATCTGAATCTGGTTTTGTTTTATTTTGTTCCTTGGATTTCACATATAAGTGAAATCATGTGGTATTTGTATGACCAATTTTTTTATTCAGTATATTTTAAACATAGAAAGTTTCTTAAAATCTCATCCCCAGAGATAACAACTTGCTGAAAATTCTTCTAGAACAGTGGTTCTCAAACTTTCTGATGTTTCAAGTCCTTTACACACTTTTATATATGTGAATTAATATTTATCATATTAGAAAGTAAAAATGGTGTTCCATGAAAAAACGAACTAGACTGCACCCCAAAGAGTTACTGTCTTTGCGACAACTGTTGTACTTCAGTATGCAGAAGTGCTTTATGTGGATAGTTCTGGAAGCTAATCTCCTCAGAAGCTAGAATTGTGGCAGAGCTTTTGATCCTGTGGCACTACCTGTGAGAAGACTGCCCTTCCTTTTGTGTGCTTTACCTAGTGACAGTACCTCTTTGTTTTCTGCCCTAGGGCACACGGTGACAGCCAACACTGCAGGAAAGCTCTGCACCGGGCGGTCCAGTGCACCAGTGACTACCCAGAGCATGTCTGTGAAGTGTTGCTCACCATGGAGAGGACAGAAGGTAGGGATCCTTGCCTCTTTACTCTGGCTTGGCGTCTATAAGGACAGACTGTTTATGGCTACAGCCCCTCAAGGGTGCACTGTGACTAGACTGTCATGTGGTACTCTATAGTGAGAGCAGGTCCTCTCAAATCTTCAGATACAAGGGGTATTCTCCGTCATAAAGCTCTAGCACAGGGTTCTCATAATTCTATGTGGTGGCCGTCCTATGCATTGTGGGGCCTTAAGCAGCATCCCTGTCCTTTCTCTACCCACTAGGCACCAGTAACAATCCTCCCTGCACCCATTCATAACAACCAAAAATGTCTCCAGAGGTTGCGGAATGTTCCCTTGGGGTCAGGATTATTCTATTTGAGAACTTCTGCTCAAGCACCATGTCACGTCCACTATAGGGGCACAGACAAGCAAGCATATGACTACCTGTGCTTTTGGTTATGTGTGTATCACTTGCCAAATTTCAGAGCCTTAACGTTGTTTCTAATAGGAAAATAGTGAATTTATACTTGGGCATTGGCCTGGATTTTGGGTGTAAAGCCTTCAGAATCTGAAATAAAACACCCAGGCAACAACAAATTAAAAAATACCCCGACAGTTATCATTTCAGGTCCTTTTAGAGTTCTTTGGTCTTAATATAAGTGTCTTGTACCTTTTGCATTAGAATGTTTTCATAATCTTTGCTAGGGAGAGCCTATAATAGGTCATGTTCTAGTTTTCAAGTCTCTTTTCTAAAAGAGAAGAGATACTTTAAACATACCTGGAAGTACTATTTAAATTCTAAAACTTTAAGCCTATATAATATAATCTTCTTAAAATGGGGAGCTGAGTCTAGTTCTTTTTGTCTGATGGGAGAGATCTCTTCTGGAGTGTGGATAAATTAAGAAAGTCTTACATCCTTCAGAAACCTAAAATATGAAAGTTTGCTTCTCTTTCTATCAAGGTACTTTAGAAGATTGGGATATAGCTGTTCAGAAAACTGAAACTCGATTAGCACGTGTTAATGAGCAGAGAATTAAGGTAATTATGCTATTTATTTGGAGTCTTAGAGAATCTCTGATAACTATTCCTTGTTTGATATATTTCTTGTCAAAACTGTTGAAATCTTCCTAAAAAGTGTCTTTTATATAGAGAATCTTACAAAATATTTGAATCAACATTTAAATCTATCCAGTATTACTTTTTTAGATTGGCTTAAAACTTTAGCCCACCAATACTTTTTTTACGTAGTAGGGGAATTTTGGCCCTGAAATATACTAGACAAGATGAAAAAGAATAAAAAGTAGTCTCAGCCCCGTGATTGGAATATGAACATCCCCAAGTTAAGTAGGGCCCCAGTTTGACAGGTTATTTTTTGGGTGGATAATTACTAGGAATACTGTAAAACATACTGTATACTTGAGAGACAGAATCCTAAGCTCAAAAAGCCCTGGCAAGGGAAAGTTGTGAGCGCTTCCTCTTGTTTTTCAGATCTCATCCTTTCACTTGGGTGATGAATTTCTAGTCTCTGTCCCCTTTCATCTCTCTACTTATCACAAAGCAGTAGAATTTATGTCATTGCTGTGTCCAGTGATATGTCATACTCCCAATTTTCCAGGCTGTGGAGAAAGAAGCCGCCCTCGCCCAGCAAGAAGAAGAAAAGGCTGAACACCGGAAGAGGGCCCGGGCCGAGAAGAAAGCATTGAAAAAGAAGAAAAAGACCAGAGGTGCAGACAAGCGCAAAGCAGATGAGGATGATGAGAAAGAGTGGGGTGATGATGAAGAAGGTAAAGTTTTCCAGAAATGTTATTTTGAGACACCTCAAACTTCCAGAGAAGTTGCAAAAACAGTACAAAGAACTTTTTTCTTGAACCATTTGAGAACAGATTGCTAGCATGATGCCCCATCACCCTTCCTGTCCCTGCCTGCCCCCATTCCCTGTGCCAGGCACCTGGGCTCCACTCCCTACAATGTCCTGTTTGCCACCACTGCCGCTGTGTGGTGCCCTCTTCGCCCTGCTCAGGCTCCCATACCCGCAGGTGTCCCTATTACTGCCCCATGTATGGACATCCCCTTTTTCCCCACTTAGGCTCCAGTATCCCATTCCACTGCTGCAGCCCTACTCTGTCTGCATGGACACCTGCCTTGCTTGCCCCGACCTGTGGTTTTGACTTGATAGAATTTTCCAACCAATGTTTCTGTCAACTCTGCAACTTCAGGAATGGGCAGGTGTGGGTCAGATTTATTTCAGCAAAGTCGGTCATGGTAAAGAATTGTCTCTAGACATTAAAGGACTCTGTGTTTTCCTAGTGCAAAGTTGTCAGCCAGAGGGAAATAGTAATGGAGTCATCATTAAGTTGATCTTTCTTGCACATCTTTTTGGGGCCTTCAGAAATGACTACCATAGCTCATTGTCCTTCAGAGCTCCCAGTTTAGCAGGGTAAGGCAAGTGTGACATGTGACTTCAGTGGTGTGTAATTAGGACTATGGGAGATGTAGGTGTGAATTATGGTGGGAGTCAAAGAAAGCACTAATGGGTCAGCTCCCTGCAAGGAAGTTTGTGGAGAATGATGCATGCATTTTGGCATCTGGGGAGTGACTGTCAAGTGAAAAAGAAGGGGGAAGCCAGACACAGCCAGTATCAGCAAAGTGTAAGGCAGAAAACAGACTGGTATTTTCTGTGAGCAGCAGATAACTAACTGGGTTTGAGCCCTGGTTCATGTTGGGGGCCAGGTGCAAGGGTGATAAGGCTGAAGCATCAGATAGGCCAGCTGGCTGGCCCCACTCAGGGATGCTCTTACATGCAGAATGCAGGGGTTAGATTTCATTGGGAAGCAACCAAGAATTGATGGAAGGGTCTGAAAGTAGGTGGCCAGTGCCATTTGGGTTTCGGTACTGTCCCTCTGGAGGCAGTGGGGAGAATGGGTTGGAATAGAATGTTGTTATACTCTCAAGACAGTAGTAGAAGTTTTTAGAAACTGGAGACAGTTTTAGTGCTTTCCAAAGTGTGGCCTACATGTGAAGCATACTTCAGACTCACAAGATGCTTGTTTAAATGCAAGGCCCTAAACCCCATCTTGCCCTTGCTAACCCAGGTTTCCTAGGAGAGGGGCCATCTGAACTTTGAGACCCCCTGACTTTTTACATAATTAAAAGTAGATAGCGAGGACTTACAGTATCAGTTCTACCTGACTTGGTCCACTTACCTGAATGTAATAGGGTCTAGAAAATAGTGGGACAAGCCAGGGGGCAAAAAAACCTTGTTAGAGGGTGTAGTGTGTTGTATTTTGGTGTGTGGAGAGAGGAGTGTTTATTGCTTGCAGTTATAGCAGACTAGCTATTTGTAGTGGGAAGGGCACGTATGTGGAACAGCTTACTACAGAGAAGACATACTTAATCGTTGCTGCTTTTCTTTTGACAAACTGTAGAGCAGCCTTCCAAACGCAGAAGGGTTGAGAACAGCGTTCCTCCAGCTGGAGAAGCACAAGACCTAGAAGCGGAAACGGGACTCTTTGGGAAAAGCACACCCATAGATGTCGATCCTCCCTCAAAGCAGAAAGAGAGGGCGGCTGTCTTGAAGAGGGATGTGCCAAAGGTGCCCCATGACAGCAGCAAGGACAGCATCACTGTCTTTGTCAGCAACCTGCCCTACAGCATGGAGGAGCCAGACGTGAAGCTCCGGCCGCTTTTTGAAGCCTGTGGGGAAGTAGTAGAGATCCGCCCCATCTTCAGCAACCGGGGCGATTTCCGAGGGTATTGCTACGTGGAGTTTAAAGAAGAAAAATCGGCTCTGCAGGCACTGGAGTTGGACCGGAAAAATGTAGAAGGGAGGCCAATGTTTGTTTCCCCCTGTGTGGATAAGAGCAAAAATCCCGATTTTAAGGTATGTTTGTGGAAAAAAGAGTTTCTGTTTTGAAGGGTTGTTATAGACAGACTGAATATTTTTTTTCGTGCAGCAACTAATATCTGCCCCTGTTAAGGACTAAATTTCCACATTATCTGAGGTCCATTCCAAGCTTGGTAATTGAGTTCTGACTCATGGCTTGGTCACTTCGAGTTTGCCTTAGTTGATAGGTGACCATAAAATTAGGAATTGTAATAATGGCTACTTTCCGTTGCATGTTAGGAATGACAAGGAACTGTGCTAAATGTTTTACAAATTGGTTCATTGGATCTTCATCCAAACTCTGAGAATAGCTACTTTCATTCTTGCCATTTTATAGAAGAGGAAGTGGAGGCTTCGAGAGGATAAGTGACTTGCCTGGGGTGACCCAGACACAGTTAACAATGCCCAGCACCCAGAGTTGGCTCTGTTGTGCCTGTCTGGGACTGGTTAGATTATGGTCTGTGTGCTGGATTGTGCCTTGAGTCGTTGATTTTTTCCCCCTCCTTTCTTTCTGTAGGTGTTTAGGTACAGCACTGCCCTGGAAAAACACAAGCTTTTTATCTCGGGTCTGCCTTTTTCCTGCACTAAAGAGGAACTGGAAGAGATCTGTAAGGCTCATGGCACTGTTAGGGACATCAGGCTGGTTACCAACCGGGCTGGCAAACCAAAGGTCAGCATCTGAGCAGATGGCATTTAGCCTTGAGGCTCGGAAAAACCTAGTTCTTTATTCAGGGAGTTTTTGGTTCTAGAGTGTGTTCCTAGTTTGTCTGCTAAGAAACAAATGATAAGTTAACAGGATAGGTACACTAGGTTGTACTTGCATTTGGAGCCAGATTAACCTGTTTTTAGCTAATTGCACTAAAAGGAATAAAGTGGGAAAAAAAAGCTACCACAAATTAGCAGGGTGGTGGGGGGCACATTGCAGAGCCCTAGCCATGGGGTTTTGGGGTGAGGGGCCGTCCTCTACAATCTTCTCCCTCTTGCCCAGACTCCTTTTCACTGCATCTCCCAGCCATTTCCTCAAGTTCTTCCACCAGGCTCACCATTATGTCCTCCCCTCTGGCCCCTTCTCAGCCTCTTGTTAAATCCTCTTTGTACCAAATTTTGAGTAATGTTGTTTAAGTATTAGTATGGGTTACCTCTTCCCCTCGCCCTGCCCTTATCCAGGTTAATCGAATGTTAAAGACTATGAAATAAGGGGAGGCTGAAGGCTGCTCTTGTGTCCAGGCTACCTCATCTGTTTGCTGGATTTATACTGGTCTTTTTTTTTTTTTTTTTTTTGTTGGCAGAGTAAGCACAAGATATACTGAACCTAAAAAAGTTATCCGAAGTTATAGTTAGTTACAGAAAAAGGGAAGAAGAAGAGTAGGGCAGGGAACTAAACCTATAGACAGATGGTAGCGATGGGGAAGGTCACCTATTAATAGGGTGCCTGCTCTGGCCTCCTGACCTGAAAGAGGAAGCTGCATTCAGCTCTGCAGTGCCTGACCTGGCTCTGGATCTGGTCTGTTTCAGGGCCTCGCTTATGTGGAGTATGAAAATGAATCCCAGGCATCGCAGGCTGTCATGAAGATGGATGGCATGACTATTAAAGAGAATGTCATCAAAGTGGCTATCAGCAATCCCCCTCAGAGGAAGGTTCCAGAGAAGCCAGAAGCAAAGAAAGGACCAGGTGGCCCTATGGTGCCGCGGCAGATATATGGAGCGTAAGTATGTGCACGCTAGCCAGTGCAGACTTTGCCTGGGCCAGCACCATGATGAATTTGTTTCCTCTTAGTACAGCACATTAGGACAGAAAGGGCCTGCTGTTCACCGTAGTCACCAGAGCAGGGTGTTCACCGTAGTCACCAGAGCAGGGTGATACAGAGTACAAGCCTAGAAGTGGAACCTTTCCTGATGTTCACCAATTTACACTTGTGATTTATTTAAGGTCAAATTTTCATCAGGCATTGATTACTTTAAAATCCTCTTTGCCAGGTGAATCCATGTTTAAAACAAAACTTGGCAACTGTATGCTTGCTGGGTAATGTACAGCTCTGGCTGTCATCACATAAAAGCTATGTCTTTATTTGATAGTGATGACAATGTGAAATTATGAGGTGATTTGGTGAGGTATGAAAGATTACAGCCATTTTTATCTACCCTATGGGGACCACATTGCACAAGTTTGGTCCTTGCCAAAATGGGGAAAAGGCTAAGTTAAAGTGATTTTTTACCTACTAGTCAAAGTCAAGGAGACTTCGGCATTGTCTTATCATTCTTATTTTTTACTTTTCACCTTTTAACTTTGATTTAAGACTATCCTGGTTTATTTTCACAAATAAAAGGGTCATAAATTGGTGCTTTGAAAGGGTACATTTAGCATTTGCTCTTCCAGGCGGGGGAAGGGAAGGACCCAGCTTTCTCTGCTGCCTCGTGCCCTGCAACGCCCAAGCAGTATGGCAGCTCAGGCGGAGAATGGCCCTGCCCAGAAGCCAGCAGTCACCACCTCAGCTGCCACTGAGGCTCCCAAGATGTCCAATGCTGATTTTGCCAAGTTGCTTCTGAGAAAGTGAACGGGACTCTAAGAGAAGAGAAATCCCTTACTTCATGCTGGCCAGGAAGCCCACCCGTCATCCAGCCGTACTCTGGGTATGGAAGGGCCTGGGGCAGTGCCTACACCTATGTAGTTTCCTCTGAGTTAGACAGAAAGGAAAATGGTGTCCAAGAAAGAGGCTTTAAGTGCTCCCTCATATTGAGGGCAACAGGAGGAAAACAGTCACTCCACAGGTTGGGCACAGGGTGTAGTTTCTCAGATTTTTTTTTTTTTTTTTTGTCTTTTAAGAGTGAGAAACGGAAGTGAAACTTGAGCACATTCTTTTGAGACCCACTTGTCCAAATGTTTTCGCCAACTCTGTCCCCTTTTTATAAGACAGTTCTCTTACACTCTGCATAGCACATATGCTCGTCACTTTTAATTTTTAAAAGACAAAAATGGCAGATGCTAGTAATTCACCGGAATGGCCTATTTTAGTAAAGGGATGGGGATGGGGAAGTCACAAAAAAAGTTGATGGATTTTTGTTCAAGGGGGCTGTGCGTTTTTATATTATGTATTTGTAAATGACATGTGTCAACCCCTTATGTTTCCTAAAAGCAAAATATTTGTGACATTTGTTTTATATAGGAATTCTGTGTGCCATCTGCTGTGGACCATTTTCTTTGCCTAGTGAGTAGTTGACTGTTCTTTGTCTAAATATTGCGTTTCAGCCCTTTGGTTTTGTTTAAATACCATGTCAAGTGCAAACTTAAATTTTCCCCATTTAGCTTTGTCTATTAAACTGAGGTTCTCTTAAAAACTTCTTGTGGAATGGTACTCAGCTATACATTCACATATGGCTGTTTTGAAATCGGTATACCTTGCTTTACCTAATAGATGTGTAAATAGAACTTTTCTAAGTCAAATTCTATTGTTGCCTTTAAATCTTTTCAGCTGTGATGTGTCTTCAGTTTTAAAACTTCAGTTTATCAGTTTGACCCTCTAGCTTTTAAGCTTTTTACCCCCTATTTATCAAATTGCTTTGAAAGTGACAGTTAATTCAGTAGGGAGAACTTCCCTTATAAAGATGCTCTGCAGAAAAGTGGGATTCTTTCAAATGTGATGGAAATCAACTCATTTATGTTTTGTAAGTTTTTGTGCATCATGCTTCACTACTTTTTTTTTACATTTTTTAATGGAAATTTAAAAAAGAATAATGAGATAAATTCCTTATGTGCCTACCATTAAATGTCAGCGTTTCTCACGTCATAGCCCATTTCCTTCATCTTTACCTCCACCTCCTTCCCCTCTTCCATACTATTTTGAGGGATACCCCAGATATCAGCACTTTTCAGTAATGTTGTAGTATGTGGCTCTAAGGGATAAGGACTTCAAAGGCCATAGTTTTAGCATTATTCCTGAAAACATTAATAGTAATTTCTGTTTTCTCGTTTCATAAATGTCAATTCCCCCTATAAGTTATTAGTTGATAATTGCTTAAGTCTTTTAATCTGTAGGTCCCCCCTCTACCTTGTCTTTCTCTTTTTTTGCACAAAAACAAAAATTTGTTTGGAGTAATCTGAATTAAATTCAAGCAGTGGCTATTTCTCACCTCATAAGCAGTCAGAAAAATCCATGTTCTCTAGAATGGCCACTCTCCTACTGAAGCCTGTTCTGTGGATGAGGATTTGGGACAGTTGGGGACTGACACTGAAGAGCCATGGATATTTATTTATCAATCGAGGTTCAGTGTTTTTACTCTTTGCTTGCTTCACATTTCACTATTTTATTTTCTTCTTGTTGGCCAGTCCTCTGACCTTACTTCATAGTCTCAAATGTTAACATAGGCTTGTGACAGAGCTGAGCCTTTTCAGACTTGAGCAGGACCCAGTTTTGGTTTGGGGTGTTGACTGTTCTGTAAGTGTATTTTCAGGAATGACTGGGTTTATGTGTTTTCCCCAGAAAATCATGAACTCATGGTAAGCAGAAACATGAAAAACTATTTCAGTTACTTGAGTCTTAGTGAAAAGTCAGTGATCTATTCCTTTCAACCTAGGTAGGCAGCTTACTCAACTAGTTATGTCTGGTGTTCCTGTTGAAAGTACTGTCTTAGATCTGTTTCACTGCCAGAATAATAATAGGGCTAAGGTTTTGAAAATAATCCCTTCTGCATCCTGACAAATGGATCATCTCTTGAATGAGACAGCAAAGTCTTAGGTATTTATTTAATAAAATACTTTATTAGAGTCAGTTATTTGTTAAAATAATATCCTTCACATATAACTAAAGTGCCAATTTCTATAGTACAAAGCAAGCACTGCTGTCAGGCCTCCCTGGTGTGCTTATAAAACCAAGACAATAGAAGAGTTAAGGTTTAAGAAATACCTTATGGCAGCATACAAGTATGAAAATATTTTCTATAAAGGTCTGAATAACTATCACTTGTGGCCATTTCATATACATTTACACTTATTTTCCTTAATCTTTCGGAAAACCACTCTGAGATTATATAATTAGATAACTGTAAACACTTGCTACATAAGAATAGTGACCTCATTACTATCAGATCTGAATTCTCAAACCAGAGGCATCACCCTGTATATATTCACCACCATTCAGATACTGACAAAGTACAGTACAGTGTTAGACATCATAGACTTTGTCCCTGGAAGAGGAACCCAAAGATTTCTGACCATTCTGACTCTTAAGTAGCAGCAGTTATATTGGCACCTGTGCCTTATATGATTGGAAAAGATTCTACTTCCACAGAATGACAACTTGGCCGTATTACATATAACATTCTATAAGTTGCTAGAAAAATAAGGCCACCCCAAAGCAATCTGTTCTGCTTCCCTGAGGGGATGCTGGACAGTACAGTGGCTGTGGGAAACCTTTCAGGTCAGTAAGTAGATAAAGCTGAACAACAAAAGGGACATGCCCTATTTCTGGTCAGAGATTTTCTGTGGTTCAGTGGAAACTGGTGCTCTAATTCATTGTCAAAAATGCTTATTTGGTGTTGATGTGGCATCTATTTTCTTAGATGTGTTCCTTAACGTTGACCTACAGAAGACGTTAAACTCAGAGGATGGTGGGTAAGGGCTGACTTGCCCACTTGGACAATATTTGATTTGCATTATGATTCAGTTGTTCTGTGAAACCCCAGAGAATTTTAGACTAAAACATCTGGTATGAGTTGTTGCAAATGAAATGAGAGAAACAGTGATAGAAAAAACTAGGTTGGCCACTCGCCTATTAAAATAGTCTTGATATGGAATAATAGCCTTTGGCACCAGAGTTTGCAAGCTGTGTGGCTCAAATACTCTTCCTTGAAATAAGCAGGGTATCAAACTAGAAATGTTTCAACATCCATATCTCAGAAGTTTGCTCTACTACTAAGAATTAGTTACAACACTAATCTCTTTGTAGGGGAACAAAATCCTCTAAGAAAGCAAACTCAGTCATTTCTCAAAACTGGACCAGGTTCTCCCCAGGAGTGCTGACTTCCCAGGTAGAGTCACAGAACCTCGGAGCCCGTTTCAAAGAAAGACATGGAGGAGTTAGTCCTTTGACTCTAGAGCTCATCCTACAGCTCTTGGCCTCTTCCTCACCTTAGTGCAAATTCTACTCCAGAAACTGTTCTGGTCACACAAGCCACACTGGTGCCCTCAAAGCCTGCTGGGACCACCACATGAAAAGTGGCCACCAGCACAGAGAGCAGGTATCATACAACATTTCCTAGCTCAAAAGAAAATAAATAACTTTGCTGAATTATAAGTTATCTTAGAGACAAGGCTTAATAATTTAGTTTTTTTCTTTAAAAAAAAACATTTGGAGGTAAAGAATATTTAAGTCCCTTATCTGTCTCCTTTTGCTTTGGGAGACGATAAGGTTTCTAGAAATGATCAGTTTGATTTTTTTTTTCTCCTCCTGGATGTTCCTTGTCACCAAGGGAGGATTTAAGGGGTTAAGGTTTCACAGGTAGTGTCTCCTTGAACCCAGAGTGGTTGGGTTTGGCCTCTGGCAGCGCCACTGGGTATTCTGTTGTGGCGAAGAGCAGGGTGTCCAGAGTGTTCTCTGTACACTTGGCAATGAAACGGATGAATGGCCTCACGTCGCCTTCGTTGGCGACTTCTAGTACGTGGTAATACTCAGATCTTTGCTCCTTAAGGATGGTGATGGGTGGGTAGCCTGCCTGCATCAGGATGAGGTTCATCAGCAGGCGTGAGGTCCTTCCATTGCCGTCGATGAAAGGGTGGATATAAACGAGTTTATAATGGGCCAAGGCTGCAAACTCAACAGGGTGCAGATTCATGGCGTCCTCTGAATTGAGCCACTGTATGAACTCCTGCATCTGCTTTTCCACATCTTGAGGATGGGGAGGGATATGGTGGCCCACAAGGACCTGTGTCGTCCGAAACCTGCCAGCTTCCACCGGATCCACATATCCCAGCACCCGTCGGTGGATCTCCAACATGTCGCTGATGGTGACAGACCCGATGCGGGAAACCAGTGTGGTGTTGACATACTTCATTGCTGCGTGCATGCCAATGACCTCGTTTTGCTCTTCTAGGCTTTTCCCCGGCACAGCATAGCGGGTCTCCAGGATGTGCCTGATTTCTGAGAGGGTGAGGGTGTTGCCCTCGATTGCAACTGTGTGATAGATGTGATGGTAGTATGTTTCCTCCATGACTCTTCGCAATGCTGAGTTGCCCTTGGGGATGGACATGACCTTCTTCACTTTGCTGTCAATGATGCTGAAGTACCTCTGGTCGATCTCTTCTACCAGTGGCAGCGTCCGATCCCGGTTGACCAGCGCTTTCTCATGGTAGGGCGAAATGGTCAACGCTCTGGTGTACAAGTAATCTGCCTGGATGATGTCCTTGTCTTCTTCTGAGAAGATGCCAAACTCATTCAGTGCATCCACAAAGTCTGGGTCCATCTTGAGGGCGTGCAAGAAGAGCTTGTGGGCTTTCCCCCGCTTGCCCTGGCGTTTCATTTCCAGGGCTTGGTTCAAAGCTGCTTTAGCTTCCAAGTTAGCAGCTAGAAAAGAGCCAAAGAAGCACTGTCAAGGAGGGCAGGCAGTGGCAAAGGATGTCCAGGTGAGCTGTCAACTGTGCTAGGCCCCCAGGGGAAAGCCTTGGGGGATCGTTCCAGCCATGCTGTTGTGCTCTTCCGTGTGCCTAGGACCACTACATTTATGGGTGTGTTTGTTCCCCACAGCCCCATGGGGTGGTAGTAGGCTGTTAATTGTTCACTTGTCCTCAGAGCCATTCTCTGTACCCTAGGAGATGTCACTTGATGCCCTGCCTTCTGACGGCCATGGTGAGTGTACTTATTCCTCTGTGCCTACAGCTCTCATCTCATGGCCCTTCCTGTATCTTCTCTGGCTCTTGGCTGTTCTGGTGATCTATCCATATGGTGCCTGTCCTGCCCCCGCCCCTGCCCCTGCCTCTGCCCCTGTCCCTGTAGGCCAGGCTGTGAGTAGCTCCCCACTGGTATTAGCCTCTGAGGCATTCCCATCTCTAGGCCTTTCTTTAATTCTTGTAACCTATTGCTTCTCAGCTGGACCCTACTCAACAACTAGTCTTCCTTTTGCCAGCCTCGCACTGAGTCAGTGTCAGCAACATGTAATGGACTGGTTTTAGTTCAAGTGTCCCAGGCTCTCTTACCCTCTAGTCTTGGCCTAGAGCCCTCTCCCCTTGTGCCTGTTGTTCCCTTGGTTCATTCCTCTTTACACTCAGGTCACAGCTTAGGCATCCCCTCTTCCAGGGAGCCACCTTGTTGTGTGCCTGCAGCCCCTTTTCTCCCTTATCACCACACTAGTGTCTCTCTGACACCTGTCAGCTTGCTTAGCTTGGGATCTCAGGGTAGACTTCTTCAAGACCCTGTGCCCTGCACACAGGACATTATAATTTACTGCATTACAAGTGTGGAGGAGAGTGACATCAGCATTGTGGCAGAGTGTAGACTTCATTGCTTCTCCTCTTAAGTTTACAAGTTGGACAGCTGTAACTCAACAAAAGATCCCCTGCTTAACACAAACACATCTGAAAGATCCATGCATTGGAACACCTGAAGATGGATGTCCTGGAATGAGTAGGGGAGGCGGGATGGGGTAAGGACAAAGATGAGGCTCAGCATCCACTGGCAACAATGGAGAAGTTGGGCTGCAGCCTTCACAGTACAGCCTGGATTGTAAAAGGGGCAAAACAGTTTCTCTCTGGTAAAAAAAGGTTTCTCTCTTCCCAGCTACCCATGGAGGCAAGGCCAGTTTAAATATGGCTAGGAAGTCTTAAACAGCACAGCCATGCCGGCAGCTTCTGCTGATGGTGGTGGAGGTAGGGGGAAGTGGAGCCGTGAGATCATGAACTTGCTTCTCCTACCCGAAATACCCCGGCAAAGCATAGGTGGGGGCGGGGAGGGGAAATGAAAACAACATATAAAAATTTTTGAAATACAGCAAAAGCAGAGCTAAGAGGGACATTTATAGCATTACAGGCCTACTGCAAGAAACAAAATTCACAATCTAAAGTCACACCTTAAAGCACTGGAAAAAACAAAGCCTGACGTTGGGTCAAAGGAAGGAAATAAAAATCAGAGCAGAAATAAATGAAACAGAAAAAAAGACAATAGAAAAAATGAATCAAAGAGCTTGTTCTTTGAAAAAATCGAAATTGACAAACCTCTGGCCAGACTTACTGAGGAAAAAAAACGACGCACAATCAGAAAGGAAAGACAAGAAGTTAAAATGGACACTTCAGAAACACAAAGGATTGTACGATAATACTAAGAAGGGCTATATGCTACCAGACTCAATAACCGAGAAGAAATGGACAAATTCTTAGAAATATACAACCTTTCTAAACTGAATTATAAAGAATTGGAAAACCTAAGAAGCATTTCTAGTAAGGAAATTGAAATAGTAATCAAAACATCCCCGAAAAACAAAAGTCCAGGGCCAGATGGCTTCATTTGTGAATTCTTCTAAACATTCAGAGAAGATTTAATATCAATTCTAAACCTCCAAAAAATAGAAAAGTAGGGAATACTTGGTAATTCATTTGACAAGGCCAACATTACCCTGATACCAAAACCAGGCAAGGACAACACAAAATCACAGGCCAATCTCTCTGATGAACATTAGATGTAAAAATCTTAAACCAGCAAATTGAATACAATGCATTAAAAGGATCATACATCAAGATCGAGTGGGGTTCATTCCAGGGATGCAAGGATGGTTCAACACTGCAAATCAATGTGATATACCACATTAACAGAGATAAAAATTATTAACAAATGCAGAAAAAGCATTTGACCAGTTATAAAATCCATTTATGATTAAAACACTCAACAAAATAGATGTAGAAGGAAAGCACTTCAACTTAATAAAAGGCCATATATACGACACACTCTCAGCTAATATACTCAATGTTGAAAAATAGATATCTTTTAAGATCAGTAACAAGACCAGGATACCCACTCTTGTCACTGTTCTTCAACACAGTACTGGAAGTCTTTGCCAGAGCAATTAGACCAGGAAAAGAAAGGGCATCCAAACTGAGAATGAAATAAAACTTACTATTCACAGATGATATGGTTTTATATACAGAAAACCGTAAAGACTCCACCAACAAACTAAGAAATAACAAAATTCAGTAAAGTTGTAGGAAACAAATCTGTTGTATTCCTATATAAGAATGAAACATCACAAAGGAAAACGAAGAAAACAATATTATTTACAATTGCAACAAAAGGATAAAATACCTAGGAGTAAACTTAACAAAGGAGGTGAAGGCTCTCTACATTGAAAATTACAAGACATTGTTGAAAGAAACTAAAGAGGACACAAAGAAATGTAAAGATGCTGAGTTCACAGATTGGAAGAATCAACATAGTTAAAATGCCCATATTTCCTAAAGTGATCAACATATTTAATGCAATCCCTATCAAACTCCTAATGTTTCTTTTTTGTTGTTGTTATTTATATATTTTTTTCTTTGCATGTTGGGGGTGGGAGAAGTCGAGAGTTGGTGCTTTGGAATGTGGGGAGCAGGAGGAAAAAGAAGCCAGAGGAGGACATTCACTCTTTTCTTCTTTCTCACCACTCCCCCCCAAAAAATCTTAAATTTGTATGGAACCACAAAAGACTCCAAATAGCCAGAGCAATCCCGAGGGAAAAAAAACAAAGCCAGAGGCATCACACTACCTGACTTCAGACTACATTATAGAGCTACAATAATCAAAACAGTATGGTATTAGCAGAGACACACACACACACACGATTAGAACAGAAATGAGGGCCCAGAAATAAACCCACACATATATGGGCAACTAATTTTCAACTAAGGAGCCAAAAACAATAGAGAAAAGAAAGGCTCTTCAATAAACGGCATTGGGAAAACTGGAAAGCCACATGCAAAAGAATGAAACTAGACTGCTGACAAAAATTAACTCAAAATTATTAAAGACTTGAATATAAGACCTGAAACAATAAAATACACAGAAGAAAACTCAGGCACTAAACTTATGAATCTTGGCCTCAGAGAAGTTTTTGTGAACTTGACCCCAAAGGCAATGGAAGTAAAAGCAAAAATAAATGAGATTACGTCAAACTAAAAAGCTTCTGCACAGCAAGAGGGACCATCAAAAAAAACAAAAAGGCAACCCACTGAATGGGAGAAGATATTTGAAAATGATACCTCTGAAAGGGGCCGATATCCAAACTATATAAAGAACTCTTACAACTCAACAACAAATCTGATTAAAAAATGGGCAGAGGACCTGAACTGACACTTTTCCAAGGACAACATATAGACGGCCAACAGATATGTGAAAAGATGCTCAACATCACTCGTTAAAAGGGAAATGCAAATCAAAATCTCCATGAGATATCACCTCACATCTGTTAGAATGGCTGTTATCAAGACAATATATAACAATCATTGGAGAGAATGTGGAGAAAATGGAACCCTCACACATTGCTGGAAGGAGTGTAAATTGGTGCAGCCACTAGGGAAAACAGTATGGAGGTCCCTCAAAAAATTAAAAATAAAGGTACTGTATGACCCAGCAACCCCTCTTCTGTGTATCTACTAGACAAATTTGAAAATTTTATTTGTAAAGACATATGTATCCCTATGTTAACTATGTTAAGTATTATTTACAATAGCCAATACATGTAAACAACGTAAATGTCCTTTGATGTATGATTGGATAAAGATGATGTGGTACTAATATACAATGGAATACTACTCAGCCATTAAAAGATGAAATATTGCCATTTGAGACCATGGATGGATCTTGAGAGCAAGCTAAGTGAAATAAGTCAAGATGTTAAAGGGCAAGAATCTTATGTGGGATATAAAGCAAAAAGCAACAAATGAACACTTAAAACAACTAAAAAAAGAAGCACACAGATACAACAGAATGGTGATTACCAGAGGAAGGTAATTGCGGGGAGGATGAAGAAGGTAAAAGGGGTTAAATATGTGGTGACGGAAGGAAACTAGACTTTGGGTTGTGAACACACAAGAGAGTATGTCATAAAGTTGTACACCTAAAATTTGTTATTAACTAATGATACCCCAATAAATTAAAAGTGTAAACAAATTATGAATAGATAAAATGTAGCATAATCCAAAAATAAAAGCATTGAGGACAGAGTCATTCTGTTTTACCTGGAGAGGCCTTGGTCTTGACCACCAGCAGTGCTGCATCCTTGGAGGTGACACTGAGTTCTGTGGATGGGCTGATAGCATGCTGTGCCCTGTCCAACTTGCTCCTGAGCAGATAGAAGCCTTTGAGCAAGGCCAAACACTGCTCTTCCATGGCCCCCAGCGGTAGCAGCAGGGCCAGCAGGGACCCCAGCACCATACTCAGCAGCATCACCCACAGGAAGCGGCCCCAGACTGAGACCCATTTTGGTTCAGTCGCTGCCATCACTGAAGCCATCAACATGAGTGTCATCTGGACTCAGGGGTGGGCCCCTTGCACATATCTATAGTCGTCTGAGAGAGTGCTGGATCTGCAAGGAACCAAGAATTGTAGGAGATGAAGTAGGGCAAGTAATATGTTTAGGATACGTTTCTGATTCCAGCTAGGGCTTGGAGACCCCCACACCTCTTAACTATGACCAGGAGGTAGGGGCAAGCAAGGAGTGGATATAAATGGGGAGGGGCAAGCCTGGAAGGATTTGGTGCCACCTCCAGAGTGGTGTGACTGAAAAGCAATGCCGCCACTGCCCAACAATTATTAAGCACTTAACTGTGCTCCGGGTTCTATGCTATGCACTAAAGATCTACACCTACTATCTCCTGCAGTCTTCAACAGGAATTGATGCTATCATCACCCCACCCTCCAGATGAGGAAACAGGTGAGGTGAAGTCCCTTGCCTGAAGTCACCCAACGAGCAAGTGACAGCCTTAAGACTTGAATTCAGGATCCCATGGCTCTAAAGTCTCCCGCTTCACCGCAAATTCTGTGCCCTCTGACACCAAACACTGGGTGTCTGGGGGCACAAATACCACACACACACACCCACCCCAGACTGGCTAAGGCAGTTTTAAGACTCATTCTTTGATAAGCATAAGCACAACTGTTTGGTGTCCTAATTTATTGCCATATGGATTGTTATCTCTTCTTGCCCTCTCCCTGATGCTGATCCCCTCTCTGGCCTTCTTTTCCTGGCCTGTCCAGCAGGATGCTGTCTAGAGTCCAGACAGTCCAAGCATCTCAAAAACTCAGGGTGTGGGCCAGAGTGGCTGACCACTTGCCTTCTGTGACAGTGTGCATGTGCTTGGGGCTGGCATTGAGAGTAGAGGGGCCGGGTATGTAAGCCCCATTGTGCTATCAGTAGTATTTATTGGGCAACTATGGTGTGCTGAGTACTGAGCTGAGTACTAGCATTATCTCACTTAACCCTCACTACCCCGAGAATGCAAGCTACTCCAGCTCCAAGAGAAACAACGCAGAGAGAGGATAAGTCAATTCCCAGAAGGCCCACAAACAAGTATCAGGAGACCCGTGCGTCTGAGTTCAGAGTGCCTGGGACTTCATGTCTACCTTGTAAGCAGTGCCTATGCACCTGCTCTGGGCAGCTCCTGGTGCTAGGCCACCAAGACCCAGAAACGGCTGATTAGGTTTCTGATAGCTCAGGACTGTGAGTCTAATGGGGGAGCCTGACACGTTGATACAGAAATAGCTTGGTACGCGCTCTAATGGGCGAGTGCTTGGTGTGCTTTGGTGGTACGGATGACGGTGTGCACCCAGGTGATTAGTCCAGGTGGTCTGGACGCGCCTCCCAAAGGACTGGCTCCCGGGCGAGGTTGGAGTTCGCGAGTGATGCAGGTGTGTGCCCAGGAGGAAGTAGTACGTTCTGGAAGGCGCGAATCTCACCCCTCATTAGAACAGGAAGAGGGAAACTGAGGCCCACAGAGGAAAGGGGATTAAAGTTACTCTGGGGAGCTGCCCCTTTCTGAACCCCGCCCTTGGGCTCGCTGCCCTGTCGCACCTACCCAGCTCGCTCCTTCCGAGACCCTCGGGTTCGACCCCTCCTCACCGCACACAGTTGCCAGACTCTGTGGCCGCCTTCCCCGCATTCGCAGGCTCCGCAGCGCCGGCTCCCAGGACCTCTTCCGTCACCTACTTCTAGCCCCGCCTTAGGCAACTCGCCATTGGTCGGTCCGCCATCGACATCTTGACTGATTGGCTTTCTGCACTGGTCCGCCCCTCGCATTTCCGGGTTCTTGCGTCGGCTTCGGCTTCCCGGGGTAAGACTCGCCGTGGGCCACTTTCATTGGTTAGCCTTTGCATTGGTCTTGGCCCGCAGCAGCCAATAAAAGACATGAGGGGCGGGACCTGGGCGACTGGCCAGAGTAGCAGGTGCGAAAAAGCCCCGGGCGGATGTGGTTTTGGGGTGCATAAGGTGCAGGCAGGGGAACTCGGAAACTCGCAGTTCTGGTCTCTTGGAGATGCTGCCCTTCTCACAGGTCTCATCAGGGCACATCTTTCCTGGCCTCAGTTTCCTTAGGTGTAAAATGAAGATGCTGATGGTTTGCATCTCTTTACCCTGTTAGTTTGACTTCACAGCGGGGTTCTCATTCTCCACCCTATGCTACCAGGGCTGCATTCTTTCTCCTTTCTCTCACCTTCTCTTTCTTCCTCCCTGACTTTTAAATTTGGATCCTTCAGAGAAGGGCCTGGCTGCTTCTTTTGGCTTCCCAGAGAAAGAGAGAAAATTTTATCTTTATGCAGAGAGCTGAAGTCTCTATCTTAATTCTCAAATATTGAACGAGATGTCCACAACGTGCGCATGAATGATAAGCATTAAAATATTATGTCAACCGGTGGTCTTTGGTGTCAATTCAGTGCCAACAGGAATCCCCAGTTTGGGCTGTGGTGAAGGGGGAGACTATTTAGTGAAAACAGCTTAATCACAAAACAGCATAACTCTGGAACTGTAAGCAACCCAAGAGAGGCATGCATCATCAGAGTGGCAGCTCGGCCCCAGTGTGGGAGCTCAGCTTCTGTCTGGTAAGCCAACTTTGGTGTTAACAGCTCAGCTCCTACCCTGCTGTAGAAGGCCTAGTGTGCTTCAAGACCTGACCTCCTTCATGACACACATTCTTCTTGGAAGCCATTTCCAGGTAGTGGTTGTGGGTGTCACCACTGGGGCCACAGAACCCTGGGTTCAAATCCCAGCTCTGACATTTGCAAACAGTACATTTTGCAGGTGACTTCACCTTGATTATTCTGTTTGCATTTCTGTAAGATGAGGTAATGTGATGACAGTACATCCTCATAGGGTTTTGTGTGAGGGCAAAATGAGATCCTATGTGTCCGGCACAGAACAAACACTTGATAAGCATCTGCTGTTGCAATTTTTCCCAGAAAATACTCCAAGTCATTGTTCTTTTATTTGTTATCTGCAGAAGGACCTGTCAGAGCTCCAACTACTGGGGGAGAGACCCCATTGCCATTTTGTAGGTCTCAGTCTGATTCCAGTTTAGGGAAGCCACTGACCTATAGCACAAAAGGAAATGTCCAGGTACAGGCCACCAGAGGTGTGCTGTCATGAAAGAGACCAAGGCGGGACATTGCGAGGTGAGGAACCAAACAGCTTTGGCCCTTGCTGGTGGGTTCCCTGTTTATAAGTTGTAACTAGTCCTCAATTTCTCCAAATCCACACGCTTGGCATGGAGAATGGCACATGGTAGATGCTTGAGAAATTTTGTTGACTTGAATAAGAAATATCTGAAGCAAGACCAATGATGGAGGATGGTGATTACTTCTGGGGCTTCTTGTTTCTGTCCTTTGAACAAAGGTCTTGAACATTGTTCTTTCAGAGTCCCCTGAATTTCTCTTCTAATGGTCTAAGCAGTAATATAAAAACCTTCTGCAGAGGAAGGCCTGCTGTGAAACCAGCTAATTATGGGGGATGGTTGGAGTAGAAAGCAGTGAAGCTTTGGGGTCAGACAGATATATGTTCAAATGCAGGGTCCACTGCTTACCAGCTGTGTGACCTCGAGTAGGTCACTTATCTCCCTGGACTAGATATGATAGGGTTTGTGAACCTCTGTCCCCTCCCAGGCATAAGGTGATGTAATCATCTACTTTTGAAGACCATATACCATATCTACTCCTTCTTGGAATGCCAGTGTAAACTCTTTAATGACTTTAGGCCATGGTAGCAAATCTAGAAGTTCACAAGAAATCTTAGTGAGTAAAAATGCTTGGGAATGAGATAATAGGGAGAGGTGGGAGTGTGGAGACTATGAGGCACCTGTTTTGTCCAAAGTGGGTAGTAGTTTCTCAGTTCTAGCCTACATTTATTATTCTGGGGTACAGTCCAAAAGTTGACAGCTTTTCCAATTTTTCAAAAGCAATTTCAGACCTAGATTTTAAAGTAAAATCTCCAGATTTTTAAACAGTTGGCATGTTTTCCTGCTGGCTACAGAGGGTTGCCAGTTCCCTGCTTAAAGGCTTTTAAAATGGGCAGGAGATGGTGGCAAGGCCACGCAGGAAAACACAAATGACTCTCAGCAAATGATTGCACCACTGCCTGTGGACACCAGGGGGCAGTAATTCACCTGGTATCACTTTCCCCATTTAATCCCCATTGTCAGGAGAGCACACTCAATTTTCTTTCTCTACTTTGCATTCCGCTGTGTTAAATGCATGAAAAATATGGTCCCTGAAGCGATATTGAAAAGTTGGCTTTCTCCGTCTTAAGTATACTGTATTGGGTAGAAATTGCCTCCCATGGAGAAATGGCCCATGGAGGAGTTTTCTAAAAGTTTACCTTGACACTTGACAAAGAACTGGAAAGTGGCTGCATGGGAAACGTGTCCATTATGCAAAACAAAACAACACAAAACAGCTTTCAAACACTTCTTGCTGGCAGAGTCAGATTTGATTGCTTAGGAAACACAAAACTCCCCAACTTGAGGCTATATTGCACTGGGATGGCTCCAGAATGACTCAACTTCATTTAAAAGAAAATATACCATATCAGTTCTCTCTCCTTTCACTCCCATGTTCCTCTCCTTTCCCAGCCTGCTTGGATATGTTTTTTTCTCTTAACTTAAAGCTGCATAAGAGGCCCCAGCAACCCTTCTCTCTGACTAATGGTTAATCCTCATGTCACATACCCAGTGGGGTCAGGCCCAGTTTCTGAGGCACCCCCCTGAGACAGAGTTTTGGGGACCTCGTGTGGGTATCCCTGAGTTGATGGCTTATGCTCTGGACTCAGGATACACATGTTATACAGTGTCAAATTGATTTTCACCAATCTGTTAACATTTCAGACATGCAAATAAGTGTTTTCAGAGCAAATTATTTGGGGAAGTGATATTTCTTACTTTCAAAAAATTAAACATAATTGCTTTTTTTTCTTGTTAAATAACCAACTATTTCTTTAAAGCAAGACAGGATCATTATAGATATAATAGAAGGCACAAATAAATAATAAGAAGAAAAATTACCCATGTACAACTGTGCTAGATATTTTCTATGCCATCTATTTTTAAATTATGAAATATTTTAGACATCCAGAACGCATAGCTAATACAATGGGTACCCATGTGCCTGCCACCCAGTTTGAGAAATACTAAATACTGTGTCATATTACCAATACACCAAAGCTCTTGGGCATCCTCTCCCCTTATTACATTCCCTTCCCTCCTTCCCAGAGGTAACAGCCAACTTGAAGTTGATGCCTATTATACCCATGCATGGTCTTTTGCTTTTACCCATATGTATATATTCCTAAATAATGTATAAAAATGTTCTGCATATTTTCACACATTATATATACTCTGTGTATCCTTCTGCATTTTTTGTTGGTTTAGCATTATATTTTAGAGATTTATATACATGTTGATACACAGTTCTGGTTCATTAATTTTACACTGCTGTGTAGTATTCCATTTACAGTTAATTTCTCATTTACCTATCGATGGGCTTTTGGATAATCTCCAATCATTTTCTATTATAAACAGCACTGCAATAAAATTCCCATCTGATTTTTTGGCACATGTGTAGCAGTTTCTCTAGGTCAGAGTTTGTCAAAGAATCATCTCAGGAAATTTTAAAAAAACACCCATAGTTGGGCCCACTCCAGACCAATACAGTTCTCCAACCTTTTTGATCCTCTTGTATCTTGGCTATAAGTGGAAATGATTGTACCTGTCACATTATCTCATTATTAGTAGTGATATTTATTAAGCATTTAATGTGTACTAAATAATTTATATGTATTATTTTATTGGATGTTTATAACCATGCAATGAAGTAGAGATCATTAAACCCACTATATGGAAGGTAAAAATTAGCAACAGAGAAGTTAGGTTATTAACCTGAGGTCATACAGCAAGCAAGAGGCAAAGCCACGCTTTACAACCAGCCTTTCTGGCTCAAAACATATGATTTTAACCACTATTAGACCCTACGATTTCAGAGCTAGGAAGTTATACTTTAATTCCTCAATTTGGGAGATGGGAAAACTGAGGTGGATGGAAAGCAAGGTCAGAGCCAGGACAGCAATCCAGGTCTCTTGACTCCCTATTCATCAACACATCATTTTCTAATTTAAAAGTACTTTGGGGAAGGAAGTGAGGAGCAAGGAGGGAAAAATCTTAATAAAGC
This sequence comes from Macroglossus sobrinus, assembly GCA_004027375.1. Classification (NCBI taxonomy): domain Eukaryota; kingdom Metazoa; phylum Chordata; class Mammalia; order Chiroptera; family Pteropodidae; genus Macroglossus; species Macroglossus sobrinus. The sequence continues at coordinate 308,468 of PVKZ01000434.1, read as the reverse complement.
CATCTTTTCTTCTCTGGCTATGCTAGGGGTATCTGAATTTACTCTGTATCAATTATCCATGCTGTATATTAAATATAACCCCCCTTCCCACTTTAGCAGCTTAACCCAACAACAAACATAGTTCATGAGTGTTGAGAATCTGGGAGCAGCTTAGCCAGATCCATCTGATCCCAGGTCTCTTCTGACATTGCAGTCATGCTGGGTCATGGGGCTAGGGGAGCACTTATCTGAAGCTTTGGTGGGGGTGAGGACCCATTTCCAAGGTGGCTCACTCATGTGGTTGGCAAGTTGTAGCTAACTGGTCACAGGATGCTTCAGTTCTACTCCATGCAGGTTGCTCCATAGGGCTGCTTGAGTGTCCTCACAACATGGCCGTCAGCTTCCCCCAACATGAGTGACCCAAGAGCAGAATGTCTTTTATGACCTTGCTTCAAAAGTCACGTACTGTCACCTCTGCTGAATGCTATGGGTCACAACATAGACCAACCTTGGTACGGTGTGGGAGGGGACTATCTATGGTTCACAAGGAGGTGAAAGTCATTGGGAACTGTCTTGGAGCCTGCTACCCTATACCCACTGTGCCTGGCCCTCCTCAGTTCCAACAGTTCTGCCCAACAGCCTGGCAGCACGGACTTCAGGTCCCTTTGGCATTGTGTGGTTGAGAGGCAGGGAGCTTCTGCCGGTATGAGACTTACCTGTGAGAATAGTGGGCTCCCAGTTGCTGCCTGCCTTTCTCCTAGCTGTTTAATGAAAGCTTTCAGGTCATGTTGACATGGAGACTGGCTCAGGTGCTTAAGATGCCATCCTAGATCACAGCCTCTAAAAGATAACTAACACCCTCTCTTCTACCTGCATGGTGAGGGTGACTCAGGGTGATCATTTGGCCAGCATGGAGTGCAGCAGACCCAGAGAAGCCACTGTCTGCATCCTTCCCCCTCTCAGATTTCCCAGCTCTACCTAACTGTAGGTTGTCCCTTCCTGCAGCGTCCATCAGCAAGGCAGACAGGGTGTGGAGGCTCTGTGCAGAGAGGCTGCTGTTCACCCTGGGTCCAAATTGCAGTCCCTTTGGCTGCACCCCAAAAGCTCTCAGTGGAGCTTTCTGTTGCCATAGTAACATGGAGAGAAGAAAATTAACATGGGTGCTTGGCTAGCCAAGAAAGGCAAGCTTTTAATAGGCATTTTTGCCTTTTAGATAGATAAGAATTCCTAGGAAGGCTTCAGATGAACATCAAAGGGTCTCTTTTTAGGTGCTGAGGAAATGTTCTTTAAAAAATTATTGTGAAACCTAATCAGAAAGATGGCAGTGGATCTGGAGTTCTTAGAGGAACTGGAATATAAGTTTAGAGCTAAGGCAACTTTTTTTTTGTTTGGTAGTAACGCTTTCTTGAGATATAATTCGCATAATGCACAATTAATTCATTTAAAGTGTACACTTCAGTGATTTTTAGTACATTCACAGAATTGTGAAACCATTACCACAACCAATTTTAGAACGTTTTTGTCACCCCCGCAAAAAGAAACTCCATGCCCTTTAGCAATCATTCCCCATTTCTCCACCACTGACCTCCCTCAGCCCCTGGCAAATCTATTTTCTGTCTGAATAGATTTCTCTGTTCTGGACATTTCCTATAAATGGAATCATACAACAGGTGATCCTTTGTGACTGGCTTCTTTCCGTGCTTTAATTCTTTGCTTCCTTAAGGTTCTCCGTAGTTTCTCTAACAAAAGTGTCTCCAGTCTCTCTGAGAACAATTCATTGGCTAGAGGTGCAGCTGTCACATTAGACTGTGGGCTGGAGATGAATGGAAGTGAGCAGGTTCCTCCAATGCCACCAACACTGACCTTCCCTCTTCCATTTTAGCCTTCTGAGCTGCTCAGAGACAGAAGTGGGGAAAGTAGCCCCTTTGGAGCATGGCTGGACAGGTGTCATGCCAGCATGAGCAGACCTGCTTTTCACAGCTCCCTTTTTTCTGAAGCTGGGGTGGGGGAATTATGATCAGAACTATCAAGTGCCTACCAAGTGCCAGGCAGCAGAATAGGAGCAGCACATGTGTTAAGACTATCTCATTGCTATAGAAATTTTCTTTCTTTCTTTCTTTCTTTCTTTCTTTCTTTCTTTCTTTCTTTCTTTCTTTCTTTCTTTCTTTCTTTCTTTCTTTCTTTCTTTCTTTCTTTCTTTCTTTCTTTTTCTTTCTTTCTTTCTTTCTTTCTTTCTTTCTCTTTTTTTAATGAGATTCACTGAAAAGCCATCTCTTCTATTTCATGAAGATGTTTGCTGAGGCTATAACTGGGTTAGTTTTCTGTTTTTCAGCCATAAATCATGCATGTAGAAATAACCTCACTTTTCAGCATGTTAGTCTATATATTTTGCTTGCTTGTTTATTTATTTTATTTATATTATTTTATTATGGTAAAATACACATTACACAAAATTTACCTTCTTAACCATTTTTAAGTGTACAGGTCAGTGGTATTACATACATTCACATTGTTGTGCTGCCATCACCACTATCCATCCCCATAACTCTTTTCATTTCCCAAACTGAAACTGTACTCATTAAACAGGAACTTCCCATTCTATCCTCCCTAAGCCTGAGAAAACACCATTCTACTTTCTGTCTGTGTGATTCTGACTACTATAAATGGAACCATACAATATTTTTCTCTTTGTGACTGGCTTATTATACTTAGCATAATGTCCTCGGGGGCCATCCATGTGGTAGCATGTGTCAGAATTTCCTTTCTTTTTAAAGGTTTAATAACATTCCTAGTGTTCACTTTTAACATGTCCTATGTATAGTTGAGAGGCCAGGTTAATATAATTTAAACATTTTACTATTTTAGAGCAGTTTTAAGTTCACAGCAAAGTTGAATGGAAGGTACAGAGATATCCCATATACCTCCTGCCCACACATGCACAGCCTCCCCCATTATCAACATCCTCCACCAGCACAGTACATTTGTTACAATGAATGAACCTACACTGACATATTATTATTACCCCAAGTTCATGGTTTATGTTAGGGTTCGCTCTTGGTGTTTTACATTCGATGGGTTTAGACAAAAGTTTAATGACAAATATCCACTGTTACAGTATCACGCAGAGTATTTGCACTGTCCTCTGTGCTTTGTTTATTTATCCCTCCCACCCCCAAACCCCTGGCAACCACTGATCTTTTAACTGTCTCCATAGTTTTGCCTTTCCCAAAATGTCATATAGTTGGAATCATACAGGATATAGCCTTTTTAGATTGGCTTCTTTTACTTAATAATATGTATTTAAGGTTCCTTCTTGTCTTTTCATGGCTTGATAACTCATTTCTTTTTAGTGCTGGATAATATTCCATTATCTGGAATGTACCACAGTTTATTTATCCATTCACCTACTGAAGGACATCTTGGTTGCTTCCAAGTTTTGGCCATTATGAATAACACTGCTGTAAATATCTGTGTGCAGATTTTTGTGTAGACATAAGTGTTCAGTTACTTTGGATAAATACCCAGGAGAATGATTGCTGGATCCCATGGTAAGAGTATGTTTAGTTTTGTAAGAAACCACCAAACTGTCTTCCAAAGTTGTACCATTTTGCATTCCCACTGGCAATGAATGAAAATTCCTGTTGCTCCATGTCCCCACCAGCATTTGCTGTTGTCGGTGTTCTGGATTTTGGCCATTTTAGTAGGTGTGTAGTGGTATCTATTTGTTATTTTAATTTGCATTTCCATGATGACATATTATATAGAGCCTGATATAATTTTCCCATTGACAAGTGTCTAGTGGGTTAGTTGAAAAAATTGCTTGGAGCACAGAAACTAAAAATTTTATATCCTAGACTGATTAGGTTCTTATTGAATCTCACAGATTTCATTTATAAAAGCCTTCACTGTGGCTCCCCCTCACCATTTTTGGCATGGTTTTCTTGTGGGGCGGGGCTAGGGGGGTGTTGACCATCCACATCCCTGAGTTCTCCCAAATGAAAACCAGGAGTCAACAGAGAGAAACTGCCAGGTGAGAGTTGCTCCTGCCACATCACCTGTAGAAAAGTTAGTTGTTCAACATTTCCCTTTACATGGATGCATTTAATTATGCGGGGAGTGGAGTGTTAAATCTCATGTGTTAGTACTTATGGCTTTCAGCAGGGTGGGAATTAAGAGGCTCTATTGGAATCAGAATGAAGGGCAAATGATAGTTTCCAGTGTGCTTGGAAGAGAAAGAGGTGACCTCAGATAATGGGGAAAGAGCCTCTTAACAGTGATGCTCAATATTTCCTGTAGCTCTTTGAGAAGTAGCTGAAAGTCCCAATAATAGTAACAGTAACAATAATAATAATAATAACAATAATAGCATTTGTGCAGGGATGATCTCATAAATCTCTTTTGCATGCATTATCCTACTGGGTTGTCACAATAATAACCCCATGGAGTGTGTGTGTGTGTGTGTGTGTGTGTGTGTGTGTGTGCATGCACGTGTGCACGCACGCGCAGACATGGGTGCACCCTGTCTCAGTGTACCATGCAGATACTGTTTCCATTTTAGAGTGGAAGAAACAGAACCAGGAGGTGACATAATCTCCTCAGGGTCCCATGGGATTTGCCTCCTGACTTCAAGGCCTACTTATTGTTTATTTGCTTTTTCTATGGTACAAACTCCCAGTGGGTGATGGGGATATACACTTTAGAAATGACAAGAGGCAGTGGTTAGGGTTGGCAAATTATGGCTTGTGGGCCAAATCTGGCCTGCCACCTGTTTTTGTAAATAAAGCTATGCCCGTTTGTTTACATATTGTCTCTGTCTGCTTTAGTTTACAACGGCAGAGTTGGGTAATTGCAGTAGGGACTGTATGGTCCACAAAAACTAAAATATTTACTGTTGGGCTCTTTATGGAAATTTGCTGATCTCTGGTAGGGCTTTGAGGCCAGACTGTGTGGTTGGAAACCCACGTCTGCCACTGAGCCATTGTGTGACCTTTGGCAAGTTCCTTAGCTCTCTCTGCCTTAGTGTTCTCATCTGTGAAACAGGAATGATCACGGTGGTTACCAAGCGGATTATGGGAGGAGTGAGTGAGCTCTTGGCATGCAGTTTATGAGAGATGTTATTACTCTTCTGGACAGCTGGCCTCCCTGCATTTGGAAACGAAAATGTTCTGAGCTGCTTTCCTGGCCAGGGTGCTGGCAGGCTTACACACTGGTCACTGACATGGTCACAGACCTTTCAATCGAGACTCGGTTCTGGTGGGGCTGGGGAATTAGCTATGGGTTATCGACAGATGTTCCCTGTAGTGGAAGCCTGGTCATTTTCATAGGCCCCCAGATCGGCTGCTATGTGAATGGGGGGTCTTGGCCCCCTCGCTTAAGGAAGGATATAAAATAGGTTGAACCCTCTTCAACCCTAAAACATAAGCAAGAGGAAATTGCACAATTTCTTGGTGAGATTTTCAAAGAGGGGGTATAAGCCATGTGAAAAGTGAATTTTGGTAGCTGGTGACAGAGAGCCAGTGTTAGTCTGAAACGAACCACCTGATGTATAACTTTGGCTCAGTCTGTTGATAAAAACACCAGATCTGAAGACTGACCTGGGTTCATGTCTGAACTCTGTCATGTCTCAGCTATGTGACCTCGGGCAAATGACTCCATCTCCCCAAGTCTCAGTTTTTTTAGCTGTAAAATGGGGCTAACAATAATACCATTCACCCATTTGTGCATCATCTGTTTTATTATTAACTTAACATTTTTCTTTAAATCGACTTTTAATTAATTAATTAATTAATTAATTTGAAACCAACTTTTATACATAGAATTTCATTCTAAGGCAGTGATGTTAGTGTCATTACAAGTGCAGAGTGTTTTTTCCTAATATATATCATAGCTGTTTTCAAAAAATGTTTGTCCCACAAGAAATTAAGCTTTACAGGGACAGTGATTTTCATGTATTTCATTTGCTGGTATATCCCCAGCCCAGTTCCTGGCACATAATAGATGCTTAATAAATGTTTGTTGAAATAATAAATGAATGAATGAATGAATGAACAGACTGCCTGAAATCATCCTCCATGTTTTGGGAAACATTGAGACAATTTGCAGTGGTGTGCTTTGCTCCTGGCCTGCGATAAGCATTTGATAAATGTTTGGCATTACGATTTTTAGCTTGGACAGAGGAATGTGGCAACCTCAGGTTAGAAGACCTCCTGCTCCCCTTAGCTCCCCCAGCAGTCATCCTCCCACCTCTTTGGTTCCAGGTGAGGGGACCCAAATCTGTGAGCTGGAGACATCTTTTGGCTACTTCTGAGTGCTTGGTCCAGATGGCTGGACTGAGCTGAACCTTAACAGTTGGAAAGAAACCGTGGGGTCTAGAGAAAGATGTTCACGGTACGTGGGGGCTCAGAGTACCAAACAGCCATATCGGTTCTTAGCCATTATTTGTTATCGCCACAGGCATTTTTGTGAAGGAGATAGCAGACATTTGGGCACAGAGCTGCTTCCAGATGTCTGCCATAAATGCTCTGCACTTGCTGAGTTTCCAGGAACATAAAGCCCGCTGTCAATGGACTTGCCCAGAGCCTGTATTTGCTGCATTTTTATTCTTGTTTAGTTATTACATTAAGTCTCCTGTGATTACAGAGCCGACAGCTGGTAAGGATTTGCATATGGCATGAAATTAAGTTAGTTCATTTTAATGTCTAAACTGAGCAGGGTGTGAATTTGTCTGGTGAAAACACCGTTTCCCTTATCTTCATTTGCACATCTGCTTTCGGCCTCCCGATGTCTTGAAGTCTTACTTCTCCCCACTTTACCCAGAGAGGACAGGGGGTAGGCTCCCCACTGAAGAATTTCAGAAGGGAATTTGCACTTGGGGCTTATAATATTCTTTTAGGATTCAGGAAGAATGAAGACTTAAGGGCTTCTGTGAAGAGACTAGTGTTGTAGCCCCCAGCTTTGTCTCTTTTTTGCTGTGTTGCCTTGGGTAAGTCACTTACCCTGTCTTGGCTTCAATTTCCTCACTTGTCAAATGAGGAATTGGAAGTAGGTGAATGTTCATCTATAGGAGTGCCATCTATAGGAGTAGGACAATTTTTTTATTTGTGGAATGGAGTGATAGGGTATAGCATCCCTGGTCTTTGGACATCGATATGCCAGCATCCACTGAATCACTGCCAACCAGATAAACTTCCACACACTTCCTAATGCCTCTGTAGTTATCACCGTCAGTGATGAAAATAAATGCTCCAGCTCCCTGCCTCTGACCTAATCACCCCTAATATGGGAACTGCACTATCCCCCCAGCTCCCTGGTGATTGAATGAATGCTACTCCCTGTGCAGAGCATTCCCTAATAAACCACTTTTACACAAATTTTTAGGGACTGCTCCCAACCTAAGGCAGCTTTGGGGTAGGGGTTGGGAACACTGATGACCTCTGAACTAGATGACATCACTGATTTATTCATTCGACAAATCTTTGGTGTCTAATATATGCCAGGGCCAGGGCTGGGTATACAGCCATGAACATGGTATGGATCTGGCATAGTAAGGGTGACAGGCACTAATGAGTAAAACTCAGAGGATGTCCTATGATGACAACAAACAAGAGTGCTTTATTGAGGGAGAATAAACACAGTGACAGGCTTTATGTTGGATGACTGGAGGAAGGGAGGGCTTCTACGAAGAGGGGACATTTATGCTGGTACCTCAAGGATGAAAAGGAGTGAGTCAGCCAGGTCAAGAGCAGGGAAAGGAGCTTGTCAGGTGAAGGAATATAATGTGCACAGGCCCTGAGGAGGAGAAGGGCACGGCACGTTGGAGAACTGAATGAGAGCTGGATGGAAGTGAAGTGCAGGCAGAGTGAGGGGAGGAAGGCATGAGGTGAGGCAGGGGACAGATCTTGAGGGACTTGTAGATGGTGGTGAAGAATTTGGATTTTATTCTCAGGGTGATGGAAGTCATTGGAGCATTTTAAGCAGGAGAAACATGATTTAATTTCATCTGAAAAGGATAACCCTGAGTCCTGGAACCTTCAGCACTTCCTTTTCGTTGCCCCACCCCACAAGCGATTTCTGCTTAACTCGGAACTCTTTGGGTTGCAAATGACAAATTCTCGGCCAAACTAGCTAAAGCTCCAGAGTGTTTTACTGACTTGAGTATCTGGGAAAGATAGGACTGGCAGGATTGGCAGGTACGATTGAAGCCAAGGATCAAGTAATGTCCTTGGGGCTCTCTCTCCATTTCTTGGCTTGGCTGCTTTTAATGTGTTGATGTCATTCTTCCAGGTTTCTTTTGAGCGGCAGGAACATGTGGCTTGCAAACCTATGTGTTTATCCTTCCAGCACTGCAACCCCAGGGACAACATATAGTCTTTTCTATGGCTCTGGTGGGACATTCCCGGGAAAGAATTTTGATTGGTCCTGCTTGAGTAGTATGTGTATCCCTGAACCAGCCTAGCCTTAGGGATTGGAGTTTCTAATTGACTGCACGTGTTGTCATGGAAGGTGTGACTGACAGCTACTAGAAGCTCATAGAATAGAGGGCAGTTCCCAAGGAGAGAGCATCTTGGAAAGGCCAAGCCCACAGTGTCCCCTACAGTCCCTCCCAGGGTTACTCTTAAGCATAAAAGCCTTATGAAAACTCAGAGGGCTTTTGTGCTTGTTGTAGGGGAAGCGGACGGGAAAAATCTTAAGACTACAGCTCATTCCGCAGCAGTCCAAGAAAATGAGAGAAAATTGGGTGGAAGAGGTGACAGTATCAGACAAAGAAGTCTGTTCAGGAGAAGAAAAAGAGTGACACAGCTGCAGAGCTATAATTCTCGTCACTCAATCTGATGTGACACCTGGACCTCATTATAGGAGAGAGGTCCTGCCGTTTGGTGGAGAGGAGAAGCCATTAGTAGGGCGTGGGTTTTTTAGTTGAGTGAATACACAGCCCCTCCATGGCAGGGGCCTTGCTTGTGGGAGGTGACATCTTTATGACAAGCCATTGGAGAGAGGTAAGGCCAACCTGGAACTGCACAGCCAGCCCCTGCCTCAAAGCAAATCAGTGTAGTGGGCCAGGTTGCTCTGACCCATGACGGGCCATCATTCCTATTCTAGCTATGGCCATACAGTACAGCTTTCAGCCAACCCTGCTCGGGGCTTCTCTGATACTCTCTGGGGAACCAGCTTGCAACCTCCACATGCACCACCTGGACATGCCAGGGAGTCTGTCCCCCATGGGTAGTCCTTGACCAGTGGGAGGCAGGAGCTGATGGAGCAGTGTGTCCTCTTTTCTTCCCCTAGAAGGATGGTTCTGAGCTGCATTTCATGGGGCTGCTCCAGAGATCCTGTGAGAGTGAGCGGCTCATCAGAGGAGGTGGTGGTCAGTTTGATAATGCATCCTTGTGTTGGTTCTTCCGCCTTCTCCATGTACTCCCCCGCCCCTCAGTCCTGCCCCTGAGATCACGGTCCTAAATCAACTACCCATGTGAAAGACATTGCTTTTGGTGAAATCACTTCCAATTTTCACTACTGTATTAGTCAGGATGGTCCAGAGAAACAAAACCAGAATCATGGTATAACAGATCTCCCGCTCGCTCGCTCTCTCTCCCCCTCTCTCCCTATCTCTCTCTCTCTCTCTGCCTATCTATCTATCTATCTATCTATCTATCTATCTATCTATCTATCTAGTTACTATCTGTCATCTATCTATCTGTCTGTCTGTCTGTCTATCTATCTATCTATATATCTATCTATCATCTTTCATGAAGAATTGGCTCAGTTATGGAGGCTGAGATGTCTCATGATTTGCCATCTATAGGCTGGAGACCCAGAAGAGCAGATGGTGCAATTCAGCCTGAGTCTAAAAGCCTGAGAACCAGGGGAGCTGATGGTAAAGTGGTTCAAAGCAGGAGATAAGATGAGATGTCTCAGCTCAATCAGAGGCAGAAAAAAAGGGCCAATTTTCCCTTCCTCTGCCTTTTGTTCTATTTAGGCCCTCAACAGATTGGATGGTGCCCACTCATATTGGGGAGGGCCATCTTCTTACTAGGTCCCCCATCCAAAAGCTAATCTCATTAGGAAACACCCTCACAGATATACCCAGAAATTATGTCTAATCTGAATACCCATGGCCAGTCAATTGGACATCTAAAATCCATCACAACTCTAATGAACAGGGCTGCAATGAACATCCTAGTACCTAAAATGTTTTAGACTGTGCAAATAGTTCAGGGGAATAAGTTCTCTGTAGGGTAATGGCTGGGATGAAGGGTCTGCCCATTTATCAGTCTGGATTGCCAAGCCATCCTCCAAAGCAACTGTAGCAATTTGCATTCCAGAGCTTCCCTGATGCTGAGTATTATTAACTTTTAAGATTTTTGACAAGTGAATGAAGGGAAAAGCGGACTTTACAGTTTTAATTGATAAATCTTTGATTATTAGTTGAGAAGCCATTTGCATATTTCTGAAATTGTCTGTTTATGTCTTTTCCTCAGTATTTTTTGTTGGGTTTCTGAAATTTTTCTTATGAATTATAAAAACTCTTTAAAAAGCAATCTCTTTGTCTGTCATGTGTGTTGCAGATAGTTTTTCTTAATTTGTTATTTTCCATTATGTTTTATTTATTTATTTTTGCTCTATAGGGGTTTAAGTTTTAAATGATCATAAAATATTCTTTGACGCTGTCTTCTAGGATGTTTATAGCTTCACCATTTTAAAAAATATTTCAACTGGAATTTATTTTTGATAGTATTTTATTCAACCCTCACAATAGCCCAATAGCTTTGTTGCCATTTGGGTGGAACACCTGGGTTTTTGTACCAATTTATTGAAGGAGAGATAGAAGTCCTGTGAGGTCAAGAGATTTGCCTCAGGTTATTTGATGAGTTGAGAACTTGAACTTGGATAATGGAGCCTCAGTTAGTGTCTGAATCTGAGGACTCTGAGTCTGGGGTCTGTGCATTGCATTTGGATTCTTTAAACCCTCCCTAGATGACTTAATAACCAAACTGCTATTCTAGAAGAGAGAAAGGAGACCCAACAGGTTTCCTGAGGACTTCTGAAATGCCTCACTTCCCTTCTCAGCATGATTCCTTCTCTTGTCACCCACTCTCTTTCTTGGTCTATTCCCATCTTAAATCTTTCTGTGGATGTCTGCAGTGTTTCTGCTCTTGCCCTCCCTACAACTTTCTTCTGTGCGCCCGAAGTTGTAGGGCTTAGAACATTCATTGCAGTGTTGTTTATGAATGTTGGAAACTCAAAATATTCCCCAGGTTCAACAGTAAGAATCCTGTGAAACAAGTGATGGTGGAGCTATAGGCCTGAATATCAAACGTCATCAAAATGCTATGTAAATGTTACTCACAGGATGTGTTCACTGTGTATTGAGAAGCACAGGGCTCTCACCCATGAATGCCTGTGGGACACAGCATGTGGGTGAGGGAAGCAGCCCGAGTTGGTGCGCAGCAAGTGGAGGCCCTGTGCCTCCCTGCCAGGGGCAGCCATGATCCACTTCGAGATGATTTTACCCTGTGACTATGACTATTAGGTATGACCCAATCGTCCTGCTTTTTTCGAGAAGCCAGAAATCTGCCTTTTAACGTGAACTCTCTGGAATTTGACATTTTGGCAACTGAATAGATCTGAAAAACATTATTTGGACTAAACAAAACACATCTGCAGGTTGGATCCTGCCAGAAGCAGTTGGTTTATGACCTCTAGTTACAACAGCTCTGATGATGATGATGGTGATGATGGTGATAGCAAATATCATTACAGAATTTTGTGGATATCAGGGTCTATTCTGAGTGATTTATATGCATTAACTCATTTAATCCTCTAAGGTAGACATTAATATCATCACCATTTTTCAGATGAGGAAACTAAGGCACAGAGAGGTAAAGTTATTTGCTTCAAGTCACACAGCTAGTAAGTGTGACATCAAGATTCACATCCTGGCAGTCTGGCTTTAAAGCCCACATTCCTAACGCCTCTTCTACATGCCACTTACTCCATATATGAGATGGCCTTATTTTTGTTTAAACACAGGTACACAGTTGTGCTGGAGATACCCCAATATGTTGACTGCTTATTTTATTTTTGAGTAATCTTTTTATAAAAATCTGCATTGAACCGTTTTTGTACACTGAATATGTATATTATGTAACAATACATAAGTCAAAAAAGGCGAAGGGGCCTTATTCTTTTCTCCTCATCTCTTGCTATTCCCACTCTTACTCCCAGCTGTCCCCAAAGCTCTGCCTGGCTCCCACTGTACCAGGAGCCAAGGTGGAAAACCAGCCTTGTAGGGCAAGTGTCTTCAAGGGGATTTGGTCTTGGGTTGGGTTTCCCAGAAGAAAACTCTGAGAAAAAGATCTATGTGTCCCAGGGGAGATAAGTAAGGGGGTGGGAGAGGCAGGATGGGGAAAGGGAGGAAGCCAAACAAGGCACAATTTCAGCAAAGTCCTGTGGAGAGTAGCCTAGCCTGGTCCTGTGTGTGTGTGTGTGTGTGTGGGGGGGTGCCTGGAATGTGTCACATCCCAGAGTTATTCGTGTCTTGGAAAGGGAGCTGGCTTTCATAAACATGCACCTGACAGTCTTTAATGAAGGGCTGCCTGGGAGAAATGTTCAGACACTTCTGGCCCTTTACAAGTGCCAGCAAAGAGTCTCCAGCAGTGGAGGGCAGTGCTCCAAAGAAGAGTCACGGGGACTGCTAGTGGAGGTGAATGTGCGCAGAGGCTGCACAGAGGCTGCAGTGAAGCCGAGTGGATCTGGGTGGAGCACCGATTTTGTTCAGGACAGCCCTAGTTTAAGGTGGGTGATGCTGAGATGTCCTGGAAAGAGTACTCTCGAAATCCGGGACTGACTTGGTGTTCTCGCTGTGTGACCTTGGATAAGTCTCTCAACCTCTCTGAGCCCCAGTCTTCTCATTTGAGAAGTGGAGGCAAAGATTTGTCCCCCTGCCCCAGGGCCTGTAAATTGTAAAATAATACACATGTGTAAGGTGTTTACTTTTCTCTGGGTTGGGGATTTATCCATGTCATGTCTTTGTTCTATATGTTAAATTGAATGGGGTTGTGTATTGTATTAGTCAGCTTGGTGTCTATAACAAAATATCACAGATGGGGGCTGAAAGAGCAGAGTTTTATTTACTCAGTCTGGAGACTGGAAGTCTTAGATCAAGATGCCAGCAGGTTGGTTTCTGTTGATAACCCTCTTCTTGCTTTGCAGATAGCAGCTTTTAGCTGTGTCCTCAACATGGCCTTTCCTCTGAGCACACATTGGAAGGGAGAAAGAGGGGAGGGGGAGGGAGTGAATAGTTTTTCTTATAAGGACCCAGTCCTATCTGATTAGGGCCCCACACTTATGACCTCGTTTAACCTTAATAACCTAATTAAAGGCCCTGTCTTCAAATACAGTCATATTGGGGGTTATGGCTTCAACATATGAATTTGCGAAGAACAAAATTCAGTCCATAAAATGTATGTAAAATGCTTGCATAATGCATATCAGATGCTCCAGAAATGTCGATTTCTCCCCCCTCCCTCCTTCTTCCCTTTACCCTCCCTCCCTTCTCCTCTTCCTTCTAACTGGTGTTACATTCCCAGCCCTGTTCTGAGATGAGAAGCAAAGTGGTAAACAAGACAGAGTTCCAGCCTTCATTTCCTCTGAAAATATCTGACCTCTCACTCATGACGACATAAAATCATTAAGTTCAAGATTGGGCTTAAAATCTCCAAAATGCAGTGTTTGCAATCAGAGCAGATACACCCAAGCCTACAGTCAGGTAGGGCCCAGAATGTGATTAAAATTTTTTTAAAAATAGTGCCTAACTTGAAAACATAATTTTACTTCAAAATGCTTATTTCTAGATTCTCCTGGAATAATTACTTGAGCCGGTGGCCCTGGGTCTGCATTCTTGTGAGGCTTCTGTTGGCTTGAGCTGTGTGGCCCCAAGCCACCCCTGGGGAGACAGGGGGAGTGGTTTCTGGTTCACACCATCCCTGCCTGGTCTGGTTCTGTAATTACTACCTGCCTGTCTCATGTAGATATCAAGATTTACAACTGCTGGTTGTAAATACGATCAATAAATATGACTGATTGAAGAGTTTGACTTTGATCCTAATTTTCCCCAGGGTCGGTAGAATCTTATTTTCTATTCTTTTTCTATGGGCTTTAGATCATTGAATGTGGGGTGGGGTTTGGAGGGAGGGTGGGGCTGGTGGGAATTGGATATCATTATTGTGGTAGGCTGGTTGTACTGAGGAGCCCAGTGATGTCCTTCCTGAATCCATGCCCTTTGTCCTATAACTCCTAGCCCCTTCTAATCTGGTCTTGACCACGTGACTTTTTTTGACTAATGGGATATTAGCGTAAAATGCAAGAAGAGGCTGGAAAAAGTGCTTGCACATTTCTACTTGCTCTATTGGAATTCAGCAACCACCATTAGAATGTACCTGGGCTAGCCATAAAACATATTCACACCAGACCAAAAGACACAAGCACATGAGAGACATGTTGTTCAACTAAGGCCATCAACCAATAGCTAACAGCCAGCTGACCAACAGACATGTGCGTGAACTCAGCGGAGGCCAGAAAATTGCTGGCCAACCTGTAGCCTTGTGAGCAGGAATGAAAATAGTGTTATTTTAAGTCATTGAGTTTTGGAGTCATTTATTACACAGAGTTATTGTAACAGCAGGTAACTGATCAATTTACATTCTGTAGAGACTCCCTTCCTCCTTCCTTCCTAGTCTCCTTCCCTTTCTCTTCAGCTGAGCATCTACTATGTGCCAGGGATACAATGGTGAACAACACTAGATATGGTCCTTTGCCTTTAAGGCTGTTTACAGTATTGCTCTATTTCTATCAACCACCTTGAATGAATGAACTTCAATAAGAAGGTGACATTTCATGGTTAGAACAACACATCCTGCTTTAGGCTGATCGGGGATGGGTTTCTTTCCCACGGAGTGCTTTGTTTCAACTTCGCTTTCCCATCTTAATTGTCCCAGCAGCCACTGCAAAGATCCTCCCTGGTAAAAACAGTTCTTCCCAGTAATAGAAATCCTTTCAAAATGATGTGTATAGCTGGGATGTTCTTAAGTAATTTACGTAAAAAGTGAGTGATTCCTTCTATGTTTTTATAAGGTAGGGAGAGTTTTATGTACTGTAAAGTTCAATATATTGTGATAAATTATTTGATCTGAGGTCTATGCAGAAAAGCATGGCATTTCTGTGAGTTTTTGGAAATACACTGTAAATGAAAGTGGTGGTTTATTTCTTGGCTGCGCGTTTTCTCTAATAATGTAAAGAGATGTTCAACAACCATTTCTTAAGGGCAAAACATGATGTTCTCAGCACACAGAAAGAGTGACTAGAGCTTGCTGGATTCTTTGTGCTCTTAAAGGAAGGAGGGTATAGAGCCTGTGTCCTGGTCAGATTGTGGTACTCAGGCTTCTAGCTGGCCTACCTGATTTCAGGTGACTTAGGGATGTTGACACCATCAGATACTGGGTTTTTTCCACCTTCCTCTTCCCTTTTGATGTCATTCTCAAAGTTGTGTCAGCTCTGCTTTCAGCCTCCTATAGGCAAATTCCTCTGTAAAAGTTGAGAGGCTAGTCACGGTCCCATTCCTAGCCTCAGTTTTCCCATTTGTATCATGTTACCCGATGATAATTCACACCTCTCTAGCTGCATCGCTCTACCAATAAGCCTAGCTGTCATTTCTTCTTTGGGTTTATGCTTTTTATAGATGCATCTTGGACATAGAGACAGTGAGGAGTGGGTCCTCAGTGATGGCATTTCAGGAAGTGGAAGGTCATTTGATTTGGTGTGTGTTTGGAGGATGCTGAAAGTGGTGTAGCTAGATGCTTTCATTGCTGGCATGTAAAAGAAGGAACTCTAAACTGGATATGAGTCCTGGTTTGGTCACTGTACTGTGTGGCCTTAGGAAAGTCAAGTCTGCTCTTTGGCCTCAGTTTCTTTCTCTGTGTAATGAGTTGGCTCTTTCAGCTCTGACACCTGGGATTTATTGAGGCCAGTTATATCCCTGCCTATGTGTGTGAGAAAGGATTTTTCTCTAGTTCTCCGTCTTCATCTTGGGAATAGAATTTAGAATATGTGAGTCAGAATTCTTTTGACTGACAGCCTTAGAAACTCAGTTCAAATTGGCTGAAGCAAGGTTATTTGCTATGTCAAGGGATTGAAAAATTCAGACATGGCTAGATCCAGGCATCCAACAGAAGGCCTTGCACCTCAGTCTGTGTCTCTCATTTCTGCTTTCTCCTAGGTTGACATACACTTTTAAGCAGGCTTTACCTACACAGTGGTGAAGATGACCACCAGCAATACCAGACTTTTATCTTACTAGTATAGTAACCCTGATAGAAAGGTAGAGCTATTTCCTCAGACAGCCTAGCAAAAGTCTCATGGCTGAATTTCATTGGCTTAGCTTGAGTCATGTGCCCACCACTGAGCCACTCTGATTGGCTAGATCTGTGTTATGTACTCACCTTGGAGCTAGAGACAAGGTCAGCCCATCTAAACACCACCAAGTGAGAGAGACAGAGGTTCCCCATAGGGTAATAAAGTCCTGAAGCAAGGAAAGGGGGGAATGGATGCTGAGTAGACCTAAGCTACAGATGCCAACTGCCAGCGCCAGGCTGGAATCTTATAGATGGATTCTGAGAGGCTACTTTGCATTTTTGATGCCTGGAGTCTTGGGATATCAGAGCTAGATGAAAGCTCAGGCACTATGCAGCTTGATCTCCTTCTTCCCAAACATGTATTTCACAGATGAGAATACTGAGGCTGGAGGAGATGGTACCATTTGCCAAAAGTCCAAGTATGGAACATCTAGATTCTTCACGGCCTCAGAGGGTGGGTATCACCATTCCAGCCAATCTCTATATCTCTGACTGGCTCATACCCAGCATCCTGTGGTAGACTTCTTACCCAACAACAGCCTTTTCAAGCTTGTAGCATCCTACCACAGATTATCTCCCACCCATTGCTCAAATGTGGTCCATAGGCCAGCAGCATTATCATTGCCCAGAGCTGAATAGAAATGCAGAATTCCAGGTCCTGTCTCAGAATCACTGTATTAGGATCTGCGTGTGATAAGGTCCCTGGTGAACGTGTGCAACAGGTTTCTGGGTATCTGTGAGAGGCTCCTCTATTGCATCTGGATGCCTGTCAGCCCTGAAAAGGGCTCTCTCCTCTTATGAACTTGCAAAGGAGGAGGACATTGTAGATGGTTGTGTGCTGTAGAATGTGCTAGAAGGTCTTCCTTGAACCTGACCTAGCTCCTTCCTGCTGCTGCTAAGGCATAGTTACCATCATACTGGCCTTCCAACCATCAGCACCAATGGTGCGAAAGGAGGTCAGGGGTCAGGTCCTGGAACTTTTGTCAGCTGCATGAGTTGGGTAGTTCCTTTTCTGGGCTTCATTTTCCTCTTCCATTAAACAAAGTGAGCAATCCTTGCTTTGCTTTTCTCATAGACCCAAACAAAGTAAGGGTCATGGGAGATCAAGGGTAAGGATGTGCAATGAGAAGCCTGAAGCACCATATAAATCCACAGCCACATTTCTTTACCCTGTAATGTGTGTAAAGTTGCTTCTGAGATTCTCCTCTAGCTTTCCTCTTGAACTGCACTCAGCAGCAGACTGGCTGGGTCCATGTCACTGTTATTGATAAGGCCACAAAGAGTCCAGGCCATTAGGAAGAGTTCTACTAAACATTAATTACATTGCTCAAGTGACATCTAGTGGAAGTGGAACATGGCTTCTTCCCTGGGCATAGGAACAATTTCTGGGAAACAGGAAACCACATGGTGTTTTATCAGTTTATGGTTATTGGTTTAGGTGGGTGAGTTTACGAGGCTCTGAAGTCTGAGCACTGGGAAATTAAATGTCATGCATTTTGACTTCGTCCTAATCGTGTCGCCAGCTATGAGATTTATGGGGCCGTAAAGTTTTGAACACATTGCAGGCTTGAGGCCCACGTCCTTGATAAGAGGCATCCTCCTCCAGGAGCTTGGGGGCTCAGCAATTCGTTTGTTCAGTAAACACATGCCAGGCACTTACTGTGTGCTGGGCGCTGGGGGCATGGTGGCGAGCAGTGCAGACATGGGATCTGCCCTCTTGCTGCCTGCAGCTTCCTAAGGAGATAGCCATTGCCAAGGGACTTAACAAATAAATACAATATTGCAAACTGTGCTTAAGGGAGTGAAGAAGAGGTTCAAGATGATATGAAAAAGTAGAATGGGTTGAATGGGAGCTCCTAGAAAGATACGTCCATGTCCTAACCCTTGGAACATGTGAATGTGACCTTATTTAGAAAATAAGGTCTTTAAAGACCTTGAGATGAGAGCATCCTGGATTATTCAGGTGGATCCTAAGTCCAATGACAAGTATCTATGTAAGAGAGAAGATGAGAAGGACATATGAAAATAGAGACAGAGAGTGGAGTGATGCAGGCACAAGCTAAAAGACTCCTGGAGCCACCAAAAGCTGTAAGAGGCAAGGAAGGATCCTCTCCTAGAGTATCCAGAGAGATTAGGGCCCTACTGACACCTTGATTTCAGACTTCTGCCCTCCAGAACTGTGAGAGAGTGAAGCTACCAGGTTTGTGGTAATTTGTTAATTTGTTACAGCAGCCCTAAGAAACTAATACAGGTATAATAACAATGTACAACCTCATCTGAGAAATCAAGGAAAGCTTCAGCAAGGAAGTGACTTTTGAGCTGGTAAATGTAGTTGGCAAAAGGAGCTGGGCTGGAGGAGAGGGTGAGGACAGGGAGGGGGAAGTGTTTTATGAAGAAACAGCATATGCAAAGGCACTGAGGTGGGGGAGTGACCTTGCTGCCTTCACAGCCCCTCTCAGCTTTCTGCTTTGGACTTTTCAGAGGCATCAGGTTCTCTCCTATCTCAAGACTTTTGTACTTGCTGTCCCCTCAGCCTGGGATGCTCTTTCTTCCAGCTCTTATGCATAGCTAGCCTTCTCTCATTCTTTAGTTCTCAGCTGAAATGACTTTTTGATGAAGCTTTTCATGATCTCCCTAACTAAACACATTCTCTCTCTCATTCTTTATCCCTTCACCAGTTTGTTCTCTTCATAGCATTAAAAATAATGGTAATGAGAGTATCTGAGATTGATATAGCCCTCACTATGTCCTAAGCACTGTGCTATCTGCTTTATATGTATTGTCTCATTTAGTCTTCACAAGAATCAAATAGGACAGATGTTATTTTGAGGGGAGTTTAAATCCCCATTTTAGGGAAGGAAAACTGAATCATAGAGAGGTTAGGTTACCTGATAGTAAGAGGGAGAGTTTGGATTTGAACCCAAGCAACCTGACACATGTTCAGCCAATACTTGGTGGCTACCTCTTTTTTTTCTGGACTTCAATAGGGCCCTGAGCCCTCCTGGGAGCAGTGTTTCCATGCCCTCCCTCTTGGGCTCAGCAGATCCATAATAAATTTCTGGAGTGCATGTCTGTAAAGATATTTCCATCTGCTACATCTCTTCCTGCCAGCCGGGCCGGGAGATTGATTTGTAATTTCCATTCCCTACATAAAATTGAGCAAAGAGAAGTCCACATATTCATTCATTTATTCATTCATTCATTCATTTGATGTTAATTGGGTGCCTACTGTTGTGCCAGGCACTGTTCTAGGCTCTTGGGGCATGGACAAACAAGGCAGGCAAGGCCTCTTCTCTCAAGGAGGTTATGACCAAAAGGAAGAGAGGTGCAATGGAACGTGAAATGAGGGGAGGAGGGTGGGTGTTTTGGAAGCAGAGCAGCTTGTGGCCAAGGATGGGACAGAATCTGGACAATTTGCAAGGGCTGAGTGCTCCGTCTGGTTGGAGGCATGGGTGCGAGGGTAGGGAGTGCAGGAGTGGGATCACAGAGGTGTGGGGGTTTGGCCTTAAATGCGAACAGCTTAGACGTTATCTGTTGAAATGCATGGGTCCCTGAAAGGTTTCAAGTAAGGGTGATGGCAGGGCCTAACGGCACTTAAAAGCTCTCTCAGGGTGGTCTGAGGACTGATCATAAGGGATGGAGTGTAGGGGATGGTGCTGAGCTGTGTGTCCAGCACCTGCTAGATATAGCAAGGGACACAAAGAAATCGGAGCTTGGTGTCAACTCCAGAGACGCTATGGTCTTGCTGAGGAGACAAAACTTATCCGGAGTTCATAGTTGAGGCCTAAATAGTGTACTGAGATTCTGAAGCAATGAAGATCCTCATGGGCCAAGGAAATCAAGTCAAGGAGGGCTTCCCAGCAGAGGTGGCCCCGAAGGAAGGGCAGTGGTAGGCTTGTTGACAAATTGGGGAAGACACTGACATCAGGAGCCAAAGCAACACTCAAATGTAAAAACTCTTCATAATGTCGAGTGCCAACTGCATGCACTTTCACTCTCCCTTTCAATCCTCAAATGACCTTGTTAGTACCCCCATTTTACCCATGGGGAGTTTGAGGCTTAGCTAAGTCACATGAAGATATTAATTGACTGAACGGCATTGGCGCCCCCATGGATAATCCTGGCCCTTGGCTGCAGCTTCCCACCTCTGTCCTGTTCCTACACCAGAGAAGAACTCAGGAATTTCAGACCCTTGCTTCTGCTCAGGCTGCTGAAAATAAAAAGACTCCATTTTACTCTCTTTCTTCTAGGCCTGGAAAATTGCCCTTAAGGGGTGAAAATAGGCACTAACCAAGCCAGGAAAAGATTTCTTCTTCCTGTTTATCAGATGACTCCGCTACTAGTGTAAAATGATTTCACAATAAAAACATCAGGGTGGCCTATCCAACATATACTGCCTTTTCATAATTCTGAGAATTATAAAGTAAAATCTCAAATTGATCAAAGTTTAGGACTCACCATTTTGCCATTCTTGGTGTGGATGCCCAAGGGAATTGGGGATAGACCATGTACCAAATTGGGAAGGAGTGTGTCCCTGTGTGGCTTTTTTTTTTTTTTTTACTCCTGACATTAACTGTTTAAAGGCAGTTGACAGAAACAATCATTTGTCTCCCTTATTGATTCTGCAGCCTCCTGACCTTGGTCACAACCTGCCCCAGGAGGAGACAGGGCCAAAGGGGAGGACATGAGCTTCTGCTGCATGCAGGGGACCAGGGGAGTGTGGGGTGGCTGGTCTGGGGGCAGAAAAGTGGTTGTCTGTAGCATTTTCTGTCAGAAACAACCATCAGTGTTTGCTGTAGTGGTTGAATCTTGCAAGTGGAGACAAGGAGTGATGTCCTAGCTGAATGGATTGTGAGCAAGAAATAATCCTTGATTGTAATGAACTTTTTTGGGATTGATTGTTACTGCATCAGAACATGGCCTCTCCCACCTGCCACCTTTACTCTAGGTGAGGGGGCGGTGTCACGGGTAGGAAGCAAGCAAGGAGAACTTTGAGAAGGCTACTTCCTTTCTCAGAGTGAGAGATGATGGTGGCTGGGCTTGAGTCGTGTGGAGGCTGGGAGAAAGAAATGGACTCAATTACCTGTTGGAGCTAAAGAGGCTGTGACTTGTGAATGGATATAATGGATAAAGGAAAGAATAACTTATACAATTCTTATGTAGGCTTACCTGTGTCTTGACACTTAAAGAACTGTCAGATGCTGAAAGTTCCTCCCACAATTTGATACTGGAGAATCAAGTCCACTCATCTTCTCTCAAAAAATGGTCTCTGTTTTCATTTTTCAAAAAGAGAAGTTAGGGGCCTAGGCCTGCCTCTCCCATGACCAGGGTGCTTTCTGCTGTCAACCAATCATGGCAGGTGCTGGTCAGCTGGCCTCGCAGCAGGCCTTAGGGAAATGTCTTTGGCTTGATTATATCACCTGGCTGTCCCCAAAGATCTGAGGAAACAGACCTAAATCCCTCTGGCTTTGTGCCTCCTGCTCTCCCTTCCCCTACACCTTGCTTAAGTCACGGCTCAACCAGAAGATAGCTATTTAGAACAGCTGCTGTGAAAATGGGTTAGCTGGGGAATATCTTATTAGGGGAAGAATTGTGTCAGGAGACAAGAAAGAGAGAGAGAGATGCAATTTAGCACTGTATGTTCTTGTTAAAATAATTGTGCATCTTCATAAAGAAACAGCACTGTTTTAATGGGACAAAAGCAAGAAAAGCCCTGTGGATCATCCTGGGGACCAGAGGACAAGGGTAATATGGCAAAGGTCAGGTCAGTTTTGTGTGATTTGCTGCTTCCACTGGTTGCCTTTTCCTTGGAGAGCTCAGAAGCTGGGTGAGGCTTCTCTTTCCAGGGGGATGTGCCTAGTGTTTGTCCCAGTGTGTAAACCTGTGTAGTCCAATGTTGTCAATAGCCACATATGGTTATTTACCTTCAAGTCAATAAAAATGAAATAAAATGAAAACTCCAGTTTCTCAGCCACACCAGCCATGTTTTAAGTGCTCAGTAGCCACATGTGGCTAGTAGCTAGCGTACTGGACAACACAGATATAGACACTTCTGTATGGTAGGAAGTTCTGTTAGACAATGCTGGTCTCAGCTGTTGGGGAGACATAAAATGGAACATATTCAAACAAAAAAAGTTTTTTCTCTTTTCCTTCCTTCCTTCCTTCCTTCCTTCCTTCCTTCCTTCCTTCCCTCCCTCCCTCCCTCCTTCCTCTTCCTTCCTTCCTTCCTTCCTTCCTTCCTTCCTTCCTTCCTTCCTTCCTTCCTTTCTTCCTTCCTTCCTTCCTTCTTTCCTTCCTTCCTTCCTTCCTTCCCTCCTTCCTTCCTTTCTCTCTCTCTCTGTCTCTCTCTCTGTCTCTCTTTTTCTTTACTGGCTCCAGTGTAAGAATCTTATATGCTGTCTCCCAGTAAGTGGCAGAATGGGGGTTAGAGCCCAGACCTCATATGCCCCCGACCTTAACATGTAAGATGGACTCTCCAACGTTGTTATGAAGTGGCTCATTTTGCTCAATATTTTTTGAGCTAGCTGTGGAATTTATCCACTAACTCAGACAAGCAGTCAGTTGAAGGATGCTCTCTCATGGGTGTAGGCAGCCCGAATTCCAGGTACACCCTGGGGAGGCAGAGAAAGCTAGAGCTGGCATGGTGGTTGGAAGTTGGGGCAGGGTTCTCAATTTGGTAAGTATGGAGGATTGGGGAGAGTACCCAGAATGGCTGCTACAAGCAGCAAGAGAGTGGGGGATACTGCTTCTGTCACTTACTAGCTCTTTGGCCCCCACATTTGTCTTCTTGCTCCATCTAGTCTCTCTTCACAGTTGGGGAGTTCCCTTAAGATATGAATCTGATCATGAGGAGATTCCAGTTGTGTATTATTGGCAGAAATAGCACAGGAGTGATACTGTGTCCTCATTGAATCCTGTCAGGTAACATATGATTTCTGTTTGTCCCTGTACCGGTGATGTTCACTTCAAGCATGTGATTAAGGTGGTTTCTGCCAAGCTTCTCTGCTGTGAAGTTACTCTTTTCCTCTTTGTATAATACTTTGTTAGTACTTATTTTTGTGGAGAGTTTCTTTGAAACTATGTAAATATCATCATTGAACATTTACTTTACTCGTTTATTTATATAAGTATGAATTCATTCTTTGCTATTTTATTTAGTGGGTTACAATGCAATACTATTACAATTTATTTGAATGCTCAAATCCTGTCCTTTTTGGCTGGTGAGAGCCACTTCAAGTTGCCTTCCATGTCCTTTGATATGACCCCATTGTACTTTAAGCTCTTCCTTGCTATCTGGCACAAGATGTTCCAGGTTCATCTAGTACTTTCCCTGAGTCATCCCCGGAATCAATCATTTCTCAAAGGAGCCCTGATTCAACTTAGTGGAGGATATCTAGAAAAAATATGTTAGTGTTAGGTTTTTTTATTGCTATTGGGAGACCCTCAGTGAACAAAGCTAGGGGATATGTTTGTGTGTGTAGACATGTGTGTACATGCATACATGTGTGCATATGTGTCTACATGTGTGTACACACATATAGACATGTTTATATCTATTATATTTATATTTTTTCCCTATAGTTGAAAACCATAAAGAACAATGATACCTCTGATTCTAATCCTTCACCATAGAGTTCATTCTGGTGTTCTTTCTTTTTGTATTTGTAACTCTCCAATGGTGAGATATCTGGCTGCCATTATCAATATATTTAATTGTCTGATCAATGAAACAATCCTCCTATTACTGTTGCCCTCTCTACCTTGCATAGATGTCTTTATCACTCTGCCAGGGCTCTTATCCCATCTGGGCTGTACCCCTTGTATAGATATACTCATTCTTCTTGGGTTCTGATAGCAATTATTATTGTTATTTTTGTTGTTATTATCATTCTTGGTAGATTGATGGGGCAGTGGAATGGATGCTTCTCTCATTTAGATCATCTGCTTTTACCCAGCCAAAAAGGACAACCCTAAAGGGTCACAGGTGTGTTTTTGATATTCATAAGATACTTCTCTCCAGCCCCCTTTAAGAGGTCAAGGCAATTGAAAATACTTAATTATTACCCAAAGTTCAGAATTTGATGGCTGATTCCAAGTTCCAGGTCTTTTATTGTCTTTCACCTCCCCTGCAGAAATCTAAGAGAGGAAAAGTAAGTAGAAGCTGAAATGATTCCCCACTCACTTTCTATAAAGAGAAAAATTAGCTGCTCTAATAATCATGAATATTAATATATAGCCAATTTCACTCAATTAAAGTGATGATCTATAATTTTGCCTCAGAGCTTTATGGAGGCCATTTCAATGACTACTGAGTAAAAGTTGGGTGCTTTTCAAAAGTTCATGGGTTTGGCTTAACTCTCTCATCTCCATCACTGGCTTCCATGTCACATAGACCCCAAGTTCTCCCTTGACCAAATTGTTCAGTACTCAGAGTATAAACTTTTTCTGTTTTTAGGGTCCAGGATATATCATTGTCATGCTGAGTTTATGAAATTCTGCACAACTCACACTGATTCCCATTTTTCCACCTGAAAACTACCCACCCCTCTGATGCACAGTATCCCTGGGCTGTGTACTCAGTGACCATATTTGTTCAATGAAGTTCCACTTTTCCTGGCCAGAGCTGATTGGCCAAAGAGGAATTCCCTAGCCCCAGATGGGCCAATTAGAGACTTTTCCTTGGGAATTTGAGATTGAGACTAGGAAGGATGAGAGTGTCAGAGGGATGCCTTTGAGCAAAACCATAAAACTCAGGAGTTGTAGGCAGCTATCTTGTTTTCTGTCACATACACTGAGAGGACCATATGTAGAGAGAGAAATAGCTGAGGGGCAGATGTAAAGAGGAAGCAAGTGCCCTGAGAGCCTTCTGCCTGCTCATTCAGATCTCTCCTGAGTCCTGGCATGCCTCTGTCCTTGAAACACTTCTGTATCCTTATAACAGAGTCCTCTTTTATTTCTAACATTAGATTTAGAAGACTTCTGTTTCTTTTATCCAGAGGGTTCCAGCTAACCCAAGTGTCAATGGACAAGCCTCTATTCTTATTTGGGACCTGAGCGGGCATTCCTGCCAATCCTCACTGTCCACAGCAGGGCTGTCTTAACCAGAAGAAAGGTGCAGGCCAGGGAATGGAGTCCTAGCCTCTGGCTCTCAGGTTCTATTTCTATCTGTACATGGACAATTATGTTAAAAAAGAAAAAGTAAGATCAGTCCAGTGGAGGAAATCACTCACAAGGTTGTGAAGTTTTGATGCAAAATAGTGGGTTGCCTGACACATTATTTTTCAGCCAGTTGTTTGGGGTCCCTGCAGAAACAGCTGCTGTGTGTCAGTGGCTCCCTTTACTGTTTCCTAACAGGTCCTATTGCTCTCCAACCCCTTATCTTACACTATCCTTGTTAACATGCATTACTACATAACATTGTAATAAAATTTTTAGTTCATTGCTTATTGATTGTCTCTGTCAACTAGTACAGAGACCTTGTCTATCTTCACTACTATACCCCAGTATCTAAAATTGGGCCTGACACATAATAGATGGCCAACAAATGTTTTCAGAATGAAGAAATGAATGAATGAATGAATGAATCGATCAAACCTTTCTTTGGTAATCCCCACGCAGAGGCTAAGTCTAGTGACCAGAGGGGCCTGATGTCATTTTGTTTAACTTTCTTCCTGGTGCACAGAGGCCAGCCACACCCAGAGAAGGTGAGATGGAACTCAGCCTTTATATTGAGCACACCTGGATTTGAATTCCAGCTCTGCCACACTAGCTGTGTGCTCCCTGGGTGAATTACTAAGCCTCTTCAAGTTGTATTTCTTTGTCTTTGAATTGAGGATGATAATAGTTTGTATTTCACCTGATTGTTGTGCAAATTTAATGAACCAATAAATGTCAGTTTCTTAGCCCTGTAACCAGCATATGATATTTGCTCAATAAATGCATATAGCTCCATTAAGAGACATTGTACTCCATTGTTGAGCAGCACTGGTTCATTCATTCATTAGCACATGAACTAACTAGTTAATTCAGCCAACATGTATTGAGTATCTGTGTGCTAGATTCCAGGGATGTGAATATGGTGGTAGGATGATTTGCCTCTCCCAGGAAGAATTTGCAACATGGAAGAAAACTCTCAGAGATGACCCAGGGCATGATCATCTCATGTGCTCTTGAGGAGCCACCAGCACAGGTCCTTAGGGTAGGGTTTTGGAGTATGACCTAAAGCAGTGCTGAGTGGTCTGGACAAATCTTGGAGTTGGAAGATGTGGCTTATGGATCCAACTTTCTGTTTAAACTTGTCTTTCATGTATATTAGCTCATCTTCTCCACCTGGAAAAACGTGGGTGTGACACTAGATCATTTAGCTTCAAACCTTAGTGCACATCGGAATTATTTGGGGGTAATGTGTTAAAGCACATCTTTAGGGCTCTGCCTTGAAGAGAATTGTTCAGATGTCCAAAGGAATGGTGCTCCAAGTGATTCTGATGAAGGCCTTTAGGACACATTTTGAGGAACTGTGAACTAAATGATACTTGAAATTTCCTCTCAGTGGTTCTGGCACAACCTTAAACACAGTGCAGTCCCCACCTTCAGTACTCTGCTTCCTGTAGAAGTCGAGAAGTAGGTGCAGCTTCTTTGCTCAACCTTTAACCCTGTAGGGAGCTTTCCATGGTTCTGAAGTTAGTTCCAGGGCTCTGCGGAAATCCCCCCTGTTGCCATCGTCTGAGAGGCTGTGCCTTCACAAAGGGAGAGCAAACAAGGGTAAGGTCTCTCCTCCCGCCCTGAAGTTGTTCCAGCCTTTTCTCTGCTTGGTGAAAGAAGAAAAACATGTTCTTATTTCCATGCCAAGTTTCCAGTGCGCTGGTTTCCATGACAGCAGAGAGAAGGAATAAAAGCCAGGCTCTCACCTACACAAGAATTAAAAGCCACCCTCTTGGAAAACAAACAATGATTCCAGGAGAGTCCTGGAAATTGAAGAGTGTTGTTTTTTGATTTATCCAGCCATGTAGTATGGGCTCCAAAAAGGAGAAGGTGTGGGGGGCAGTGAGAGAGGGGGTGGTTTTGTAAGGTCTTTCATGGGGAGAAGGATATGTCATAACGATCATGGCAATGATAACATCTCACAAATCCACTGCACTTTAAAGTTTGTGACAGCCACATTAAACCTAAATACATCCTACATCCTGCGGATTCTACTCGGGAAGAAACGGGCACCTCAGGTGGAGATTCATACATTACTTTCATGCTGTCTCTTAGGACTTGGGGCTTCTCAAACCTGGCCAAGACTTTTCCAAGCACTGACTTTCCTCCTGCTCTTCCTCCTCAAAGTCTACTGGTCCTCTGTCCCATTCCCTCCCATCCCTGTCAACAATGACACACCTGAGAAACCAATCTGAGCTAGAGGTCAATACTGAGTTGAAGGGCAGTTATCTCAGGTCAAGTTTATTTCTGGAGGTAGTACCCTTATCTAAATCAGTGATTCGAATGGCAAGAGAACTGATACTTTGCTAGATTTGGAAGGAAAAATTTGAATACAGGTGCATCTCTCCATTCTGCTTGCATGAAGGCTGCTCTCATATGACCTTGAGGATATAGTTTTATGTTCTATCCTATATTAGGAACTATTGCTATCCATATTTTACAGGTGAAGAACATGAGGCCCAGAGGGGCTAAGTAGTTTGTCCAAGTTTGTACCACTAGGAAATGCCAGAGCTGGGATTTGAACGCAGGTGGCTGATATTCCAGTTGTTTATGAGTGTCCAGTTCAACTGGACAAGAACCAGAATAAACCCCTCAAGGCACTCAGGCAAGGGCATTTCTGGGGCTCTGCTATGGTTAATTTCAAAGTGGCTTCCTTAGTCAAGAGAATTTTAGATCATAGAAAGACATGTTGGAGAGAAGGAGTTTGGGTTGGGTTAATTTTGGAACAGTTTCCCAGCTTAGGGTGACATGCAGTTGGCTGAGTCCTAAGGTGGGTGGTAAACATAGAAGGCTCATGGGCACAGCGAAAAGCTCTGTTTCATGCTTTGCCATTCTGGGAAGGCCTGATGGCATCTTTAGATGTATCTCCTTACACTTTGGAGGGTTGGGTGGCGATGTCAAGATACGATTTTATCTTTACAGACTTTAGAGACTCCAGTGGTGTGGTC
Organism: Macroglossus sobrinus; assembly: GCA_004027375.1. Taxonomy (NCBI): domain Eukaryota; kingdom Metazoa; phylum Chordata; class Mammalia; order Chiroptera; family Pteropodidae; genus Macroglossus; species Macroglossus sobrinus. Next base: position 279,931 of record PVKZ01000434.1, on the reverse strand, counting down.
TGGGAAAAGAATCATAAGAGATTAGGATCTGCACATTTCAGAGATGAATAAGATCTTAGAAATAGTCAAGTCCAATGTATTCCAGTGTGTTTTTGTGACTACCACCTGGGATATATAAGATGATTTAGGTATTGTATTAGTTAGGATAAATCCACTAATGCTGCAGTAAGAAGCAAACCCAGAAATCTTTGTGGCTTAATACAGCAAAGCTTTATTTTTCCTATGCAAATTCTGATGAGGGTCAGACTGTTTAGGGTGGTGGTCCTCCATGCAATGACTCAAGGACTCAGGCTGCTTTGATTTTCATGATGTTGCCATCTCATTGTATAGCTTCCAGTTCATGGAAGCAGAGAAAGAGAAAATATAAGAGCTGCATATATTGCAAAAAAAAATGGTTACAGACACAGAATTTAAAAACATTTGCTATAAATAAGAACTTACTTGCAAGAATGGGGAGTATTCATCAGTTAGGGACTTGGGACCACCATTTCATCTTCTTAGCATATCACAATTACAAATCTTAATTTATCCCTGAATATAACCTAAGACCACTTCCAAGATTTTCTCTGTGGTCAGCAGGGGAGAAGGTGCCTTGATATTTGGGAAGAGAAAATGAAGTTTGATGACATTCAGTAGGGGAGGGGGATGTGGATCTTGTGGCAAACTCCCCAAAGGCTTTTGAAAGGAATATCGATGTCATATATCTAAAAGATGTAGTCAAAGACAAAGACAAAACTGCATGCATACACAAAGATATACAAACACACTGAAGTTGTGTATACAAAGACACACAATTCACACACACACATATACCCAAGCACACACAGGAACACCCACAATGGTACACTGACATTTAACTCCTCTCTGTGTGTGATTAACCTCCCTAAGGCTAGGAGGAGAGGTTGAAAGTTCCCCATGGTCCTGTGGGGTCAGTGAACTAGTCCTGGAGTGTATAAATCAGGGGTTGACAGAAGCATGGGCTTAACCACCCCATTTCTCTCCTGCTGGTGCACCATAAATCTCTCCTGGCTCCTGCACTCTCTTTCAGCAGCAATCTTTGCTGCCACCTCTCCCAGGTTTATTAGATTTAGGTGCTTGGAGTGGTTTGTTTTCTCTTCAGCTGGCAGAACCAGCCTGACAGGGGCAAATTTACCATCCTGGGAGCCTGCAGAATCAATATTGCTTTCTCCTTGCCTGAGGAAGAAAGTGGGATTTGGGAGAACCAGCCATGGCTGATTGGACCTAGGGCCTTGGTCTTTGCAGAGCAAGGGGAAAAGGGCTCTGGCACAGGGTGGGACTGACCCTCTCCCCAGATCAGTGTGAAATTCTCACCTGTGATCTGGCCACCCATGTACCCCAAGACCTCCTTGGTCAAGAAAATCAAGGTAGAAAACAGCAGGTAGGCTTCTTGGCGACTTCACTCCCTTCATGGCATCCTCAGTGCCAGGAGAAATCCTGTGCATTGATTAAAAGCACCGACTCTGCACTCAACCTACCTGGATCTGAATCTCAGCATAGTTGCTGAGGAGCTCTGTGACCTTGGACCTTCTGAACCTTGATTTCTTCATCTGTAAAACAGAAATGATAATGGTACATTTCTCACAGGGTGGCCATCAGTATGAGACACAGAAAGCATTTTCGTACATGGCCCAGCCCTGGCAGACAGAATTCTGTAGGTGTTGGCTATTTTTCTTAGTCTTACTGTTATGCTTGATCATGAGAGTCAGGTAAGAGCCACAAACCCAACTCAAAGAGAAGTATTCACAACGGCGTTACAAGCTTCAAAGAGAAAATGGCTGGTGAGTCCTCACACACCTTATTAGAGGCCCTGCCTCCTCTGGGCACACCATGACCAGATTCACCGAGGGCCCATGCCAAGTGACAAACAACACCCACTGTGGTGGCACTGACAGAGGGGTGGGACTGGCTTCAGGGTCTGCTGGCTTATTAGCCAGCTCTCACTTGAGTGTTAGGTACCATGGCCCACAAAGGTCTCCCTTTCTCTCTCTTTCTCCTTGTTCCACTTTCCTCCTTTCTTTTCATCTCAGATATTTATTGAGCACCTACTATGTACTTGGCACTTGAACAAAAAAGACCTGGTCCCTGCCCTGGTAGTATGTGTATTATGGTCTGGGAAGACAGATAATCAGTGAATGAACAGATAGGTGACCATGTTAATTTCAGATAGTGATAATTTCTCTGAAAGCGTAACATAGCTAATGAGATGGGAATGACTAGGGGATTTTAGATGGACCCAGATAAGACTTTCTGGAAGAAGTGACATCTGAATTGAGACCTGAAGGGGGAGAAGTTGCTGACTGCGGACACTTGGGGGCTGAGAATTTCAGGGAGTGGGTGTAGCAAGTGCAGAGACCATGGTGTGGAGTGGGAGGAGAGCTAGAGCTTTTCCAGCAACAGGAAGAAGGTCAGGGTTAGTAAGGGGAGTGCTGCAGGAGATGAGGTCTGAAGGGCAGACAGATCATGTGTTTTCTTGTAGGTCAGAGTGAGAAACAGAGGTTTTATTTTAAGTGCATCTAGAAGTCATTTGCTGGAGGCTCTAAACCAGGGAGAGACACATGATCCAATTTGTATTTTAAGGAGAGGACTCCAGCTGCTTCATAAAACACCAGTGGAACAGCAGGAGTGGAAGGAGAGCAGGGAGGAGGTGGCTGCAGAAATCCTGACACTTCGGACCAGGGTGGCTTCAGTTGAAAGGAAGGGCCTTCTGGCTTGTTGGTTAGCCAGCTCTTGAGTGTTTGGTGCCATGGCATAGATGTTACCCTGAGGAGCTCACATGGGTTTCTTCTCTCTCTTTCTCCCTCCCACCTTCCTCCCTTTTTTTCTTCTCAGATATTTACTGAGCACCTACTATGTACTTGGCACATAGTAGGAGGAAGAGCTAATAGAACTTGCTGACAGGTTGGATTGGAATAAGGGTGATAGACTTGAACTTGTCTGTCTCAATTTAGGTCCAATTCTATCTCATATTAACCTTTCTATAATGATTAATATTACTGTGCCTCAGATTCATGGGAGGGCAGGAGGAATGAGCTGTAATGGACACTTGGAGTGAAGTGATGTCAGAGATCTGGGTCATTGCTTTGTGTCTGCTACTGTCTTAAGTGATGTTGGCTAAATGACTGCCTCATCCCCACCCCTAAATATACATGATCATAGTGTCCTGGCAGAAGTGAAAATAGTTTAAGTTCAGGCACCATTGAACACCCAGAGTGTAGAAAGCAGTAAAATAGAAGAGTTCTAGGATTCTATCAGGAAGTGTTCTTCTCTTTTCAGGCTGGCATGTCCCCTCCCTCTGTTGTCTCACTGTGGTTCTGAGGATGCTCTAATCTTCTGTCATATGGTACAAAACATGGCAATGGATGCTACAGTGAGAGAAACGGGGTGAGTGAGCCCTTGGGTGCTGCTGTGACATTCAGCTCTGGCAGCTCTGGTGGCAAGAGTGATGTTAGCCCACATGGAGCTTCTGAAACTTGGGAAGGGTTATTCCCTATGGACAGAACCTCTTACAGATAGGTTTCCTTTCCCTTTCAGCTAACATATTGTTCAACAACTCCGACGTGGCCTCCAGGATGATTCCTGGGCGTTGGGGTGGCAGGGTAGGTGGAGGGGCATGGATGGGGGTCTTCCCTTTTCCCACCTCTTTGTTAGTTGCCACCTTCCCACTTTCCCTTACTGATCTGGATGCCCCCATCACCTTCCCTCTCTGCATGTCCAACGAGCCAGGAGGAAGGCCCTTTCTGCAATGCAATTGTTCATTTTTTTATTCCCTTGTTGACATTTTCATTTCACAGATGATGAAAGAAAGACCAGTCTGCTATTCCTTTTCAGTGTTTCAACATGCACGCAATGTTTATTCAAATGAATGACTCTAATAGAGAAATTTCTGGTATTCTAATAGGCCAACAGATAGAATAACTTAGGGCTAGGTAATAGTTCCGGTTATTAAATTATATTTTCTCCCTATTTATAAAGGTTGTGTGTCCAATGCATAACACTCAGAAAATACCGAAAGACACAAAAAACATTAAATAACAATTTTTTTTTATAATTTCTCCAGTCAAAAGTTCCGACTGGCATCACACACACCTCCCCATACATATATTTATCAAAAACAGCATTCTTTGCACATTCTTCTATAGTCAGTTCTTTTCATGTAGCAATAAATATATGTGAACATACAGTCACAATTATAAATATTCTTCTAAACCATGATATTTTTCTAAACAGAAAATTTTCAATCAACAAAATATAAAAAAATAAAAATCTATCTTTATCACAGTCCTCAGGATAACCATTAAATATTCTTAGGCTTTTTTCTGTGCATATATGCACTAGAGTATAATCCCTAGAGAGTCCTGGCTTGCTTTCTCCACCCCTTTGTCCTCAGCACCTAGAAGACTGTCTGGCATGTATTAGATGCTCAGTAAATATTGTCGATAAATGAAAAATATAAATTTATATTAACAGGGTTCCTGGAGTAGAGTCAACTTGCACTTTTCCCCCTCAAAGCTTGGAAAACCCTTATTTAATACATTCCATGCATTTTCTGCTTTCCAGAAGGAGACTGGAATTTACCTTTGAGAAAGACCATCCCTCGATTTTGGGTATGAGCACTAGATATGCAGTTCTTGGGGAAGCTCTGAAAGCCCAAATGCTGAAGTTGCAGATGGAGCTGTTAAGTATTCTAAAGAGAACCTGATGCAAACTATGTGTGTGTTGGCAGAACATGCCCCTGCAGAGTTGGAAAAAAATCTGTTTCCAAACTTGGTGTTAGCTTACTCCAGCCCTGAATGTTCTTGTTTGCTCTTGAGAGATGGGGTGTTTGTTCTCATCCTAGCATTTGCTTACTGGAGTTGGGGATTGAGGGCCAGAGGGTGATGATATTAGAAGGTGGGGCCTTTGGGAGGTGATTAGGTCATGAGGGTTGAGCCCTCATGAATGGGATTAATGCCCACATAAAAGAAACCCCAGACAACTCCCTTACCCCTTCCTGCCCTGTGAAGACACAGCAAAGAAGACAGCATCTATGAACCAGGAAATGAACCCTGGCACCTTGATCTTGGACTTCCTAGCCTCTAGAACTGTGAGAAATAAATATTTGTTGTTTAAGTCACCCAGTCTATGGTAATTTTGATAGAACAGTCTGACCTGCCTAAGACAATTGGTCAGGCCTATTCACAGTGGAAGGGGACTATATACACAAGGATGCAGATACCAGGGATGCACTGGGTGGCAGGAATCACTGGGGACCATCCTGGAGGCTGGATGACACAGTCTGGCAGATTATGACTTTACAGGTGTATGAAGGAGAGCTCAGGGATCCACCTTTTTTTAAAGTTTATTGGGGTAACATTAGTTAATACAATTATATAACTTTAAGGTATACATTGTAATTTGACATCTGTACATTCTATTGTGTGTATACCACCGAAAGTCCTTCAGCTCATATATTTGATCCTCTTTACCCACTTCACCCTCCCCCTACTCCTCTATATTTGACCCCCTTTAACCATCTACCTACCCCCTCCTCCCCCACCTCCTACCCTCTGGTAACCACTGGTCTGTAGTCCATGTCCATGAGTCTCTGTTTCTTTGTCTTGTTCATTTGTGGGTTCCACCTTTTTAAAAAGTGCCCAGGTGACTCTGTTATTCAACACAGAATTACTGGCTCAGTGATCAGTTCTCCTTCCAGGTGGCTGCAAATGGGCTGCTGAAATTTGCTTTCCCTGGGATGTGGGAGTGAGGAGTGAGGAACTCTGATTCCTTTGCATTATGTATACAGTAGTCATCCCTTTATCTGTGGGGGATATATTTTGAGACTCCAGTGGATGCCTGAAACTGTGATAGTATCAAACCTTATATGTATTATGTTTTTTTTTCCTGCACGTGTATACCTATATTAAAGTTTAATTTATAAATTAGGCACAGTAAAAGATTAACTACAATAACGAATAATAAAATAGAACAATTATAACAATATGCTTTAATAAAAGTTAGGTGAATATGGTCTCTTTCTCCCCACCCGCCGTAACCAATCTGGTAACAAGGACAGCTACTAAGTGAGTAACAGATGGGTAGCATATACAGCGTGGATATACTGGATAAAGGAATGATTCACATCCGAGGTGGGATAGAGCAGGACAGCATGAGATTTCATCATGCTACTCAGAATGATGTGCAATTTAAAACTTGTGAATTGTTTATTTCTGAGACTTTCCATTTAATATTTTCAGATCATAGTTGACTTCAGGTAATTGAAACTGTGGATAAGAAGGGAGTACTGTACAGTAGTAGAAGGGTTTGGACAATCCTAAAAATGACCCCTGGGACTGTAAGAAAAGAAAACACAGTGATGAGTTCCACTCAGCTGCTTAAGGACTCCCCTACTTTAGAGTCAGACAGATTAAAAGTTTGGGTATTACTTGACTGTTCTGAACCTCAGTTCCTTTGTCTATAAAATAAAAGTAATTATTACAATGAATGTGTATGACTTCAACATTAAAAAGAGTAAAAAACCCAAATGACTATTGTTGGGATCATAGATTCCCTTGAGAATCAAATGACAGCTGGGGATGCTGTAGGAGTATCAGTTATGCATGCATGCCTGGAATCCATTTCCCCTCTTCTGGTAACATCACTCATTATTATTGTGGGGAGCCATTTCTGCTCCGAATCAATGGGGGTTAGATTAGCCCCATTCCAGGCTCCCTGGATAGGCAACATTAGGCCTGGACAATCAGAACACTTATTGCATTCCCAACATAATGCTTAGTTCAGGTAACTCACATGACTACAGAACTGGTCCAATCAGAGTAAATTTCAGGACTTCCAAGAGAGATACTGATATAGAAGCATTCTTTATATGCTAGGGTCTCAGGCTACTGGGATGCGAGCAAGGAACTTCTGTTAGTCAGCTGGGGGAAACACTTACCTGAGAATGGAGTCAACACAGATATTAAAAAAGAAAGAAAGAAAGAAAAAAAGAAAGAGAGAGAGAGAGAGAGAGAAAGAGAAAGAGAGAAAGAGAGAAAGAGAGAGAGAGAGAAAGAGAGAGAGAGAGAAAGAGAAAGAGAGAGAGAGAGAAAGAGAAAGAGAGAGAGAGAAAGAGAGAAAGAAAGAAAGAAAGAAAGAAAGAAAGAAAGAAAGAAAGAAAGAAAGAAAGAAAGAAAGAGGTCAAATCTTGATGCTGTCTTGTGAGTACCTGAATCAAGTTGCACTTGAACTTCCAAGTTATATCAGTCAGTAAATTTCCTTTTAGGCTTAATCACTCTGAGTTGAGTTTCTGACACTTTCAGAGTCTTGCATAATATAGCAACTTGGGTGAAACCATTTTGAAATGCTAAAAGCCCCCAATAGATACAAATTATGTGTATTAAATTTTCAAGCCTTTTATACCTTCAGTGGAGATGAGGTAAGGTGATATTTTCCTGGATCATTCTCCCAGCCCCTGGAGAAAAGAAATTATTTTGTTTGTTTTGAGAAGCCAGACAACTGGCCACTCCCAGAGAAACAACACAACTCTTTCTCAAATCATGGATGTGTCTTTAGAATGTCATATCTTCTCTGATAGGCTGAACATGCATTGAGCACTTACTGTAAACCAAATACTCTCCTCTACAGAAATTAGCCTGTTTCTAATCATAGAAAAACAAACAAACAATCAATCCCAAATGAATGGAATTTATAGTTTTGTCTCCCCCTGCATTCTTTTCCTGCTACATCATTGGTTCCTGCTACTGGCTTATGTTAGAATTTTGAATAAGATGATAGTTGATTTAGAACAAAATTTTATGTGTCAGGATAATTCATTGAGATATTAATTTGTGTTTTATTTTGCCACAGGAAAAGAATCAGAATTATTGGGAGTTATTTATAAATCCTCCTCTGTACTGGATCTTATTAGGAAAGAGGAAAAGAGAATGGCTACTAGGTAGGCAGACATGTGCTGTCCACCATTTTGGTACTCAATTAATGTTTGTTTCCCTTTCTCTTCTCTTTTCTGTCTTGTTAGACATCATGACAATGGGAAGAACAGCCATCTGCAGGCAGGATTCTCCCAGGGAGAGTCAAAACCAACTCCGTAGCTAGTGACCTACATACAAAGCCTGTGAATTCACATCTGGCAGAGGACTGGGTTGATGAGCGTTTTCAGGGATGCTGTAGGAGCATGCAGGGCTCTAATTCCTTTGCCTATTACAGAACATCACCATTTAAAGGTTAATGATGTGTACCTAGATGATTCTGGCAGCCTAGATGCTCAGAGGCCCTTTCTGAGAGGCATTCTGTAGTCTCAAAGAGGGAACTTGGTCCATTCTGTCTGTCCTTCAGGAGGGAGATTCCTCAATACAAGAAGAAATTGGTTGGAACACTGTAAGTGCTATGATCCACCCCCTCACAGGATCCTGGAGAGATGGATGGAGCCCCACTGGTGCTGAGATGGGGAAGTGGAAAATGGCTGGGGTACACTGGACCCTGGTTATTGGGGCTCTCAGCCTCTACAAAGATTCCTATGTCCAAACTTAAACGATTCTGTAGAGTTAGATGGTCACCCACCAGTGAGGACATGGGAGATTGAAGACCAGAGACCTATCCTTGTTACCTGAGCCCCATATTAAGCCTCTCAGATTCCAGCATGACCTTAGAGAAGTGAAAGGACTACCCCAAAATGTGGAGATTGAATTCCTCACCAACTCTGTAGGTTGGGGGCTCAGAGTTAACTTAAAAAAATGAGCATGGCAGGGTAGAGGGGGTCAATTATAGGGGATAGGGGGAGGGTGAAGTGGGTAAAGGGGATTAAATATATGGTAGCTGAAGGAAACTGGACTTTGGGTGGTGAACACACAATAGAATATGCAGATGTAAAATGATAATGTACACCTGAAAATTATATGTTTGTATTAACTAATGTTACCCCAATAAACTTAATTTAAAAAAAAGTTTATCAGGGAAAAAAACGTTTCTAGTAATAGAAAAAAAGTAAGCATAGCATTCATTGCTTATTTGATTTTGCAAGCCGGGTCTTTTAAGTAGAGCTTTCAATTATAGAGTTGTACTAGTGCCAGGCACTGTGTTGAATATTTTAACTTATGGTATTGCTTTTACCTTCAATATTAGACATTATTATGCTTTATAGATGAGGAAAATGAATCTCAGAGAGATTAGGTTACTTGGTGTATAGCATATGTTGTTGGTACCCCTCCACACTTACTTGCTTGGGTCTTACTATTTCAGGGTGCATGGGCTGGACTTCCAACCCTGCAAATCTGCAGTTTTTTGCCTTTGAGAATGCTCTCAGTGGCCACCAGCATCCCCATGCTCAGCAGGTCAGATGTGCCAGGGAGAAAATGCCTTTGGGGGCAGCCCTTGTGTCCCTTCCCACGGGACGACTAACGGGAGCTCCGACCAGACGTGAGACTCGAGGAGACAATCTGCAAGAGAATGGGGGACAGGAGACGCAAAGAATGGAGGCAAGACAAAGTTCTGATCAAGCCTCGTTTATTGTAGGTAGGGGTAGAGTATATAAAGGGGAGGATTTGCATAAGCACGGTTGCCTTGGATACCGAACCGCAGAACAATCCATTTCCTTATATGACCCAAAAATGCAGGAGGGTCCCGGGAGAGGAGGGGGCTGCAAGGTCAGATTAGTTTAAGCAAATGGCTCAAGGGGCCCAGGGCAAGTCAGGGCATGTCAGGGCAACTGACTTTATGCTGTCTATCCTATCAGATAGCACAGGGCGAGGCAGACCCTGTCCCAGGGCGAAGTTGCCTAGATCTCAGGTATGTGAGCCTTGATAAGAACGGCTCCCGACACCCTTGAATAGTGACATAGTAGTTGGTATATAAATACCCAGCTCCCCTGCCCTTGGATGAGTTATCATGGGGGCAATATTCAACACTGGCTCCTAGAGGTTCCCAACAGAATTTAGCTACCTTGATAGCTTCCTTATACACACCCTACATTGGCTCCTTTTCTTCCCAAGTTCCTAGCTGGTGCTTCAAGAGGTTGCCTTCTAAATCAGCTACTTGCATTAGAACGCTTGTCTCAGAGTAAGTTTCTTAGGAATCTCAAACCAAGACACGTGCCCATGATAAGTAGAAAATTGAAGAGCTAGGATTTGAACCCTGTTCCTCTTTCCATTGCCTGTGCTCTTAGCTGCTGCACTAGTGTTTTTTAAGCTTGATATACCAGTATTGCAAGTGTCTGCAAGAACACCATCATGTACAAATTCTCTGCCACTTGACAAGCTTGCAAGCAATAATACTGCTGGACATGTGCATGTAAGGTTAGCATATTATAGCAGACCCCCAGTCTTCTTTACCATGGAAGGGGCAGGGAGCATGGCTTCCATAGGTCAATCCCAGGATAGAGTTCTGCTCTTCAGTGGGAAGGAGGAGGGAGAGTGAATTGCTCTGAGGGAGGGCGTGTGGGGGAAGAAAGGAGGGGGGCGATGGCTTTGTGCTGATGCTAACTCTAGTTAGCATGCTGCTTGAGTACATTTTCTCCAAACTGGCCATCTCTCAGCTGGGCAATAAAGTAATTTAACTAGGGCTGTCTTCCAGGCTAGAGTTCCTGGAGATTACTCCCCATTTATCACAGAGGAAAAATCGGTATCTGCAACCCCTGGACTGCTAACATCATCTACCCTGCATGTCATTGATCTCTGAATGGTGAAGTTCTGCAGTGGGTAATGGAGTCAGAGCCCGTATGCTCCAGTAGCCGTGAAAGCTCTTCCCGACCCAGTCCTCTGTCTGATGTGAATTCACAGGCTTTGTGTTTAGTTATTGGCAATGGAGTGGGAGTTGATAGACCCTGGGAAGATTCTTCTGCATACAGATGCCTGCTCTGCTGGTTTGTCATGGTGTCACTCAATAGAGAAGGGATAGGGGGAGTGAAAGAAATGTGTTTTTGAGTACTATTGCAATGGAATTTGTGTGTTTGCCTACATGCAGGGATCTGAAATTTTTTCTGTGAAGAATCTGACAGTAAGTATTTTAGGTTTTGCAGGCCATGTGATCTCTTTGGCAACTGCTCAAACCCCCTGTTGTAACACAAAAGCAGCCTTAGACAGTGTAGATCAATGAGATTGGGTGTGTTTCAATAAAACTTTATTTATAAAAACAGGCAGAGGGCTGAATTTGGCATGCCAGTTGACCCTGGCCTAAAGCATCCATTTCTTCTTAACCCTATTTCCTTTAGTACCTGATTTTCATTCCACTGTCCTTATGTTCCTGGGATACCGACTCCAGCTTTAACTATTGGGGATGAATTTTGATTGTCTTAAGTCAGTCAGCATGTTCCATTTCCTTGGACACTGGTTGGTTCAGGGGTAGGCATGTGAGTTAAGTCAGTCCAACCAGAGTGAAGGTCAGGACTCTTGCTTGTGATTTTGGAAGGAAGATAATCTTCTTTAGAGGATTGTGTGGGTTTTAAACAAGAAGTCTGGAACTGCTGCAACTATATTGCTTTTATAAAGGAAGACTTTTTGTGGATGAAGTCAACCACAATGAAGAAGTAAGGACCAAGAGAATTAGAGAAAGAGTAGTCTTTGAGATTTCCAATTATATGTTACAGGTTGAGATGAGTTTTATGTACTTGTAGCAGTAAGGATCTTGATAGACTTCCATGTAGCTGAACATTGTGCTTTATAGATATCATTGAATTCAATAATTATAACAACTCTGTTGAGAAGGTCTTCTAATTCCTATTTAAGAGAAACTAAGAAAGATTAAGTGGCTTGTCTAAAGTCACACAGTATAGACACTATCATGCATTAGGCAGAAACTATCTTTTTTATGATCAGTCTTAGAAGTTACATACCTTCGTTCGATTCATTAAAAGCAACGCAATAAGTCCAGCCCACATTCAAGGGGATGGAGATTAGCCTTCACCCTTTGAAAGAGTATCAAAGAACTGGTAGATGTATAATTAAACCGCTACAAGACTGATTAGTCTTTCTTGGATCAGATTTCACCCAGTTTCATCAGCCGTGATCAGAGGCAGGGTCATGTTATAATATGGCTGCTCCCTCCAAAATCTTTGTGGAAATAGGTGAAAAAGAAATTTCATAAAAGGGGAGCTGCACAACCAGAGGAGAAGGGTTCTTATCCTCCAGCTCCAGAGAGAAAACCTCAGAGGAGATTCTGACTGGCTCAGGTTGCATCAAATGCCCATCTCAAGAGCCATCAGTCACAGTGGTCAGGGGGCAGGGTCTGAAGAAGAAGTAATGGTACTAAAATAAGGAATGCACAAAGGAATGGTACTAAAAGAAGGAATGCACAAAGTTAAGTACTTATACTTGTGATAAGTGTTACAAAAAAATCAAAAATCAAAAGGGATCTTCGAGAACATATAATGAACTCTTCGAGGAGGGAACAGTGAAACGGAGACTCAAAGGAAGAGTGAACTTAGTACATAGAAGTGTGGAAGGAAGGGCTTTTCAGGTATAGGGAACAGCAAGTGCAAAGTCTCTGAGGCAGGAAAGAGCTGTCTGAGAAACAGAAGGCCAGAGAGGCTGAAGCGAGAGAGCAAGATTTGGGGGAGGGGTTGTGGAACAACACGAGGCAGAAAAGATGGATGAGGGCCAGACCTTTTTTTTACTTTATGAAGTGTGAAGAATTTATCCTTAATTCAAAATCAATGGAAAGCCATCGAAGGATTTTAAAATAGGCATGCAACATAATTAGATATGCATTTTAGGAAGATCCCTGGGGCTGATGTGGCATCAAGCTGGTAACAGAGATGGAAAGAGTCCAGAGATATTTAGGAAGGAGAGTGGAGAGGGGCACTTGGCCAGGGATTGGATGTAGAGGGAGGCAGAGGAATTATTCAACTCTGTGGGTAAATGTATGCATGGATACAGGAAGGGAAGCACATTGGGGTGGAGGATCCAGTGTGGGGATGCAGATGATCAACTTAGGTTTGTGCAGGTTGCGTTTGAAGCATCTCTGTAACATCCAAACATCTAGGTGCTGCCATCAACTGACAGATTATTTCTCTCCTTGCAGGATGGGCAGTTTACAACTACTAAAGCTGATTTTATTATTGCAGTCAGGAAGCAAATGGGGGGAAAAGAAACAACCCGAACTGTACTGTGAACATTCAGCATTAATTTTGTTAAAGCTCTGGTAGCCATGGTAGAGAATAGTCAGGCAAGGGAAGTGTGTAGAGGAACAGAGAAAGGGGTTCCATCCTATTTCCATTCTTCAAAGATTCTAGGATAGTGGTCACTTGGTTCAATGCAATTCAACTGAAATCCACAACACTTACTGAGTACCTGTAATATGACAGGCTTAATAGGTGTACATTGGAATTCTGTCTTTTCTCCTAGAGGAAGACTCGAAAACCATCCCTACGTGGTCTGGAGGGGAGAGACCTTATGATGGAATAGAGGCAAAGACAAAAAAAAATAATAATTAGGAAAACTAATCAAAGCTAAATTAAGTCCACATGCTAAGCAGAAGTTCCACCAGCTCTGCAAAGTGATTAGAATTAAAGAGAAATATCTGTTTTCTTTCTCCCCCCCTCTCCAACCTTTTCCCAGTGTTGTTTCTTTTTTCCCTCTGAAAGTAAAGAGAAGTCTTAACAAGCACCTCAGTGAATGATGTGGAGTTCTCTTGGAGTTTTCAATTTGGCTGTATTGATTTATAAGGTCGTTTCAATTACTGAATTCTTCTTGGTGGCAGTGCGTAGGGCCCAAGTACGTGAGAATCATGCTCTATTGATCCTAGGGACTTAGAAAGGGGCATTTATGTGTCTGCTTTAGATTGATGAAGTTGCAAATAATGAAGCTTCCTACGCAACATTTATTAAATGAAAATCTAGAATTCATTAACACAAGAACTTGTCTTATATTAGAAAAGAAGGGGGGGATTGAGAAAAAATAGGGACTACAGTAGTTATAGTGAGCATAATATATGAGGCAATTTGAATTCAAGGGAAGGCAATTTGGGATCTTATTAAATTTTCTTCTCTCCTTTTATTGTATGAGCATGGTTGGATGGCTTCTGGGGAGTCATTGATCAAAATACAGGTGTGTGAGGAGGTGGAGATTGGGAACAGAGACCAATTCCCAAATCCTTGCTCTAGTTAAAATAGGATTGCTATCCAGTGCCTAGTATCTAGCCGAAATCAGGAACTCAATAAATATGAATGATAGATGATGAATGAATGAATGAATGAATCAGGATTGGGAGATGTCACTGAACATTACCTGTGGTTGCCAAAGAGGCTGGCACAGCTATTTAGCTAAGGCCTGTCAGACTCTGTTTCTAATTCATTCATTCATTCATTCATTCATTCTCTCACTCAAATACTTACTGAGAATTGCTCATATGCAAGGTACTATGTTAAGCACTTTATTAGTTTCCTAGGGATGCCCTAATAAATTACTATAAACTAGGTGGCTTCACACAGCAGAAATTTATTTTCTCACAGTTCTGGAGGCTAGAAGTTCAAAATCAAGGTGTTGACAGGGCCCTGCCCCGTCCAAGGGCTCTGGGGGAGAATCCTTCCTTCCCTCTTCCAGCTTCTGGTGGCCCTGGGAATTCCTTGGTTTGTGGCAGCATCTGTCCAGTCTTTGCCTCTGTCTTAGACTGACTTCTTTACTGTGTGTCTGTGTTTCTAGATCTCCATCTCCATATAAGGACACTGGTCATTGGATTTTGGACCCACCTTAATCCAGTATGACCTCATTTTAACTTGGTAACATTGGCAAAAAACCTATTTTCAAATATGGTCATCTTCACAGGTTCCGGGTGGTTGTGAATTTTGGGAGGACACTTCAATCCGGTATAAACACTGAGGGGAAAACACAGATTGGTACTTGATGCTTGGGGGCTAACAGTCAAGCAGGGAAGACAAGAGAAACACATATTCAGCATATACACATAAACATATAAACACTTCCCTGTCTATAGAATGTCAAGCTGGTGACCTCATTTATCCCCTTGAATCCTTCCTGCAACTTGCTGAAATAGGCGGGAAGATGCTCATTTTTAGAAATGAGGGAACAGAGATTGAAAAAGGTGAGGTCACACAGCTGAGGTGAGGTAAACGGTACAGCCAAATCTTGCTGGTTTCTTTTACATGCTTATTGTAGGGAAGTGAGAATATGCAGAGGAGCACAAATAAGAAAAAATTGACAATTCAACCACACATAAGTAAATGCTTTTGAATTTGGATGTGTAATCCTTCTGGAATTGACAGTGGACATTTTTTTTTTTTTGTCTGCTGAGTATCTCATTCCCATCTTAGGACCTGACCACCTTCCCACTCATTTTGCTCCACGGCAGGCTCCTGGGAGCCATGCCCAGGCAGCATGACCCAATCCTGGCTATGGTTGATTAAGTCAGGCATGGGCACCTGAGCCACACTGAATCAATTCGTGCCTTGACTGGGAACTTGGAATGGAGACCAAGAGGCTCCAGCCTCAATCTTGCGGATCCCTGAGGTGGAGCGAATGAGGATCTGGAATAGGCAACACTGCACTGTGACATAGGCTTGGATGCTGAGGAGAGTGGTCTGTAGGGAGAGAGCAGAAGGAAGTCAATGAAAAGACAATTGAGAGATGATTCCCATAATCCAGCCACATCTTACCTTTGAGTTCTCTGAGTATCCTTACGACGATCCTCCATTTTCCAAATCAACTGGATTGAAAAGGTTTTTGTTACTTGCAACCAAGAATCCTGTGGCAAATTGCAGGAAAACCCCCTAAAAGTAGCTTAAATAATAAAGATGTTTATTTATTTATTTACCAGGACAGCGGAGGAAGCTAAATCTGGGATGGTTCAATGTCATTAAAGGTATAGATATTTACTACATTTTCGGCCTGCCTTCCCTGGTGTGTAGGCAGTGACCCCCCTCATGGTCACAAGAAGACTACTGCAGCTTCAAGAATCACATTCTCACAAGACAGTGTTTAAAACAAGGGAAGAAAGACAGCTAAAGCAGGAAAGGAGCTTTCTCTGCATGTACCTCTCACTTACTGGGGGACAGGGAGGATGATTAGTTCCTGAAAGCCTCTTAGCAGATTTCCTTTATGTCTCATTGGTTGTATCTACATGCCCAATTCTAGACCAGTCACTGGAAGAGGGAAATGGGTATGCCATGACTGGTTTAGACATATATTAAATCAGCTCCTGGGGCTGAACATAACTGTACAATAGTGCAAAATCAGAGCCCTGTGAATAAGGAGGAAGGGGATGGAATGGTATTGGGAGGGTAACCAGTAAATTACTCCAAGAGTCTTAATTAATAAACTCTTCATAACATTTTTCAACCTAAGATAGCACTTAAAATACTGTGACCATCTTTCTATTTTGATAAATATATGGAGTGCATGATTTTATCCGTCACACTATAGAACGGTGATTTTCAGCATAGGTGGTATAACCAGTGATTTCCACTCTTTGATACTGTTGCCGAGGCAACAATTCATTCTCTGACCCATTGTCAAGGATAATTCTGTCTTTGTCTTCCTTTTCCTTTTCCTTTTCATTGTTGGAGATTATTTGTTTTTCTTGCCCAGGTAAGACTTAGGTTTGCGGAGGGGATCATTTTCTTTCTCCCTCTTCATCTGCCCATTCCTGAGGCCCCTGAGGGTGGAGAGTCAACATCATCAGCTCGGCCAGGGGAGCCCATGACTGTGGAGAGGGCAGATGCACAGGGCTTTAAGGTGGGAGCTGGGCTCTCTCTCTCTGGTGACACTGGGTACCTATCAGGGAATCCTTGGCCTCAAAGTGACCTGCGTAACTGCCCTGCATAAGCTGATCATAGCATTGTTTCTTTGAACTTGGTGTTCCTGTTAGCCTCAGGAAGTGGGTGGAGGCAGTATGATGTCATAGTTAAGCGCAGGCTTTGGACCTGGACTGACCTAGGTTTGAGTCCTGGGTCTGCCACATAGAAACAAATTACTTAAACTCCATGGCTCTGTTTCCTTCTTTGTAAAGTGGGGATAATAACATCTGTTTTGCAGGTTATTGTGTAGATCGAAGATAATGTGTGTAAAGTCATTAGTAGGGGGCCTGGCATATAGAAGATGCCCAAGAAATGACAGCTGCTGCTGGCATTGAAATAGAATTTTCCAGTGACTAGTTCCTCTCCTTGTCCCTGATGGTTTATGTAGGGGAAGGATGAAAGACAATTGTACCCCTCAATTTCCTCAGCTTTAAAGAGGGAAAATAATTAAATGATACATTGTGTGGAAAACATTCAGCGGGTTGTAAATACTTGGTAAATGTTAACAATTACATTTAATATTACTACTACTTATACTAGTCTGATGTTTCCTTATGTATTTAACAATTACTTGTCTAGTGCCTTCTAGAAGCCATGCCTTGTGCTTGGTTCCGGGGGTTTAGCAGTGACCCTGACTGACACAGGGACTTGCCATCTCACCTGGGAGCTGAGACAGTCACCTTGACTGGGAGTAGGCATCTGTGTACCTTGAAACAGAGCTCTTCCTTCAGCACCCCCATGGAATCAAGGAGCTGGGAAGGGAGCAAGGATTTAGATGAGTGAATGAGTAGGAATAATGATTCTGTCAGGAAGAAGCAAGAGCCACCAAATGCAAAGGGACGTGGAGTTCCCGCTGTTGTGGTGGCAAGGGGCAGAAGCTCTTTCTGGCAAGCCTTCTGCAGCCCCAAGACATATTTAAATGCATTCAGTTTGATAGGCATAACAAGCCCAGGCCTGCACTTCTGAGAATTCAGCAGTTTGGGGCCAGGAAATGGGAGCTGTATTCAGAGAGCTCTGGGAGCAAGAACCTACCAGTGTCCTTGGCTATGACCAAAATAAGTAGGCTAGGCTTGAAGAATGCTGGGGACATATGGAAATAGAAAGTATTGGCTTCTGTTTATGGCTGATTTCAGCTCGTAGTGGCCACAAGCATGGGCTCTGGAGCCAAAATGCTTCGGTTTGACTCCCTGCACTTCCCTTAACCAGTTGTGTGACATGAGCAAAGGTGCTCTACCTCTCTGAGCTTCAGTTTCCTTGCTTGTAAAATGGGGATGAAAATCATACTTACCTCCCAGGTTTGCCACAAAGATTAAACGAGACAATGCACATGTAGTGCTCCTTATCTAATCTCATCTGTGCAAGAAGCCTTCCAGGCAATGCAGGATCAGGCTCGGAGATGCTGGGTTTTAGTTGTTTTTATTTGTCTAGTACCTAGTAAGTCTTCCATAAGTGATGGTATAAGTGATTGCATTCATTCACTAAGCACTTGAAAAGATCCTGATTCCCAGTGTCATGCTGCATTTGAATGACTCAATGGAGATGGGGAGTGCCAGGTGGATTAGAAATATGCTTGTCCATCAAGTGGTGGTAATTTGTGTAAGAATAACTACTATTGACTGAGCACTTATATGCCACGCACTGTGCCAAGCATGTTACATGCATTCTCATGAGATGCCCAAAGTTGCCGTATAAATAAGTGCTATTATTTATTACCATTTCATAGATGGATAAACTGAGTCTTATAAAAGTTAAAGAAGTTGCCCAGGGCCATTCATCTGGTTGTGTCAGAGCTGGGATTCCCACCTAGACCTGTTGGACACAAAAGTCTGAGCATCTGGTGTACACCACATTGCCCAGAGAAAGTGAACAACTCACCCAATGTCACACAGCGTGCAGCAGTGCAGCTGAGGGAGGACGAGAATGGGGACTCTAGCTATTTCCTTCTGCCCTGCCATCTCTGCTCCTCACCCCACCGTTCCTGAAAGCCCTTCAAAGCTCCAGGACCGAATGCAAGAATGAGGGGGTTTCAAATGTTCCCTTCAGACCCTCACTGCGGTTAAGTTGCTTTCCAGATTGGATCCAATTTCCAGCCAGAGCTGAAATGTGTCAGGCATTCAGCAGTGACAAGCCAAGCTGGGCCACGTGTGTTGGGAATGGAGGGGGCTAATGATTTGCCAGTGGCATCCGATTACCAGCAAATTGTCAGAACACACCAGCACAGGAAGATGATGTCAACGATGGCTCCACGTCTGGGCCAGATAGCGGGAGTGGAGTGAGGTGGGGACACTCATTCCCCTGGAGCCCCTGTGACTGCCCCAAGTCAGAGCTGGCATGTCTTTCCATCTCAGACACTGAAGCAGTAAAAGAAATGGAAAAATGGTTCATTTGGTGTCTCTGTGGGCTTGTGGCCCATGGGATCCTGGAAGAGAATTCTGTATATTCACTGAAGGCAGGATGAGGTCGTGGTTATGAGCAGAGCTTTGGAGGCAAGGCTGGATTGACCTAGCTGGGTGACTTTGAGCTTTCCTGCTTTGACTCTTTCAGTTTTCTTTCTTCTTCTTTTTTTTTTTTTTTGAGGCTCTAAGTGATAATTGCAATAAGTGCATTTTCTTTTAAAAAACATTCTCCCACCTTTATTGAGGTATAATTGACATATATTTAATTGCTCATATTTAAAGTATATGATTTCATGAATTTTGACACAAGGTTATACCCATGAAACCATTATCACAATCAAGATTGAGAGTTTATACATCACTTCTAAAAATGTCCTTGTGCCCCTTTGTCGTCAATTTCTGCCCCTTTTGTCCAATTTTTCTCAAGAAACCATTGGTTTGCTTTTTTTTTTTTTTGCCACTATAGACTCATTTGCATTTGCTAGAATTCTATGTAAATGGAATGATACGGTATGTGCTTCTTTTGTTTGCCTTCTTTCACCCTACATAATTATTTTGAGATTCATCCATGCTGTTGTGTATAATAATTCCGACTCTGACTCCTTCACAGGTTTATTTTTGTGAGGCTCGGTAAGGTAGTAAGTGTGAAAAATACTTTTTAAATAATAAAGGTGCATAGTTGTTATACAGGATAATTCTTAAGTTACCTTCTGCCTAAAATATCTATTTTTCCCTCCCACTTCTTTGCCTGGAGAACCCCTTTTTATCATTTCCCCTGGCACTCTCATCCCACTGCTGCAAGTGTTGGTGGCTGATGGCTCACAGCTACCCCATGCTCAGTCGAATTGCCGTTGCTGGATGAGAGCTGCCTCTCCTGGGAGGTTACCCTCTCCCACAGAGGCAGCCAGCAGCCAATGACTGACTGACCAAGGTGAGACAAAGGCTGTGGTGTCACTTCACAGCTAAGTCCCTGGTATTGTATCATCCCTTGAGTTGCCCAACCACATCACTTGGTGACAAAGTGATTATGTCAGACCTTTCTACTAAGGACATCCTGATTGGGATTGACATATATTCCAGTATATGTTTGCCTTCCCTGCTCTTGGGGCCCCAGGCAAAACCATTCTTAAAGGGCTCATCATGTGATACTGCAAAATATAACTTTGGGCAAAATGACACAGCCGTGGGCACATGATCTTAGAATCCACTGGTACTCCCATATCCTACATTCTCTGAAAGTAATGGCGTCTGTTAGAGCAGTGGAGTGGCAGTTTGTTTCTTGAAGGAATAGCTAACATTAACTTGGAGATGACACCCTGAGAGGTTGGCACGCTATCCTTAAGGATGCAGAATATTCCTTAAATCGATGGTCATCATATAGTGCTATATCACTAAAAAGTAGAGTATATGAGTCTGGGAACCAAGAGGTGAAAGTAGGAACTTCCTCACTCTCTATATCTCCCAGTGATCTACTTGTAAGATTTCTGTGGTGATGATTATAATTTTAAAAACATAATTGGCTTGTTTGGATCTGTATTAATTTTCTATTGCTCTAGTAACAAATTATCATACACTTGGTGGTTTAGCAATATAAATTTATTATCTTTTAGTTCTGGAGGTCAGAAGTTAGACATGGATCTCACTCAGTTAGACATGGAAATCAAAGTGTCAGCAGGGCTGCATTCCTGTTTTGGAGGCGCTAGTGGGGAGTCTGCTTCCTTGTCTACTTTTGTGACCCTTCTTCTGTTGTCACAACTCTTTTTGACGACAGCCAGAAAAGACTCTACCTTAAAGACTCATGGGATTAGATTAGGCCCACTTGGATAATCCAGAATAATCTCCTCATTTTAAAGTTCCTAACCTTAATCATAGGTATCTGCAAAGTCTCTCTTGCCATGTAAGGTAACATTCATAGATTCTGGGAGTTAGAAGATGCACATCTTTGGAGGCCATTCTTCTGCCACATGACCCGAATCAAGTCCATATATTGTATTTGGTTAACATATCTTTTAAGTCTTTTAAAATCTATAGGTGTCCCCTCTGTAACTTTTGTGGTCTTTGCAATTTATTGTTGAAGAAACTGGTATTTTTTTTCTTATAGGGTCCCCCAGTCTTAATTTTGCTATAACCTTATGGTTTTATAAAAGTGTTCTTCTGTTTTCTGTTTTCTCCTGTAAATTGGTAGTTGGATCTGGAGGCTTTATCAGATTTATGTTCATTTCTTTTGGTACGACTACTTCAGAGCAGGTATTTTGTATTTTTTGTAATATTAGTAGTTTGCAAATGCTCAGTACCCAAATCTATTAATTCTATAGGGGTTGCAAAAGAGTGATGTTCTAATTCTATAATTCTGTATTTATTCAATAGTTGGAATATATCTACAAATTGTCATCTGCTATTCAGCTAGCCTGAGATAAAATTCTTTTAGGAGAGGCAAGATAAATATTTATTCTTTTCCTTTATTTTCTATTTTTCACAATAAAGAATCAGTTCACTAGCATCCTCCATCCATGCCCAGTGAATTTCATTTTGAATCATTATAAAGTCAAGGATCTATATTCTGGTTTAGAACAATGGTACACATTTCTTTTCACCAAGAATTCAGCTATTCTTTCTGTAAGACTCCTTAATTGAAAACATTTGACCCAACAAATCCACTGCATAAAATAAGAGTGAATTAGTTGTTCAAATTTCAATAAATTAAAGACATAAGCAAGTCACATAAGATTATGATCAGCAGGCATGTCCCAGTGTGACTATTCTAGGTTGCCAGCATTCCTGCCCAAATAAAAGATTCATTAGTCAACCTGGTCCTATTTCATGCCATTAGCTTTTCTGTATTGAAAGTAACTTGAATACCCTTGCTCCCATTATTGGCTCCAGAAATCCCTCGTTTAAACCATTGACTTAATAATAACAGCCAATATATTGAGTTCTTATGGGATAGGCAGTGTTCTAAGTACTTTAATGTATTGATTCATCTAATTTTCACATTCACTCTGAGGTAGACATTATTATTATGTCCATTTCTGGATGAGAAAATTGAGTTACAGAGAGGTTAAGTGACAAGTCTGAGGCCACACAGCTGATAAGTGATAGAGCTGGAACTGGCAACCCTGGGCCCATACTCTCACATGACAATTATTGGCTGAATAGTAGCTGCCTCCTTGAGATTGGGCATATGCCCTTCAGTTCACCATGGTACCTGCCTGCCCCTCCTCATTCATTGATATTACCTGACTGGCCTCTGCAGGCATTTGAGCTTGAGATCTGTGACATGCCTCACCACCCCTTGATAAGTCTTGCAATTCTAGGGAGCTTTAATTGAGTTGGTAATAAGAATGGATACCTCATCTGAGCCTGTCCAGGGAATAGAGTTTTATTTGTCCTGGATCCCATGCTGGGCTGGATTTATCTACGCAGAATCCCAGTGCCAAATTTAGCAGAGTGAATTGTTTCCCAAATGTAGGCCACAGCATCTAATTTGAGCTGTAACTTAGTAACTGTGTGTGCAATTACCTAGTGAAGTGATGAGTGATGGACACGTTTAAGATGGGATCTGGGAGCACTGGACCAAATAATTTCCTTTTTTTCTTTCTCCTGCCACAAGAAACAATTTTATTTCCTGTTGACTGTCTCTGTGGATTCAGCTCTTCCTTTGGTCTCTGAAAATAATGTTGAAAGTGTGGCTCAAGACCAGCCAGCTACCAAGAGACTATGGAACTTGGACCCTGCATCACAGCATTTGCTGTGTGACTTTGGGTTACTTCCTAAGGTTCTCTGAGCCTGTTTTCTGAATAATACAAACAGCCAGAAATATTTTCTTTATCAAAGACCTTTGGTCCTGTGAAATAAGCTTGGGGCTGGGTAGATTTAATTTCCATGCAAGTTATGGTAACTACCTTTAATTGTGTACTTACTATGTACAAAGTATTTACATGCATTATCTTGTTTAGAACACATAATGATATAACACACACAAACAAGCTCAGAAGAGTTAAGAGATTAGTCCAAAATCACATAGGTAGTGAGTGGCAGAGCTAGTCAAGAACCATTGAAGCAGATTCAGTTGGTAGGCAGAAGACTTCCCACTGGAAGGCTGGACAGGGACGACAAAGGTTTACCCAGAAGGTGGGAAACTAGTCAGTTAAATCCCCTGTCATTCTAACGTTCTATGAGTTCAAGGCCCTGTGACAATTGAAGCAAAGCCTTTGGTTACTCCATTGCTTCATTTCCAGGCTCTGGCTTCTGGACACAGCATCATCTAGTTCCTGGCTTACTTGTGCAAAAAGAAATTGAAAGGGAGAACTCATAAAACCAAAGAATAACTGTAGAACATGTCCCAGGAATGGAAAGGACTTTGGCACTCTGGGGATCCAGGTAGCAGTAGAAACCAATGGCTTCAGGGCTGGTTGATAATGATGTATCAGCTCCATCTACTTTTAATTGGTCTTCACTGGGCTTAAGATCCAGATTCCTAGAAGAGAGTGATTGATCCTGATTGGGTCATGTGCCTGCCTCTCAGCCAGGAGGTGATGGGACACTTTGACTGACAACTACCTGAGAACTGCATTTAATGGGGATGGGTGGGCCAGGAACAGATCCCTGCATACAAATGAAGGTGCTGGTAGCTGACGAAGAGGAAAGGACATCATCCAGGCAAAACTCAGCAGAGGTCCACTGTAGAGGCCTTCCTGGGGATAGATAGGGTGCCACAGGGCCTAAGGCAGCTCTTTTAGGAGCTGGGATAGTGACTGCTGATTCTCCCCATCTGGAGAATGACCATGTTAGAGTATAGAGACCCTGAGGGTCTCTCTGTTCCATCTTCTTCTGCCTCTTAAGACCTTCTGGTTCCTTGACTGAGTACCATCCCACCAAAGAGTGTTGGTTTCCTAGGCTTCTGCTTGGGTATAGTCCTGGGAAACACAGCTGCAGCTGTCATCTAGATCTTCCCCTCTCCCTTTGTTTACTAGACATCTTGATGAGATCTAGAAAAGGGATCTTTAACATTGGACATTCAGTAACTGTAATTATATGCCCATAGAAATCCTCTTCCCATTCCCTCCCATTATTGTGCATTCATCTTAATCCTGGTCAGTATTCATTATATGTGGATAATAAAGAGACATTGGAATTATAACATGATAATGTTGAGAAGTGGGGCACAGTGGCTTCTGAAATCAGGCTAGGTGGGAATGGTCTTCGTGGCCACGCCAAACCTCTGCTGTACTGGCTACCTCCCTGCTGAGTCCTTGGCTCTTTCAAGTGCACTTCTTCCTTAGCAGTCAGAGCACAGGTTTCTAAGCCAATAATTCTCTTCCTTGGCTGCAAATTGGGGATGCTGTGGGGGAGCTTAAAGTACTGATATCTGGGGTCCCACCCCTAAATATTCTGATTTAATTAGTATGTGGTCCACTCGGGGAGTGGTATGTCTAAAAATCTCCCCAGGTTGATTCTAATGTGCAGACAGAAATAAGAACCACTGACAGGATATAGGCTAGTGCTTCAGGCTACTGGGTCTTTTTCCTTTAGTGAAATGAAGATTCTGGGATAGTAGCCTTGTCACAGGCCTTCGGAAGTACTGTCATGGAGGCAAAACATACACATTCATATAGCCCTGGGCTCAAATCTCAGATCTTCCTCTCACATGCTGTGTGCTTTTGGGCAAATGTCTTAACCTCTCTGAGATGTAGCTTCATCATCTATAAAGCTGGGTTTATAATAGAACCTCCCTAATAAGAGTGTCATTAGGATTACATGAACTTGTGTATATAAAGCACTTGGCACAAAGCCTGGTATAGACTAAGCCCTCAATAACTGATAGCTGTTGTTATCATTATTATTATCTGGCATTTCCATTTTTTTAAATCTGAATATTTAGATACTTGTTGTGTCACTCTGAACATGAGTGAAACTGATTTTATGAGATGTAGCAAAATCTCTAGGACCTCGCTACCTTAAGTGTGATCTGGGGAACAGCAGCATCTGCCTCATCCGAGAGCTTGTTAGAAATTCAGAATCTCAGGCCCACCCCCGGCTTACGAACCAACATATGCATTTTAACATGATCTCCAGGTAACCTGCATGTACCTTAATGTTTTAGAAACCTTGGACTAGAAAATTCGGAGCCTAGGGCTCCAAGTGAGGGTACTTCTCCACTATAGCCTTAAACCAAGATAATTAGTGGTGAAATTTGAGGAACTGTGGTAGGGAGATATTTCTGGTTAAAAGAGCTTCAAAAATCATTCTGTAGGATTGCTGGGATGCTCACATTAACTTCTCTCTCTTAGGGACTACATCCATTGGCACACTGAAAGTCTCAAAACAGAGTCTATATGACAAATACTATCAATACTTCTACTTACCATATAAAGAAGTTGAGACTCAGAGAGGTTAAGAACTTGTGTAAGGCCACACAGCTTGTACAGGAGAGAGTCGTTTGAAGCCTGCTCCAGGGCTCCAGCTCTTCCACTTTTAGCTTACTCGGATCCAGGAAGTAACCTCTGGATAATGCCCTACTCCTATTCTAGGAGAAGGGGAGTGTGGCCACTTTGCATCCCATCCTTCCTTCTATACTCTTTCCAGCTGGCGTGGGAACCTGCCCATTAGAGGCACTCCCAGTGTCTGCTGCTTCACGTAGTTGTACAAAAATGCTTGATTGTGATGATATTCCCTCCTCTCCATAAAGTTAATATATATATTTACACATAGGCTTGATCCTTAAAAGTGCACGAGCTGAGTGTGTGTGAGACTTGACAAGAGCACAGCAGAGATGGAACAAAAGTGCTCCCCAAAGCCTGAGTGCTGTCATGTTTTCACAAATCTTTCTTTAAGCAAAGAATATTTATTCCATTTCAGTGGAAGGGCTGAAGGGTCCTTTAAGGTACAAGGAGTATACAGTGAGTGGTCTCAGCTTTTCCAAAGGGTACTCCCATTACTTGACTCACAGAAGAATTAAAGGAGGCGGGGTGAGAGAGAAGCAAAACCCACACCAGATGAGACAGTGGAAAAGGATGAAAAAACTGTCAATAATGATTAGGTGGTGGAAGAAGATGGGGGTGATGAGGAATAATGCCTTGTCACCAGCTGCTAAGGGAAAGCAGGGAAGATACTGAGCAAGGGGGTGAGGGAGATGGATCTGGATGATGATGGTGTTGATGATGGTGGTTAGTCCATACTGAGAGCTATTTTATCTGGGCATCATGGGAGTTCTTCGTAAGTACCAGTCTATTGAATCCTCTAGACCTGCATCATTCAATGTGTAGCTACTAGCCACAAGTGCCTTTAAAATTTTAGGTTTGTATTAAGTAAAATTAAAATTAAATTCTGTTACACTAGCCACATTTCAAGTTTTTGATAGCCACGTGTGGCGACCGTATTGGACAGTTAAGATATAGAACATATTCGCCATTGCAGAACATTCTATTGAACAGTGCTGGTCTAACCCTGTCCACTCAAAGTACGGTCCATCAGTATCACCTAGGGGCTTATTAGAAAGAATCTCAGCCCTTTCTATGGATCTGCTGAATCATCATTTGTGCAATGTTTTGGACATTATTTTTTTAAATATATTTTTCTCAGCCTCATTCCTCTCTCTCTCTCTCCCTGTCACGCCCCCTCCAGCCCCGACCTCTTTTACCCTCCTTTCTGGAATTTCAATAGCCCTTATTTTAGACTTTTCGATATTGTTCTGCAGGCCTCTGAGGCCCTGTTCATTTGATTTCTCGATTCTTTTCTCATCTTAAAAATGAATAATTTCTATTGATATATTTTCAAGTTCTCCAATTTTCTTTTCTTGTATTTTCCACTTCAAAAATTTCCATTTGGTTATTTTTCTATTTCTCTGCTGAGATTTTCCATCTTTTCATTCTTTGTAAGCATAGTTTTCTTTACATAATTAGACATAGTTATAAAGTTGCTTTAAATCCTTGTCTCATAGTTTCAATATCTGGGTCATCTCAGGATTGGTTTCTGTTGAATGTCTTTTTCTTTGAAAATGCACCATACCTCCCTGGTTTTCTGCACATTGAAAAGTTTTTAAATTTTATTTTGGATGTTGTGAATGCTTTGTTTTGGAGGTTATAGATTTTGTTATATTGCTCCAAAGAGTATTGATGTTTTTGTTTTAGCAGATGATTAAGTTTATTAGACTAAACTCTGCCTCACCAGTGTGCACAGAAGTTCAAATCTTAGTTGAGATCTTTAGCCTTTAGTCTTTACTTTGAGTCTCTCTTATGTGTGCATAATCTTGGAGTCAGCTAGAGATTTGGACTGAGTCTACATTCAGAATTTAGGGTCCCTCTTCTCTGCTCTCTCCCCTACAGGATTGTCCCTCATTATGACCATGGTTGCCTTGATTACATCCTCTTGTTCCTCAGGTCAGAGAGTTGCAAGATCTCTCTGAGTGCTTTAGTTGCCTTGCACTGGGCCATAACTGTGGCCTGCACTCCAACCAGAGCAGCAAAGATGAGAGACCTATCTCATGCTAGTCCCTTCCTCAAAGATTTGACTTCCCTCTAAAATCTACCTTTACCCCTGACTCTCCAGTTACCTCAGGTTATTGCTTTTTGTATTTTGTCCAGAGTTCATAGTTGCTATATGTGGCATGGTTAGTCTGTTAGGATCTAACTCTGCCATACCACAAATAGAGCCCCAGACTTACTGAATCAGAATCTTAATTTTAATAAGATCCCAAAATGGTTTATGTGCAGTTGAGAAACACTGCTCTAAACCACTCTAAATTAATTTTGATCACTTGGTGTCTGCCAAGTACATGGGAGTTCTGTGTGCCATTTTTGCAATTGTTCTGTATGTCTGAAATTATTTTAACAACACTTAAAACCATAATGTAATTGTCAAAAAGGGCTTAGTGTCTCAGTCATGGCTGGACAGTTTTTTTTTGTAAAAATTGTCATCTTCTTGGATTTTTATTACATTCCGGGCCCTGGCCAGCACTCTCTGTATACCATCTTCTTCTATTTTAATCCTCACAATAGCCTCTTGAGGTAGTTAACTGTTGTCCCATTTTATTGACTAAGGACTAAAGACTTAAGGAGCTTGCAGGGAGTCAGTGAGCAGGGAGCAGACTCAGGATTCTACTTGGCATCCTAGGGGGCAATTCCTTCCTGGCCGCAGGCAGCAACAGTGGATTAGAGCAGTGGTTCTCAAAAGGTTCCTAGACCAGCGGGAGCATCAGCACCACCTGGGAATTAATGATAAAAGTGACTTCTTGGGTTCACCCCAGACATCTTGAATGGACATTATAACATCCTGAGGACATTATAACAAGTCCTATGGGCGATTCCGATACTCTTCTTTGAGACTCACCCTGCCTAAAGGGCTGGTTCTTGCCTCCTGGTGGCAAGCATCAACTATTTATCATCTTCTGCATTATTTATGAGGTTCATTAATATGCAAATTTCTGCCAATTGATTGCCTTCTCTGGCATGGTTCCATGCATCTCATAAATCAGAGGCTGCTGTGCTTTCTTGTTTAGTAATTCTCTAACTGTAGACCATTCTGTTGCTGCAATGAGATCAATTAACCCTCTACTCAGATAAATGAGCCAGGTTAGCTCCCATTTGCTGTGAATTCCTTCTGCCTTGAATCTCCTCTGGGGCCGAAGGAATTGCAAAGTGGTCCCCAGAACCTTGGGCTCTGGAGTCAGAGGATTGAGGTTTGCATTTCAGCTTTACCAATTACTGGCCCTGTGACAAGAGCAAGTCATGTGACCTCTCAGCTCATTTTTTCATTTGTGAGATGGAGGTGGTAGAATCTTAGGACTCACTGGTATAAAAATAATTGGTTCTTGATTTGTTTCCAGGCTTGGCCTCTGAGGGGTTCAGTGACATGCACAAGGTCATATAATTCTCTTATGGTGGAATCAGGCTAGAAGGCAGGTGGCCTGGGTCTTCATCCAGCTTTCTTTCTCCCATACAAAAACTTTGGCCCTTCATAAATCCATCCAGAGTCTGGTGTTGTAAGGAGCATTGCCAATTCAGTTATTTTGTTGTTGCTGATGACTGTATGGAAAGAGGCATCAGTGTCGGGAGTCCAGACACATGGCCACTAGCTTAGCCCTCTCTGGAAACTGAGAGACAGGGCA
Organism: Macroglossus sobrinus; assembly: GCA_004027375.1. Taxonomy (NCBI): domain Eukaryota; kingdom Metazoa; phylum Chordata; class Mammalia; order Chiroptera; family Pteropodidae; genus Macroglossus; species Macroglossus sobrinus. The sequence continues at coordinate 250,674 of PVKZ01000434.1, read as the reverse complement.
GGCAAGAGATAAAGCCAGTTGGTAAAAGTAGCTACTGTTCCCACTTTGAAATACATGCTCTGGTCATCTGCCTTGTTTTCAACTTGTCTGCAAGTTTCCTGCTTGGAGGGGCAGTCAAAACTAAGTCTTTGATCCTTAAGTGTCTTTGTTTGTAAAATAGGACAATGGTACCTACCTCAAGGAGATGACACACAAAAGTGCTCACAGTGTAGCCAGTCAAGTGATATATTCTTCCTGAGCCTCAGTATTCTCACCTGTGAAATCAGGATAATGACAGAACCTCTCTCAAAGGGGTTGCTGTGATTCTTGCTATTGTTACTGCTATTCTATTGTTTGGATGTATTCTAATTTGTTAACTAGTCTCTTATGAGTAGAATTCTAGATTGTCTACAGTTTTTGCTGGTACTGGTCCACAATTCCTTATCCAGGCCTTATGGGGCCACCTGTGTTTTGGGACTCAGTAGTTTTGGATTTTATACAGGTTATAGTATACATAAGTCATATACTATGTAATACCACTGTGGGGGTTTAGGGCAGCACCCTATAATAAAACACACTGATAAATTCTTCAGTGAAACCCATAAATATTCCCACTCAGTGGGATAAATGAAGACTACAAATGGCCTCACATTGGTTTAGGGCCAGTTTTACTGACAAGTGAGTATTGGCTCCAAACTTACAGAAACACCTTCAGTTTTCAAAGCCTCCTGGATTTTTAAATTACAGATAAATCCATGATTTGGGTAAATATTTCTTTAAGATGAATTTCTGGAAAAGATGTTGGTGGGTTGAAGAATCTGTCCATTTTTAAACTTTTAAAATTATTTAGGAATTCTTGTCCCCAGTCGCCTTCTAAGAAGTGTTAGCTTTGAGCTGGGACTGATATGGAAGTGGAGTCCCTGGTCCCTGCATACTGGGGTGGATGGAAGTCTGCGGAGGGAGCAGAAGGGCCTCACCATGCACCCCATCCTTGGAGAGAGAGCTGAGTGGAGGCTGCTCTGTGCATCTGCCAGGGAGATGGGACTGTGCCAGCAGAAGTCATAGCTGGGCTTGGAGTAACCAGAGCTCAAATAAATGAAATCTGACCTCCCTGTGGCTTGTGGAAGAGGCAGGAAAAGTCCCCGGGGGTGCTGGCCTCAGAGCCCCAAACCGGAGCCTGCTGGCATCAAAATTAGCTCTGGCGCTTGTCCCATCCCAGAACCATGAGCTTCGGGGCAGGGATTAGGCTCTGTTTTCCTCCCAGTTTCTCCATCTGATTTTATGAGAGGGAAAAATCATCCTGAGTGGAGATGGAAGGCCTGCTGTGGCTACAGCTGTTAGAACGGATGGCATAGCACTGGTGTCATGTGGGGTCCTGGGTGAGTTAGCAGGTGCTGGATACTCCATGTATTTGGGACATAGTGCAGGGATGTGAAAGAAGCAGGTGATGGTCTGTGACCTCTCCATGGTGGGGCTGGAACCAGCGCAGTTCCTAGCACTTAATGGGAACTTTATATGTGATTAGACAGAAGGAAGAACAGAAAGAAAATGTAAGAGTGTAAAATGTAAAACCAAGTGGTTTTAGTAGGTCAAAGTTAAAATGGCTTTGATGAGCACCCTATATCCCCATTTTACAAATAGAGAAGTAGAGGCCCAGAAGGGTCAAGAAGCTTGCCCAAGCTCACCTATCTGGTGGGCCCCTTCCACATCCCCTTCTGGTGAGTCACCCCATCTCTTTGGCTTCAGGTTCCTGATCTGGCAAATGTGTGTCCTGCTCCTGACCTGCTGTGCCTACTGGATGGAGTAAGAATCAAAGTTGATCATATCCCTTTCTTTTTTAAAACCTTTCTGTGGTTCTTCATTGCCCTCAAAATAAAGACACATGTCATGATGTGACTGACACATCCTGTGTGGTCCTGCCCCACTCCCACCCACTCTCCTCCCAGCATCAGCCTGTGCCCCAATCCCTCCATCTCTGCCTTCAGTGCCCCTGCCTGCTGGTAGTTCCTCCACCATTCACACTTCTTCCCTCCACAGGGTCTTGGCACAGCCCTTTGCCTGGTGGCTGGGCACCTGGATGCTGGAGCACCTGCTTCAAATCCCACCTCTGCCACTTCCCTGCTGGGCAACCTTGGGAAAGTGTCTAATTAGTTTCATCAATGCTCCACTCACTAAACAGGGAAGTTGGAAGTCTTCTGAGCTTCCCCATGGGAGGGAAGGACCATGGCAGGTTTTTAAGTGCTGAAGCCATTGACTTTTGAAGGACACTTGGGGGAAGAGACAATGATTCAGACAGGGAAACTAAATTACCTGGTCATAAATCCTCAGAAAATTGCTATTTTCTCTCTCTTTCCTCACACCCTGCCATCTTACTAAGTTATAAGATGTTCTCAAAAGCTTAATAACACCATAGGATCTAAGGCAAGACATGTGCCTAAGGGAGAGCAAACCATGTTACCTGGATGCTATAAAGTGTGCTGATTATCCTTGATCTTGACCTTGGGTTAGAAATATGGGGACTTTTCATAAACTGCAGAAAAACTGTTAGTTTTCTGAAGAGGGCAAATGCAAGCCTCAAGAACAGCCCAACAGATACTGGCCTCATCTTTGGCTGTAAATATGGGATAGGTCTGCAGCTCATGTAGCTGCCCACAGTGGAGAAAGTGAGGCTTATACCTACAATTTCTGAGGACACAGGAGGGGAAACTTCAAGGATTTGGTTTAAACTACAACCTGCTTGCAAGACTCTGAATAACCAGATGCCTGTCGCCTGCTCGTGTTGCCTCTCCTATTCTCCTCCCCTCTCTGCTCTTGCAGCACTTGCCTCTTTGTGATTCTTCAAACATAAGAGGGTCTTTCCAACATCAGAAATTTGGGACTTTTTGTTTCCTCTGCCTGCAATGCACTGCCCCACGTTTTCCTGTAAGTAGTTCCTTCTTACCCTTCAGGTGTTAGTTCAAATGTCATCTGCTCTGAGAAGCAGTTCTTAACCACGTTATTTAAAGTGACACATGTCTTCTCATTATCTTTTTGTTTCTTGTGATGAGGACTTTAAGGATCTATTGTCTTCACAACTTTCAAATATGCAGTACTGTATTTATTATCTATGGTCTCCTTGCTGTATGTTACCTCGCCATGACTGACTTGTTTTACAACTGGAAGTTTATGCTTTCTGACCCCTTCACCTCCTTCTCTCTCTTCCCATCCCTCACCTCTGGTTACCATCAATCTGTTCTCTCTATCTATAAGTTTTTCTGTTGTCGTTATTTGGCTTTTTATTTTTATTTTTTAAAAAAAGATTCCACATATAAGTGAGATCATACAGTATTTGTCTTTCTCTGTCTGACTTATTTCATTTAGCATAATGCCCCCAAAGTTCATTCATGTTGTCACATATGGCGAGACTTCACTCTTTTTTATGGCTGCACAGTATTCTAGAAAGTGCATGTGTATGTGTGCACATGTGTGCACATGTGTGTATCTCCATGTTCTTTATTCATTCATCCATTAATGAACACTTAGGCTGTTTCCAAATCTTGGCTGTTGTCAATAATGCTGCAATAAACATGGGGGTGTGCATGTATCTTTTTGAGTTAGTAGTTTAGTTTTCTTTAAATAAATATCCAAAAGTAGAATTGCTGGGTCATATGGTAATTCTATTTTTAATTTTTGAAGAACATCCAGACTGTTTTCTGTGGTGGCTGCACCAATTTACATTTCTACCAAAAGTGCACAAGGGTTCCTTTGTCCACTGCACATGTTCTCCTATTATTTTTTTTTTATCGCATCCCCCTGTTTTTTCCCCCATAGCATTTATTTCACCCTTTAATTGTTTTATTTAATTTATTTTACTTTTCCACCTATCTTTAAAAACCTGTTTACTACTGCCTGCCAGAAGGGGAAAGGATAGAGGCCTGCCTCTGGACTCTGTAAGTCTAGGACAGTTTTAGGATCGGGGCTATGATGGTGGCCTCGTATGTGCACTGCCATTCTCTTAGATCAGTGGTTCTCAGGCAGAGAGAATTTTGACTGCAACCCCTTGGGGACATCTGGCAATGGCTAAAGCTATTTTTTATTGTCACAACATGGCGATGGGGTGGGTAGAGCCCAGGGATGCTTCTAAACATTCTATAATGCAGAGGACAGCGCCCCTCCCCCAAATTATTTGGCCTAAAATGCAAAAAGTGCTGAGGTTGAGAAACTGACTTAGACTACAATGTGACGGTTACTCATATATGTGCCTTGGCTTTCCACAGATTCAAGCAGTTCCCCTAAAGAAACCCAGCTGCTTGGCGCTGTCTGTGGTGCTGAAGCGAACTTGACCTCCGAGCTGAGTTTCTATAGCTTGTCCAAACCCAAGCCTTTCTTGGACCTGTTTGGATTCCTGTTCTCACTCTGCCTCAAACTGCTGTGCATAGAATTATACAACACAAAAGTGGGGGAAGTCCTTTGAAGTCAACTAGTCTAACCCCCAATTTGTATTAAAAGGAAAACTGAGGCCCAGAGTTCAGATTTGTCATTGTAATAGAGGATGACATTGCAACAGAACATCATTTACCTGTAGCTTATGAAACACAGGTGTCATTTATTTGGGGTTCTCCCTGCCCAGGACAACATAGCCAATGACATTTAGCCATCTGAGGATTGTTAATGGAGTTGCCCCCTGATATAGAAGCTCCTTGAAGCATCTTGTCCCTTAATCATGTCAGTGCTAGAGAGAAAATAACTTAGATCTGCTCCTGCTGTGCTCAGGGCAGCAGGGGTGGGGAGGCCCTTGCTGGGTGCCCCAGGGAGAGACAGCCTGCCTGCCAGGGAGCTAATTGATTCTTTAGGTTAGAACTGTTTTGTGTGCACACCCAAACCTGGGCATCTGTTCTGCTTAACGTGATGCTGAGTGTTTCCTGTGCATTTCTCAGTCCCAGGCTTTTGCTTCTGACTTCATGGAACTTTGCTTTGTGAAAACATCGATTTCTTCACCTGTCAGAAAAATGAATTCCAGGAGGCTATTTTGTTGTTGGTAGTCTTCAACGAAAGCCTTATTTTCACGTATCCTGATGGAACTGTCACCTATAGCTGCTTTCTATTGAAGGCCTAGTAAGTGTCAAGTGGTTTATGTATCACCCCTGATCTTAACAACTCTGTGAAGTGGACATTATTTGCCTCATTTTAAAATGAAAAAAAAAAAACACGTAGGTCTCAGAGAAGCCAAATAGCTTGCCCAAGGTCACACATCAAGGAAATGGTGGAGCTGCAATTTTTACTTCATCTTGTCTTTCCTCTGGATTCGTTGTTCTCAAAGTGGGGTCCCCAGACCAGCAGCATCAGCACCAATGTTAGAAATGCATTTCTTAAGACCTTTCCCCACATTTAATGCACCAGAAACTCTGAGGTGGAGCCCTTTGTGTTTCACAAAGCCCTCCAGGTGATTCTAATGGTTTTTCAAGTATGAGAACCACTTCTCTAGAACTTCCTTCTTTTTACCCAACACCACACCTTTCTGCTAGGGAGAGAAAGGAGCCAATAATGAAGAATTGTTTGGTATTTTCTGAGGCAGGAGTTTAACCACTCAAGACCCCTTCTTCCCAGGAGCTTGTCAATGGGTGTCTGAGGATTCAATGTTAACAGGAAAAGTTCTCCACCTTGTTCTGAGGGGGAAGCCTTTAGCCATGGAGCTACCTCAGTTTCCCCAGTGCGACTAGCTGCTGAGCACCAAAAGAGTCCTTGCCTGAGCTCCATGGTGGCTTGGAACTTCCTTGTCTAACTTGCCCACCACTGGGTCTGGCTCACCCCCAGTGTTCAATAAATAACTGGTAGATCTGTATGGAATAGGCCAGCCTGGGGACTCAGGGGCTTGTGGCCATAAGGCTATTTGTCCCCTGTCAGAATGGCTTCTGACTAGGAAATTTTGAAAGTCCTCTTGCCCCACCCAGTACATCATTCATTCATGTGACACATCACCAGGACTGCAGGAAGCATCCCTCTGGACCCTGTGATGTTGCACAAATCAAATTTTTCACTTTTTTCTTTCCCCAAATTGCCTAGAGGGTTTGTGGTGGCAGCTCACACTTTTCTGACAATCACAAATCTTTCCTAGGTTGGGGAAAAGGTGGTTGACCTGAACTTCCTGTTTCTCAGGCCAGCTTTTCATCTTTTAAGATCTTTTGCAGAAATGATGGCAGCAAATGGGAACTCGTGCAATGAACGCTAATAGTATTTACTTACTCGTGGGCCTGGCCTGGGCTAAGGGGCTTTCCAACATGACCTCATGGAACCCTCACTACTACCATCCAGACTGGGATTATGATTCCTCATTTTACGGATGAGGAAACTGAGGCTCAGGGAAGTCAGTTTGTCCAAAGCCCTGCAGCTAGTAGGTGGCAGGGCTGGGGACCACACCCAAGTCACTCTTTCTCACCCAAGTGTGCTGTCAATCCCTGTGTAATTGACTGTTTCATGCTATTTCACAGGCAAGGAAGCTGGGGTGGAGGACCCTATTCTACTCATAAACTGGGGAGTGGCAGATGTAGGGTTTGAAATGAGGTCTTTCTTTTGGAAGCAAAGTCTGTGTTATGGGATCTGTTTGGCATATGAAATTGGGAACTCGGTCTCAAAAGCTGTGTAAAGGAGCCTGGGTGGATCTGTGGACAGAGCAGTGGCTTTAGGGTAAATGTGTATGGCATTGGGCAAGTCATTTTATCTCGCCCTCTGCCTCAGTTTCCCCATCTATAGTTATATAATGTCCATCGACCTCACACATTTGTTGTCATATACAAATGAAATAATAATGACTCTGAATGGTATTTTAATAACAACAATAGCAGTGGCCATGCTTTATTGAACACCTCCTGTGTCTCAGGCATAACGTCTAAAAATTCATAAGCTCTGTCTCCTTTAATCCTCATTCCTTGGGGTGAGCTCTGGGCCTCAGTTGTTTCATCTGTACGATGAGGATGATGTTGTAACCACTACATAGGGTTGTTTGAGTGTGAAATGAGTTAGCACGTGTAAGTGTTTAGAATGGGACCTGGCACACAGCAAGCACTATAGAAGAGTCTTATCACTGTGCACATCTTGTAGCTGAGAAAACTAAGGCTCAGAGAAGTAAAAAATTTGCTCAAGACCACACAGCTGAGGAGCAGCTGACCCAGGTCTTAAACCTATGTGCTAGGACTCCGATGCCTATCTTTCACCTCCCTGTTCAGAGGTCCCCACTTGGCAGTGCCCCTGGTTTCAGTGCCTTGTCTTCTCCAAGACATCAGGGTGGGATATACTAGCTCTGTGGCTTTAGTCTGTCTTTGTGAAAACCCCATGCCCACTCTCTGAGCCTTCAGGGCCACGGAAATAAACTGCAGAGCCTCAGAAATAAATAAAAAATTAGCTTAACAGTCTCAGTGTCCAGAGGCTATGGCGGGTATTGAATTATTCAGGCTGTTTGGGTGTGAGCTGTTAGCTTTCTGCTGCTCTTGCCTTGATGGGTGCCTTGACAGATTGATGGATGAGCCAGTAAAACACTTGGAGGCCAGGAGGAAAATTCTTAATCATAACTCACTGACGGGAGTGAGTGTTTTTCCTGCTCTGGCAGCTCCAGAGGTTGAGCCTGGGCCCTCCCTCACTTCCCTCTAATGAGGCTGGAGGTGCCAGCTACAGTCACCCTCCGCAGCTGGCTTGAAGCGGGACTTTTAAGAGTAGAGCGCCTTCATTTTATTTTATGTTTTAATTTTTTTAAATGAAAGTGTAAATTACATATAAGGCATAATATCTTAATTGTACAGATCAACGAATTTTTACATTTGTAAACATGGAGTAACCAACCACTCATATGAAACATTCTTATTTTTCTAGAGGCTTTCCTATTTTCCCTTTCCAGCCAATACCACTTCTGCTCCCAGACAGTGGATCCTTTCACAAGCATATTTTTTTAGATTTGTGTACCTGTTGTGTGTGTCAGTAATTTGTTCATTAGTGTTGTTGAGCAGTATTTCATTGTATGAACATGCCACCATTTTATAAACCATTCTTCCTACTGATGGACACCTGGGATGTCTCTTAGCCTTTGTCTATTATAAATAAAGCTGCTAAAACATTTGCATACAACTCTTTGTAGGGACCCTCTTATTAGCTTTCATTCCTTTCCCATTTCACTTCTCCATTCCCTTGCTTGCTCTTTCTGGGGGAGCTACATGTACTCAAGTCTTTGTTTCAGCATCTGCTTTGAGGATAACCCAAACTAAGACATGAGATACCCAAGAGATTAGCAAGAGCAGGAAGCTGCTACTTCCCCTGGGGCTGGAAGAAGGGGATGGTGTTACCGGTGCCCAGGGGCTGTGAGCACCTGGCAGAAGCTGGAATTACAGTTTCCTCAGCCTTGTTCAGGGGAAACTGTTGCTACCAAGAAACCTAACACTATTAGACTCACACCCAAATCAGAATAGGAAAGGGAGAAATACTCCGCCTCTTCCTTTCTCCCCACCCTAAAATCTCCTGCCTGAGCTTTCCATTGGTGGAATCCAGACAGAACCCAGCTGACAAAGGAGCCTGGGAAACACAGCCCCTGAGATGCAGAGCTGAACCAGGGAAGGACGAGGCACAGTTACAGGTCAGAAGGGCCCAGATCCATGGAAGGCAAGTGGGCAGGGCATCCTTCCCAGACACTTAAGAGGACTCACTGTGCTTTTCCAGTGAGCGCCCAGACCAGATGCAGGAACCACCCTCTCTGCTATTGCTTCTCCCTGCAAGGTTCTGTTACAGGATGCTCTCTCAGTCACTTGGATCCTGAACATGCCATCTGTCTCTTTATGCCAGGGTACAGGACATGGCCTGGAGCCCTTCCTTCCTGGGCCAATTTGAGCTTTTGCTTTCCCCAGGGTGGTAGGATGCTCAGGTATTTTTTGTCTGCAGGATTAAAACCCACCCAGGTGGAAAATGGCAGGTGGAGGGCCAAGGAAAAGGTTTCCTTTCCTCTACAGTGGGAAGGCAGCCCTCTGAGCCAATGCCAGGGACACCGGATGCCTCTGCTGACAAGGCTTTGCTCAGCAGATGGAATTTACAGGCCTCGGTGCCCTGCTAGGGAACACTTAAACATAGGAAAAAGAAATTCAGACTGGGGCCTGTGTGCCTATCCACTAACAGGTCAAGTGACCTTGGGCAAATCATCTCAACTCCCCAAGCCTTTGCTTTGCCAACTGTAAAATGAGATCATGATACTCTGTTCACTTTTCTTACTGGGTGTGGAGAGGATTCACATACAAGGAAAGTACCTGTTAACAGATAAAGGCAAAGAACTTAACTTTTGCCATTATCCATTCTTCTACTCAGAAAGATGACATGGTGAGAAGATGCATAAAAAAGTCCAGTTTATCATTAGCACAGTCATGTGGTGGGAAAACTCTAGAGTGGCCCTCAATTACTAATCGACTAAGTGGTTGCTTAATAAATGTTTGTTAAATGCATGAATACATCAACACCAGCCCCTTACCACTTATTAAATCAGATCTAAATTAATATTTGATTGTTAAATCTCTTATGTCTGGTCCTATCCCTTCCTACCAAAATTCTCTTTCCACTGCTCCCCAATATGCAGCTTGCACCCTACTGATTGATGTCTGTCATCTCACTATACTGCTGGGCTGTGGCTTGGCTACATCCTTCTCCTAAAGGCTGGGGAGGAGATGGGCCTGATTAAAGGGGTGGGTAACCCACCAAGCACCTGTTTTGGGCCAGGCATGGAGCCAAGCTCATTATACCCACTCTCATTTAAGCTGTTTTTATGTCTTATGATGACCCCTGTTTAGAATAGCTAAATCCCAGGCTCTGGAGTCAGATAGCCTAGATACAGATGACAGATGATCTGAGATGGGGATTGAAATGGAAATGGAGAGCCCCCAGGCAGGCGATGTTTCAAAGGGTCCAGCCCTGGGGATTCCCAGGACCTACTTCCCTTGTTTTGTGCTGACCAGGAACCACCCTGTAAAGCCCTTTAGGGAAAGGTCAGTCAGGTTTGTGGAGTGTGTGGACTATGATGAAGATTTCGGGCTTGGTGTTAGAGAGTGCTGGTTCAAGTTCGGGCTCTTTCACTAAATCGCCATTTGATCTTGTGTCTCGGTCTTCTCATCTGCAAAATGGGGATAATAACTATTACATGCTCATTGGACTTTTGTTAAGATGAAATGAAACAATCGAAGTGCCCGGCTCATAGTGAGCCCAGAGTATGGATGAGTTAATTTATTGTTATTATTATTATTATTTTAAACCTTTAAAACTGGCCTCTAAAGAAGGAATACATGAGGGGGAGCCATTTGTAGGTATCCCTCTCACTTCCCCTTCCCCACCAAAGCATCTTTTCACATCCCTGGGAAGGGCAAATGGAGAAGTAGGAGGCCTAAAATTCCTCTCAATTATAACATGCCCTTCCTGGCATGTACCCCTTAGCCTTGCAAGTGTGGACAGAAAAACAATACCTTCTAATAACAAAGGGTGTGGCAAAAAGCAGGAATGGCTTCGAAGAATATTTATGGGGCTGTCACATGAGTATTCTTTAGATTTCCCTGACAGTTCCAAGGTGAAGAAGCAATTTTGTATGTCATTAATCTTGCAAATAAATGCATGAAGTGGCCACAGCTGGGAGTTTTCATATTAATTGATTGTGGCTTCAGAACTCAGTTTAGAGCTCATTAGGCTGAGCTGGGAGCAGTGGGCCTAGTGTGCTCGTGGTCGCCATGTGACATGTGCAGCCCAGCCTGCTCTGGTTCTGGCCTGTTGGTGGGTGATGCTTGGGGCTCCCCACCAGCACCGGGATTGGCATCCAGAACCCAAAGGAGAGAAAGAAAGGACTGCGAGATTGAAGAATGGCAGGCTGCGGAGGACCTGGTGTGGTTCCCACACCTGAGTGATCTCAGGCTTGTGAAAGAGTGTGGGGCTTATACTTGGGAGACAGGATTCAAGTCTGGGCCCCTCCCTCTCCACCTGTGGAAACTTGGGTGACTGCCCCTCTCTGAGTCTCAGGTTCATCATCTTTGAAATGGAGACTGTACCCGTGCTTAGTATAGAAGGCTACTGCGAGGGCCATGTGAACTGTACCATTATCTAGGTCAGAGCAAATGCTGCTCACGGGATGTGATTACCAGGTCCTAACGGAATCTCTCCTTCAAACCTCAGTCCCATCTGCTGTAGGATGGCTGAAATACCCCTGTTAATGCTCCATCTCTCCAATATACATTCAAACATGGCGAGCTGTCATTCATCACTGACACCCCAGAGTGGGTAAAGGACTGAAGAGCCAGGCCGTTAGGGGGAAGGGGTGGAAGAAACCAGGAGGCACTGGGAACCTGGAGCGGGTGGGAGAGGAGGCTCGACATGTGGGTAGGATTTATCAGTCTGTAGAGGACACTCACATTCATTAGCTCATCTACTCACCTCCTAAGTCAGGAAGTGGGCAAACAGGCTCTGGCAACAGCTCTTTTGCTGCTTTTCCTGTCTTCACTTTTACTGAGGTCTCTGAATGATGCTCACCTCTCCCCCCATGTCTCAGGCTATCTGCTTAGTGCCCCTTCCATCATAAGTCTACTTCATATCTCAGAGCCTTCGCCAAAGCACTACCGTATAGCATATACTATATGCAACCACTGTAACCACTCACTCACGTTCAGCCAATTAAGTAGCCAATGAACCGACCAACCGTTTAATCAAATAGCTGGCTAATCAAACAATGAATGGACTATTTAACTAGCTAACTAACCACTCAATCAAGTAACTAAACAACCATCTGGCCGTCAAACAACTGACTAACCAACTAATCAACCAACTAGCCAACTAATCAATGAACCAGTCAACCAGCCAACCAACTACTCAACCATTCAATGAGCAAGTAATAAATCATGCAACCAACCCACAGACCAAATAAACTCTAACAAATCAACCAAAATATACTGTTTGTGGGCATATCTGCACAACCAGACTCTGACCTGGCCCAGGGGAGGGGCTGCCTGCCTCTGTTTGGGCTTTCAGCAGCCCTCCTGGAAAGGGGCCTCACTCTTGCACTGCCTCCCTGCACAGCCTCAAGCCAAGTATTTTCTCTTAGGGACCCCTCTAGAGCAGTGGTTTGCAAACTGGGTTCCTTGGGGCCCAGAGTCCTGTGGAAGGATCCTAGGACTACCTTGGGAGGTAAGGGACAGCCAGGTAGGCAGGGACTGGGATTGTCTTCCCTGCTTTCTCCACTGAGATTTTGAGTAAGACTTTGTTTGAAGAAAGATTAGATGTCTTAAAAACCATTTTAAAAAATGTTTAAAACTCATCGCTTTGGGTCACGTTTTCAGCTCTAAGGGTCAATGACTATGTCCTGTGGGTGTGGGAGAGGTGTGAAGGAGATCCTAGGCTCTGGACCTAGGGCTTCCAGCTGGCAGAACATAGTGAAAGCCCAGAGGCGGCTGCCTGTGACTCCCTGGGACAGGGGACTACTGAGTTCTGAGGCAGAGCGGTTGGGAGCCATTGTACTTAGAAGCCCTTAGAGACCCACATGCCAGTGAGGGGCTTAATATAAGTCGCCCCTGACTGCGACTTATTTCCTCACCTGTTTCCAAGCAGAGCCTGTTTCCCATGATTCAGGGACCGCTGGGATTTCCAAACAGTTCTTGGCAGGACATGCGATGTTCTTGGATGCAGCGCCCATTAGGAACTGACTCCAAAGGATCTTCTGTCCTGGCTGGAATCACCCATCTGCCTGTTTCTCAGAGTCACCAGAGTGAAGGAAATGCAGAGCTGGGGGTTTGTAGGAAGACCATGTGCATCACACCAGCTCCCTGCAACTGGCCCTCAGAGCCCCCTGGGTGGGTGTGCAGCAGGGACTTCTTTGTGGGTTTCAGCTCCCCATAGCAGAAAAGCAGCCAAATAGAGCCCAGGGTTCCCTCTGTGGGCTAGAAGGCACAACATTGGATTGAATCCCATTTTGCTGTGAGACCTTCGGCAAGTCACTTCACCTTTCTGAGCCTGTTTCCTCGTCTGCAAAATGGGGCTGATCAGTGATTATATGGAAAAGTTCAAGGCCCACAGTAGGCCACATCTCTGCTTAGTGGGACACCCACTTGATGAATGAGGAAACTGGCCAAGCAGGGGATTTTTGGAAGAGCTGGGATTATAATTGAGGTTGCTGAATTGACATCTCTTTCCTTAACCTTGGGACATCTTATCCTCTCTCTCTGAGGGATTTTTCTTTCCAGCAGGTTTGAACCAAACCCTGGCTGGGAAGGCTTAGGCATTTTTCTGTCCAAACACATGGGGTGACTCTTGATCTCCTCACCACGCTTCCTGTCTTCTCAGCAATGCCTCCCACCCCAGCAGGTGCAGGTTTAGATCTCTCCCAAAGTACATAAAACATCCCCAGCTGGCCTGCCCACTGATCTGAGGGGCTATCATGTATTCAGAGACATCACCTAAGTTCCTGATTTATTGGTGACACGTCAACTATATTCTATAGGCAGCTCTGGTCATATTATTAATTTTTCAGAGATTAACAGCATGATGGGAAAGATAAACTTAGTGATTTTGGAGATCCTGGGTGAGCAGCTTCTAGGAGGGGTCCCCACACCTCTTCATGCTCACCTGACAAGAAGTGAGTCCCTTTCTGCTGCTTTTCAGGATGAAAAACATCCCATTAGGAGATTTACTCCCATCCAGGAAGATGTCCCTTCCTGGAGTCACAGGGTGCTCTCATGCTAGAATGATAGTCTATTTGAATCGGAGAGTCACAGATGGTTAGAGTCAGACAAGTTCTGGAAATAATGCAGTCCAGTCTTCTCATTTTACTGATGGAGAAACGGAGGCCCAGGGTGGAGAGATGACCTCATCAGGGGCACTCAGCTAGAAGGCTGCATCCTGACTCTCTCTTCTTTAGAGCTCCTTTTGTGATGCCTTTCTCTTGGAGGTGAAGAAAGAGGACTTGTGAGGGGATCTCGCATCTTCCTAAGCACCCCACTTACAGAAAAAGAGAGGACATGACTTCCTGACTGTAAATTGCACAGGGACCCCTTAGTTTGGCACTGCTCCCCTAGCACCCACCTCAGTGCTTAGAATGTAACCGGTGCAATAAATATTTGTTAAATGAATGAGTGAATGCATGAATGGTTATCAGCAGATCTGGAACTGGAACCACATGATTTAAAGGCTACATTTGGGCTCAGTGGCCAGTTTCAGTAATGGCAGCACCATCGCTGCACAGCCTGTTCTGTCTCATGTATGTATTTCCCATGTGGTAATGAGTGACAGGTGGGGAACTGCAAGTCCCACAGGTGGAAGCTCTGTCTCCCAGACACAGTGAATTTTCTTCTAGGGCTTTTAAAGTCTCAAGGGAAATCAAAAGTGTTAAACAGCCCCCACGATGCTTAGCTTTGGGGAGATAACCCTCTCCTCCCCTTTCAGGTGAATTTCACTGTGAGAGATGAGAGAAATTACTCTGTAGTAGGGGTCCCCAACCCCTAGAGACCAATACCCTCTGTGTGGGAACAGAGGCCCCACAGCAGGAGGTGAGCAGTGGGTGAGCAAGAGAAGCTTTATCTGTATTTGCAGCCGCTTTTTAGTGCTAGCATCACCGCCTCAGCTCCACCTCAGGTCATCAGGCATTAGATTCTCATAGCAGCACCAGTCCCTGGTGCCAAAAAGGTTGGGAACCACTGCTCTGAAGGCTCCAATGCTAAGACACGCTCGTAGAGTAACATCTGAGGTAGATCCCAGGAGGGAGGCCTGCGTGCTGGAGGAGGGTGGGAAGGCAGCAAGACAGAGGTAAGAGGCTGCAGAATCAGGGAGGAGGATGAGGGGAGGCTGCGGGATTCTTCTCTTTGTGGACAGTGCCTGGGTGATTTTGTACAAACTGAACATAATGATGATGACGTTATCCTGGCATGGACCTGGCCCCAGCAGAAACCATGAGCCAGTTCTTAAAACAGGAACACAAGACTGGTTGAAATAATAGCATCCAATTCTAGTAGATTGAATTCAGAAACTTTGTTTCAGTGTACTAGACATTTCCTGAGCACCTTCTGTGTGCTGAGCTCTGCACAAGGCTCTGTGGGAATTAAGAGAGGCAGGGTTGCATATAGTTAAAAGAACGGATTCTGGAGCCAGACCATCCAACTCTCCCATTTGCTAGCCATGAGATCTTAGGTAAGTCACTTAACTGAGCCTCAGTTTCCTCATTTATAAAGTGGGGATAATAGTAACAGATTGTTGTGAAGATTAAACAAATTAATACACATAAAATACTTGGAAAGATGTCAGCACGTAGAATATGCTCAATAAGTATTGTTGCTATTAATGTAACTGAAGCAAACGTCCCTAATGTCATACAAATTGGGCTGTAGGGACAGTAATGCCAAATTACATGGGCTCTCAGCCCCTACTGGCAGGACCTCGCTTCCCTCTCAAATTCTTCCCCAGTGATTTCCCAAGTTCTTCTTGGGGCACTTCCCTTATGTTCAGGAAGGTATCCACTGCCTTCTCCTGCTCTGAGCTCCCTGAGGAAGTCCCCGCCCACAGGCTATTTACTTTTCCAGGCCATTCCTAAAGTGCAGGCTCTACCTAAGGTTACACACTGGCAGCCATATTTTGATGGACAGATAACATGGTATTTCAAAACAACTTGAGCCAACCTTTATAAGCCAGGAGATTTCATCTTTAAAGAAACCGTATTTTCAGATATTTTCAAAAACAAAAAGGAAGTTTGGCAAATCTTCCAGAATTGCAGAAGGGAGTCTACGTTTCTTCTTGGCACTGAGGGGCTGGAACTGAGTAGCCACTGCCCTATCGGGTCAGGGCACACAGTCTCCACTTGGTCTCAGTCCCCAGAGTTCCCCCTCAAGTTCACCGGTTCCTGTGACCAGCCTGGACTCTGCAAGCATTCATGCCCCCAATCCATTCCTAGCTGGCCTTGCTGAATGGGTCAGAATTGACCCCAGTGTCCCCTCCCCAAGAAGTCACCCCAAAGACCTTTTTGCTTCCAATTTACATCCCATTCATTCCCTCACCTTTGGAATACCTATTTTAAAACAGTCAATTGATTTGCCAAGGTCAGGTGATTAATTAGATGCGGAGACTCACTGCTGGGAAGCCCAGAGGCCAGTTTGGTCTCTGAGGCCTCTTGAATTTCGTGGCCTTTCAGGCTGCTATGTGCAGATGGTTTTCTGTTTATGACAGCCACTGACCCAGCGCCCCTTCTCTTATCCCCTCTCCCCTTCTCTTTCTTTTTGAGATCTACTGCAAGATCTGGGGAATTGTGTGTGGAGGGTGGGGTAGGGGAGAGGTTGAGAGCTGGGGGCTGTCACAAGGTTTTGGAGCCTGGGGAGCAGAAGGCCCTAGCTGGCAGGCTGCGAGGGTGCATTTTGTTTTTTCTCCACTTTGTTATCATCTCCAGGTGATGCTCAGGACTGTGGTGGGGGCGGGGTGGAGAAATTGTGGGGAGTGGCCGAGATCTGAGAGGTTTCCTTCAGAAACTTGCCACCCCAGGCAGCTCTTGGCTCAGCAGTGACGGGAGGGAGCTTGTGAGATACGCAGGCTCCTGGGCCCCAGCACAGACCTGCCGAATCAGAATCTGCTTTTTAACCAGGCAATGCATGTGGCCAGAGCACTTTTCAGCTTTGTCTCGGCTCCAGCACACATTTGTTGAGAGTGGGTGAAGCTCCTGTGTGATTCTTAGATGGCTATGGGATCTGGTCCAGTGCCTGGCCTATAATAGGTGCTCAGTAAGTTTTTATAGGGGTTAAGTTCCCTATAAGATTTTTCAGTCTCTGCCACACACTGGGCTCCTCTGGGGAGCTTTAAACTATATTGGTCACTGGGCTCCATCCCCAGAGAGTTTAAATTAATGGCCTAGGTGTAGCCTGTTGGTGCCTGGGCATGGCGGCTCCCCTGAGTCCAAGTGCAGCCCTGGCTGAGAACCACTACATTGGTGCTGATGATAAAAATTCCGAGTGGTCAGAATCACTCTTTCCAATCTCACAAGGAGGTTGATGTTTGAGACCTACTCACCATCTCTGTTTTCCTCAGTGCTGGGACTGGATAGCCATTTCCCCACAGAAGAATCCTTGCTGGCTTACATTTAGGGACCAAGACATATGAAATACATATCTTTGAATGAAAGGATCTCACTTGGGTGATGGCACCAGACTGAGATGAGGGGTGCATGAGATGTGAGAGCTCATCCACATTTGTGGATGAAACTGCCTTTTTATCTATATCCCTCTCCTCTTCCACCTCTTCTGGTTAATTCTTATTTCTTCTGTAGATCTTGATTTAGTCACTTCCTCCAGGAAGCCCTCTGATTTCCCCCCAGAGTAAGTAGCTTTCTTCATTACATGTTTTCAAAGAATAGTGCTCTTTTTAGAGCCCAGTTGGCAGACACTCAGGTGTGTGAGATTGGGCCTGATGTTTGGTTCCCCCTTCTGGACTGGAGGTTCACTGGGGTCCCTCATTGTATTTCCAGGGCACATGACAGCAGCTCAGTAGAATGAATGCTGTGAATGAATGAATGACTGAGTGAATTAATACAATTCTGCATACACAGGTGGTTGAGGGTGCCACAGTTAAGGGACGGGCTCTTCCTTTCCACATGGCTTCTATGTAGACAAGTTTTATCCACTTACCATGAGGGATTCGGTTAACCCTGTGGTGTGCAGTGAGGCATAGCTGTGTTTCTTAGCTCTAGAATTTTCCAATAATTAGACTTTCAGGCATGTATGACTTATGGTTTGAATATGATTCAGTTCTATTTCTGTTGCTAAAGTAACTGCATACGTAAGCCCTTAAAAATGTGCTTTAATAGTGATGGGCTACTGTGAATTTGTGCTATTTGGGTAACTTGAAATATACTTTCAGGACAATATAATTACATGGCTGAGTTATTTTTAATTTCATGGGCAGCGTTTCTCAAGCCTCCGTCATTCCAGTGCTACCTTTTTAGTTTTTGCCTTGCTCATATACCACCTCTGTGGTTTCACAAATTTAATATTTTTCTTTAAATCTACTCATTAAAAATGTCAGTAAATGTATTCATTAAAAATATCAGTAAGGGTAGCTGAAAAAGAAATTTTATATGACCATATTAAATAGAAAACCAATTATTGCTTTCCTCAAATAGAAGGTAACCATAAGCTATCCCCCACCAATAGACCATGAAAATAAAGCATTATCATGTCTTAGCTAAATATTGTTGCCTGCTGGAGGCTCTGAGCCTAATGCCTGTTATTTTTTTGTTATAAAGGGAGATTGGCAAGAGTTGGAGAAAGTGTTAAAGACCTATTAGCACCAAACTGAGACTTTTTCTAGGTGTAATTAGAAGGATTGTAATACAATTGAAAAAAGTAATTTTTCTTGAGTTGTGATTCAATATTTATTTATTGTCTCATTTGTATTATATTGTTTAGCATATAAACTCATTTGTACGAACTTAAAATTTGCTTTTATAAAGTTATTAGCGAATTTGATGTGTTGGCATCCAGTTTACTGTAACTTATCTTGTTTCTTATTCTTTTTACAACTGAATCAAAAGGGTTGAGATTGGATGAGTCTTAAGGTTCTTTGTTCTGCCTTAACTGTAAAGCTAACAACCACTGACAAATCACAGGTACCTCTAGGGGTGTAACTAACCAGGGTTGGAACTCTGGTTTTACCACAGCTTGCTCTGAGACCTGGGGCAAAGTATTTCACTTCTCTAAGCTTAGATTTTCTCAGCTGTAAAATGTGAATAATAATATTATCAGCCTCAGAGGACTGAGTAAGGCTTATAAGAAAAAAGTACTGTATGTGAATCCCCCTTTGGAATAGGGCAAGTGGTCTGTAACTGGTAGTTATGCTTGATCCTGTAAGCTCTGAGAGAGCAGGACAGGGTTTGTCTTACTAACATAGCACCAGTGGCTGGCATCTGGTTGATGCTCAGTTATATCCCCACACTTGACCTGGGTGCAGAGGATGGGGGATGCTGTTTGCTCATGCTGCCCTCTTCAGAAAGTCTCTGATTAGGTGTGTTTAAAAGTGTCCCATGTCATTTAGAGATTGCCTTTGGGGTAGGATGGCCCTGGAGACTGGGGTCAGGGACTATGCTGGGCAGTCAGTATGAAGGGCTTCAGACTGTTTATTACATGTATGGTGGAAGCAAAGACAGCAGATGTGAGACCATAGAATCATAAACCATCAGAACTAGAAGGACCCCTGCGCCTTTCTTTTCCAGAGGGGGAAACTGAGGCCTGGAGCAAGGAGGTGACTTGACTAAGGTCGTTCAGCCAGTCAGAAGCAAAACAGAAGCTTGAACCCACATCTTCTGATGCCTGCCTGGTCCAGAGCTCAGTCACCACATGATGTCCAGTCCTTATTTGCCTCCTCCAACTGTTGTCATATAATGATGATCTGCTTGTCTTTCTTTCTGGAACTTTGCAAAGCTTTTGGACTCATCTCTCTTCTGAGAATAAGTCCACATTTTCCACCAGCATCTGCAGAAAGCCGGGAATGCTGAGAACTTCATGTCATTCTACTTAGGACCCGACTGTGACTCTGGGAGTATGAGGGCCATGCCAAGCCATCTCCAGGAAAACATTGTTTCATGTCTTCCCTACCAAGTCTCACCTGTTAGACTAAAAAATGTTTATTCTTTAATATAATGCAAACTTCATTAAGAGTATGGAAAGGGAAAAAAAGTATCAAGAAGAAGTTTTAAAAAAATTGCAATTCTATAATCCAGAGGTAACTTCTGTTAATATCTAGGCACATTTCCTTCCAGTCTTTTTTCTTTTATTCTTTCTATATTTCCCTCCCCTGCCTTAGTACACTCACATGGTGTACACAGAGCAGTATACTTGCTTTCTCCCCTTTACCATTATGTTATGACCACTTCTCCATGTTACTAAATATTTTTTTTCTTTTTTTCATAGAGCATCAATTTTATTCATGGTTTTGGAGAAAATGAATTATGTTTATATTAAAATTAACATGGTCATATTTTGAAATGGAAGGCAAAATATGTATGAATTGTCTAACAAAAACAAAAGGCTTCAAAGAAAAATGTACTGGTGGCTTAGACTCTCAGAGCTATGCATCTGTTCTTCTTTGCCATTTGGTGGGTAAGTATGAGAAGGGTCAGTCTATTTCAAATTTTTTTAAGAGAATTTTTATGAGCTTCTTTGAGTCAAACTGAGAAGCAAGATCTCAAATACTCCCTTAACTATTTTTAAATATAGTTGTCGGGTTAACTTAGAACATAGCCTCTCCACATACTCAGAAGACTGATAGCTGCCCAGCCAGCAGCCAAGAAAGGCAGTACACAAAGAGCTTTCGGCAGTGCCTGCTCCCAAGGACGTTTTCTGCTGCCCCCATGGTCTTTATCTGCTCCTGTAACCAAGCAGCATATCTTGCTCCCATCCATCGCAGAAGGCAGCTGCTCCCCCAATGAGATAACCCCTCCCTCTGTTTGTGGGCATAAAAAACTGCTTGCTCTTGGGCAGCAGCTTTATCCCTGCAGCTTTAACCAGCCCTGCTGAAGCTTCTCCACCTTATGAGTGATAAATGGCATTTCTCACCTCTCTGGTTCTCCCGGTGGTTCTTCCGGAATATCCAAACCCAAGTGCAAGTTCCAGGCCTGGGGTTCCTGTATTATAATAGTATTAACCAAGTATCATTTACTTAACATATATTATATATTACATACATATAATATACATAATATATGTTTATACATACATATTTATATTATATAATGTATTTATATGTAATATACTTAATATTGGCCAAATGAAGGTGATTTGCTGATAGTAATATTTATTATGTAATAATATATAAAAAATAGTTTTATTGAGATATAATTCACATACCATACAGTTCACCCATTTAAAGTGTATGATCCCATGATTTCTGTATGTTCACAAAGTGTGAACTATCACCACAGTCCATTTTAGAACATTCTCATTACCTCAAAAAGAATCCCTGTATGTATTAGCAGTCACTCTTCATTTCCCTCCAGCCCCTGACAACCACTAACCTATCTTTTTGCCTCTGTAGATTTGCCTGTTCTTGATATTTTACATAAATGGAATCATACAATATGTGGCCTGTTGTGTCTGGTTTCTCTCACTTGGCATGATGCTTTCAAATTTCATCTTATTGTAACATGTGTCAATACTTCTTTTTTTTTTTCATAGCTGAATAACAGTTTGGTGTATGTATACATCACATTTTGTTTATTCTATATTTTGGCTGTTGTGAGTAATGACGCTATGAACATTTGTAAATAGGTTTTTGTGTGGACATATATTTTCATTTCTCTTGGGTATATACCTAGGAGTGGAATTGCTGGATCACATGGTAACTCTGTTTCTCCTTTTGAGGAACTGCCAGACTGTTTTTCCAAAGTGGCTGCATCATTTTACTTTCTCATCAGCAGTGTGTGAGAGCTCCCAATTTTTCCACGTTCTCTCCAACACTTATTACAGAGTCATCCTAGTGGGTGTGAATTGGTATGTCACTGTGGTTTTCATTTGCATTTCCCTAATGACTCATGCCTTTGAGCATCTTTTCATGTGCTTATTGACTATTTGTATATCTTGTTTGGAGAAATGGGTATTTAGATCATTTGCCCATTTTTAAATTAGGTTGTTAGTTGTCTTTTTATATTGAGTTATAAAAGTTTTATGTTCAAAGATATCCTTTGAAGCACAAATTTTTTTTTAACATCCATGAAATTTCAAGAGCATTTTCAAGACACAATTTTATGATATGATTTAATGTTTCTATGAGTATGCTATAATTTTTAAATTAAGTTTATTGGGGTAACATTGATTAATACAACCATATAATTTTCATGTGTACATTATCATTTGACATTATATATTCTATGGTGTGTTTACCACCCAAAGTCTAGTTTCCTTTAGCTACCATATATTTGCTCTCCTTTATCCATTTCACCCTCCCCCTACCTCCCTATATTTGACCCCCTCTACCCCATCTACCTCCCCGCTTTTCCCCCACCCCACTAGTAACCACTACTCTATAGTCCTTTGGTAACCACTAGTCTATAGTCCATGTTCATGAGTGGTATGCCACAATTTAATACCTGTTGTTTAACACTTGTTCCCAGTTTATTTGCTATTATTAGTCATGTTAAGCTATCTCTCTCTTTGAATAAATCTCTGCACAATTCTGATGGTGTCCTTAGGAGAAAGTTTTAGAAGGACAACTACTCTGCCTAAGAGTATCAGTGCTTTTACTGAAGAGGAATTTTCCACTCAAATGGCTAACCTTGTAATCAGCTGGTTGTTCTGCTTCTGTAGATATGCTTGCCGCATAGGCTGAGGAGCAGGGTGACCTCAAGATCAGCTGAAGACTCACCTTTCCCTTTGCTTGTTCTGTCTATATAACAGAAATATTGCCTAAGTTCCTGTCTGAAAAGCTCATGCTCTGTAACTGCCCGTAGCCCATAGCAGCTCCCACACCCTATAACCACCTGAGGACAGTTAACCCATCGGCCCATACCAACTGTAACTGCGTGGATAAGCCCCATAAAAGTAAGGTTACCTTTGAGCTCAGGGCCCAGATCTTAAGAGCACTAGCTCTTCTGATACCGCTGGCATAATAACCCGAGTTCTCCAGTTCTCTGAGTGTTGCTTGGTTTCTCGCCGGTCTGATTTTTCTGCAACATTATGACTCCTTACAGAATTGCTTTCAGGAAAGGTAGTGCCCAAGTACTCTCCTCTACCCACCACCCATCTCTACAGTGCATTCCAGGACCTGTTTACTGCATCCTCTGCTATTATTATTTATAAAAGAAAACTTCATTGAATTTACTGAAAGTTTACTGAATTTTAAGATGTGTGTCCAGCTGGTATAGGCTCAGCTGTGCTAGAACCTTGTCTGGGGAATTTTGAGGTCTGTCAGAGGTAAGTCCAGGTAGAAGGGATGGCTAATTAGATCTCAGAATATCTTTTAAAAGATGCAGTTTTATTACTTTCATGTGCAGACAACAACTTTCTGGGAGGAGAAACCATCTCTTTTGTAAAATTCCTTGGGGAGCCTGCTTCAAAGCACAGAGCAGGAAATGGTAATTTCAAGAACACTCTGCTGGCCCTTGGTGGATTTCCTTCAATACCCGTTGCCACTTATTTTCATTTGTACCATTAATTTGTACCTATTCCTTCCTGGTGACAAAAAAGAACCCATTCAGGTTACCCAAAAATTCCAGATTGCTGGGGTTTGAACATCCAGGAAATTTGATTATCAGGAAGTCAGTGGTTTTAAACAGTCATTCAGTGCTTGATTCATCCAGCAAAGATTTCTTGAGCACCTCTATTTGTGCACCAGCCATAGCACTGGAGACACAAATATGGATAAGATTGTGGTCTCATGTTATTAATGACTCAAGGTTCTGGAACCCTTTTAAAAATGTTGGACCTGCCTTTTCAGAAAACCTTGTGCCACACAGGTACACCCACATAAATTTTATGTTTATGACCTTGGAGACCATCCATGGGTTTCCTGTGGGGGCAGGGCACAGATCCCGGGTTCAGAATCATTGTTATATTTTAACACATGGGGGAAAAGATGTTGTCGTATTTGTATCATTGTAATTATGTGACATCTTGAGGCATGACTCCTAAGGAAGGATTTCCTTCCTTTACTGCAAGCAAGGTTTTGACATTTGAACATTGGTTTCAGCAGAAAGTCAGACAGACATGGTCTCAGCAATCAGGGAGCCTGCAATCCAGGAAGTCCTCACCTGCCCTGAGCCTCCTGGGGATGTCTGCTGAATCTCAGCATGGCATTTATCCCCTGGTTCTTACTAACATTGTACGGGGAAGCAACGAAGGTGAATGAGCAGAAGAGGGGACACATATGTGGCATTGGTGTCAAGGTGCCTGAATTTCACCAGTCTTGGTGACCCAGGCTGCGGGTGGCTGAATCCAGCGTGGCCTTTTAGAAGATGTCATGTCATGTTGGTTTTGGGAACCAACATGCCTTAAATAGTGAAAACCAAGGCAGACATCTGTGGGCATGGGGAAAAGCCAAGGAGCATGGCCGCCATGATCTTCAAGCTCTGGGAGGTTCACACATTACTTTTTGTGCAGTTTTCCATACCACACAGGCCAAATCCTGCTAAACCAGTGAGGCTGGGCAGATTCTCCTGCTTGCCTCTCTGAAGAGTGAATTCGACTGAAGATAGGGAGACATCTTTCTGGGGTGAATAATTCACAGGTTTCTTCTGCTGAATTCTAGATGAGCCCGTTGGCCTCCATCTCTTTCCTTTCACCCCAACATCACACAAAAGGACTGTGGAGAGTACAGGAGGCAGCCAGCTGCTCAGAACAGACAACAACGCAGCACAAAGAGAAATCTCATTTATGAGCCCTCTTTGTCGTAGTGCCTGGGATGGGGACTGAGAAGGGACAAGCCCTGGAAAATGGAAGAGGGTGTTGATTTAGACATTGGCTGGTTCCTCAAATGCTTATGACCTTCTGATTGCAGCTTTCTCATGTGTTGGGGGGGGGCGTGTTATGAAGGATAAGAGATAGACATTTATAATTAAAATTATTATTTTTATTATTAGTGTTGAGAGTCTGCTATGTGCCAGGTACTGTGCTAAGCACCTTGTATGAGTTAACACAGGTTGTGTCTACCACAACTTGCTGTTAGTATTACTACCTCCCCGAGGTCACACAGCTGGTAAGTAGTGGGGCAGGATTAGAACCCACACTGTGCTTTCAACCTCTTGTCAGTTGCTACCTAGAGGCCATCAGGCTATGGTAATCTTTTCTTTATTATCTGATAGGACACAGCTCTGACCAATTAAAGGCAGCCCTGTGTCAGGATCCTAAGTCCCCTGCTTTACAGTTATTATCCCTCTAGCTCCTGGATCATGGGTGGTTCTGGGAGAGGATCCTGTGTAGCTGTGGTTGGCCAACTGGTCAGAAAATATTTTAATAATTACAGAACTGGTACAAGTCCTCCAGCTATGCC
The DNA here is from genome assembly GCA_004027375.1 of Macroglossus sobrinus. NCBI lineage: Eukaryota > Metazoa > Chordata > Mammalia > Chiroptera > Pteropodidae > Macroglossus > Macroglossus sobrinus. Next base: position 225,720 of record PVKZ01000434.1, on the reverse strand, counting down.
CTGTAAGTGGGGGCTTCTGAAAAGCCATAGTATGTGTATGAACGCAGTTTGGGAGGCACCTGAATGTCTGAAGGATATGCCAATTGAAGGGGATCTGAGGCCTGGGACCCCTGGGCGTCACCCACTTAAGTCCAGGGCCCCCATCCTCCCATCTCTCCTTCCTCAGGGGCAGCAGACTGAGTTCTGGGCTTGTCTCTGAGTCAGAGGCTCTGGTAGGAAAATAAACTTTCTGTACTAAGAGGAGGAGGGAGAAGCCCGCTTTTCAAAAATAGGAGAGGCAGCCCCGTTGCTATGACGAATTCCTCATGTTGCTCTGTGTTTTAAAAAATTTTTTATTTTTTTAATGACCCACATAAAAAGGTACATACAGCCTCCTTGTAAAAATCCATGGAAAAAACCTTCATCTTATGCCTGATTGGAATGAGGCTCAAATGGCTGAGAGGCCCAGGAGAGCTTGTTTTAAGGCTTTTGAAGGCTCCAGGATCTCTGATATTTTGGGAACCCCACCCCACATTATGGCAAACATCAAAACGTCTCTGTAGACTCCATTACACATACACATTTCTTATAAAAATATCTGCTAAGGTTTTAAAATAATTCATGTATATAGGGTTTTATGAAGAATAAATTATTCATCGTGTTCTTGTGAGTTGTGCTTTCTACTTCTAAAGACACGAGTGCCATGTACGAGCAATTGACTCGCTAACATTTATTAATTTTATTAATTTTGAGTTTTCAGTTGCTTCTTGGTGTTCTGGGGTCAATTTGCTTGTGAGTTCAGATTTCAGATCTCTCAGTGGGCCCTTGATAAGCTCATGGGATTCAAGTTCTGGGCTTCTCATGTGGATCCAAATGGCCAGGGGTCAGGGTCTTAATTTTCCCATATGCAAAATGGGAGTGGTTCAGGAAAAGATGTGCAGAGGGAGGGGAGAGAATGATTAAGCAGATGGGGCAAAATATAAAGAATCAGTGCCTTAGGGTGAAGGTATAAGGGAAGTCTTACTACTTTTTTTTTGTTTAAAATGATGTCAGAATGAAAAATGAAAATGTTTCTTCATCCAAGCTGGTGGTAGTGGTGGTGGGTGGGTGGGAGGGGGTCAATGGAGTAGTTGGAAGCTTTGGGTTGTGCTCGGGTGGAGCCCAGGAGGAACCCCAAGGGAACTGAGGATGGGAAAGGTTGAGGGGTGTGACTCTCCGTTTCCCATCCCCTCTAGCCAAGTAGGTCTGCTCTCATGTGCCTTATATTTTGGGGATCTGTACAGATTCTTCTGGAAGACAGGGGTCCTCTAAAGGGAAAGCTAAAAAAAAAAAAAAGGAAAAGAAAAGAAAAAGGAAGCTAGATATTAGCAGACAAAGGCAGATCTGACCTCCAGTGATATTGGAGGTCGTGGGTTTTTCCAACAGTGAAGGGAAAAGAAGCCATGTCTGTGGTTGTAGATTTGTGGGTAGGCAGGAGGAGGAAATGGGCAGTGGGAGGGGAAACAAGGTGGAGGAAGAAGTGACCCCGATGGTGAATTCGAGTCTAGCTATTAGCACCTAGTCAGCAAGCATGCAGCATGTGCCAGGCACTGCTCTAAGAACTTTGCAAGTACTGACTCCTTTAATTCTCACAATACCCAACCAGACAGGTGCTATTACTAGCCCCATGTTAGACAGGAGGAAACAGCTCAGAGAGGTGAAGTTACGTTCTCAAGGTCACACAGCCAGGGGGGATGCAAATCTGGGTACCTGGTTCTGAAATGTGGCTTTACTTCCTCTGTGTTAACAGCACAGTTAGAATAGGGGCTTTGGTGGATGATGGAGGGTGGTGGGAGATGGGCTTCTAAAAAAACACACAGAATTATGGCAGCACCATGTTTTAAGTGCTTGCTCTGAGTCCCATGCCATACACATTGTACATATCATCTCAGAGAATCCTCCCAACCAGCCCTTTGAGATTGAGAATACCACCTTCACTTTACAGAAAGGGCAAGGGAAGTACAGAGAGGGCAAGTGACTTACTCAAGGTTACACAGCAAGAAGTGTCAGGACTTGGATTTAAACCCATATCTTTTTTATCTCAAAAGGCCGTGTTCTTGACCACTAGGCTGAACTGCTTTAACATACAGTGGCTTTGGTTATTCTGATCTATTTCTAGAAGCCCATAGTAACAACTGGCTCTAGGGAGGGAGGTATGGGCAGCGGGGTGAGCTCAAGTCATCAAACAGTTCCAGTACAGGTCAGGTCCAGTGGCAAGAGCTAGGGACAAAAGCAGTCCAGGGTGGAGAAATATATGTATATGGCAGAATGAAAAAGCAGTGTGATTTGAGGAAGGATGGAGGTGTTGGCAAAGTACAGACCTGTACTTTCCTAGGTAGGTAAAAAGAAGGGACAACCCTGGAAGGCTGACTGAGGAAGAGGACATCTGGACTCAGTTTTGAAAGATGAGCAAGTTACAGGTCAGCTGGGCACAAGATGATCCTTTCTGGCAGAAGGGGCAGCTCGGACAAAGTTGCCGAGATTTGAAATTGCATAATGGGTGTCAGAATAGAAGGAGAGCAAGGGCATAAAAGACCTGTGTGTGTGCTCATGTGTGCATGTGCGCTCATGTGCGCATGTGTGTGTGTGTGTGTGTGTGTGTGTAGCAAGGATGGAAAGTCCTCTGAGAATTGGAAGAAGAGGCTGCTCGGGACTTGCTGTGTGTCTTTGAGCCACTGCTAATCTTCTCTGGGCCTCTGTCTGATCCCCTGGAAAAGGGAAGCTTTCTTAGACCCAAGCTACATGCAGCCAGGCATCATGTGAGAGCTGGGCAAGAGCTGACTCGGGCTCCAAGCTGAGTTCCTCCCATCCCCATCCTGGAGAAATGGGCCAGCATAACCCTGCAGGGCATTCCCAACCCCTTCCAGGCATCCAGGGTGGTCTCCCCACCCCAAAGGCAAACTGTCTTCTCCACTAGGAGGAGATAGGTGGGTGGGGTTCAGAGCTCACTGGGGAGCAATGGGCCTTACCCACCCCTACCAGAAAGCCCCCTTCCCTGGCCTCGGAGTTGAGCCTTTTTTACTCCTCATCCCACCCAGGCCCCACACAGTGCTGTTAACCCCCTTCCTAGGCTGCATGAAATCCCAGGGACCTGGTGGCTTGTAGAGTTATACAGAAAGGACCAAGCAGCCAGCCTCTCACCTCTTTTTTTTTTCAGTTTCCAAAAGTCATCTTCTCACTTCTGTGCTCCTTTCCTCCCCAGAGCTGGAGGGACCCTCCTCCAGCCTCCCACTCTAAGCCTGGTCTGCACAGCAGCAGAATTAACTCTTGCTGTTACTTGAACACACAACACAGAGACACAAATCAAGTTTCTAATAAAAGTTTTGGTGGGAGGTGTTACAAACCTATAATGGCGCTTGGCCCAGTGCTTGCTTCTTCTATCCTGACAACTTTGCAGTCCTCTCAGTGGTGGAGAACCAGAATTTAGCTGTCAGGAAGAAGTTTTTGGGTCCTCAGCCCAGCTGAGCTGAGGAGGTTGCTGACTTTGGTCATCCTTCTATTCATGCAACAAATATTTATTGAGCAGCTACTACGTGCCTAGCTCTGGACCCTGCCCCTGAGGAGTTTACTTGTGGAGGGAGAGATGAATGGAGTGTTCACAACACAAGTGATCACTGCATTAAAACTGAGGTTAGTGCTGCAGCAAAGGATGAGCAAGAATGAACAACGGGGGTGCTAACATGTCTTGGGGTCTGGAGAAAGTGACTTGCAGGTCTGGCTCTCTAATCTCTCTTTTCAGATTTTACATCCTTTTAGTTTTTTTCTTTCTAGATTGGCAGGAGCTGAGTGATGGGAGAATTTTTATCAACCAGAGTGAAGATTTTGTACTGGGGAGCCATGAAATGTTGTTGAGCAGTAGAGAGACATCAAACAAAATGGAGCAGCAGGAAGGCAGCACTAGCAGTGTCCCAGGGGAGATTAGAGGGGATGTAAGATAATTAATGCCTAATAGAGGAGGGTGAAATCCAACATTTATTGAGTTCTGTGTGCCAGATTCTGTTATATATCAGCTCATTTCATTTTCTCAGCAATGGTCTGAGGTAGGTATTTTATTACTCCCGTGTGCAGAGGAGAAAGCTGAGACTCAGAGAGGTTAGGAAATTGCACAAGGTCACACAGCTAGCAAGTGGAGAACCCGTGGATTACATTGGTATCTAGGATAATCTCCCTGTCTCAAGATCTACAATTTAATCCCATCTATGACTTAATCTCATGAGCATTGACTGAACCAAATGGCTTGCCCATGGCCACACAGTTGGTCATTGACTGAAATGGAGCTCTTATTCCAGTGTGGCTTGCCCAGGCGTTAAAGAAAGTCCAAAATAGGCATGGTTTTGACTTACAGAGAATCTTTGCATCACAGAAACATCTTTAAAGGCTTCCTATGGTTTGTGAGCTGCTCTATTTAACCTAGTTCAGTAACTTATGGTCAGGGAAATAGAGAAAAACCTTTAGCTTTAACTAGAGTGTTAGGCACCCATGAAGAGAACTAAGACAATCTATACCAGGGCTATCTAAAACCTGGGACAGGATGGGGCAGAGCCAGAACCAGCCCCCAGCCTCGTAGGCCAATGGAAGAAACTTTTATTGGAGGACAAAGTAGGAGGAGGATGGTAAAGCCCCTCCCCCAGGTCCAGGGCAGGCATTGCTAATCAATCATTGTGCTCTTTCCAGCCAGGCCTGGATGTGGCCTCTGAGTCCCTGTAACACAGAGCTCCAGGATTCCAGAACCAGTCGAATGGCGCTGAACATCAAGATGAAGCTTGATCCACCATCTAGGAATTACACAGCGTTTCCAAGGGAATAAACAGAGGCTCCTTTACATGCCCTGAAGGACCGGTGTCAGGACTCAGATATCAGAATCCTATTAAAAAACAAACAAACAACAACCCCCAACTTTTCACTTCAAGGAAGAAAAAGCCAAACTCCTCAGCCATGTTCAGCATGATGGCCAAAGACCTGTGGCTTCCAGTTATCTCCAGGGCAGCCCAACACTGCCTGTTTCTCACTGGGGGCTTCCCCAACCTCGGGCATTCAGAGGCCCAATTGGCTAGGAGCCTGTCATCCTCACTCTGTTAGATGTGGCTCCCAGCTGATAAAACCTGAACCTCATTACAGCCTCCCATTGACTCATGAGGTGAGAGGCTTCCAGGAGGCCTGCAAGTAGCAGGGGGAAGAGGCAATTTTCATAAATCCACCCAAAGGCTAAATTCACCTGGATCCCCTTCCAGGATCCTCTAGTGTGTCTGATCTTCCTTGATGGCTGTCTCCTCTCACTCTTTCTCCTCTTCCTCCTTCACTTCCCTTCCTCTCTCCACTGTCCACACCACTCCTTCATTCACAATAGATGAGGAAACAGGCTCAGAGAGGTGAAAGGACTTGCCACAGTCACACAGCTCACACTGGTAGAGGCAGGGATCCAATCAGATCAGGTCTGTTTGAGCCCAAAGCCTCTCTCCTTAACTGCTATTCTGTGGATTGACAAGGTAACTTGTTCTGGGATCCAAATGTATTCCTAATAGAAATGTCTATATCAGTGATTTTCAAACTTGAGTGAGCTCCAGAAACCCCCAGCAGCTTGTTAACCTGCAGCTGGCTGGGCCTTGCCATCAGAGGGTCCCATTCTGTAGTCTGTAGTGAGGTCTGAAGGTTTGCATTTCTAACAAGCTCCGGGGCAAGCCTGCTGCTGGCTGGACTCAAATCTATGCTTTGAGACCACTGCTCTCTATTCATAAAGAAACTTTAGTTGGTAATGTACAGTAGTGGTCCCCAAGCTTTTGGCACCAGGGACCAGTGCTCCTATGAGAATCTAATGCCTGATGATCTGAGGTGGAGCTGAGGCAGTGATGTTAGCACTGGGGAGCAGCTGCAAATACAGATGAAGCTTTGCTTGCTCACCTGCCTCACCTGCTGTGCAGCCCGGTTCTTACAATCCACAGACCAGTACCGGTATGTGGCCTAGAGGTTAGAGACCCCTGATGTATAGGATCCCCATCACATTGTGGAAAAGTCCTCTCCTTGGACCAGGGGACTTTGGGGCTATTGCTCTCCTGTTAACTTCAGGGTGACCTTGGGTGTGTTCCTTGCCTTCTCTGGATCCAATGTTCCCATCTCTACAGTAAGGTGTGGATGAGATGTTCTTAGTCCTCTGGGCAAGTCTGGCAGAGGTAGGAGGAGAGGGATTTAGAGTCGGGCTGGGTCTGATTTCTGACTCTAGAGAATTGTGTGACCTTGGGCAAGTGACTTAACCTCTGTGTGCTTCCAGTTATCTTGGAAATGACAGATTAGAGTAGACAGTTTTAAAGTGTAAATCTCACTGAATTAACAGTTGAGGTTGGTGGGGAGAGATAGGTGAGATGCTAAGTCTGGTCAGATGGCACAGGATATGTTCCCCCACCTGCCCAAGACTTCGAGGCCCAAAGAAATGAAGGTAAATCACCTTTCCTTCCTTCCTCCTCCTCTCCCTTCTTTCCATCCTCTCTCTCCTCTTTCTCATCTCTGCTCTCTCTTTCCTATCTCTCCTCCTTGCCCCTCCTCTTTCCTTCCTTCTTTTTTCCTTTCCATGCAAGTTATTTCCTGCAGCTTTAACTTTGGAATCAGACCTGAGTTCAGTCAGATCTGTGGACATGATCTGGATGCCCTTGGCTAAATGACTTCCTCTCTGTGGCCCCAGCACCCTCATCTGTAAAATAGCCACGTGACCCTCCCACTTCCCGCCTAGCATTGTTGGAGGTTCGCATAACTTATTCCATGGAAAGCACCAGGTCTGGGGGCCAAGCACATGCATGTGTGTGTACTGGGGTCACTTCTGTTAGTCCTTTAGTATGGAGGTGAAGGGCCAGGGTCTGGAATTAGATAGCTGAGTTGGAGTCCCAGCTCTTCCACCAACCAGCTGTGGGCCTTGGGCAAGTGACTTAATCTTTCAGTGTACCCTAATTCCTAGGGTTGCAGTGAGGGTAAATAGCAAGTGCCTAGTATACTGCCTGGCTGTTAGCAATTTTGATAATTTCGCTGATGATGGTGATGGTGACATGATAATATTAATAATCCAGGCACGGTGCTTAGTGCTGGCGTTAGAGCAGGGTACAAAATACAATCCCTTCCCCAAGGAGTTCCCAGTTCAAGAAAGCGAAACATCTTAATAGGCAGGGACAATATCACATCAGTTCCCTGATTCAGAGGGAGGACCCCAAGGAGCCAAAGGGAGCCCAGATCAACTCCCCAAGGGTCAGGAAAGTCTTTCTGGGGGAGGTGGCTCTCCGAGCTGAGACTTGAGGCAGCAGAACACCCTTGAATAATAAGTATGTTCATAAGAATTTTGTATAAGAAAATTAATACAACAAATGTGTTTACCATAGCTAAAAAGTTGAAAATAACCTAATCAGCCACCAAGAAAGTATTGATCAAATAAACTATGGTGCGTAGAGTCATGAAATTATCAGCAGCTGTTAAAACAGGGTAAGATACCTTTATCTGTATCTAGATCTATATCTATCTCCATCTTATCGTTGAATAAAAAAACAGATTACAATATAGTACAAAGAGTAAGACTGAGTTCTTTTACATTTATATATAAAATATATATGTATGTGCATGTTCATTCCAAAGTGTTAATGATATTCATGTAAGGGGAGCAGGGTCTGGGAGAAAACTGAATTTATATTTAAACAATACTAGGTCTGAACATAGTTAAAGGTTTTGATGTATTTTGTCAGATAGCGTTCCAGGATGGTATATCAATGTATATTCTAATTACGTGTAAGATTTTTGCTTCTCTATAACATTTAATAAAATCAAACATTATGAAACATTGTAATCTTTGTTCATTTGATGCTTTAAAAAACCTTATAGCTGTTTTAATTTACAAAAAAAAAAAAAGAGGGAGCAGGAGGTCATTAGGCTGTGCACGGGACGGGGGGTGGGGGGGAGGACATCCAGATGGAAGGAACAGAATGCACAAAGGCCTGCGGTGAGGAGGTGGCCTAGAGTGGTGGGATATCCGGCAGCCAGTCATCTGGAGCTCCTGAGGCCTTTGAGGGGAGCACAACACCTCCCCCAGCTGCTCCTGGTTTGTACTCAGACTGTGGGCACGGCTCCCCCATGGGCTTGGCCGCCAGAGGGGCGGGTTGTCTCCAGCAGGCCTTGCCACCAGCTACCACCTACCAGCCCAGTCCCTGGCTGGCAGGGACAGCCTCCCCTGGCAGCCCCCACTCCATGCAGCTGGCTGCCCCAACCCTTGTTCAGCCAGTTTCCTGCCCCTCCCTCTCTCTCTCCTCCCTCCAGCTGTTTCTCTGGCAGAGTTTGTCCCATTCAGGACAGCAGCCCCAACCAGCAAGGAGCTCAGGACAGACTGAGGTCTCCCCAGGAGGCTTTAAAGGATGGGGGGCTATGCTTTGAGGGCCTTGAGAAGGTCTTGAATGAATAGATGAACTACTTTCTGGGCAAACAGCCCCAGCCAACGAACATGTAATTGGGAGGAAGAAGTCGGGGAACACAGGTCTCCTGCACAGCCTCGCGTGATCTGAAGTCTTGGGGAACCCTCAGGAAGACCTGGGCAGAGACCAACCTCAAGGTACATATTTGGCTTTGACATCCGGAGGGGCCAAGAAAGGGGAATACTAGTTGAGAGAGAAGTTCTTTGGTTCTTAAAATTTAATTTTTATCAAAATGGAAACAGTTCTATTACGATTTTCAGATTTCAGTGTCAAAGTAATGCACACTAATTGTAAACAATAGCAAGGTCATCAGGCTTTTAAAAGCAGCGTGCTCAGCAGTTTTCTTTGTTACTCTGTTAATGCTCACAGCAGTCCCACGAGGAAGGTGTTTTCATGGTCCTCTTTTTACAGGTGAGGAAACTGAGGCTCAGAGAGGGTGGATACTGGCTCAGGGCTACAGGGATGTTAAGCCGGTAGGGAAGAGGGGGAGGGTTCAAGACTGGAATGAAATAAGGGTCAGTACAGCCTACCTTCTTAATCACTAGGATGTACTACCTCTCAGGACAGAAAAAAAGAGGGAGTCCTAACCCAGAGGTGGCTTTCAGGCTCCCCTCTTCATCGCTCACTTACTCGCTCATTCACTAAATTTACTGGGTGCTTGCAATGTACCAGACACATTTAAGTGTTTAAATGTGGTGACACACATTCACTTTTCCAACGTCTTGTCATGTAACCCTTCTTATACCTTACCATATCAACTATATCCCTTCATATACTTCTCAGTGACTGCAAAGAAAACATGTCTTTGGGTAATCATTCCTCATTGAGGTTATTTCTATCCCAGCCCCATGACTGTAAACAGTGCTGCAATGATCGCTCCAGTAGGTCATCTTTGTATGTTTGTCCTACAGACACCTTTCCAGGGGTAAAGTCGCTGGGTCAAAGCATTAAGGCTGTTGAAGCTTTTGGTCACCTTGTCCCCAAAAGTTGTGCTGGCATTGTATTGGGGTGTCACCTATACTGGTTGCTACCCATATCCTAAAACTTCCCTGGTGAGAAAGGTGAGAGTGACATCCGGTTGTCTTACCTCACATTTCTTTATTAATGCCGAGTAGCCTTTGTAATTTCATCGTTCGCTTTCCTTTTATGATTATCCTGTTCAAGTCCATCCCCATTTTTTTCTCTTGGCATGTTTATCTTTTTCATATTGATATTTAGGAATTCTTTGTATATGAAGGATATGAACCCTTTGCTAGTGCAATTTGTTGAAAAAGAGAGAGCACTCCCACTCCCCCATCTGCTTTCATACTAGAACATTTTAAATGTGTAAGCCGTAAAGACCAGCTTTTGGCGAAATTACAAACAACACATTGTAATAATCAAGTGCAGTTGACCCTTCATGTCACAGGTTCTGTGTCCACAGAGTCAACCAACCATGGATCAAAAATATTCACACTCAAAAAAAGTTTTGTTGCTGCCAACAAGTGCTACGTCATTAGGCCTGCGATTGTTGCATATGTATTGAACATGTAGATATTTTTTTTTACTATTATTCCCCAAACAGCACAGTATAACAACTATTTACATAAGATTTACATTAATATGGTATTATAAATAATCTCACAATGACTTAAAATACATGAGAAGATGTGCATAGGTTAAAATCAAATACTTCATCCTTTTATATGAGGGACTTGAGCATCTGTGTGATACTGAGGGACACTGATACTGAGGGACGACTGTAACTGCTACTTCACGTAAGTCTGACCTCTCAGACCTGTGTGGTTCAGCGAGGCCAGGCTCTGGGAATGCATTTTTTTTTTTTTCCATCAAGGCGCTTGGGCCCCAGTTTTTCTTTTGGAATCCCTTACTTCCTTTTTGAGACCAATCTCCCTGCGGTTCTTGCTGTCTCACTTATTTCCTCCAACTTGCTCGAAGGAAAGACTCCTCTAAATTCCTCAGTTGCTGAGATGAGCATTACTAGCTAATCCAGGCCTCCAGTGGTGGGAAGAGGGTGGCTTGGCATTTTCTTAGGAAAGAAAATCTAACTTAAACCAGTGATGCTCAGGCAATGAGAAGTCCATGGGAAGTTATACATGTCTGGGTGCATAGGGACCTTTTCTGGACTCCCCCAAACTTCAGGGAATACCAGACTCTTCTGAGAAGCCCACTCCCACCCCAGGCGGGTCAAGGTTTGTCCCCTAGGCAAATTTTTCAAGCTTTTTCAATGCCTGTATTTCCCCCATCTCAGAGCCTATCACACACTATGTTATAGTTGCTGGTCCTGCTGTCTGTCTCTCCTGCTGGCCTGGAAGCTCCTTGAGGCCAGAATGGGGTATTATCGTCTCTGATTTCTCAATCTCCCGCACAAGATCTAGCATGTAGTAGGAGCTCACGAAATGTTCATTGAACAAATAAAGTAGCAAGGCCTCAGTTTCATCATCTGTAAAATGAGATGAGAAAGTTAGACTAAAGTCTCATCTCTTAGGTGTTTACCTAGTAACTTCCGTCAGTTTGCAAACCATTGACTGAGATAATTTTCTTGCATCCTCACAATGGTTATATGATAAAGGTACTATTAACATACCCATTTAACGAATAAGAAACAGGCTTGGGGAGGGGCTCTGATGCCAGGCTTCATTAGAACAATAGAACACTGTGGCTGGGAGCGGGGGTTGGGTTCTGTTGGGTGGGTTTAAACCTGGTTGGCTACCTGCTAGCTAGGTGACATGGACCAAGTTATTTTAATCTTTATGCCTCAGTTTCTCCATCTATAAAATAGGAATATGAATAAAACTACCCCCTAGGATTATTATAAAGATTAAATGAGATGTTGAGGATCTTTTCATATGTCTATTGGCCATCGGTATGTCCTATTTGGAGAAATGTCTATTCAGGTTCTCTGCTGCTTTGTAGTTGAATTTATTTCTGTGTGAGTCAAGTGATTTATAAATTTTGGATATTAACCTCTTATCAGATATATCACTGATGAATATCTTTTTCCATTCAGTAGGTTATCTTTTTTCGTTGTTGTCGGTTTCCTTTGCTGTGCAAAAACTTTTTAGTTTGATGTTATCTCATTTGTTTATTTTTTCTTTTGTTTCCCTTGTCCAAGGAGAATTATCAGAAAAAAATATTACTAAGAGCAATGTCAGAGAGCTTACTGCCTATGTTTTCTTCCAAGAATTTTATGGCTTTGGTTCTTACATTTAAGACCTTGATCCATTTTGAGTTTATTCCTATATGTGGTGTAAGAAGGTGGTCTGGTTTCATTTTTATTTTTTTGCACTTATCTGTCTAGTTTTCTCAACACAATCTATTGAATAGACTGTCTTTACCCCATTGTATATCTTTCTCTCCTTTCTCAGATTAAATGACCATATAGGCTTGGGTTTATTTCTAGGCTTTTTATTCTGTTCCATCGATCTATGTGTTTGTTTACATACCAGGATCATGCTGTTTGATTACTAGAGCTTTGCAATATAGTTTGATATCAAGTAGTATGATACCTCCAACCTTCTTCTTCTTTCTCAAGATTGCTGTGGCTATTTGGGGTCTTTTGAATTTTAGGATTATTTATTCTAGTTCTGTGAAAAATGCCATTAATATTTTGATAGGGATTGCATTGACAATATAGATTGTTTTGGGTAGTATGAATATTTTAATGATGTTAATTCTTCCTATCCACAAGTACAATATATGCTTCCATTTATCTGTATCTTCTTTAATTTTTGTTCTTTAATGTCTTGTAATTTTCCAAGTACAGGTCTTTCTGGGGCTGCTTGGGAGGGCCTCCTGTGCACACCATGGTCAGCTGCTGCCTGTTACCTGCCTAGGTAGGAGCTATCAAGTGATTGGTTGGTCACTGCCTGTGTTGGACTTGGAGGTGTGTGGGAGAGGTCATGCTGCAAACCGAGGCTGGGGCAGCTCAGCAAAAAGCCCAGAGCACTCCGAGGCCAGGCTGCCTGCTGACTACCAGTAAGGCTCAGCTGCTGAAGGAGCCTGGGGTGGTAAAAGAGTTGGGTGGAGTGAGGTACCAGAGAATCACAAGGGTGAAACAACTGGTGTTCACCAGGTTAATGAAGATCCAGATTTGGCACTAGTGCCGAGCCTAGAGCAACTCCACAAAATGCCCAGAGCATAGGCCAGCCACTGCTCACCTTGGACTCATGGTCCAAGAGTTGTTCAAGAAAGATTGCAGCATGGGTCAAGGCTGGTTGTCAACCACTAAAAGTGCCTCCAGTGGTACATGAGCTGAGATCTGAAGGTTGCTGTTGAAAGAGTCTCCTGCAGTGTACAGGGTGGGGCTGGTTGCCTGGCCTATGAAAGTTCTTCTGGAAGTGCACAAGTTGGGTGGAGTAGGATCCCAGGGAGTTACCAGGGTGCAGTGAGTGGAGTTCACCATGATGATGCAGGTTCACATTTGGCTGTGTTAGGAGAGGGCTCAACACAGGAAAGATGGTGCTTGCCTGTAGCCTTCACAGAGAGGGTTCAACATAGAGATAATGGCAGCTGTCCTTTCAGCTCTTGCCCTGAAGACACACAACCCAATCTCTTGCTCTATGTCTCTAGTATCTCCCGAGTCACCATCCCTCTGCTGGAACCCAGGGTAAGTGCATGAGAGCAAATGAATCTGTGAATGGGCCCTTTAGAAAGATGTCTGGGTTTCTCACCCTAATGATTTTCACAGCCAGATTTTGTGGGGACCTCTCTACCTGGCTTTAGAACCCTGGACTGGGGAACCTGCTATAGGACTGGGACACTTCATTCATCCAGGGCGACCTCTGTAGCCAAGATATCCCTCCCAATGCTCAACTGCCATATGTAGGCATGGGGCCAGCCCATTTCACATCTCTGCCACTCTTGCCAGTCTTGATGTGGCCTCTCTATATTCTTAGTTATAGAAGTTCTGTTCATCTAGTCTTCAGATAATTCCCCAGATTGATTGTTCTATAATTTAGTTGTTATTTTAATGTGGTTATGTGAGGAGGCAAGCACAGCATTTATCTACTCTGCCATCTTACAGAAAACCCCTGATTCCACTCCCTTTGAGCTGTGCTGCAAGAGTGCAATTATCACTCTCAGTTTTAAGGTTACAAAGTAGACTCAATGCTTCTCAAAGTGCAATCCTGGGATTACTGGCACTAAGATCAGTTTATGAGTATTTCTTAAAGCTGCATTTTGAACTAGCTCCCCAGATGTACCCCAAAACTTAAGAACCACGGAGGTAGAACATTCAAATGTCTTTTTTTTTTTTGCCTTTTGCCCAGGTTTCCAGGTTTCTTACTGTACAATGAGGTTTCTTTTTTGCCTTTCTAAGCAAATATCTATGCACTTCTGTGAGTCTACATGTCTTGTGTCAGCAGTTGAGGCTAGGAGGCATGATGGAGAAGAAGTGAAACTTCGTTGTGTTGTACCACAGAAAATTGGATCATGTTAGCAATTATCCACTGTGCAAACTTGGAAAGTATTTTAAGCCACCAAACTCTTTCTTCTAATGGAAAATATATAGAGAAGTGCAATTTGAAAATAGATAAAAGTAGTGTTATTCTAGTTGAAACAGAAGGGTAAGACCCCAGACCACAGCTCACTGAACCTCCCTCTCATTGCTGAAGGACCTGTAAAAATAGTTATAGCTCTGTGGGACAGATTTGAAAACTGCAAATCTATTCCAAATTTTTAAAAGACCGAAGTTCTTGACATTGGCTGAATTTTCTGTGTGACTTTAAGCAAGGCACTCTCACTCTCTGGTCATAATCATCTCATTTATAAGTAAAGAGGTTGAATGTTATATTTGTCAAGAGAGTAGCTGTAGTAACATATAGACTCAAACACGTACAACAGCTCAAATGAAAGAGACATTTATTATAAGGCAGGTATTTCTGAATAGAGGGTGGTCTTCTTCCATGTAGCATTAAAGTGACCCACTTCATGTCCCTACCACCACCTTGGACATCATCACTGATGAAAGAAAGCATGGCAGTGGCATGTTTGCTTCTTAACTGCATTCCGCCACACAAGAACTAGTCATGTGACCAATCTAGTTGGAAAGGAGGCTGGGAAATGGAGTTCTTGGCCAGGGTGACTTCTCAGTGAAAGCTGTGTACTGTACAAGGGAAAACTGATTTTTGTGAACAGCTTTTGTGAAAAGACCTTGGGTCTTTTCCATTCTCTGATTCGAAGTCTAGGTTTTCATTGGTCAACCTTAAAGTTAACATAGTGATGTTGGACCTACAAATACTTCTGCTCCTCAAGATAATCTCCATCAAATGTACTCTTCTGGAACTTAGGCAACTTCCATTCTCTTTTCCTTCTGGAAAAAGGAAACAAGAATAACAATTTTATTGAGCATGGCACACTTACTGAGCCAAAGATTTTCATAATCATTGTCTCATTGAATCCCCCTGCAATTCTACATGGAAGGGCTTCAGGATTATCATCTTCATTTTATAGGTGTAGAAAATGAGACTCAGAGAGGTAAAGAGACTTGCCCAAGATCACACAGCTCATAAGCAAAAGAACTGGGATATGAACTCAGAAAATCCTACTCTAACTCTCGGGACCCACTGCACTCGGCAAACACGTGTATGTATATGTGTGTGTGTGGTTAAGGTGGGTGTTTTCCTTGGGCTCTATTTCCCCAGGCCTGGGCATAAGAGAAGTTGAAATGCCGGAATCATTGTCCAAGTTCCTAGAATGGGCCAAACTTCCTGATTATAAGTCAACTTGATGGTTGTCCTAGCCTGAGGAAGCCCAGTGTGAGTAAGAATTATAGCCATTGGCCAGAAAAAAGGAAGAGGATGGCGTGGGAGACACAGACGTAGGCATCAGTGGGTCATGGATGATGCTGAGGCCTTGACTGGGCTGGGCACATCCTGGATGCTTAGGATAATTTCCTGTGTGAATAAACTTATGAAGGAGTGAAACTGTATCAATGTGAGAACTTAAGATGAATCAGGCCCAGTTATTGTTCTCAAGCCTTTAAGTAAACTTGTAACATATATTTTTATTTATTCACTTAACAAACATTTATTAGCACCTACTATGTGTCTGACACTCTATGAGGCAGAATGATGAAAAAGACAGGATTCCTGCCCTCATGGAACTTTGGAGGAAATGTAGGGTTTGCAACCATTTTAGAGATGAGGAAAATAAAGCTCTGATTGGTTGTGACATTCTCAAGGTCACTTGGTTGAACTAGAACTTGAGGCTCCTAGCTCCCAGTCTCCTTGGATGAAAGGGAGGACTAGTGGGAGGGGAAAAGGGGCCCTGAGAGTTGGAAGCTACTTTGTGTTGCTTCTGGACTCCAGGACATGGTGGTTTTAGGCAAAATTAAGAAACTTAGTTAATTTACTTCTTTTTTGGAACCTATGTATTTTTGAAGAGATGGACATAAACATGGTAGAGAAAGAGTAGAACGTCTTACTCTGCTGGATGGAACTCAGAGGCCATATTTCTCCACGGGGTTGCTTTAGAGTTCAGGTCCCAGCTCCGCCCCTTGACCTGTAAGGTGGGGACACTATCAGTGCCTATTTCATAGGATTGTTGGTAGGATTAAATGAGTTAATATACATAAAACACTGAGTGCAGCTCATGGTCAGCTCATTAATGAAGGCATTTTTATTTTTATCCTTAGGAACGTGGACTTTGACCTTGGGTTCCTGGGCTAGAAGAGGTCATATTGGCCACTCTCCTGGGGTCCTGGGGTCTGGTGGTGGGGGTGTGTGAGGTTCTCTGCCCACCATAGACATGCTCTGGCAACCTTGGAAGTACCAGCGGCTGACTCAGCAGTGTGGTCAGCTGCTACTGAGGAAGAATGTTGTAATCAGTTCTGCTTTCTTGAGGTACATGACTTGGGTCCTCTGATCCCAGCCCTGGGCTCGTGCTGAGGGTAGCTCTTGTGCAAGGAGGTGGGTGATTGGGTGATTGATGCAAGAATAAACACCTAGCATACTCAGTTTTTCCTTCGGGAAATCAGGGATCAGAGAGACAGGAGAACTGATGGGTATAGCCAGACAGACCTAAGTTCTAGTCTTGGCTTTGGCACCAACTACCTGGGTGAGTTTGAGCAAGTCACAAAACCTCTTTGAGCCTTCATTTTCTCTTCCAGTTGTTGAGAGAATGTCTGTAGTGCTCAGTAAATGTTCTGGGGTGGTGGTTAAGGAAAGGGGCTATTCAGCTATCCCTTGTCATCTGAATTTGTTTGAACAGTTGTCAGAATCTATGAATTTCTGGGTATGAGATGAAGTAAGAGCTCAGATAGCCAGTGTATGAGTATCCTGCTGCTACTATAACCATCGCCACAAATGTCGTGGCTTTAAATGACACAGATTTGTTATCTTACAATTCTGGAGGTCAGAAGTCCCAAACGAGTTTCACTGAGATAAAATCATGGTGTTGGTAGGGCTGTACTCCTTCTGGAGGCCCCAGAGAAGAATTCATTCCCTTGCCTTGTTTAGCTTCTAGAGACTGCCCACATGAGTGGATTCATGGATCCTTTCATCATCTTCAAAGCTGGCAGTGGTGGGTTGAATCTTCTCAACACCAAATCACTCCGATTCTCCTGCCTTCCTCTTTTGTTTATGAAAACCTGTATAATGACATTGGACCCACATGGATAATCCAAGCTAATCTCCCATTTCAAGATCCTTAACTTAATCACATCTACAAAGTCTCTTTTACCATGTCAGGTAACATATTCTCAGGTGCTAGAGGTTAGGACATGGATATCTTTTGGCGAGGGTGCAGGGGGTGGGCATCATTCTCACTACCATATTGAGGAATATCTCAGACATTGATTTGCATTTATTCATTTCCTGAATTTGAACATTGAGAGTCTAATGGCTGTCCTTGTTATTTATAGTTGGCTCAGCAGGGCACTGACCAGTCAGAACAGATGTGAGTATAAATAATCAATGAGGCTGTACCTGGGAGTATGGGGTGATTGTCAAGCCTGACCAAGACCCCAGGCTTTGGCATCATTGAAGCTGGATTCAAATCCCTGCTCTGCTACTTACAAACCCTGTGGTTGTGAGCAGGAGAGTTTTCTCATCTGTGAAATGGTATGGCAATATGTACTCCATAGGGTAATGGTTAGGAAGAAATGAAAGAGCTCCTGTTAAGTGCTTAGCGTGGTACCTGGGACTGAATATAGGGCTCAACACTAACAAGTGATCCCAGAGTGGTTTTGTTTTCCAGGCTGGGAATCTCTGTATGGACACTGGTGATTTCCAGACACAAGAACCCTGTTTCTGCTCTGGGTTGGGAGAAGTTCTAGCCTAGCTCATGAACTACAAGGAGCAGAGCAACATTTTGTTTCCTCAACGGAAGGGGTTTTATTGTTGAGGATGTGTGTGTTCACTGGTGGAGGTGCAGGTACTAGTTGCCCAGCCAGGGTTGTGTTGAACTAAAAGATTCTCAGTATCTGTGGTAGCTGTGGGGTTATTTTGGTCCCCACAGCTCTAAGACCCTGCAGCTCTCTGTTCTTCTGTTCAGTGTAGCTCAGTTTTCTCCAATTCTGTGTCTTTCTACTTCTGGCATCGCTACTGATTGCTCCACTTTTTCTCTGAGTTGCCTGTTTATACATCCCAGAAGAACCAACTTATTGGTTCATTTAGTCTTGCTAGAGTTTTTGCTGGGTCTCTAATGGGGTTCAGATTTCTCTCTGGTGATGGGTTAATTCCCTCTCAATTTAGAATTTTCATTTCCTGTAGGCCCAAGAAAGATTTTGAGTTGACATTGAATTGAGTTGACACTGACCTTGACATTATCTAGTCCAGGGATAGAATTCTACAACCCTAACTCATGAGCCATAGCAGACATCACCAATCTAATCATGCCTCTCCCTCTAGTTGAACCCAAATGTTTTAGTGATTTCTCTCCGTGTTTCAAATTACCAAAAAATGTAGTGACTTGAAATGACTTCTTTGTTCACAATTCTGTAATTGGGCAGAGTTTTTTTAGGAACTCTCATTCAGCATTCATCTGGGAGCTTGACCAGGGCTGGGGCATTCAGGACGGCCTCGTATCCTGTGGGGATTTCTGCTGTTTCTCCATGTGTCAGGATTGTCCAGACTTCTCTATCTAGAGGCTCAAGGCCCTGGGAGAGTGAAAGCAGAAGCTGCCAGGCCTTTGGAGACATAAGAGTGGATCTGGCGCAGAGTGGCTTCTGCCACATTACGTTGGTCACAGTAAGTCTCCTGACTAGCCCAGATTCAAGAGAAGGAGAAATAGAATCCACCTTTTGAAGCAGGGAATGCCATGTGTTTATGAGAAGGGATGATGTTAGAGTCCATCTTTATAGACAATCTAGAAGGTCAAGACACACTTGACATTAAAATCTGATGGATGATAATGATCATCTGAGATAGCCATCTGTTATTCCCGAGTGTCTTAGTCCATTTGGGCTGATGTAACAAAATACCAGTCACTGGGTGGCTTCTAAACATCAGAAATTCATTGCTCATGGTTCTGGAGACTAGAAGTCTGAGGTCAAGATGCCAGCATAGTCAGGTGAGGGCCATCTTCTGGGTCGTAAACTTCTTAATCTGTCCTCTAATGGAGCTAGGGATCTCTATGGGGTGTCTCTTATAAGGGAACTAATTACATTTATAAGAGCTCCACCCTTATGACCTAATTACCTCCCAAAGGCTCCACCTCCTAACACTATCATATTGGGAATTAGGACTTTAACATATGAATTTGGTGGGGGGTGGGCACTAGCATTCAGACCATAGTACTGAGCTAGTCCATACTTTTACTCTTCAGATGGGAAAACTGAAGCTCAGAACATGAGAAGGACTTGTTTAAAGGAGTATGAGAAGGGAGAGAGGGAGTGGGATAGATCTTCCATGTGCTCATCAACATTCACTAATCACCTACTGTGTGCCAGGAGTGTAGGATATAAGGAGAGAAACCCTGTCATTGGGGGCTCCCAGTTGAGCTCAAAGACAGGTGTGTAAACAAAGTGGGATTTGTCTAACTAGAAGGTTGGTTTTAACGGCAGTGTGCACAGGGGTCAATTTCTCCTGGCTCAAATTGCCCATGATGATTTCATTCATTATTCATTCATTTTGACTGCAAGTTCATTGTTAAATACACTTGACTTAATGCCTGACTGGTACATGAAGTGTGCAAGTTACTACAGGAACAAAGGGAGGGTAGCTTTGATTGGGGAAGTCAGGAAATAAACTCGAGAAGGAAGCATGTATTTGAGTTAGTTCCAAGGATGAGTTGACCTTGAGTGCATGGAGAAGTTGGCTAGAAATAAAAGATATTTCAGGCAGGGAGAATGAGCAGAGATTTAGAGGTAGGAGATGCCTGATGTGGTGGGTGGAAGCAGGGAGCGGCTGGACGGAGTCTGGATGCTCTGCAAGGCCTTGAATGTCTCATCTAATTTTTCCAGGTGGTCCAATATACCCCATTTCACCAGAACAACATCCTGTTGTTCCCCCGCCTTATAGTCTCAAAACTTAAACATTTGGACAATGAAAGATTTCAGACAATATCAAACTATTTGAGTTTGAAATTCCAACTTGGCAGAGGGCAGGTCAGTTTATGGCTTTATCTCTGTGTTGTCAGGTCCATAAACCAACTCAAACAAGGGAATATTTGCACTGGTGGCTGTTTTGACTGAATGATGGGTCCCCTCTCCTACCATGCCCAGGACTTGCTGACAGAGGTAGGCACAGAGGTTGGGAGAAAATGAGGTGTTTCCTTCAAGGTTAAAGATAATTGATTTTGGGTGGCACCTGTGGTTGGCCTGTGATGTGTTTATAGCTGGGAGAGACTTTACCACCACCCGTTGAGCCAGGCTAGGCATTAAAGAGTCCACTGGTCTTCCAGTGGTGGGTTATGTGGGGTGGCTGATGTCAAGAGCTGGTCTTCAGGGAGTGTGGGCAATTTTCAGGCTCTTTTATGAGAGACTGAACTCACAGGAGGCCTCTTCAATTGTCAGGGATTTGGGTCACAAAGAAAAAGGGTGTCCCTTGAATGAGAATGGAATGGCCACCCAGGGGGTAGAAGCAGAAACTCTGCTGACTCACAGACCTGTTTTAAAATCCATTTTTGTGGTTTGCTGGCTGTGGGGCCTCAAAATGGTCACTTAACCTCTCTGAGCCTCAGTGTTCTCTGCTGTAAACTTTAATCATAAAAGAGCTTTCCTTATGGAATGGTGGTGAGCGCCTTCCATGACATCATGTGTAGTACAGAATTGGGGCTGAAAACCAAAATGTGAGGGGCCTGGCTCTGCGGTGGGGGAACGGTGGAGACCAGGAGTCCTGAGCCATGAAAGGCTAAGAAATGCCAGTCAAGGATGGTGCCAGAGTCATAGCTTCATCCAAGCTTTCCCTTGTTTCCTGTGTTGGCCTGAAAACATGGCAGAGACTGGATGGAGATCTTGGATCGTCAGCCTTGCATCTCCTGGGGGAAATCAGGGCCTGTCTGGCCTAAATGGGCCTTTCTGTTTTTCTCTCTCCTCCTGTGAAAAGCCTTAGACATGAAAGAAATCAGAAACAGGGCTCTGGGGAAGGGCAGGGCCGGCTTCCCGGAGTCTGGCTGGGCAATGCCCCTTACCTTCTCACCACCTATTCCTGGCGGGCTTGGGGCCGGGTGTTCATCAGGTTGGGGCCCTGGGTCTCCTCCCTGCCCTCCTGGGCTGGTCACTGATCCAAACTTTCTACTTGCTCCATATTCTTGGCCCTCTCCCAGCTCTGGCATCTCACATTTTTCAGGGGGCTGGGAAGCCAGCAGAGCCTCACTTCATCCTTCTAAAAGTCTTTTGTGTTGTTTCCACAGCCTGAAGGGACAGGCGTTCTGGCTGGGCTTCTGCTCACTCCTGCTTCCGCCATCAAGACAGGCCTTCTGGAGCCAGTCACTCCTCTCTGAACAATCACAGCAGACTCATCAGAAACATGGGAGGTGGGGCAAACGCTTCTACTTTACAGACAAGGAAACTAAGGCCCAAAAAGAGGAAATGTGTTTTTTTTTTTTTTTTTTTTTGTCAGCTGGCCTCCATTTCTGCCTTTGAAATGCCTCCTTTCCCAGTGGCATTAACTGTTCGCTCTTTGGTAGGGCTTGCGGCTTAATGTTTGGAGTCACACATACCTGGGTTTGATTTCTGTGTCGATGACCAGTGGGGTGATATCCGGTCTGCTACTCTCTCTCAGCCTTAGTTTCCCCTCTTGTAAATGAGAGTGATGATAGATCTGCCCTGAGTTGTGCAATGAGGATTAAATAAAATCATCCTTGTAAAGGGCTTCAGTTAAGCCCTTGAAAAGGGAGCAGGCCTTAGATTTCTGGGTCCTTGAAACAAGATGGGGTACATGCAAGGTCCTAGGTATATATTTTTTGAAGTGAGATTAAGTCTTTTTTAAATTTAAATTTTCAATTACAGTTAACATTTAATATTATTTTATATTAGTTTCTGGTGTTCAGCATACTGGTTAGATACTGCATAATTTACAAAGTGATCCCTCGATTAGTTTAGTACCCACCTGGCACTATACATAGTTATTACAATATTATTGACTATATTTTTTATACTGTACTGTACATCTCTTTGACTTTTCATAATTACAAATTTGTACTTTTTAATACCTTCACCTTTTTCACCCACCTCCTCAACTCCCCTCCCATCTGGCAACCATCAATTTGTTCTCTGAATCTATGAGTCTGTTACTGTTTTGGTTTTTCATTTATTTTGTTCTTTAGATTTCACATAAAAGTGAGAGAATACGGTATCTGTCTTTCTTGGTCTGACTTACTTCAATTAGCATAATACCTTCTATGTCCACTCATATTGTTGCAAATCATAAGATTTCATTCCTTTTTTATGGCCAAGTAATATTTCATTATATATGTATCATTTCTTTATCCATATCTTGGCTATTGTTAATAGCACTGCAGTGAACATAGTGGTGGATATATCTTTGTGAATTAGTGTTTTCAATTTCTTTGAATAAATACCAGAAGTGGACTTATTGGGTCATAAAATAGTTCTACTTTTAGTTTTTTGAGGATACTCCATACTGTTTTCCCTAGTGGCTGCACCAATTTTCAGTCCCACCAACAGTGCACAAAGGTTCCCTTTTCTCTATATCTTTGCTAACACTTGTTTTGTTTTTTTTTTGACTTAATAATAGTTATTCTGACAGGTGTAAGGTAATATCTCATTGTGGTTTGAATTTGCATTTTTCTGATGATGAGTGATGTTGAGCATCTTTCATTTATCTATTGGCTATCTGTATACCTGTATGTCCTCTTTGGAGAAATGTCTATTCAGTTTCTCTGCCCATTTTTAAATTGTATTGTTTTTTTTGTGTGTGAGTTGAATGAGCTATTTATAAATTTTGGATATTAACCTCTTATTAGATGTATCACTGCCAAATATCTTCTCTCATTCAGTTACTTGTTTGTCTTTTTATTTTGTTGATGGTTTCCTTTGCTGTGCAAACACTTTGTTTGATGTCATCCTATTTGTTTATTTTTTTTGTTTCCCTTGCCCAAGGAGGTATATCAGACATATCACTAAGAGCAATGTCAGAGAGTTTACTGCCTAAATTTCCTTCCAGAAATTTTATGGTTTTGGTTCTTACATTTAAGTCTTTGATCCATTTTGAGTTTATTCCTATATGTGGTGTAAGAAGGTAGTCCAGTTTCATTTTAATTTTTTTGTATTATCTGTCCAGTTTTCCTAACACTATTTGTTGTATGTTATCCCATCATATATCCTTGCCACCTTTGTTATAGTTTAAATGACCATATAGGCTTGGGTTTATTTCTCTATTCTATTCCATTAATCTATGTGTCTGTTTTTATGACAGTATCGCACTGTTTTGATTACTATTGCCTTGCAATATAGTTTAATATCAGGTAGTGTGATACCTACCTCCAGCTTTGTTCTTTTTTCTCAAGATTGCTGTGACTATTCTGTGGTTCCATATAAATATGAGGATTATTTGTTCTAGTTCTGTATTGGTATTGGTATTTTGATAGGGGTTGCACTGACACTATAAATTGTTTTGGGTAGTATAGATGTTTTAATGATGTTGATTCTTCCTACCCATGAGCACAGTATATGCTTCCATTTATCTATATCTTCAGTTTCTTTCTTCAATGTCTCATAATTTTCTGAGTACAAGTCTTTTACCTCCTTGGTTAAATTTATTCTCAGGTATTTTTTTATGCAATTCTGAATGAGATTCTTAATTTCTCTTTCTGATAATTTGTTATTTGTGTGTAAGTGTGGAAACTATTTCTGAATATTAATTTTGTATCCTGCTACTTTACTGGATTCATTTTTCAGTTTTAATAGATTTTGGTGGAATCTTTAGGGTTCACTATATATAGTGTCATGTCATCTGCAAATAATGACAGTTTTACTTCTTTCTTTCTAATTTAAATGCCTTTTATTTTCATTTTTTGTCTGACTGCTGTGGCTAGGAATCCAACCAATACTATATTGAATAAAAGTGGTGAAAATAGACATTCTTGTCTTGTTCCTGATCTTACGGAAAACACTTTAAGCTTTTCATCATTGAATATGATGTTAGCTGTGGATTTGTTGTATATGGCCTTTATTATGTTCAGGTATGTACCCTTTATTTCAACTTTGCTGAGAGACTATTTATTTTATCATAAATGGGTTCTGGATTTTGTCAAATGCTTTTTCTGCATCTATTGATATGATCATATGATTTTTTTATCCTCCATTTTGTTTATGTGGTGTATCATGTTAATTGATATTAACCAACCTTGCGTCCCAGGAATAAATCCCACTTGATCATAGTGTATGATATTTTTAATGCATTGCTGAATTTGGTTTGTTAATATTTTGTTGAGGATTTTGCTTCAATGTTTATAAGGGATATTGGCCTACAATTTTCTTTTTTTGTATTATCTTTGTCTAGTTTTAGAATCCGGGTGATAAGGGATTCATAAAATGAGGTTTAGAGACTTTCATCTTCTTGAATTTTTTGGAAAGCTTGAGAAGGCAGGGTGCATATCTGGGAGTGAGGTCATCCTTTAAGAGGATGTCTGGGTTTCCCACAGCCTTTTGTTTCATCTAGCGGTGGAATCCCCACTAATTTTCATAGCCAGGTGTTGTTGGTATTCCTCTTCTTGGCCCTGGTACTCTGAGCTGGGGAGCCTGGTCAGGGCTGGGACCCCTCACTATTCAGGGGGAACCTCTGCAGCTGAACTATCCCTCCTGGTTCTCACATGGATATGGGAGCAGCTCATTTTACATCTCCGCCCCTCCTACCAGTCTTAAGGTGGCTTATTCTTTATATTATTAGTCATAGGTCTTCTGTTCAGCTAGTCTTCAGATGATTCTCCAGGCTGAATGTTCTATAATTTAGTTGTGATTTTAATGTGGTCATGGGAGGAGGCAAGCACAACATTTACCTTCTCTGTCATCTTGACTGGAACTCCTGAATGCTTGAGATTGAATTCTTTAAATGTCCCCTTCCACTCAACCCCCAACCTGTTAGAAGCCATATTTTCCTGTCTAGGATGGGGCTGAAGCTCAGAAAAGTTATTTGGTTGCCTAAGTCCACACAGCTCGTAATGAAGAGAGACAGACTCCTGACACCTAGCCCTATGCTTTCCTGTACAGCACAAAGACTATTCCTATTCTCCTGGCTCCCTTCTCCAGAGCCCACTTTCCTTCCCCTTCTATGATTTCCAGGCTTTTCCACTTTACCTAGGCCACAGAACCTCCCTACTCCAATTAGGGCTATCTCGTATCTTTGATAGCTCAAGCAAAATTTATCAGTCTCATGCCTCATTCCTTCAGAAGCCTGTTCTCATCCAGATGTCCAGTTGAAAACCAAACCAATTAACATTTTCACAAGCCAGCTGATGATGGCTTGCAGGACTGGGGGTTTGTGGCACCTTAAGACAGCAGGGAGTGTTCTTAATGGTGGATGCTCAGGCACTGTAAACATAAGGAGATTTTTGGCCAGGGATCTCCCTGCATGAAAGCAAGCAGCAGCCTCCCATGCCACTGGATCTGAGGACAGGAAGTTACTGAGTCAATTCCATATGATTAAGTTTGTAGTGCCGACTTCCTCACACTTCTACTTAGGCCATTCTCTTCTTCCCTGTACTTGTAGATGGACTGCCAGGAAGTGGATTGACTTTTTTTTTTTTTTTTAATGTAACAAAGTTATGTATCAGCAGAGCTCAGAGAAACACTGCAGGCTGCTGAGGCGAGTGTTGCAATCTTGGCACGCCCCTTGTCTACACACGCCCCTTGTCTACACTGTTCACTTGCCTGCCTGCGGCTTTCTCACAGAGCCTGGGGACAGATTTGGTAACCCTGGCTGTGTGCTGTGTCCTGGATAAGGAGCCTGGGGTTTTTGTTACCTTCTGCTGAACTGGTAAAACTATCTTCTCATTCATGGGACTAGAGGGTGCACTGGAGAGGACGGGGCAGTGCTGGCTGAGTTGGTGTGGGGAGAAGCACATCTCATCAAGGCGTACTTGGGGAGGCAGGATGGTGAGATGCTCAGAGTTTCTGGAGTCCAACTTCTTGGCTTCATATTCCTTGACTTCCTAGCCAGGAAGGCTTGTTTTTCTCATCTGTAAAATGAGAAATGATACCACCTCACAGAGTTTTTGAGGTGGGGATAGGGGAAGATAAATCCAGAGAAGGCACATTTTATTTTATACTTTTTATCACTTTGTTCTTGATATTCACCACAACCAGTTGTTTAAAGGAAAGAATCTGGAATTAGAGAAGTTGGAATTGGGGGTCCACATAGGGAACATGCTCAGCTCAGGCCAAGTGCTCAGTAAGTATATGATGTTTGCTATTTTGTCACCAGCTGTCCCTGTCACTAATGATGGGGTGAAATGAGCGAGAGGTTCTGCCACTTTCTGCCTTCTTGCTGTGGCACTTTGGGCAAGTTGTTTCACCTTGTTGGGACGTGTGTTCTTGAAAACTGGCACCCTCTCAAGTGGTTGTGGGGATGCAGGGGTGACATCCAAGGTGCTTGTGGCCAAGGCAGTGATAAGTTTCTGGAACCTTCTGAAAGACCTCTCTGGATGTCATCTGGCTCCACCAAGAGTATTATTGGCCAGCTTGTTTCTTCCCTAGGGTGTTATGGAAATTCTGGGGGGGCATCTTCAGTAACTGAAATTCCTTGGGGACTCCAAAGCTCATGGGGTCCTGAGCTGTCCCCCCAACCTGGGGTGCAGAGCAAGGCCACTGTGAGGATCCAGATCAAAGGCTGGCTGGTTGGCCCCTGTCTTCTCTATGCACTGCCTGCTCCTGTGACCCCTTCTTTTCTGCCTCGTCTCTTTGCCTTCCTTTCTTCTGTAGCCAGTGCTTTGAGCCAGGTGTCATCTTCTAGAGCTTAAGCGGAACATCTTTGGGCAAAACTAAGCACTTATCCATTCCCAGTCGAAGCATCCTCGAGGCCCCAGGTGCCGGCTGGGTTCTTGGTGGCTTCCTCCCTCTGGGAGCTGGCTGTGTTCAGAGGTGATTCCTCAGCTGTAAGGTAGGGGTGGTAATCAGGGCTGTTGGGTGGCTGGGGTGAAGTGAGGGACATGAAGGACCCTGAGGGCTGACAGTGATGGTTCTCATGGCTCAGCATCTCAGTGGTTTCCAGGGTCTTTGATCTTGGCTACGCACTGCAGGGGCAGGGACCTTCGGAAACATGCACCAGCGGAGAAGCATGGAGGAGAGAGACAAAGTCTCCTCTGTCAGCCACTTGGGGCCTGCCCTTGAGGGGGCGAGTTGGGAAGAGGTGTGTGTTATAAAGTGGAGATGACAACTCCTGCTTGGTGGCACCCTGTCGCTGGCCAGGAGTCGTTTCATGAGCAATGGAAGGAAAACTACTTTGGATCCTTTCCTGAGGGGCCAGGAAGGCTAGGGCCAGTTCACTGAGGGGAGAGGTTTCTCTACACTCTGGGTGTGCAATCAGTGCTTTATTTGGAAGCAGAATAAAAGCAGAAAACAACTTTGAGTTGGTGGCTGCTTGGGGCTGCTCATCACCTCCATGCTGGATCCAGAACATGGCTCCTTACTGGCTTAGGCTATGGCCTCTGAGATCAGGGACAACACTGTAAACCTGCCAGCAGGCCTGTCATTATCCTTTTCTCTATGGATCCTGCCTTCTCCAGTCTTACTGGCTTCTCATCTGGGAATGCCCAGGGTCCAGCTCTACCCTTTGGAGTTGATGAGGAGCCTTGGGCATAAACCTGCCTTCCTCATGCTGTAGATAGTTTCATTCACCCACAGAATTCATTCCTGATCCCCAGTCCCCACAATGGTCCTGTGAACTATTGTTATACACCTTTGATAAATGCGGAAACTGAGGACCAGGAGTTGGAACAGCTGGTGCAGCTGGGTTAAGAACCAAGGTTCCATGACTTCCTGTAAAACTTTGTACCATAGACATGGCTCTGGCTCTGTGGCGATTGATGGTCTAAGTGGCTCTGAAACATTTTCTTGATGGATGAAAAGAATGCATAGCCAATACAAAGGGGCGGGGCTTAAAACTTGCTTGCTTATCATAAAGAGAGCCCCAGATACTATTAAGAATAAGTAAAAAATGATACACAGAATGATTGCTGTAACATTATAACACATACATGATGCTGAATTGTAACTATAAGGGACTGGAAACTAGCCAAATACCCACCCCCAGGAGACTGGTTAAGTAAATGATGGCAAATCTGACATGGAATACTATGCAGATATCAAAAAGGTTAGATGCTTTTTTTAAATATACTAATAAGAAATCATCTCCAAGATATATCGTTAGGTAAGAAAGACAAGTTGCAAAATAGTGTGTGTAGTTTATTACCTTTTATGCAAAACAGGAGTGAAATTAGGATTTACATTTGTATTTGCCTGAAGAAACTCTGGAAGGAGACATGAGAAACTAATAAGGGTTGATGGGTGCAGTGAGGAGTGGGTGGATGGTGGCAGAGTAGACATAAGAATTTACATTGTGACTTTTTTATAAATTTAATTGTCTAGAACATCACCAATTAGATGGAGTTGTGTTTCCTAGCCAAAATTTTAAATTAAAAAAGCCAAATTAGAATTGTGAATAGATACTCATGAGGCTAATAGTAAGTGCTATTATGAAGTATTATTGTAAACTCTAATGTTCATGGCCTTCATTGCCATTATCTCTTTGACCATCACATGAACACATTTGGGATTTTAAACCCAACTTTACCTCCAACTTTACTCCAGCTTCTTCAATATCACAGGAGAAAGTTTCTTTCAGCCCACTTTGAACCAGCTAAGAGGGTCTTTTCTGGGATTTATGCAGGGCCCACGTCTCTCTCTAGTATCCATGTCATCCTGGTGGCTGGGATGTGTTTCTGTGTCCCCTGTGGGTGGTCCAGCTATTGTCTCACAGTGGACTTGCCATATCATTCCAAGAGAACACTTGAACCTTTGGTGAAGCCTTTGCAGGAAAACAATATATTTTTGTGGGTTCTCCTTGAAGCTAATATTCAATGGACAGAGAGAACCTCTAGAGAAGATAATGACTGAAAACTGATGGGGCTTTTAACCAGTCTTTTCCTTGCCAGGACCTCTCCAAGCACTGCCCCGACCCCACCACCAAATTGCTTGTGTGTTAAAAACACTTACCATTTCCTGTTAATATTAACCAAAGACACTGACAAGCTCCCATCACATATTCTGGTCAGCATGTAGTAACCACTTACCATGTAGCTCTGTTTTTCCATCTCAAAACAAAGGCCTCTCATATTTCTACTGGGGTCACACCTGGCCCCTCGCTCTTCGGGAATTTTGGAAATATCCCAGGGCCACCCTTACTATGCTCTTAGACATGTGTGGAAATAAACATAAAACGCCCCACACCCTCTATTCTCCAAGCTGTTTTGGGCCTCCTCTGAAGGATGACCATTCATGAGGCTGTTTCTCTGCCCACTCTGGGGTTGGGGGCAGGGACCCTCAGGTCTTCCTGAACTTTCTCATGGGTCAGGCTAAAGGTTCCTCTTTCCCTTTCTCTTTGTTTTTCCATCTCTGAGGTTTTTTGTATTTGCACTGCCTTTGTCTTTAATCCCCACTCTTGCAGTTTTGCTATTTCTGTCATTCTCTCTGTCATTGTGTCTCTGTTTCTGTCATTCTCTGAATTCTTACCTGTCCTTGTCCCTCTTCCCCATATTTGTTTGTCTCCTCTTCCCTCTGTTTTCTCCACTGCCCTTCTATCCTCCCATTTTGTTCTGCCTACAGTGTGGTGTCATCCTCCATTCCTTCTGTCCTCTCTCTGTTCCCCTCTCAGCTTCCCCCCTCCCCACTGAGACCACTACCTCCCCTCCCATCAAGCCCCTGCCCTCCTGGGGCCGAGAGTGAAGAGGACTCTTCTCTCAAATCCCCCAGTGCTGAGGGGCAGGACCAGCTTTGTGGACATGTGACCAAGTCAGCCACAAAGCCTCAGAGGGGCCTGTGCTGGGTTTAATGCTCTATAGCTGCCATCTTGAAATTCGTAATAGTCTCTAAATAAGGAGCCCACATGTTCACTTTGCACCAGGCCCCACAACGTCTGCGCTGTTTCCACTACGGGTTGTGAATTTCCTGGGAAGAAACATGCTGGGCTGAGCTGCCAGGTTTACTTTCCAGTCTTGCCTCTGCTCCTCGTCCACCCAATAGTAAGTGACATCTGGATGTGCCTCGAGCCTTCCAAGGCACTCTCAGTAGGTGGTTATCCTTCAACAACAGAAGGTAGTGGCCATGTTCACTCCCAGGTTACAGGTGAGAGAAACCTGGGCTCACAGAGGACAAGTCACCTGTCCAAGGCCCACAGCTCATGAGCCTGGACGGAAGAAAGCTGATTCTAAAATATAGGCATTCGGGCTGATACTACAGGGGCCTCAGCGGGCCCCTCTTTAATCTGTGAGCTAAGGCTCAGTCTTTACATCTATGGAATAGAGGTGAAGAGAGTAGATGTGCCTATGCAGACAAGTATCTAAATTCTGGAAAATTCCTGATGTAGGAGCCTAGCATGTGGCTACCTTCCTAAATAATAGCCCTGGCCTCTGTTAGCCTCAGTTTCCTCATCTGCCAATGGGGATCAGCAGGGCCCTTATGAGAATTTAAGGACACAGGCAAGTGCTCTGCACAGGGCCCAGCATAGATGGGTGGGTGAGGTCGATATCAGGAGCTTCTATTCCTCCCTCTGGGGCAGAGGAGTGGGTGATCTGTGAGTAGGGAAACCATATAGTTTCTTATCCAAATGGGGGCACTTTGAGAGTGAAAGGGGCTCTCCTAATAAGTATGTTGGGACAAGAGGTGTAAACTGTCACTCTCCATGTGGGTCATGAGTTCCATGTCAGTATCCTGTTTCCACAGAACATGGTAACAGACTAACAAGTGTTAGGGAGTGAGCATGATGATGCCCCGGGCCCGTGGTCAGTCGGTGGAGAGCACGGCTGGGTTCTAGCATTTGCTATAGTGAATAGTGTCCTGCTTACTGCTGCTAAAAACACGAAGATGCCAGTTCAGATAAACAATGTCAAAGAGGGCTCAGTGAAGGCCACCTAGTTCAGGACTTCTTTCTGCTAAATGTTCTAGAATGTCTTCAGATTAAGCCATTAATGCATAAACTTGGATGTCTAGACTGAAAGACACAGTCACTCCTTCCCTGGCACATCTCGGAGAAAAAATGTGGCTCTTATTGAACTGCCGTTTGGGACAGTGTCACCAGCTTATGGAGAGGTGTGTTGTGTTCAGGCAGCCAGTGTTTGGATGTCTCTTGAAACATCTGGAACCTCAAGGCTGTGTCCATGGTCAGGATGTCACTGAGGATGCTGATCACCACATCACACTGTGTCCTCCCTACACGGACCTCTAGAGAATGTCTTTCTGCTGCTGGCCCTAGGAAGGCTTGTCATTCCCTAGAGGGTTTGTTTTTAGCCAGGGTAAATGGCTTCCCTTTTCCAGACTGGGAGTCTGAGAGTCTGCTGTGTGGCCCACCCATGCTAAGTATTTAAGACATTACTTATCGTCTGCATTTTTCCCCTCAGCCTTGGCTCCGTTTTCTATCCCCACCCACGTTTCCCTTCCTTCTTTCACTCTCCCTCTTAATTTATGTTCCCCTGGGTTTGTGAATCTCTTTTGAGATTTTTTTCTGCCTCCTTTCTGGACCAAGCCAATATATAGACAAATCTGCAAGAAAAAACATCCTGTGGCACCCCTGCCCTTCCCAGGGAGAGTGGTCCCACCTGGTAGGGGCCAGCAGGCAAGGGGTTAAGAATAATACAGAGGAAATGCTGGCGGGAGGTTAAAGTGAGGAAGTGGCCAGCAGCTGCCAGGGGAAGGGGGTGGTCACTTATTTTGTGTGACTGCAGGCAACTGAAGCAGGCTGGAGGTGAAAGAGGCAGGTTGCTCTAGTTCAGTTTCACCAAAAAAGGAAGAGCTTTCTAATGACTTGATGGTTTTTTCTAGAAGTTCTGCAGTAGGGGTGGGGGAGAAGAAAGAGGGACGACCTGCTCTGGAAAATGGCCGAACCCAGAGAGAGGGTGTTTCTGATTATTTTATTTCTGAGCATTGATTCGAGGGCTCAGGGGATGCCTGAGGGGAGGTCCCGAGTAGAGGGCACCCACCTCCATTTCAAGGCGACACTAGGACTCTGAAAGGCGAAGAGCAGCCCTTCACCGTGTCTGAGTAATGATGACTTATATTTGTCTCCCCAGCCACTAAGTAAGCCCCACCCAGCTCTGGTTTTTGCCCACTTTGCTTTTTATAGCGTTCCCATGCTTAGCGCCGAGCCTGGCACACCACAGAGATTTGTCAAATTAATTGATTGATAAAAACAACAACAACAACAAAAACCAAAGTTTATGATGGCAGAATTAAGATTCAAACTTGACATTATCTGACTGACTCTAGCAGTAGAGGGCACTTTTGCTGGGCTCCGTACAGGTAGAGTGACCAACCTGTCTTGATTTGCCTAGAACATTCTGGTTTGAGCATTGAAAGTCCAGCATCTCAGGACCCCCTAAACCGGGATGTCTGGTCATCTCGTACACCCTGCAGATGTGATCTCATGCAATCTTTCCATTGACCCACTTTGCAATTATGTGACCCAAGATTACTCAGTAAGCCGGAGGCCAGGCTGGCATCTGCGCCTGGCTTTGCTGCAGCTTTGTGGGGCTTGGTTCCCGGCTGCACTGAGCCGCTTTTCTTTTTCTGTGACTTGTGGCAGACTCTTCGATCCTAAAGCCTCTCCAGCAACAGCTTTCAGGAATCTGGAATTTCCTCTGGGCTTCAACCAACTATTTTTTCATTGAGGGTGGGGAGCAGCTTTCCCAGCAAGACCCTTCCTGGGGCAAGGCTTGAGCTTTTCTTTGGGAAAGGTGACAGTGCAATAGGGTTGAGGGGGAGGGCAGTCTGTCTCTCTTCCCCCAGTGCCTGGGAACAGGGTGGGATCTCACATTCTCTCTGACCTAGTTGCTGGCAGTAGCGCCAGCCCTTTCATCAGCTACCTGAGCTGGAGCCAGAGAATTCCAAGGCGCCAGACCTGCCTGAATGCCCCAGGGTGCCTGTGCCTGGGGCTGCTGCCTGGGTGGGATGCAGGTAGGGCAGCTCAGGGCACCAGGGTCTCTCAGGGGTCCATCTGTCCAGACAGCAGCCTCTTGCCTGCCCTGAAGCCTGGTGTGTGTCATCTGCCATCCAGAGGTGGGTGAGTTGGGTCTCTGAGGGCTCTTTGAGGTGGGATTGTGGATGTGTAAGACCCTGCAATCCCACCAACCCTGTGCACTGATGGGGTCAGCGGGTGCATGAATGCAGGATTCCACTCCTAGTGAGGTCCTTCACGGGCAAGTCACAGAACATCGAGGGCAGTCATAGTGACTGAAAATGTGGGCTGTGGTGTCAGAACAGCCCAGGTTCAAATGTCAGCTCTGCCCCTTTCTAGCTGTGAGATCTTGAGTTAGTGGCCTTGCTTCTTTGTGCCTCAGTTTCCAATTCTGCCAAATGGGAATGAAAACACCCACCTCAAAGGTTTGCTCTGAGTATGCTGTTGGCACTTGATAAGTGGAGGTCAATGTCATCATTTCCAGTATCTCAGTTTCTGTTCCCCTCACCCCAAGGCTGTACCTTGGGACACCATGAGTCCCCACGGAAAAGCCTTGCTGGTAAGATGTAAGGGAAGTCAGAGAGACAGGAAGGGACATTGCTTAAATACTTGTTGCAACCTTGTAGTGAAAGGGGCTGTCAGCTCCTTTCCATTGGGATGCTTGGAAGCCCTGTGATAAGGACAGAGGACCTCTATCTATCTATCTATCTATCTATCTATCTATCTATCTATCTATCTATCTTCAATCACAGTTGACATTCAATATTATATTAGTTTCAAGTGTACAGTATAGTGGTTAGACACTTACATAACTTAAGAAATGATCCCCTTGATAAGTCTAGTACCCCCTTGACACCATCTGCAGCTATTACAATATTATTGACTATATTCCCTATGCTGTACTTTACATTCCTGTGACTATTTTTATAACTGGTAATTTGTACTTCTTAATCCCTTCACCTTTTTCACCCAAACACTCCTAACCCCCTCCCATCTGGCAACAAACTGGAGGAATATTTTAGACAGCTGTGTGGGTTGCAGCTCAGGCCCCTTAGAACATGGGCTCTGGACTCCCACAGATGCAGATCCGAGTTTGAGTCCTGCTCCCACCTGGTGCTGGCTGGTAATCTTGATTAGGTTATTTTCAGAGCCTCATTTTTAACCCTTGTTGAGTAGGGATAATAGTCATGTTCTCCTGGGGCGGAGGACACAGGGAGGTGAGGAAGACCAAGTGCCCAGCCAGATGCCTGTCACATGTCGTTCTCTTTCTTCTTGTTATCACTCTGTTGCCTGCTGTGCCTGGATTTGTGCTGAGTATACAGTGAGGCTGGGGGGGGGGTGGTGGTGCGGGGGCGGGGGCAGAGGGGACAAGAAAAGAACAGTAGAGGGAACTGCAAGAGCAAAGGCTCAGAACCACTGGGCTCCTGGAGCACAAGGAAGTAGGTTGGCAGAACCCAAATGGAAGGACTCAGGCTCCCACTTGGGTTGGCTATTATTAAAAAAAATAATGCCACATTGATTTCTGAAAACCCGCCTAAATTTTTGAGAGCATTTCCTGTATTAAACTCTCAGGATCTCCCCTCAGTGGCCCCTCCCTGACCCCAGCTGGGGGCTTCCTGTGAGTCCTCCGGCCCTGTTCTGGGTCAGTGACCCTAGGTTGCTGACCTCACCAGGGCTGGCCAAGGGGGATGGAGACCAGTGTTCACACCCAGGGATCCTCCCTTCCTCTCCTGGCAGCTTATCTTCACCCGGTCTCCTGTCCTGTGCTGCCTTTTTCCCTTAACACCCCCTCCCTGGAGCTCCTGTGGCGTCAGTATTACACACATGCATATGCACACCCCCACCACCCCCGTACATGCATTTAGCCTTTTGTTTTTCACCAATATTGAGATAACAAGAGCCAGGATTTAGTCTAAACGCTTTAGTTAATCCCAGAACAGTTCTATGTAAGAGGCACTTTTCCCCACACTTTACAGATAGGGAAACTGAGGCATAGGGCAGATAAATTATTCTCTTTAGACCTCACAGCTAGGCAGGGTTAAACACAGGCAGCCTTGCTGTAGAGTTGGGTGCTCAGCTCTATTTAGTAAAGGCTTTACACCCACCAAGGCTCAGCTCAAATATCATCTCCTCTAAGAAGCTTCCCTGATTTCCCCAGCCACCATCTCTGCTTTGTACAGAGCCAGGGCCACAAATTCAGCAACTTATAAGGCCAGGCAGGAGACATGAGTGACTGACGTAGTGACATTATTCACTTTCCCCAAAGAAATTCATGCTCTCCCATTAAAGCTGAAAATGAAAATGACTTGGTTCATCTTTCTGCCACCAGTATGCTCTTATTTCTATAACGGCAATGATGCAAGGCAAGCTCTGTGGTGAATTGCAGCTGACTCGCTGCCCCAGCATCAAGGAGATAATATAGAGGGATGGGGACTGGGGAGAACCTCAACCAGTCTGTAATGCAGGCTCAGTATGGCCAGTTTGCTGGAAGTCTGGACTTTAGGGGACATCTCAAAGCACTGACCATCCCATGATTTTTTCCTATACCTGCCTCCCCGATTTGGGGATAGAGACTGGGCCATCGTACTCCCACAGCATGTAGTGAGAAGTGTGGCACTTAGAAGATGTCCATTAGCTGCTTTTTCAATTGATGTTTAAACACAGGGATCCATGCTATTTCCTGAACCTGTTAAACCTGTTACTGCCTCAGGGCCTTTGCACTTGCAGTCCCCACTGTCTGGAGCCCTCTTCTATGATAGTCAGGCCTTTTTCTCCCTTTTTTCAGTTTTCTACTCAAAGGTTACCTTCTCAGAGAGGCCTTCACTGAGCACTCGACCTAAAATAGCACTCCTATTTCTATGTCCCATTCCTCTTCATATTTTATTTGTAGCACATATTACCACCTGCTATCACATTCATTTTATTTTTCAGCATTTACATAGTTTACATGCTTCTAATTAAGCATGTATGCTTAGAAACATGACCAGTGTAAACTCATTTAGTCCTCATAACAATTCTGTGAGGGAACAGCTGTTATCACCCTTGTTTTTCAGTTAGGAATACTGAGTCAGAGAGGTATGGTGACTTGTCCAAGCTCACACATCTGGTGAGTGGCAGAGCAGGGATTCAAACCCAGGCATTCTGGCTCCAGAGGTATTTCTCTTCTTTATTATGCATTTAAAAAATCTGTTTGTTACCATATCCACCCCCTTGAGCATGCCAGCCCCCTCCAAGAATGTATCCTTTTATTCCCTGCTGTATCCCCAGGACCCAGATCTGTGCCTGGTAAATAATAGAAGTTTAATAAATATTTCTTGTAAGAATGGAGGAAGGAAGACAGGAGGATCAGGGCACCAGAGGGAATCCTTGGCCTTCTGAGTTTTCCATTAGCTGAATGTCAGGGCCATCTTGTTGGAAGTTTCTCAGCTTCCCGGAGAGTTGGAGTCAGCTGGTCTAAGAGAGGCCTCATCCTGCCCTCTCTCACCCTCCCTGTCCTCTAGTAGGGCCTCTGTTTTCTGACCTCTCCCAGGCAAAGGTGCCAAACCGCACTCCTGGAACCCCAGGCCCACGCTGAGCACATTTCCTCCCATGACAGGGCCATGGAGGAGAATGTTCCAGGCTGCAGCCAAGAAGTCTCCGGAACGAGATGGCCTGGAATGAACAGGGCTGTTGGGCAGCCAGCGAGGGGCCTGAGTGGGGCTGTCCTAGGCCAGATGTGCTCAGGGCCTAAGTGCTGCTCAGGGGATAAGCAGATGGGACATGAGAGGAAAGCTGGGAAGGGGATCTGATGCTGCAGCCTCCTGGTGTCTCCAATTTATTCAACATTCCCTGACATCAGACCCTGTTTTGTACAGTTCCAGAGAAGGCTGGAGCTCTGCCTAGTCCTCCTTGGACCTTAAAATAGTGGACCCCTTTGAGGGAGCAGTTGAAACACATTTCCCAGTTTCTCCTTTCCTATAATAGCAGTAAGAATTGTGGTTGTGACAGGCGTGATGGCAAGGACTTCACCAGCCTCGTTTCATTGAATCTTCGTGTTACTGCATTAAAGAAGTTCATTGGCCTGCACTCATCAAAGCCAAATGAGACACAAATAAGAGTTTGCTGCAAAGAAAGTACAGGTTTACTGTTTAAGGAAAGTGCTCCAAGCCCAGAGACACAGTGAGCTAGTGCTCAAAGACCTGGCTCTTCAATGGCCTCTAGGAAATGAGTTATCTAGGGGAAAAATTATTAGTCATAGTAGCTGAGGGAGTTGGGGTCACAGGCTCTCCTGATTGGTTGAGACTAGGGTGGGAAGCAGTTGATCATTGCATCAGGTCATGGTGTCAGTCATGATGTCACATTCTGCCTTCATGGGTCTAGAGGTGAAATACAATTGAGGTCAAGATGTTATTTTTAGTTTGATGGAAACTCTGATTCTGTCATCTACAGGCCTGAATCTTTGTTTCTAAGACTGACACTGATCAGAATCTGATGTCCTAAGGGCTTCATGATTAAGGGAGTGGTCGTGTAGTACTTACACAGATAAGGAAAGAAAAGAAGCAAGTGAGTCATGGTGCTATCAGACTAGACAAGGCCAGTTTGACTCAAGAAGAAAAGAGAAAAGTTCATTTTAAAGAGGTGAAATTTTTGCACAGTTACATTCACAACTCCCAGAGATAGATGGGACAGTTGTGGAGTCTGAGGCTCAGAGAGGCAAGGTAACCTGGGCAAGGTCACACAGTTTGCATGCGATGGAGCTAAATTAAAACCTAATGCTAACATGATTCCAGGGAAAACCAGGAGAGAAGGAGCCAGAAGCCCAGCCTGGAGCTCCTGATTTTACACAGTGCCCACTTGCTGAGAAAGATTATGAAACTTGTTTGAATCTCAGTTTTCTCTTCTGTGAAATGGGAATAAGAGGGGCATGGCCTTGTTTAAGACTCTATAAGGGGCTAAGTGCATCACATCATCATTTCCTTTCATCTTTACAGTATGTTGGGCCAGCTCTGTGTCCCAGAAGGGGCCATTTCCTTGTCATGCTTTAATGCCCCAGACTGATAGAGGTGGGACAACAGAAGGGCTTTAATCAAGTTGAAAAGTGGCCTGCTGAGACTCTCGCAGGGGAGGTGGAGATGCTGGAAAGGGAGATGGGGCCGACCTGAGGGTGGAGGAACAGTAACCATGGCTTCCCCATCCGGCCAGACCAGCATCTGGTCTGGGAGGAGGAGGCTGAGAGGAATCGCTGGCTGCAGCCTGGTTTCCATTCCTTCTCTGTTTCCAAACACCCCTTCACCCCCAGGCTCATCTTTGAGCTCTGTTGGTTTCTGTAAACAGCTCTTTACTTTGATTCAAAATCTGCAAACTGTATTCACCCTGGCTTGTTTCTCACTGTGGGACAGGAACACTGCTGTTTCTTGAAAATATGTCATCATCTGATTTTTCTATACAAACATTTGCTGGGTACTTCCTGTGCACGGGATATTGTGTCACATCATTGTTTCATGACATGCTCACACAGATGCTAATTGACTAATTCTAGGAGGGGGCTAATAATATCAGCCCTAATTTACAGATGAGCACACTGAAGCTTGGAGAAGAGAGGGAATTTGTCCATAGCCACTGAACTAGAAAGGACCTTTGAAACTAGACTCCCAAGTGTGGGCTCCTTTAGTCGCTGGGTACCTTGGAATAGGGCCCAAGTCTGAGGCAAATTTATCACAGCAATGACCCTAGACTTGCTCATGGGTTGGTGCTGGGGAGGCGTATAAATTAATCTTGAGCCTTTGGCCCAGAGAGCTTAGACCTGTAAGGGGTCTCAAAAGATCACTTCATCTAGACCTGATTTTTTGAAAGGTTTTATTATTGCTATTTCGTGGGTAGCTCAACTACGTCTCAGAGAGATAAAGCAACTTTTCAAGGTCACACCATATGGCACTGAACCATGCTGTATTTTTATTGGCAAGAGCCTGGGAATAGACAGACACGCAGCCTATACAAACTTTGGTATATTTGAAAGCTGGAAGGGGGCTTTTAAAACCATCAACTCCAACCTCTTTGTTTTACAGATGAGGAAATCAAGGCCCCAAAAGGTCAGGGATTTATCTAAGAACATTTGCTAAGTAGAGCCTGCCAGATATAAAAGAGCACTAGATTCTTAATCTGGATTTAAATCCCACCTCTGCCTGTCAGTGCCATGTGATCTTGGGTAAGATGCTTAACCTCTCTGGGCCTCAGCTTCCTTAACTCTAAAATGAGCATAATAATGGCCACCATCC
Organism: Macroglossus sobrinus; assembly: GCA_004027375.1. Taxonomy (NCBI): domain Eukaryota; kingdom Metazoa; phylum Chordata; class Mammalia; order Chiroptera; family Pteropodidae; genus Macroglossus; species Macroglossus sobrinus. The sequence goes on along the minus strand of PVKZ01000434.1, from coordinate 186,444 downwards.
CCTGGAGTTTATGTGAGGTGATGAACATAGGGTGCTTCTCAGCATCCTAGCACACATAGTAGGTGCTTGATAAAATATTGCCACTTTGATGGTTATTATTAATATTATTTAGCCCTGACATTCTAGAATTCAAAGCTCCTTACCAGGATGGCCGGCTGGGTCTCATATTCTGGCCTGGGCTCTGGTGTGAATTTCAGGCCCTGGAGAAGTTCTCATTAATTTAACTGAGCAACAGAGAAGGAGGGAGGGAGCAAAGCCTAGCGATCGAAAACAAGGGCTCCAGAAGCAGACAACCCTGGTCTTCAGCCTCCTTGCTTTTCAGGTCAGGGCCTTATTGATGGGGATAGTTGCTTTGGCTGCCACCTCCCAGGAGTCTCAAGATGCCAGGAAGAGAAGCTATGCTTTGAGACAGTATCTGATGTAGCCTGGCCTTCAGGGCTAAAGGTGGGCTGTGCTGCCCTGGTTTTAGGAGGGCAGGGGCTGGGACAACAACTTCTCAGGGGGACTCAGGAGCCTCTGAGTTCAGGCTTCAGGCCCGCACTGTGAGCAGGATATCCAGCTCATGCCGTAGGCTGGCTCCTGGCTTAGGGAGATGGTGACCACCCCACGCAGTCGTCTCAGACCACATCCTGAGTGGCTCAAATGAATCCTGCCTGCCGCATTCCAGACATGCTGTGTACACAGCTCAGGATTATTTGTGTGTGTGGACTCAAGGCTGACTTCAGGGGATTAAGCAAATGGGATACTGGACTGTCCAGTCCAGTGGGATAAAGCAAGGGGGAAAATTTGTTTACAGGCCACCTCCAGGGGCTTGGGGCAGTGTTGATGGGGAGAGGTACAGGCTATCTGCCTCATGGCTTTAGATGCAAGCTGAGTGGCTGGGAGATTACATAGTTTTTGTATGTTGGACCCATTGTTGGGGGGCCTGGGTGGCTTTCTGGCCTGGAAGGAGAAATGTCCATCTAAACACTCTTGCTGGGGACCTTTTGTGGTGGGAATGGCTGCTGGGTCTGCAACAGAGTGGTGGGATTGGGTTTGCAAGGAGGCGTTTGCATGCTACCTGAGCCCTGGCTCGGGGCTGTAGCTGGGATCAAGCCTGGACTCAGTTTTAGGGTAGGCAGGAACCATAGCACTTTGGCCTTAAGGGACTTTGGTAAGGAGTTGGTGTTATTCTAAGGACAAGAGGAACAGCTGGGAACTTTTAAGCAGGAAGAAATGCAATATAGTTTGAATTTTAAAAAGATCTCTCCAGCTACTAGGTGGAAAATACAATCATAGTTGCGAGAGATTGGTTAGGGGACTATTGCAGTCATTTGGGTGAGCAGAAATGATGGAAAAGATTTGTGAGCTGGTTAGGAGACAAAATAGGTAGGATTTGATAGACATGGGATGAGAAAGGAGGAGGCAGAGAGAGTCTAGGTACTCCATCAGAGTTTCAGCAGGAAATGAACTTCCTGGTCAGATGGCTGTGACTAATGAGAGCTTAGGCAGGAGAGGACTTAGAAAGGGGTGGGTAATATCAGGGATGATGCAGTGATGCAAAGTCTAGGATGCTAGGAGACCTTCCTGCCCTAGGCTGAGGGCCAGAGGAGGGAATGGTCACTGCCTTGAAGGTTGCTGTGGCCAGTTCATGGAGACCCTTCAGGAAGGGAGCTGGGAGGATAAACACCTGACCTTGCTCTTCTGCTGCCCTGCAACCCCAACCCTTGGGCCCCTCATTGATCAAACCCAACTAGAGGTCAAAGGGCAAGGAGCCTATTGATGTCATTCTTATAGATCAGCCTGTAGGGCACAGAGCAGCAGGAGCGGATTTTGGACAGAACACACTGGGAGGAAGGAGTGGCATTCTAATGGGGAAAAGCCAGGCAGAGGAGTAGATATTCGGGCTCTTTCTGTGTTCTCATCAGCTACTGGAAGTTTCTGAGGCCCTGCCTCTGAAAAGGTTGGCTGTGCAGGGACTGGGGCTTTGCACACTCCTGCAGAGCCCTAAGCTCACACACGGTCCCATCCCAGCCCATTAGGCAGCCAGCACCTTATAGTCCCACTGCAGTGACTCTGTGAGCTCTGAGAATGGGCGTGGGACCAGGGAGGAAATTCTCTCCCAACACAGAGCTAATTCTGTCCCGGGGCTGGCAGCCAGGCCTGCTGCTGGAACATCTGCTGGCGCTATGTGGTTTCGAGGTTTCTGAGTTTCTCAGAGCTGGGGATCCAGAAATTGTAACCCCTGAGATGTCTCCTGGAGTCATCTGTGGGGGCTGGGAGACCCCTTTGTCTGGCCTGAAGGAACAGAAACTGGTAGATGGGACCACCCGGGGAACTCGAGCAGGAGCTGAAGACATCAGAATCTACAGTCAGCAGCCTGGCCTGGGGGCAGTGGGGAGGCTGCTTGAGGGGGAGAGTGGTGCCTGGAAGGCCCCATTACACTTCAGCTGCTGACTGAGGCTGTGATCTTGGGTGAGTAGAAACAACAAATGTCTGGGGGAGAGACTGCTTGGTTTGAATCCTAGGCTGATGCTTAAAGGCTGTGTGAGCCAGGGTTAGTCACTTTACCTTTCTGAGGGAGCTTCCATTTGCAAACTTATGCAGTGAGGACACAGTGTGAGGCATAGGGTGTAGGAAGTGCCATGTAGAGTTGTAGGCTCTGGGGATACATCACACATGACAGCCCAGGGCTCTCTTCTCTGTGGCTTGGGATAGGGAGGAGGCTTACTCGCTCTCTCTGGACCTCAATTTCCTCAGCTACAAAATGGGATGCCCTCCAAGGGGCCTCCCAGCCCCTTAAAGCCTTTTGGTGGCCAAGAGCTTTGGAGGAGAGGCATGGAGGCTGCCCAACTGGGCTGTCATGGTGGTTTGTGGGGGAGGTGGGAGATGGGGACAGGAGCCAGGCCAAACATTAGGGAAGAGCTCCCAGTTTCCTTGATGGGCTCCTACACTCACGGGACAGATAAGGCTCCTGCATTGGGCCTACGGCCTGTGGCCAGGAGGAGGTTAGTGGCAGTCTGCGACAGGAGAGCAGAGAGTTGGGAGAGCCAGTGAGTAGCTGCTGGTGGCTTGGCTGGGCTAGGCATGCAGGTGAGTGATGTGGGCAGGTGAGGGGCTGCTGAGCCTCTCAGAGGGGAAGGGAGGTGGAGAGGGAGACGAGACAGAGACTCTGTGAAGAATAGAGGCAGAAAGAGTCAGACACACAGAGAAGCATGCAGGGTGGGAGTTGGGTAGAGAGAGCATGAGCTAAGAGAAAGGGAGGAACATGAACAAATAGACACAGACAAACAGACATGGACAGAAAGGGAGTGAGTCCTTTGTTGACTCAGGGTGTGCTTTTGGCTAAGAGGACTGGGCAGTAACATGGAGAGAAAGTAGAAAGCATACCTCTGCTGCTTAGCTGCCTTTCAGTCCTGCTTTTCTCTGAGACCATGGGGACATAGGCCAACGGTCAACAGCTGGAGGAGGTAGGGCCCTGGATCCATAAGGACCCAGGTTCAAATGCCTACATTGCCACTAACCAGGAGTGTGACTTCAGGCAATCAATTCTCCTCGTTATATCGGGACTGATGACATTGACCTTGCAGGGTTAGGGAAAGGTTCATGTGAGAAAAGCTGTGTCCAATGCAATTCAGCTGCCTCTCCTGGGCCAGAGAGCAGGAGACTCCACACATCCTTGAAGGACGAATGAATGAATGAGCCCTGCCTCTAAAGGACTTTTCCTGAAGCACCTGCCATCATGACACATTCCCACCTGAGCCACTAATTAGAGGCAGAGGAGCTTTAGGGGGAAATCCCAAGGCACTTGGAGCCTCATCTTGCCCCATCTGTAAAATGCATACACAGAACCATGTTAGATTGATCTCATGTAAGCTCTTGGGAGATTCCACTGGGGCAAAGCCAGAGGATTCTGGAATGTTCTGAGAAGATGAGGCAGTGGACAAGGAAAGAGAGTGGGTTTGGCATTTCAGCAAGCTCTGAGCTTCCTTCTCTGTCCAGGTTGACTAATTTGATCTACCTTGCCTACCTGGGTTACCTGTGTGACCTTAGGCACCTCATTGACCTTCTCTGGGCTTATTTTCTCATCTGTAATAGCATTTAGAACCATGCCTGGAATTCAATCAGGGTTATAAACATGTCTTTTTTTTTTTTAATAAAAATTAAGTGAAGAACATCTGCCCAAAGTTTTTTCTCTCTGTGGCAGGAGGAACCAGATGTGACCTTGAGCCCCATGCCCTTTCCCAGCAAGGGTCTGTGGTGGAGAGGGCCATCTGCAGTGGTATCTTCTGCCTGGTGACCATCTGGTGTTTGGTAGGATCTGAGCTTGCCAAGGAGGTACCAGCTCCTTGTCACTGTGTAGCCACCTCGAACTGGGCTGATGCTGTTACCTCCATTACTTCCTCCAAGTTCATTCATTCTCTGCCTGATAGAGGAGGCTGGCAGGGTGGGGCCCTTAAGGCCCCTGGGGCAAGGCCAAGGCTGCTTGTTTGGCCTTTGGCCTGTCCAATGTGGCTTCTTCAGGGATTTCATTGACCCACGCACCACTGAAGCATAAACCCAGGCAAGGGTTTGGGGTGTCTGCTTGTTTGCTTTGGTTTTTTTCTGGACCTCAGGAGAGGCGGGAAGGCTGACATAATGACACTTGTCTGTCCACCCTCGTCTGCATCATCACTGGCCTCTGGAAGCCTTCACACTTGTCTTGTTTTCTTTCTTCACATATTCATTTTTTTTTTAGTCCCATTTTCTACTCCTTTTCCTCCCATTTCCGCTCCCGGGGAACTATTCTAATTTGTTCAATGTGTATCTTGTGTTTTGGCTGTGGTCTTGCAAAATGTGCATTACCATTTTACACATATTGCTGTTTTTACATGCATGTTTTTAATGCACTGAAGCACTGTGGGTTGTTTCAAGGTGCTTTGTGTTCTGTGGCTGTGTGTGCAGTTGATAATCTGTTGCTTCTAACAGCTCCATAGCATTCACCCATCTCTCTCTTCCAGCCATTCGCAGATGCATCTGTGCGCTGCCTGAATTCTCTGATCCTTGACTTTTTCGTGTACACAGTCTCCCTGTGGGCTCTTGCTCCTGACAGCTTGCACCTGTAGCTCTTTGTGGAAGGAATGTACACACCAAGACAGTGGGGAGTGATATAAATTCTCAGCCTCCTGGCATGTGACCTCCATTGTTCTCTGAGTCCCCATTGTGAGCCAAGGCCACCTTCTGCACCCTTGCTCAGCCTCCTCCCCTTCCCAATCCTACTTTTCCACTCCCTTATGGATATTTCCTGGAATACTTTCTTAATAAATAAATCACTTTTGCAGGAATCCTCATTTGAGGCTAGTTTCCGGAGGGCTGAAGCTAAGGGAAACCTCTGCAAACACTGCCCACTAGCATCCTGGTATGTGGTTCCTTAGTGGACTGGGAGGTGCACAGGGGTTCATGGGTCCCCACAGTGTGGCATGAGATCCTGGGCCTCACCCCACAAAACCGAGGGGTATGCATACCAGCTTTCTAGTCCTTGCCACAGTCTGGTAGGTACAAAGTCTCATTTAGTTGTGATTCTTATTTGCATGTCTTCGAGTATCAGTTTGCCATCTGCTTGGGTTTTGGGTTTTCCTCCTGTAAATTACCTGTTCATATAATTTTTTCATTTTTCTGTTGGGATTGCTGTCTTTTTGGATTTACAGGAAGAAGTTACTTATATATTCTAGATGGCAATTCCTTGTTGGGTTTAGAGATTGTAAATCTCATACACACACATGCCCCATGAGGCATGTGTGTGTGTGTGTGTGTGTGTGTGTGTGTGTGTGTGTGTGTGTGTGTGCATGTGTGTGGCCTATTATAAGGATATGGCCTAGGCCCAAGCATGGGCCAGGCCTTGGGGCAGAGAGCTGCGGGTAAGACTTCCAAGCACGGAGTAATCTGGAGAAACCACAAAGAGTAATGCTAAATTATAACAGTAATAACAGATGAAGGTGTTATGGATTGAATTGCATCCATCCCCCTGCAAATCCTCATGTTGGCATCCTAACTTCCAGTATTTCAGAATGTGACTATATTTGTAGATAGGCTTTTAAAGAGGTGGTTAGGATAAAGTGAGGTCACTAAGGTAGACCCTAATCCAACCTGACTGGTGTCTTTATAAGAGATTAGGACACAAACATACATAGAGGAGTGACCATATGAGGATATAGGGAGAAGGTGGCCATCCATAAGCCAAGGAGAAAGGCCTCAGGAGAAAGCAACCTTGCTGACACCTTGATCTTGGACTTCCAGCCTTTAGAACTATGAGAAAAAGTCTGCTGGTCAAGTTTCCCAATCTGCAGTGCTTTGTTATAGCAGCCTGAGCTGCCTGATAACAGTAGGCATCAAGCTTGAGGTTTCCAAAGCCTCAAAGCGAAGGCTGCTGAACCTCCTCCAGGGCTACTTGGAAGAGTCTGTGGCAACATTTCTAATGGGCTTGGTACCTACTCTGAGCTGTGGGCTTGTGAAGGACAAGCGTCTATTACCTAGAAGGCTTTTTGTGGTGATGGTAGCCTGGGGGTGTGTGTGTGCAGGTAGGACATAACATCAGAGGCAGAGGCCTGGGGACAGAGTGGAGACAAAGGAGGCAATAAGGGTCAGAACTAGGTGCTAATAAAGACTCTGGTGGGTACTCAATATAGATGGAGCCACCACTAGCAACAATGACAACAAAAACAAAAATAATAGTGGTCTTAAGCTTAACAACAGTGCAAAACACTTCACAGAGCTTATTTTACCTCCCTGCGTCTCAGTGTCCTCATCTGAAAATGGATAGAATTATGTTGTAACCCAGAAGAGCTGTCCTGAGAACTAGGAGAGATGTGTGTACAGGAAGTGGCTTTATTAATTATCGATGGTGAGCTTTCCATGTGCCAGGCAGTCAGTGCCTGAGTACTTAACAAACACCCTTTATTCAATCCTCACAACAGCCCCAGGAGCTTGGTCCTTGGAATAGCCCCATTGCTTTAGACTGTTGTAATGAAATTGAGTTTCAGCAACAGACCTTAGTCTGGCTGCTATAACAAAATGCAAGAGACTGAGTGGCTTAAACAACAACTATTTATTTCTCACAGTCCTGGAGGCTGGAAGTCCAAGATCAAGGTGTTGGCAGATTTGGTGAGAACCTGCTTCCTAGTTCATAGACTGTGTCCTCACATGGGGGAAGGGTTAAGAGTTTTCTGGAGTTTCTTTTGTAAAGGCACTAACCCCATTCATGAGGTCTCCACCCTTATGACCTAATCATCCTCCAAAGGCACCGCTTTCGAATACCATTGTACTGGGGATTAGGTTTCAACATGCGAATATAGGATGGACACAAAAGTGCCCAAAGTTACACAGTTTGTAGGTTGTGGAGACAAGAGTCCACACTGGTGGTTATGAGGCCATGTTCTGGTCTCTTAATCCCTTTGTTCTACTGCGCTTTGTTCCATGACATCATCATTGTCATTATTATTATTTCTAATTTCCAGATCAATCCAGTGAGATAGAAAGAGTATGAATTCATCTATCCATTTGCTCATTCATCCATTTGTTCATTCATTCATTTGTCCAACAATATTTCAGGTAATGTGCCAGAGTTATGTAAGATGCCACTGTCAGAGACAATTGAGTGATGGGTACATGGGACTTCTCTGTACTGTTTTTGCAACTTTTTGTGAGTCTGTAATTATGTCAAAATAAAGTTATAAAAGGTTATAAAAAGGAAGGGTTTTAGAAACCACCTGCCTCCTAGTCCGACCTCCAGAAGCTCATATTTACTTCCTTAGCTCATCCTCCTATCAGCCCTGGGAAGTAGGCAGGGTATGCACTATTATTTCCATTTTTCAGATTGTACAACTGAGGCTCAGACTGGATAAGCAATTTGCTCAGATGTCACAGCAGATTTTCTGCTTCCTGTACCGCATCCCTCCTGGCATTGTCTCTTGGAGACCTATAGAACTGTCCCAAGGAAAGGACAGCCGCAACTGGCCTGGGGTGTCTGTCCTGGGAGCCTCCGAGCAGACCAGCTCTAGGCCCTGGTTCCAAATGAGTTGTGAGTTCAGGGTCACAGGAAAAATCTTGGAGCCAAGCCGGAACAATTCATCTGACCTCTGGGCTCTCTGGGAAACTAAGGGCAGTAAAGTGAACAGGCTGGCCACAGGCTCACATGCCTGTCTGGCCTTGATGGAAAATGTCATCTTTGGCAGATTATCCCCATGTTTGCCCCAGACCTCAGCCAGATGGTCCAGAAGACTGGGGAAGGTAAATTCCTTGAGAGACTAGAAAAGGAGATCAATGAGGACCCTGCAGGGTGGAGCTGGGGAACCATGAGGCATCATGAAGGGTGTGAACAGACATGGAAAACAAGGTGGTTAAGAGCAGGGCTCAGAGTCAGAGCAAACTGGATGTGCACTGGTCACTAGCTGACTGTGGGACACTAGCCTCACTTCCTTACCTTTACATGAGAGTAATAGCAGTACCACTCCTGGACATTGAGGTGTGTGAACTAATGCAATTAAAGCATTTAGTGTAGTATTCGAGCTGTTGTGTGCACCAATCATTATTTATTACTAGGAACTGAAACCAATATAAAATATAATTAGATATAGACATAAGGACCAACCAAAACCAGTGCAGAAAACTGCAGACCAGCAGGGTTAATGAAGTTGCTGTCTTTGACCTGCAAATGTGACTGAGCTTCCTTGTGGCCATATCAAAAAGGGAAATGTGATCAATTGTAGAACTTGGATTATCAAAAATGAGAAAGCAGCCCAGTTTTTCAGGAAAAGCCATGTTATCTATTACCCCAAATTCTCTGGGGGCACTTCTCACTGGGCAAGGAGCTTCATAAAGGGCAGCCCAAGAGAGGCAGGGGCTGGCATCATTGACCAGGACTTAAACAGCATTGCAGGTGTGGTTTTCATGTAGCCATGAAGGAAAGATGAAGGGAAACCTGGGAAAGTGGCTCAGGGAAAGCAGCTCCATGGAGGATCAAGAATGTGATGAAGGTCTGGGTTCTCAGGATTCAAGGCTGAAGCTTAGGGGACTCAGAGAGGTGGAACAGTTAATCCCTCGAGGAAGCAGGAGAGCCAAAGAAACTTTTCACTTGGGATCCTTGGAAGTCAGACTCTAGAGTCAGAATTCCCAGCTGTGTGGCTTCAGCCAAGTTGCTTCACCTCTCTGAACCTCATTTTCTTACCTGCAAACTAACATTATCTTTGCAGGGCTGTTAGAAGTATTGCATGGAGTGTTGCATAGCAGTGCTTGGCATATAACTGAGCATTCAAATGTTACCTATGTGCATATAGATCTTTACAATTTACAATTGGCACAGGATTCATTGTTATCTCACAGGACCCTCCTGACAACATAGGGAGGAATTCTTATCTCCATTGGAATGATGAGGAGACTGGAGCTTAGAGAAGCAAACTCCTTGTCTGTGTCGCCCTTGACCTGTTCTTGAATCCAGAGCTGGGAGACAAGTGGGCAGGATGAACTGGTCCTCTGGCCTTCCTGGCCCCTTCCGTGTTCCCAGGTTAAGGCCATTTTACAAGGGAGTTAAGAGTGGTAGCCTGAGAAATAATAATAATGATGATAATAATAAGAAGAACAGTAATAATAACAATAACGACATAGTGCCTACCCTATAACTGGCCCTGTTCTAAATGCTTTACATGTGACATTTAGTCCTATGATGTCCACTTTATAGATAAGACCACTGAGGTGCAGAGAAGGTAACTAGCTTGCTCAAGGTCACGGAAAGTTCATGTAGACTAAGGATTTGGACACTGGCAGCCTGCCTGGGCCTCAGTATCTTTGTGCTTGACCACTCAGCCCAGTACTGCCTGGTCTGGGGACAGAAACAGGCTCAGGATAGGAGGACTGTGTGTGGGGACAGAGTGGAGGCTGAATGCAAACCTGTGAGTAGGGTCCCCCTCCAGGGAGAGCCAAGGGGCTGGAAGGTGGGGAAGACACTGACTTACTCAGCTCTCAGGATGAAATGCCCAGAGGATGTCAGTCAGCGTCATCCTGTGCTGGCTCAGCCTGGCCCCCATTCAAAGATGAAAAGATGTGGCCTCTGACCTGAGCTGCTCCTAGCCCAGCAGGAGAGCTAGATATGACTTTATCTGTGTCCCTGGCATATCTGCAGAAGCTGCAATGCAAAGTGCTGGGGCTTGAGTCTCTGCTCCTTTTCACCCTCCTCCTGGGACTCAGACCATCCCCCATGCCAAAAAGGAGGGATGGCTGGTGGGTGAGGAGATGGTCTTCCTCCTCCCTTCTTCCATTGTCTTAGCTCACAGTTGTCCTTTAAAACTCATATGTGGTATATAAAACCGAAAGCAGTAGATGAACACGACAAACGAACAACTCATAGACACAGGCAATAGTTTAGTGGTTACCAGAGGGAAAGGGAGAGGTAGATAAGGGTAAAGGGATTTAGATATATGGTGGTGGAAGAAGATTTGACTTTGGGTGGTGAACACTTAATGCAATATACAATTTTATTAACCAATGTCACCCCAACACATTTAATAAAAAGAAAAGAAAAGAAAAGAAAATGCTCTACAGAATGCATATAAAATAAATAAAATAAAATAAAATAAAATAAAATAAAATAAAAGTACCTCAGATCTCACTGAAAATAAAAACAAAAACAAAAACTCAGCCTATGAGTTAAAATTTTAGCCTCACGGGGCCCTAGGGAGACCCTGCCTGTCTGAGGAAGCCTTAGATTCTCAGGCTGGGGGCTGGGGGATGCTCAGGGCTCCTGGGGCATCCTGGCTTTGCCCCCCAACACTTCCTCTGCCTTGTTGTCTTGTGACTGAGTATGAGCTCCTGTGGAGTACACTTCCTTCATCTTTTCCCTTCTCTCTGCCTGGAACTTAAATATGATGGCTGGAGTTCAGGCAGCTTTACTGTTAAAAAGCCATTTCTTTGTCCCTGGGGCCTGCACAGTCTGGCACAAATAATGTGAATATGGTCATTTCTTTCTCAAGGATATACTCAGTGGCTGTCATCAGATCATGATTTCAGGGCAGCATAGAGGATGGTAAAAGCCCAGGTTCTGCAGACCTGTTTCAAATCCCAGCTCTGACACTTCCTTCCTGGGTGCCTTCCTGGATGCAAGAGTCTTCAGCTTCCTCAGGCTCGTTGGTGCTAAAGTGAGACCACCTGTATTATTTGTTCAGCATAGTCTCTGGCATTCATTATTATCATTAACAATGGTTACATTTCTCCCAATTAAAGGGGGTCAGCTGCAGTGTTCTCATCTTCCCTCCAAATTCTAGTGCTCTGGGAAGCCCTGGGGACCCCTCATTGGTCACCTCTGGAATGTCCTTCCAGCAGAGTGGGATGATATCCAAGCTCAAATTCTGAGTTCATGGAGCCCAGAGTCCTCAATAGAATTTCCCAAGTAGATCTTATTTAATAAAAGCAAGAGATGGTTTTTATGCAATAAAATATAACCCAAACCCATTAAGGACCAGCAATGAATTTAGATGGAGAAAGGTTGGAATTTTCTTGATAATGAAACATTGATCGGCAGTCTCACCAGGCTAAGACATCTGGTTCAGAGCACATTTGTCAAGTTGGAGAGAGTTTGGGTGGTGGAAAGTGCATAGAGTCTGGGGTGTCAGAGCCCTGAGTTCAAATTCCAGCTTGGCTGCTCATCAGCTGTTACTTTTGGGCCATAATGCAATCACTAACATTTATTGAAGTTTTACTATGTTCCAGCACCAAGCCAAATGATGCATGTTCCTGATGCCTGTAGTTCTTACATCCACTCTATGAAGTGACTATTCTCATCTTACTGATGAGGAAATGGAGGTTCAGAGGGGAGAAATCATATGTTCAAAGCCACCCAGCTGGTAAGTGGCTGAGGCTGGATTTGAATCACGCATGTGACCACTGCTTCCAGAACTCCCAAACTTGCAAACTCCCAGCGTCTCATTTTGTTCTTCCATCAGTTTGGAAAACAGCCAACAATGGTGTTATAGGGACTGTTTGAAGGACCAAAGTTATGTTCTCAGTAGCTCCTTAGTGAGTGTATTTGTGTCTGTCTCCTCATGAGACTGATGTTATAGCAAGGTCTTCATCTAATTCATGGTACCCACAGGGACCAGAGAATTCTCAATGCTTCTTTCTCTGGGCCTCAGTTTCCGCAGCTCCCAGACAAGTAATAACAGCATCTGGAAGAGCCTTGGAAAGACAAAACAAGATAAGGGCATTATAGTTCTTGGCATATAATGGGTGCTCTAAACAGTTCTTCTGTCTTCTGGGTGCCCAACATCGCCTGAAATGGTGTTTTCTGGGTCCTGCCCTGACAGTGTTTGCATTGAACCATCCATGCTCTCCCCTGCACCCACTCCCGACTCAGGTTCTCATTTACAGATGTGCTATGGTGGGAAAATGAGGTTTAAGATGAAGGGTCCAGCAGCTGATCTAGGTTTAAGGGGCTTCACCACTTCACAGCTGAGTAACCTTAGACATGTTGCTTAGCCTCTCCAAGCCTCTGCTTCTTCTTCTGTAAATTGGGAGTAACAACAACAGGTTCTATTTCTGGCTCTGAGTCCACCTAGCACTCTGGCCCTTAGAGTGGGATCCAACTGCTGCCTCCTTGTTCTTCCCCACAGGTGTTTCCAGCTGTGCAGAGGGACTGATTGGCTGAGGACCCACACAGGAGAGCTTTGGACCCTATATCAGTGAATGGTGAGGGATTCTTGCTGTCTAAAATTATATCTCCAAAAAGCACCAGTGGGGGACCACTAACAAGGTGGGAGAATGGAGAATGCCAGCATGGCTATCCCTTGGGTTTTGGAAACATGAATGGAACCAAGTTCACGGCACTATGCACATCTCCATTGCACTTAACATAGTTGAGGTTTTTTCGTAATTAAAGAAATTTCTGATGAATGTTCATCTCTCCCACTGGACTGTAACAGGGAGGGGAGGATCCCAGAGAGGCAGCAAAACATGGCTGTCCAGAGGATAGACTCTGAAGCCGGGTTTTGATTCCTGGCTGTGTGACCTTGGCAAGTGACTTAAACTTTCTGTGCCTCAGTTTCCTCATCTGTAAAATGGGGTTTGTAACCTACCTATCTCACTGAGTTGTTGTGAGGATAAGAGAGTTTGTATATGTCAAGCCTTTAGAACAGTACATGTATGTAGGAGGTGCTGGAGAGGTATTCGTTAAATAAATAAAATAGCAAAGCAGAAAGTAGTTAATCAGCCAAACTTGCCTTGCTCAGAGCCAGGGAGAACAAAGTCGGTTCTGCTGATATTGGTCGACCTTTTAAAGGCAGTTCCATTAAAGTTTTCGCTAATGACCCATATTTCCCCTTATAGAGAATGGGGGACCAAGATTACAACGCCTCCTACACCTCCTACGAAGAGTACCCCGATGAGACCATCATGGTTTCGGAGGACATTTCCCCCCCGGGAAGCAGGGTATTCAGGATCTTCCTGGTGGTAGTCTACAGCATTGTCTGTTTCCTTGGGGTCCTGGGTAATGGCTTGGTGATCTTCATCGCCACCTTCAAGATGAAGAAGACGGTTAACACCGTCTGGTTCCTCAATCTGGCTGTGGCAGATTTCCTGTTCAATGTCTTCCTCCCGATCCACATTGCCTATGCTGCCATGGACTACCACTGGATTTTTGGGACAGCCATGTGCAAGATCAGCAACTTCCTGCTTATCCACAACATGTTCACCAGTGTCTTCCTGTTGACCATCATCAGCTTCGACCGCTGCATCTCTGTGCTCCTCCCTGTCTGGTCCCAGAACCACCGCAGTGTGCGGCTAGCCTACATAGCCTGCGTGGTTATCTGGGTCCTGGCTTTCTTCTTGAGTTCCCCATCCCTCGTGTTCCGGGACACAGCCCATCTGCATGGGAAGATATCCTGCTTCAACAACTTTAGCCTGTCAGCAGCCAGCTCTTCCCTGTGGCCTGCTTACCCCCAAATGGACTCTGTGGGGTTCAGCCGGCACATGGTGGTGACCGTCACCCGCTTCCTCTGTGGCTTCCTGGTCCCGGTCCTCATCATCACAGCCTGCTACTTCACCATTGTCTGCAAGCTGCGGCGCAACCGCCTGGCCAAGACCAAGAAGCCCTTCAAGATCATCATTACCATCATCATCACCTTCTTCCTCTGCTGGTGCCCCTACCACACACTCTATCTCCTAGAACTCCACCACGCCACCATGCCTGGTTCCATCTTCAGCTTGGGTTTGCCCCTAGCCACTGTCATTGCTATTGCCAACAGCTGCATGAACCCCATTCTGTATGTCTTCATGGGACAGGACTTTAAGAAGTTCAGGGTCACCCTCTTCTCTCGCCTAGTCAATGCTCTGAGTGAAGACACAGGCCACTCCTCCTATCCCAGCCACAGGACCTTTACCAAGATGTCGTCGATAAATGAGAGGTCCTCGATGAATGAGAGGGAAACCAGCATGCTCTGAGCCTCAGTTGGGAGACATTTCCAACCACGGAGCCCAAAGCTATGCCTTCTTAAGGCCATAGTAGGAACTTCTTCAGTACCCACCAATGCCCACTATATTTTGCACAAGGCTGAACAATGTTGTGAGCTGGGCATCCAGGACTTGGAACTCTCTTCTTCCAGTGGCATGGTGAACAGGGAATGGCATGTGGCTCACAGTCTTGGACCAGCATCTCATGTTGTTTGGCAGACTGGCCTTGACTGACAAAGCAAAAAAGGGAGAATTCTCAAGAGCACTGCCATGAACTGGAATCAGCATAAACTACCTATTGTGTGCTCCCCAAGAATGACACAAGCCCTCAGTGGGTTTATTCTTGGTGTGAATGGAGGAGGTTGGGAGAAAACCCAGTGTGATGCAGATCACACCCACCCTACATACCTATTCAATAGTGGGCCAGAAATCTTGCCACTCAAGCCCTCCCTCTGGGTTAGGGCTTGTGTAAATGCACAGGTTACCCAGGAGAAGGAGGTGAACTGTGAGCCAGTGAATTCCCAGGACCAATTATTTGACTTTCAAATCAGCTGGGAAGACAGGAAACAGGCCCTACAAAGCCATGTGGGCTCTTTCTGAGGGCAAGACAAGCAAGATGCAATGAGGAGTTGGGGCCTGGGGGAAGGAATGCCGAAACAAAGGGGGAGACCCTTCAAAGGTTGTGGCATGGAGCAGCTCACCCTAGAACTTCCCAGGATGATGGTGCTTTGGGCTGTAGCTATTTTAGGGGTGAAGGTGGTGCCAGTCCTCTTCCCCAAGCCTTATTCTCACTTTGCATTTGTTCTCCAGGGGCTGGGTTGAGGGGGCAGCTTTACCAGAAGCCCCAACCTCATTCCAGGGTTTCCTCCCTCCTTCCCTAATCCACTGACTCTGGCTGGAGCTGCTCAGAGTAAAACAGTCCAAGGCAAGAGGTGAGTAAGGAGGGCCTCTCCCCCTCCTCAACTCTTAAAGACTTGTTGGAGACTAGTTCAAAATCTGCTGCCAGGAGCAACCTGGGGGCACCTCGAGGGCTGACGACTGCATCCAAAGGCTGTTACTGAACTGGAAGCAGAATCTGGAGCCTGACTCCTTGAACTGTGCTCCTGAGATGCTGGTCATGGGGTGCCAGAGGCACAGAGCTCCTCCTGTATGCAGCCCCGTTGCCTTTCCTTATCTAGCAGGACACCATCAGTTATCTCATTTACAAATGACAAAGAGGAGGCAAGCAACTCGCCCAAGGGCACACAACTAACCAGAGGTGGCCTGGCCCTATGGAGCATATGTCTATTGAGAATATTCTTGACTATAATAATAGCCTACATTTATTAAGCACTTCTAATAATAAGCACTTTACACATATTTCATTTATTCCTCACAGATGCCCTGAGTTAGGTACAATTACATATTATTTCTCTTTCACATCTGAGGCTCAGAGAGATTGCCAGAGGGTGCCCAGCTGATCTTTGCCAGAGTTTGGATTTGAACCTAGGTCTGTCTGGCTCAAATAAAGCTGCAGAGTCTTATGGTTTTGAGAGGGGCTTCGGTTTTTAACCATAAATATATATTCCTCAGCAGACTAATGTAAACATCTTAATGGCCTTTAAGCCAGCTTAGCAAATAGTTTTCAAAAATGACCCGACATGGCAAGGAAAATGCAGTTTGCTTCCAGCTCCCTTGACACATCCACACATGCCCACCAGGCTCTCCACTCCCGCACCTCTGACATCTTAGGGAAGATAGTGGGGAGAGAGGCCTGGCAGGAGGCCAACTCTTTGGCCTCTGAGGATCTGCATTCTGTTCTCTTCCAAATCCCTTCTTTGTGAAGCCAATTCTCTGGCAAGATGCAATGAACAGATGTAATGTCTACACAGCACGGTGCAAGCTCCCGAGGCCACGGGCTGTTTGGAATCACACTTCATTAAAAGACAAACTATTCCCTCCCTCACTGGGTGCCTGTGTTTATGACAAGCCAGTTCTGAATTAGATCCTAAGCTAGGGCCTCCGATCGATCGCTTTAAGCAATCTGCATTTGGACAATTTGAGAGCAACAAAGGAGCTTTAAATATTGCCCAGTGTACCCTGTCACCCCCTTCCCAACTTCATGGATGAAGCAACTAAGGCATGAGGCATGAGATGAGATGTACTTTAGATCCCAGAGACAGTTGTCAGCCACTTGGGCCTCTGACCCCCAGGGCGGTGCTGTTTCCTGGGCTCTGCTCCTTGCTCCTGCTGGGCTACATGCAGGCCAGGCCAGGCTGGGGAAGCCAGGAAATCATTTTTATCTTTGGAAAAGCTGATGAACAGAAGCAAAATTTAAACCAGCTGTTTTCCTCCTTTGGATCAGGCCTCTTTTTCTGGCTGCCTCACCAGTCTTTCTGTTCTGGCTATAGTCTCCCTTTAAATGCTCAAATGCAACCATGACATCCCCTTCAATGTTGTCCCTACAGCTTCTTCTGAAAATCTCCACCAGCCACACACACCAAGTCCTTGTGGTTCACAAAATGTGTTCACCTGAATTACTCCACGGGCAGCAAGTTTGCTTTGTGCCCGAGAGGCCTCCCTCAGTGGCTGGAACTCTGCCAGTAGGGCCTTCTGGCTGCCTTCTGAGTGGGATGGGTGGGCTGAGGCGGTGCTGGGAAGCAGGCAGAGGGTCAAGAAAAGGATATGTTATTTGAGGATGGGGGAGGAAGGAGAGAGGGAAGCACAAAAGAAACAGAGTGACGATGAAGGAAAGGAATATGGCATTTATTAAGTACTTACTATGTGTAGTAAGTACTTATCAAACCCTCAAAACGGTCCTATGAGAAGAGGGCCATCAGACCCATGTGGGGGATGCAAAAAGGGAGGTTCAGAGTGCAGACCTCACTTGTTTAGTGTCACACAGCTAAATAACGGAGCTGGGCTGCCATATCTGCTGCCTGAGCTCCCAGCCTTTTCAGCCCTTGAAAGGAAGGAGAGAGACAAGGGGACTAAAGAGAAAGAGGGGAAAAAGGGAGATGAAGAGCAGGACAAGGGGTAGGAGCTTAGAAGGGGAGATAGAGCTGGTGCTGGCCAAGGGAGGAGTTTGCCTTAAACCTGACCTCTGGAGAGCTTAGGGCCAGGATGGCTGGGAGAAGATAGATTCCAATAGTGAGAGCCATGAGTGTCCTTTAAACTCATTTTGCCCAGGCCTTTCCCATTTTATAGATGAGGGAGCTGAGGTTTTGAGAACTACCCTTTGAGAAATCTGCAAAAGGAGGTGGTATTTGACTTGAATGAAAGTCATCAGTGATGCAGTCCCCTCCTCTTGCCACTGGCCCCCCTCTCTTGCTCCTATCCAACATGCTATGCTTTGCCCAGAGTCAGGATACCCTGGGCCTGTGGTTGCCAAACCCCAGATTTGGAAAATTGCTGCTGGGAGTAGTATCTAGGACTAAGAGGAACCAGGAAGCTACTTGTCCTGCCATTAAATAATTCAAAAGGGGGCTTGCTTACTTCCTCCCTTTAAGGACAAATTTCTCTAGAAGAAAGATACTGAAGCAAGAGTGGGACTCAGTGCTGGAGATTTCTGCCACAAACTCCCCCTTCCCCCTGTCTGCCTCATGGCAGAGCAGCTGAGGATTAGAGAGACCAAGTGACTTATCCAAAGTCACACAACTATGTTGTGAGATAGTAGGATAAACCCTGAAATTCTCAATTTACCATTCTCCAAATTTTGGACTCCATGAAGTGTGTATCTTGAAAAATTTCCCTCCACTTATTTAATTTTCCTAGCAACCAAAGCTAAGAGACAGGTAGTAACTTACCCAAGATAACAAAGCAAGCTATGACAGATAGGAGGACTCCAGGGTGTCTTACTCCTATGTCCATGCTCTTTGGCACCACAAAGACAGATGGTTTCATCTACATAGTCATCCATCCAGCCTTTCACCTACCTACTCACCCACCTACTCACCCACCTACTCACCCACCTACTCATCCACTCACTCACCCACTCACTCACCTCAATATCCATCCACCCACCCACTCATCCATCCACTCATCTATTCATTCATTCATCTATCCACCCAGCCACCATTTACATTCATCTATCTATCTATCATCTATCTATCTATCTATCTATCTATCTATCTATCTATCTATCTATCTATCTATCTATGGTTTTAAGAGGGGCTTGGGTTTTTGACAATAAATATGCATCCACCCATTCATCTATTTTATTTATTTCATCAATAAAAATCTATTGAATACCTACTCTTTGCCAGGCCCTGTGGTGGGCCCTGGGAATACAGGGATGATCAGGATATATGCAATCTCTGTCCTCATCAACTCTTTCGTTGGTTAGTGGGAGAGACAACCAATAATTAAAAAAAAAAAAAAAGACCCCAAATGGAAAACAACCAGAGTAAGTGTGACACACACATTCTAGAGGACTCTGACCCTGTCCAAAGGCCAAGGACACTGCTTTTGGGAAGAGACACTTGAGATGTGAAGGACAGGTGGGCACTGATTTGGTAGTGCAGGAGAGGGTGCTCCAGGTGGAGGGAACAACATGGGAAATGGTGTTGATGTTGGAAGGAGCAGAGTGAGTTTGAGGAACTAGAAGGGGATGGGGCCTACAGCAGAGCAAGTAGACTGGGCATGGGGCATGTATGATTGTCCTGTCCCGCGGGACAGTCAACGGGGGCCCCAAGCACTGAAAGAGAAGGGGGATAAGAAATGTGAAGAATGGAGACAAGACAGGCTTTCTGATCAAGTCTTGTGTACTGTAGGTAGGGGTAGGGTATATAAGGGGGAGGAGGATTTGTGTAAACGTGGTTGCCTTGGATACCAAACCAGAGAACATTGCATTACCTTATATGACCAAAAAATACAGGAGTGTCCCAGGAGAGGAGGGGGCTGCAAGGTCAGATTAGTTTAAGCAAATGGCTAAAGGGGTCCAGGGCAGGTCAGGGCATGTCAGGGCAACTGACTTTATGCTGTCTATCCTATTGAATAGCACAGGACGAGGCAGACCCTGTCCCAGAGCGAAGTTGCCTAGATCTCAGGTATGAAAACCCAGGGCTCTCCACATATGATGGAGAAGAGGCGGGCCCAACCACGGGACCTGAGCTGAAGGGGAAGCCCCGTGTAGGGTAGTGACATGCATAGACCTGTGTATTGAAATGATGCCTGAAGCCTGATGGCTAGACCATTCTGGGAAGGACAGGTTGGAGAGGGACAAGATGGGGACCCTGGGTTTGGGGCTGCTGCAGCCTCCAAATAAGTTTGATGGTGCCTGGACTGTGGGAGCAAAGGTAGAGCTTGAGAGAAGTGGACTATCAGAGAGATACTTGAAAGCTCACCAAGCTTTCTCAGGGGAGTGGTTAGTGGGAAACTAACCCAGAGACCATTTCAGCTGTATAAAGGGGTCAGTGCATTGCTTGATAAAAATTAATTGTAAATATTATTCAAATTTACCTCACAATGCACAATTGTATTTCTCAGGGGAGCACTCTGAGCACATAATAAAGTACTATAAATAATACATATGTTAATTTATGAGAAATGGAGGCATATTAATGCTATAGTTGTGGGTGATGGCTGCGAGGACTTTATGCAGACAAGGCTCCAAGAGCTTGGACTTGGGGTATAACCTTGGAGGCCACTGAGTTTTGTCCTGGGGGACCTTTTAGAAGTCTTGCCCCTTGGAATATGGAATACCCCTAGGCATATAGCAAGGGATTGCTGTAGAGATCTGGTCAATGGGCATTGGGAGTGAAGAGAGTGTTGGTGAAGGAAGGAAGAAGCACCTGTCTCTAGGACACTTACCTTGTGCTCAAATCTTCAACAGCAGTGATGGCAATAATAATAGGTAATCTTGATCGAGCATGTCTCAGGTTTGTGCAGCCTCCAAGCACTTTATTTTCATTATCTCATTGAAGTCATACAGCAACCTTTGTGACAGGGACCCATACCATCTCCATGTACAGATGAAGAAAAGGGGATTCAGAGGGTAAAGTGACTTGCTTAATGTCACATAGCTTGTAAATGACAAAGCTGAGATTTAAGTCTCAGTCTCTGACTCTAAAGCAACTTGCAAACATAAATTGCCCTCTGAGGAGACCCCTCCCTGGAAAGGGGAGTATGCAAACATGTCATATACCTCTTTCCAGGGTCAGAATTTGAGGAGGTGGGAGGGGAGAATCTCAGGGATTTCTCTTTCCTTGAGAGGGAAGAAGTGGCGTCTGGGTAGGCTAGTCACTTCCTCACAGTCCTGGGAGTCTTAGGATTTTTGAATTTAGAAGAGACTTTTCTTCATCAAATTTATCCCTTCTCATCTCCCGTTTTACAGATGGTGAAACTGAGGCTTGCCAATAAGCTTAGGACTTCCTACTTCATTGATTGCTGTGAGATAAGATATGTGTGAAAATACTCATGGTAATCACTTTTAAAGCACTATTACTTCTTAGTTTGTTGACAAAGGCTTTGGTTCTGCTCTGCCCTGAAGGACCCCTGCTTAAGATCTGGAAGTCATTGGGGGCATTTCTGGCAGAATCTTGGTTGAAGGGAAAGCAGGAGATCTTTCTTTCATACAGGGCAGAAACATGTGTTTGGGTTGCAAATCTTACCCTTCAAAATCATCTTGGATGCAGGTGAGGGTTGCTCTCTGTCTTCTCTAGGCGGTGGTTCTGTGGCTGTCTTTATATGTAAAAACTCATTTGCTTGCATATAAAAGATGAATATAGTTATTATAGCAAATTATGCCTTGATAAAAATATTTTTAAGGGTAAAATAATTTATGGTGTCTACAGGAATGACTTCCCACTTCCACTGGTGCTCTGAAAGGAACCACTTCTGGGGGCCTCTTCTCTCTGATTCAAAAGATCATCTCAGATGAAGGGGGACCCTGAAGGGTTCACCCAAAGTGACAGCATCTCAAAAAGGCCTGAGCTCTCTCCCAGGAGTCACTCCAGTCCTGTCCCCTGACTCAGAGGGTCTTTGATGGTTATCACAGAGTATCACATGGGCTCAAATTTCAGCTCTGCCATTTGCATCAGCTAGGATTAGGGCTAGAATTAAGTTCTATGATCATAGGTAAGCTACTCAACCTCTCAAAAAGCCTCAGTTTTAACATCTGTAAAATGGGTACAAGAATTTGTTACTTTTCAAGGCTGCTGTGAGAATTAAATGAGATGCCATACGTAAGCATTTAGCAGGTACCAAGCTCACATGCACCACCCTCTTTCATCAGGACAGAGATCAATCAGCCTCCTCATTAATCTCATTATCAGGTTTGCCCCTGCAACCTACACTCCACAAAGCAGCCCGAGTGAGCTTCCATTACAGAGTACAATCATCCAAGCACCTTACTGTGGCTGATAAAGCCCTAGAGGATCGGCAGCATGATTCCTCCATCTTCAGCTCATGTTACTCTCCAGCCAGCTGAGGCTTTCTGCCTGTAGATAACAACAAACAGATCAACATGAACAGCAACAACACTAACAAACCCAAGACTGTCCCCACCGAAGGCCTTTGCATCTGTCATTTCTTCTGTTCTCGGACTGCTGTCTGCATGACAGCTTCCTCCTCCACCTGCAGGTCTCAGCTCAAGTGTCACCTCCTTAGAGAGGTCCTTCCTGACACCTTCCCACTTCAAGTAGCCTCCATCTCCATTCACTGTCTGTCAGATCCCTTGTCTTATTTTCATTAGAGTGCTTCCTTCCATCTGGAATAATTTTATTTATTAATGTGTCTAGCTGCCTTGAGTCTGTCCCCCTGCTGGGTGGTGAGCTCCATTAGGGAGCAGACCGTGTCTGTCTTGCTCTCCTCTGTAACTCCAGAACCCAGAGCAGTGCTTCACACAGAAAAAGTGCTCATAATATTTTTGATGAACGAATAAAGAAATAACTATAAGCTGACATTATTTTCATCATCATATCCAATTTCATGATAATTAGTATTATAATATACCATTTGTAAAGTATTTTCACATTTCCCCCCACATTTATAAAATTTGGGAAGGGTAGAAGTATCCCTATTTCATAGACACGGAAACTTAGGCCCCATGTTACATTGTCGGAAGTGGAGAAGCCAAGTTCTCTCCCTGTACCATCAGGAGCAGTCACGTGTGATGGAGGTTTCCATTGAGTGCTTCTCCTCCCTTGGCCTTTTCCTTTCCTCTTTGTCTGATTAATTGCAGCCTGAAAATAAATAAACCAGATGCCTCCCTCCTCGTCCTCCCCCTGCTCCTATTGTTTTCTAGTCCTTTTCCGGCCCAGAACTCTGTTAAGGATTTGGCTGGTACATCCGTGACCACAAACTTCCTGTGTTTATCCTTCCACTCTTAAATCACGGATGGAGCAAACAACTGGGTGCCAGGTCTGTGTTGGGCACTGGGTAATGCTATGACAGAAAGCATGGCCAGATACCTGACACCTAAGTGTCCCTAGAGTCCAGATGCCTACTTCTGGAGAAGGCGGAACCCAGGATTATCTTTTCCCTGGTTTCCATCTTGCAGATGTTTGGCACCTGAAGAGCAAACATTTGGATGACTGAATGAGAATCTGGCATCCAGTGGCGTCTCCCAGATGCTGGTGCTGTGGAACAGGGACACATACAGGAAGGTGGAGAAGCGGGTCTCAGCCAAGGCTGAGTTTACGATGCCCAGACCACCACCTAGGCTCCAGTGCTTTGCCAGGAAGGAGTGACTTGTGATGAGGTTTCAGGCATAGTGACAAGCAGCCAGAAGCAATATTTATCACCCCATTTCCTCTTCATTAAAATCCTAAAGTGTAAACCCACCTTAACTTTAGAGATGAAGAAGAGAAACTCAAAGGGGTCAAGTAAGTTTCCCAGAACCACATATATATATCCATTCATTGATTTATCGAGCACCTACTGCACACCCAGTCACTGTGCTAGACTCTGAGGTTATGGCAGCCATCACCATTACCATCCTTACTTTTAGAAATCTTACAATGTATGAATCTTCTAATAGATGAGCTAGGATTTGAAACCATGTCTGAACAGTTTTGTGGCTTATATTCTTTCCTTAGATATGCTGTTAATTGAGTTAAATTAATTAGGTACACAGAAATTAGTAAGACTTTCTGTTATAAAGCCTTGGATTTCTTGGGAGTTAGAGAGAGAAGACTCACATCATGGATGGAGTTGCTTATTGAGATTCATTCTGGGGAACAAGGTGGTATAGCTGTCAGCAACTGCTCCCCCTTCTCCAATTCCTCAAATAAGGAGAGTGACCTGATCTAATAACTCTTTCTCTCCTTTGGAAGAGCAGCAGAGAGATGGCATTGCTTTACCCAAAAGCATGGCATGCCAAAGGTGGAATTTCAGGAGCTGAGGCAGGTTGAAGGAACAAAAAGTTGGGAATAAAGTAGGGGTTCCCTGATCCCCTTCCAGGTTTATCATAGGAACAATTTCAACTTATTGGAATCTAAAATGTCACCCCTTTCTGGTTCCTGAATTATAAACCTTGTCTTGGTCCCCTGACCACAGCATCTTCAAGGATGCAGATAGATCTAAGGATATAGCTTGTTTAGTCTTAATATATCAGATAACAAGGTCCTTATGGTCCATTGAGTTGAGGATCCCAGATGGAAACCTAGTCTCACAATCCACTACAGGGGAGCCAGGGCAAGAACTCAGATGTTCCCACACCCAGTTCCTTTGTTCCTTGCTCTACAGTGTGATGGTCCTTTCAGTCTTTTTCTCACATCTTGATTTAGACACATCAATCCATGTAAACTTGAGAAGCAGAAAAACAGAAAATTGTGTATTTCCAAAGGCTGGGAATGTAAATGACACGCATAAAAGCCCTATTATCCCTTGACATTGCTCTTTGGACTCACGGTTTGAAACAAACCAAGCAAAAGTCAAAAGAAATAAGGTTATGTTTATTAGGATGCATTTGGCTGCAAGTAACAAAAACTGCAATTTAAGATGCCTGAAGCAATGAGAAAATGCTTCCTTAGAGTATTAAGAACTCCTGCAGGTTCAGAATTTAGTAGCTAAATGATGACATCAAAGACCCATAGTCTTTCCTTCTCTCTTCTCTGTCATCTTCAGAGGTTAGGCTTTGTCTCTAGGATGGCATCTTTCCTGGCATAAGATAGTTTCCATCTTATGCAGCATCAAACAGAAGAGGAGAGAATGGTTCAGCATGTTGCTAAGGAACCTCTCCCAGAGCCCCCCTGCAGAGCTCTCTTCACACCTCTTTGGCTAAAACTGGGTCACATGGCTATTGCTAAACCAGTCAGTGACAGGGAAGGGAGATGGCTCAGATCAATCAGGATCTACCCTGGAGACATGTGGGAGAGGAGTGGACATTTAAATACAATCAAGGTTCTATGCCAGGAAGAAAGGGTGTAGATTAGAGACAGCATCCACTGGTGTCTCCCAGAGAAGACAGGAGATGCTTTAAAAACTAATGAGCAAGGTGGCCAGGCCTCAGATTCACCTTTTGATATCAGGAAACATTCTCAGATCTGAGGAAAAATGCAGGGAATGGGGGTGCTGAGGAAAGACAGCTTTTAGAAATTAAGAAGATCTTATTTCTTAAAAAATCAAAATGCTTTATCCCCTAAGAGTAATAATTTCCTCCTTTTCTTTATACTAAGTCATGCACAATCTTTAACAAAAAATTAAAATATATGAACAAGCAACAAGAAAAGGAAAATCACCTAAAATCTCAGGGACTACATGCAGGGATAAGCATATTATCATTTTAGTTTATGATCTACAGTCTAGTTTGTATAATGATATCTGTTGATATCTATCTAGCAAAAAGATTTGTATATATAGTCTGTTCTATCACATTTTTATCCACTTTTTAATCAGGTCACCAAATGTTCCCCTATATAGCATTGATTATTTAAATGATTGCCTAGGAGACTTAGTAGAAGTACCATAATTTATTTAGCCACCCCCTGTTAATGGACATTTAGGTTGTTTTCTTTTTAGAAGTTATTTTTGTTGTTGTTGTTATAATTCCCTGATGGGTTTTCCCTGGAGAAGCTAAGATAGAGCTGAGCTTCTGAAGCCTAACACATAAATCCTGAATAATCTGAACTTTCTGCTCAGCAGTCCAGCCTTTGGGTCCCTGTGCCCTCCTCTCCTCTTGGAACAGAGGGAAGCATTGTTTGAAGTTTTTCAGAAGCAGTCAGCCAGCTCAAGGAAGGGGCTGGTGGGGTGGGCAGTGAACACACACACAGGCTGTGGAATCAGGCCAGTTTGATCGAGCAAATAATTTTTCCTTTCTGAACCTCAGTTTCCCCATCTGTAAGAATGGGAGTGCAATAGAAATGCCTCCTGGGGTTACATGAGGATTCAGTAAAATAATACATGTAAAGAGCTGATTATAGCACTTGTAATATGCTCTTTAAAAGTTGCTAGCTCTCACTGTTGTAATGCTTTATTCCATTTTTTTTTTTTTTTTTTTTTTTTACTGGAGTGACAAGACTCCATTTGCTTTATTATCTCTGGGGGCCATGCCTAATCCAGGCCATTGATTCAGGAGGCTGCACAAATTTGCCTAAATTATGTACTGGGGTTGCACATTGAATGCTTGCTACAATTAGGGTATGTGAAAAAATGTAATTTCTTTGTAGCTGATATGGTCTTTCTTATAACATCTGTCTCAAATCCCTCCCACCTCCTATCTTGCATTGGTAGAAAGCAAAACAAAACAAAAAATTGAGCTTTATCCCTGTTATTGGTTGAATTGCATCCCCCTAAAATTTATATTTTGACATTCTAATCCCCAGTACCTCAGAAAGTGACTTGCTTTATAGAGGTAATCAAATTAAAATCAGGTCATCAAGGTGGGTCCTAATCCAATATGACTGGGTTCCTTATAAAATGGGGAAATTTTAATACAGACACAATCAGAGGGAAGATGACATGAAAAGGCACAGGGAGAAGACAGCCATCTAAAAGTCTGGAGCACAGATTCTTCTCTCGGAAGGAACAAACTTACTGGGGCCCTGGTCTTGGACTTCCAGCCTCTGGATGAGACTATACATTTCTGTAGTTAAGGCCCCCCTCCCACCCCACCCCTAAATCTGTAGTAGTTTGTTTCAGCAGCCCTAGCAAACACATCTAACCAGTTTTACTATTTTAGTCCAAAAGTTTTTTTCTCAGATTCCTGAGATAAGTCTTTCCCACATAAACATACTCATTCTTTCTGAGGTGTGCTCACCTCTGCTATTTTTGCTAGGGTGGTTTGGATTGATCTGAAGGTCTCAGGGGAGTGTGGAAGATGCTCTGCCCTTCTGCGTATGGAAATATGTCTCCATTCTTGCATGAGTGGAAGAGGATCTGGATCCAGGCTTGGCTGACTTGTTTTCCCTCGGCGCCCCCTGAATATAACCCCTTTGCCCACACACTTGCCCTGTTCTCTTCTGAGCTAGAATTGGGATGAGGCATCCCAGTTTGTATGAAGGTCACCTGTTCCTCTCCTGTGGCTGCCCTGCTGGCTTTCATCACATATTCACACCACATGAGAACTGAGGGTGCCTGGGAAAGCCAGCGAGATGGGACTGTGATCTAGAGAACACCCCTGTCCTTGGGGTACCCAGAGCAAATTTGTGCGAGGGAAGATCGAGTAAACACCTGCCCAGTCCACTCTCCAGAACCCCTTCCCCCGTCTCCTTTTGGAAAAGAAGTAGCTTTTCTTTTCCTCTCCCCATGTTATATTCTCCTATCTTCTGGTGGTAAGCCTTGGCGATATGGATGGAAGAGGGTCTGCTCCTCACCCTGGTAGGATACAGGAGCTGGGCTAACAGCATGGTTTTTGTGTGTTCAAGGAAGAGAGCAAAAGAAGTTGACAAATTCTCCCTCCTGACTTTAGTCCATAGTCTTGCTGCACAACGCCATTTCTCCAGTTAGAGAAGAATATCACATCATTCTTCCTCTTACATAACAGGTCCTACTCTCCTCCCATGGACACAGACTCATGGGGCCAACTGGACAAAGATCTTGTATTTGGAACACTAGTGATAATAGCTCCCTCGTCATTTCCACAGGAGCCACACATCACTGCTAGTTCTGACTGTTCATGCTGCTCCCAACAGGCTTTGGGTCTTAAAAACTGGAAAGAAAGAGTCATAATGATCACTCTTAAGATCAGCATTAACAACACTTCCGTAATTGTTGACAGTTATTCTCCATTTCACAGAGGAGGAATGTAGGCTCATAGAGGTGAAGTCGCTTGCTGGAGGGGACCAGGCTGGGGAGATTATATAGTGATGGGAGTTGAACCCACCTTCATCAGACTTCAAGCTGATTATTGTTGCACCGTAAAGATCATTGCGTCACTGCAGCCCAGGAGGGTTTGGCGTTGCTGTGATCAGGCTGCTGTGCCCAGTCACACGTGAGTTTTTTGCTCACTTAAGTGGAGCTGCTTCCCAGATTTCTGAGAACATAGGGATCAGCTAGTGATGGGGGTGGAAAAGCTCCATGGAGCTGGTGGTGCTTCATGTGATCCCTTAATGTTAATGCATCTGTAATAGGATTAGTGTTGCCCATTGCCCGGAATCCTGGGCCTCTGCTCTCTCTTCCTGAGCTGTGTCCCCTGGGTCTGAGGGTTGCCAAGAATTAAAAACCCATCCTAGGTCTTGAGAAATGACAAGAATAAATGCTCAAGCTGTTCCCCAAAAGTTCTTTGAAGAGTGCTCTTTATAGGCTGTCCTTCTCGCTTACATGAGGCTTTCACCTGCTTGACCTCACTCCACCCCAAATGTTCACTTGGATGGGATAATGAGACTTATTTTTAAGGAGGAGGAACCAGGTGCTCAGGGAAGTCAAGACATGTGCTCAAGCAACACAGCTAAAGAACAGCGGTGCCAAGACCCGAGTCCGGGATGTGGTAGCTGCTGAGCCGGGTGATCCTTGCCATTGAATTTGTCTTATTTACACTTTGTGCCTCAGTTTCTTCAACTGCAAAATGGAGAGGCAGTGCAGGGTCTGACATGGGATGATAGACCAGGAAGCAGGAGACTTATGTTTGAGTCCTAGCTCTGTCACAGGGTCTCTGTAACTTTGAGGTGGTTATGTTTTCTTTCTGGGTCTTCCTTTCTTTCTCAGTCTTCATTCTGAAAAATAGGAAGGGGAAGGAGATGTGTTCTGACAAGTGTGCAGTTTTCAGAAGTTAGTCCATAACAAGTACCTTTTGTTGACTCCTTCCCAAATCCTGGGAGGCTGGCAGCGTTGTTTTAAGGATGTGGAGACACAGTTTTGTGTGTTTCCAGAGCCTTCCTCTTGGCCAAATGACCTCAAATGACCCTTTAAGCTCTAACAATCCAAGGTTCCAGGCAGAGGTTTTAGAAAGATCAGTCCTCAAATCCTGTCTTTGCCACTTCTCAGTCATGTGACCTGGGCAAGTTGCTTCACCTCTCCGAGCCTCACTTCCTTCATCTGCAAAATGGGTCCAATCATCCCCACCCTGCAGAATTAACTGAGATACTTTAATGATACACTATAGACCTGGCATATGGTAAATGATACCTTTTTTGGCTCTTTTTCTATCCACACTTTGGAATGCTTTGACTGGAGCCAGCTAAGTGAGGACACGAGATCTCTTCTCTCCTCAGCAAAATCCTGCCCTCCCCTCCCTGGCTTCTGTTTTGCTCTACTACACTCAAGTTCCAGCAGCTGCATTTAATTGGATTTAACTTAACAGTTTTATTGATGCCTTTGGTTCAGGGGACGAAGAGGCCTCTGGGTAATTTGCACATTTTAAACAAACCAAATAAAGAGCTGATAAGCATAAACAAGTCTGTTTTAATTGCATTAAGGGGAGTCTTGGCTTGGGGACTGCAAATTGTAGAGCAGCTGGATGAAAAAAAGGCTCTTAGGATTTCAGATTTTCTGCTTCCTTGGACCCCCAGAGTGCTTGGCACAGGTGCTGGCTTCCTTCTAATAAATTGTGTGTAGGTTTATTTGTGTTCGCATCTTATTTCATACATGAGAAGGCAGCATCTTTCCCTCCCCCTCCTTCTCTACCTTCTATGTGCCATGTGACAAGTAGTTCAGTTCTCTGGTTGTGGTCTCAGACTCACTGAAGTTCAGGTCCTGGCCTCGCCTCTTCCATGCTTGTCTTGAGTAAGTCATTTAATCCTCCCAGCCTCAGTTTCGCTGGCTGTAAGAGGGGATCGTAGTGGTTTCTATTCTGTAGCGTTAGTGTGAGAATTACATGCTAAGTCAGTTGCTTAATGAAGTCACCAAAATGGGAGCCACAAATAACACGAGTCACAGTCCCTGCTTCCATGGTGGCTGCCATCCTGTGGGGTTCCAGCCAGGTAAAGAGGAAGCTGTCAGAAGATGTGATATTTGTTAAGTAGAGGATCACCTAACCCAGCCTAGGGGTCCAGAGACAGCTTCCCAGAGAAGGAAGGGCTTCAAGAATGAATAGGAGCTGGCTAGAGCTGTGCCTCCCAAACTTTACTGTGTGTGCAAATCCCTGGGATCTTTTAGAATGGAGATGCTGATTCCTTGTGTGTGAGGTGGAGCCTGATATTGTGCATTTCTACTTCCTCGGATTCCCAGAGCCCTTAGCACAGGTGCTTACACTCCGGGGTCCTGGGGATTAGAAGGAGGAAATTGACTGCAAAGGACATGAAAAAACTTTTTGGGGACATGGTAATATTCTATAGCACGATAGTGATGGTGGTCACATGATCATATCATGACTTAAAATTCTTCAAACTGTATACCTGAATTTGGCAAATTTCACTGTAAAATATACTTTAATAAAGCTGATTAAAAAAATAAACAAAAAATCCCACTAAGCTCATGGTGGAGTAAATACTAATATTGACAATAATAATAATAATAATTAAATCCCTTCGGTGGATCCAACACTTCATGCATATTCGTCTCCTTTTCTAGATTAGGAAATTGATGCTTCAAGACATGAAACAACATTCCTAAGGCCACACATTTGGGAAGGTGAAGGCTCAGTCCCTAAACTTTCCATAGGACTCATCATCCAGGCTTCAAGGCCAACCAACCTGCCATCCTGTGCTTGGACCAATTGCTAAGAAAAGATGTGGGCCTAATACTTAAGGAACCCCTGGTTTCTCCTTGGGTATTAGGTAATGATTACAAAATCCATGCATTTAATGAGGCAGAAAGCGGCCTGTGATAACAATAATTAGCACTTAAACATGATCTTTAACATTCGTTTGCTTTAAAGTCATTTATTAATCAAACACTTTCCACAGCCCTGGTGGGAGGAGGGCAGTGGGGAGTGAGAGAGAAGGGTGGTACACCTGGCTTTCCAGGTTAGCCAGCAGAGGAGAGGAAGTGTGTGTGATTTTTCCTAGGTCAAGTTCTTACCAGCCTTTCCTTAGTGCCCAGAGACCTCAGTCCATTTAGTCAACATGCAGAGAAAGGGTACAAGGTGAGTGACTGTTCTCTGAACCATAGATTTGACAACAGAGAAAGTAGGTGTGAAATACGAAGTGCCTTTGGGCAGGGTCCTTCCTTTCTCTGGGTCAGTTCCCTGAGAGGTTGGTTTGTATGATTCCGAGTCCTGCCCAGGCCCCTAGTCTTCCTGCTCCAGGGATGACTGAATCCTTAGGTGTTCTTCCAGTTAAGTGTGCTGGTTCTTCAGAGGGGAGGACAGAGATCTAGAGGGCACGGGGCCTTGTTCAGGTAGGTGGTCTGAAGCAGAGTTCAGTTCCATGACCAGGGAGGGAGAAAGAGTGGATTTGAGGTGGAGGAGGAGTTGTTGAAAAAGCTACTCTGTGGTTCAGACCTTAGGGGACAACCTGGATCTGGGGCAGGGGTGTGGACTCATTTGTGGAAGTTAGATAAATAGAACCCACAAGTGAGAGAGTGAGGATGTGGTGATGAGTACATGTGTGAGCCAATGCATTGCCAAGGAATGAGTGAACAAGCTTGTTCAACTACTCCTCCTCCAAATGTTAAGTCCAGTTAGTCTGATGCTAGAGGAACTCCATACCCCACTTCGCCCATTTCAGTGGATGAATGAATGAATGAATGAATGAGCTGCTCCTTTTTTATTATATTACATCAGGGTTTGTCAGCTTTGGCACTCTAGATATTTTGGATCAGATTGTTCTTTGTTGTGGCAGGCTGAACCGTGCTGGTAGAAAAATCATTTGAAGAAGTAGAAGCAGTGCTGTGGCCCAGAGATCAGTAAGCCTGCAGCCACCCCAAAGGAAGAGACCAGGAAAATAAATCCCCTCCTCCTGCTCCCCTCCACCCCCATCTCCTACCAGCTCTTTGCTTTAGTTAAACCAAGATAGGGGAGCCTCTGATGCAGCCCACACAGGACAGGGCTGAGAGCAAAGAAGAGACACAGGGGAATGACTCTGTAGGGGCACATGTATGTCACCCAGCATCTCCTGGAAACCCATCACCACTTCCAAGTCTCCTCCACCTCTGATTTTTGCTCCCACTCCTTTGAGGCATCTTGAAGAAAATCATAAGTCAAGCCAAAAGTGTAGCCCAAAAGCCTAGCACCAGGTGGGATAGGCCAGTTTCCTCCCTCAATCAACATGGCAGATTGTGGTAGTCAAAGATGCTGCATACACTATTATCTCCCATCCCACACACTGTACTACTGGATAGAGTGACGTTGACACTCTATCCAGTAGTACAGTCTATATCCCCTCCCCTTGAATATGGGTGGACCTAAAACTACGGAGGAAGTGACAGTCTAAGTCATAAAAGTTGAGACAGCTTCTGTCTGGTGCCCTCTCTTGGGACACAGCCTTGGGAGCTCTGAGGGCTGTGGGAAAGATCCTGCTCTGGAGAGACCATGTGGGAGGCCACACAGGGATAAGAAAGGCTCCAGACAGTCCAGTACCTTGACATGTGAGGGCATGAGCTGTCAGATTTCATCTCCCAGTGGAGCAGAGGTGAGCTATCCCTGCTCAGACTAAAAATTCATAAACCAATAAGGGCACAGGCTCTGGAGCTAGACTGCCTGGGTTTGAATCCCATCTCTGCCATTTATTCTGTTTGGTTCAATGACTTCACTTCCCTGATCCTTGGTTTCCCCATCTGTAAAATGCCATAGTGTTATTGTGAGGGTTTAGTTCACTCATCTACACAAGGTGATTAGCAGAGTGCCTGCACTGGTTCAGTGCTTGATTAAAGTCAGTGATTCTTTGTTTTGCAGTCATTGATTTTCCTCTGAGCAGATTCCTATTGTCAGGGTCCCAGTACTCTTCCCACGAAATAAAGGGTTTGAAGTCAGTGGTTTCCTGGGTTCCGTCTGGCTGATTTCTTGGCTCTGGGAACATTCTACATGCTTGTCTGCCTAAGGATGGGGCCTAGACCTGGACCACACAAACCCTTCCCAGCAGCAACACTACTAGCCCATATGATGCATTTTTGCAAAATAGAAAAGGGATTCTTTCCTTGAGTCATTTCAATGCCATTTTCCAGGAAAAATGTCAAGGCGCAGGTGAATTCGGTGTCTGTTGAGGACTCTCTTCCTGGTTTGCAGATGGCTGCCTTCTTGCTGTGTCCTCACATGGTGCAGAGAGAGACATCTAGTGTCTCTTCCTCTTTTTATAAAGGCATCAGTCTCTTCATGAGGACTCCACTCTCATGACTCAATGTAATCCTAAGCACCTTCAAATGGTCCCGTCTCCTAATACCATCACAGTAAGGACTGGGCTTCACCAAAGAAGTTTGGGGAGGACACAAGCATACAGTTCAAAGAAGTCCTTGATTCCTCAAGTTAGCCAATGGCAGACACTTTCCCAAGTTATTACAAACTGAATTCCTCATTAAAAATCTTCCAAAACAACATTAATAGTAATAGTAATGATAATAAAGATAATAGCTTTGCTTTTCCCCCTGTGCTATGGTGACTGTGCCAGTACAACAACCCCCATAGTTATATTCCACAACAATCTTCATTTTAGAGATGAGAAAACTAAAGCTGAGTGATGCCTGGCAGCTGGCCCTGAGTCCAAATGTTAAGTCCGGTTAGTCTGATGCTGGAGGAGTTCCATACCCCACTCTGCCCATTTCTCTGAATAAATAAATAAATGAATGAGCCGCTCCTTTTTTCTTTTTTTTTTTTTTTATCATATTACAACAAGGTTTGTCAGCATTGGCACTATAGATATTTTGGGTCAGACTGTTCTTTGTTGTGGCAGGCTGATCTGTGCTTTGTGGGATGTTGAGCAGCATCCTTGGCCTCTACCCATTAGATGCAGTAGTACCTCCCCTTCTCCCAATTAGGAAAACCAAAAATAGCCCCACAGATTGCTAAATGCCCCTGGAGTGGGGGAAGTCCTCCCCTGATTGAGAACTACTATAACAAGTTAGGGTTTCACATTTGGTTTTGATTGAAGAAAATGTTCTGTTGTCCTAATTTAGAAACCACTGGATCAGGTGGTTTTGAATTTTCTACTTTTGGTCCCAAGAGATCTAAATGCAACTTTTAACTCCATGCAAAACTCTTGTGTGCATGGGTATATGTGCATGCTCACATTTTTCTGGGGAGACAATTAATTCATGGTTTTCATGAGATTTTTAAGCTGCTCTGAGAACCCCCTTTTACAGTTTCTTCTCAGTCTGACGATTGGACCTTTGAGCTTTTAAGCCCCTTTTTCTTTTTATTTTTCTGTTCTCTACTCAAAATTCCCTTTCCCATTGTTATCACGAGAGGGTCTCAGATCATCTTTTCTCCTCCGGCACAATCTTTCTTGGTAAGGAAGCTGTCACCTTTCCTAGATCAGCTGAAAGAGTGGCAGTGGAAGCAAAAAGGAAAGAATTTCTAGAGAATCACTGAACTGTGGAGTAAGAGATTATTGCTTGGCAGTTGCCATGGTAACCTGTAAACCAGCCCTGCCACTCAGAACCCAAAGTCTCTGGAGCACCAGCTCCCAGACTGCTTCACATTGATGGCTTCGTCCTTACTTTCACCTCACGCCATGGGTCCTCAGCCCTACGAAGGCCAACTGTTTGCATGATTATTTTCTTTTCTATCTCATGCTGCAGCAGTCTTCTCTGTGTTGCTTTGCCAGACCCATCCTGTCCTTCTTGGCTTTGGCTCATTTCTCCCCCTAGAATGCAGCATAGTGGTTAAACATACTTTTTAGTCGGAGCTTCCCTCCAACACACATTTGATATCCAGGCTGTTTCAGCAGCAGAGGTCTCCCTCCACCCACCAGGGATGAATTTCCTACTTGAAGCTTAATTCCATGATTTCTTAGCTGTGTGACACTTGGTGAATTACTTAATCTCTCTGGGTCTTGGTTTTCCTGACTAAAATGGAGAGAGTAGGTGTCGCTGTCTCGCAGGGTTCTGGCAATGATTTGGTGATGTTATACATAGAAAGCTCCTAGCACAGTGCCCAGCATATAATTACTACTCAATAAGTATTGACTGCTATTATCACTGTGAGTAGTTTTTCATTTCCTGGTCATTGTCTTGGCAGGTGGATCTTTCTATCCATTCACCCCAAAGTTTGTGAGAGCTAAGAGTTTGGTGAATAGTGTTAAATGCAATTGATGCATTCCTTCTTTAATTGGCTAAACTTTTGCTTCTCACTCGGTCTGCCAGGAGGCACATGGGAATACAGAGGTGATGACATAGTTTCTGTCCTAACAGAGCTCACACCCTTGTGAGAGAGACACACACACACACACCAGATTACTGGAGTGATCACAACAATGGCCATGTCCAGAGCCGTGATCAAGGAGGTTAGAGAAGTTACTGAATTTGGCCTTTGTGGTCAGGGGAGGCTGCCTGGAAGAGGAGAATCCTGAGTCTTAGGGAAGTGAAGACATTAGCCAGATGAAAGTTTTTCTGGTAGAGGGGACACAATAAATCAAGACACGGAAAAGACAAGAAATAGCACAATATGTGCCTGTGTGCTTTGGGCAATGGCGTGCTGATAAATACTTAACAAGTGGTTCTTCAATAAACCCTAAAACAAAACACACAAAAAAACCCCATCTGATTTGGAGCATATGCCAATATTCATGGTATAAATTTTCTCACCATGACCAATTTCAAGCTACTAATGTGACGTCATTGAATGTGAATTTGAGAAGAGGTGTGCACAATTGGCTCTTGAAAGCCGGTATGAATGGGCTGTATCACACCACTGACTTTGGAGGTTCAAGCAAGGGGTGGGAGATAAAAAAAAATTCAGTATTACTGAAGAGAAAATTCAAGGCAGTAAAGGGAAAAACTTCAGGCCTGCATTGGCTGATGGTTTGTGGCTTTTCTCTAAATATCCTTTCATGTTCCTAATTCATTTATTCAGAAAATCAATAAGTATTTTCTTAGCACCTACTATGTGCCAAGTACTCTGCGAGTGCTAGGGGTGCATAGCTCATAATGCATAAAAAGCCATGGATGCATGGAGGATATATCTGACAATCTTTTTCAGGCTTTCGCTATAGTGGTGCCTACACTGGGACCAGTAGTTATCAACAAGGTAATTGTAAACACATCTTTGCTTCAAGCAGGCCCACAGGAACCCTCTCACACTCCTGGGCTCCACTTTTTTTTTTTTTTTTAAATCTGTTTCAGAAGGTCAAGGTGAAGACCTGGGTATTCACGATTTTGGAAACCCAGGTAATATGATTAAAGATTAGGTGCCTAACTCAGGTCTTGGAAGAGAATGTGGCCACTGAGTTTCCTCCCCCTCCGTATTGTTCTCACTTTAGGACACACAAAAGTCTTGTCCGCATCGAGATCAACCCTCTCTCTCACTTCTGGTTGACAGTTTATTCCCCATAATTGTTTAGTAAATGACTAAGAATACACAAAAGTCATTTTGTTGTAACATACGCCATTACATAATGATTGTTCATTTCAATTAGCTCGCAGTGGCTTGAAATAGAGACGCAGGGCCCCCGCTCAGATCAATCACCACCTTTGTCTGAAATTGGGTTAAGGCAGCCGGGTTATTGCGGATGGACTGAGGGGATAAATATTTTATCATTTTCCCCTCCTCGATGTTCTGCCAGTTTGTTCTCATTTCCATGTTTCTGCCCCTGCACACTGGCAGATTGTAGGCTGTAAATTTGAGGGGAAATTGTAAATGTGCAAACATGATAAACATGTTGCTTTTGTGAGAATGGATATTATCACCCAGATTTACAGCTCTCCTCACGGGCACATTTTATTGCATTTTGGGAAAAGCCTAGTGAGGTTTTTGTCTGTTACGTTTGTTGATCAACTTTCTGCCCTTCACCCCTATCACCCCCTCTGAGTTATTTAAATATCACCTGGAATGGGAACACAATTCATCTCCCTGGAAGTGAATGCATCTTGACAGGTGTTTTCTTTGGGGACAGTTATTTATAGCTGCAAGAGCTATCATACCATAGGGTACTTTTTTCTTCCTCTCTCCCCCTTTTCATTTCTCTAAAATTGAACATACTTTTGTTTTCCCAGTGGGAAAAAGTACTAAATCAATGGTTTAAGTCTTTCTTCCTCTTTCTCTGTCTCTGTCTCTCTCCCCTTCCTCCGTCTCTCCCTCTCTGTCTCTCTGTGTATTTTCTACGCTCTCCTGTTTTCCATCTTTGGGACAGGCTCTGGAATTCTCCCAGATTCAAATCAAAGTGTCATCAACGACTTTTTGTGTCAGCCAAGCAAATTACTTACCTTCTCTGAGCCTCTCACCACCCTCAGGGCTGTGTTTGATCTCCCATGTTCCTTGTCACTAATTTATGGGGAGAATTATCCCCACCTTTCTTCCTTCAATGTCTCTCCAACTAGATGGTGAACTCTTGGGGACAGGGACCTATGTCAGCTTATCATCTTTTCTCCCTCCCTCACCTGTGCCTCTGCCCCAGGCTCTCCTCCCAAGAGCTGCACAGGCACAATCTTGGTGGCCCCTTTGCCTTCTTTCCCAGCTTCCCTACCCCACATCCAGAATATCAACAAGTCCTGTGGATTTCTCCCTCAGCTTTCTCTACCCTATATGCCTCTCTCTGACCCCACATCTTTCAGATTTTTTAGTGTCTCCAAAGTGCCAGGTATTGAGCTGATCTCTGACCATGGTCCCATCTCAAGAGGATCACTATAGCAGTGTCTTTACTGATCTATCTCCAGGCTTACAGCTCCTCCTGCCCCTTCTCAGTACTTACTGTAATAGCTAAGGGATGGGGCAGCAGAGTGCATGCCTGCAAATTCTGTTGCTAAGGAAACCACTTCCTTGGTTACCAGCATGGGTAGCATTTGTCTCACTGTGTCTGGATCCTGCTGAGTCGCTCCCACTCTCCAGGAAGATGAGGAGGAGGATTCAGGGGAGGACAATAGAAGTGGGGAGGAAGGGAGAAAGAGAGGGAACAAAAGGCAGGTGGAGAGATGGAGAGCTCTGAGATCAAGAGATAGATATAGAGAGATGTTTGCATAAACAAAAGCAGAAATCATGAAAGAGATAATGATGAAATGAGGGAAAGAGAGAGAGGGAGATAAGCAGAGAGAGAGAGGGCTAGAAAGAAAAGGAGTTTATGAGCATCTGGAGGAAATAAAAGAGACAGCAAAAAAGGGAAATTGAGAGCAGGGGGCAATGTAAAGAAACACAAATGAGAAAGGGGGAAAGGATGGGGAAAGAACAAACCAATGCAAGAAGGAAGGGAGAAAGGAAGGATAGGCTGGGCCTCTAGGAGGAGATGGGTCCCTGAAAGACCTGCTCTGCTGCATCCCCATCCTTCTCCTCCTCCCACTGGCAATACTTTGGCAGCAGCCTCCAGCATCACTGGAGAAATGAAGCAATCCCAGTCCTGCCTGTTCTCTTCAGGTTCTGGAACCACAATGCAGTGGAGGCAACAGAAGGATGAGAGCCCAGGTATCCTGGCTTCCATGCCACGCATGTCTCTTGCACTAGGATTCAAAGCATTCCTTCCTCCTCAGGTGCAAGGGCGCTGTCATTGTGTGTGCGGATGGGACTTTTTCGAGAGGGCATCAGTTGGCCCCAGTCCTGCTATTAATCTCTGTGTGATTCAGGCCAGTTAGCACTAGTCTCTGTTAATCAGTGTTCCTGTTGACCAATGGGGTTAACAACCTTCTAGAATTGGTCAGGAGCCCCCCCACATCCTTTTCCCTTTATCCCACCATTGGCTCCTCAGAAACTTTCTGATCACTTGCAAGTATCTGCTTGGTACTTGGTAAAATGCAGACTCTGCAGGAATGGGGATTTTTGTCTGTTTTGTTCCTTTTGAGATCTTTAGAACCTAGAGCAGTGCCTGGCACAGAGTAGATGCTCAGTAGATTGTTGAAGAAATGAATGAACAAATGAATGAATGCTACCTTGAATGAACAAAAGCTACCTTGTTTCTTCTAGGTTCAAAACATAAAGATTTGATTCAAGAGGGTTGTTGAAGTATGATTAAAAGGGCAGAGATTGGCTAAAGAAGAAGCTGCTAAACTGTCCATCTCAGCCCCACCTCTGGTCTAAAGGGCTGTGAGCTCTGTGGTGGGAAGGAGGATAAAGCACAGAATCTGCGAGAGCCAAGGAGGAGAGTTGAGGAGAGCTTGGAAGTAGATGCTCCATGGCTTCCATCACTTCTGGTCAGGGAGGGTTTGATTAGAAAGATGCTATTTAGAGGATTGAGAGGAAATTGGCATACTGGTTCAGGGCTCAGCCTAGAAACAGAGTCAAGGCTTGATCTGAGGTCGGGCAAGGGCTCAGACTGAGGCCAATGTCAGGGTCAATGACCCAGGGTCAGGACTTAGGCTTAGTCTGTGACCGGAAACAGAGCTCAGTTTCTGGCAGAGATTTGGGCTCAGTCAGGAGACACTATCAGCATTTGTTCTGAGCAGGTTAGAGCTCAGCCTAGGGCCCAGGCTGGAGTGCAGTTAATGACTGGGTCAAGACTCAATATGGAGAGGGACTCTCCAGATCTGGGACTCTGGCCAGGGTTATGGTTCAGTGTGGGGATAACATCGGAGACCAGTGTGAGGCCATGATCATGGATCAGTATATGTCCAGTATATGCTCAGTCTGTGATCAAGATTGGAGCTAGTTGTGACTCAGGATCAAGACTCTAAGTTTGGGGCTCCACTTGTGACCAGGTCAGGCTTGGCTTGACATTGGGGTATTTAGCCTGAGGGTCACAGAAGGACTTCTGAAGCCAACACAAGGCCCCAGAGGAGAAAGACCCTGCCCTTGATCTTGGAACAACCTCACACTCTCCCCTTTCTGAAATATTCCTTTCCTTCCCCTACTTTAGAGAACCTAGGATTAGGGGAATGGCCTCTCCCATTTCTCAGTCCTCTTGAGTTCTGCCCTTGGGCAGGGAGAAGCCTCTCCCTTCCCTCCGTCTGTCTGTCCAAGCTCTGTTTGCCAACCCTCTCTCCCTTACTGTCCACATGAAAGTACATAAACCCTTATTCCTCCCCTGGGCTGGGAACAGTCCCTGAGGCACCAGCCCTTTTCCACAGAAGCCCTTTGTTGTGTGAGGAGAGAGGACATAGGGCCCTCCTTCAGGGGTGTTTGAAGTTAGAATCTGAGACTCATTCCACCCATCAAGGAATACAGGGGCCCTCTCTTTCCCCTTGCACTCACTGACTTCCCTTTTGCACACATGAGTGCACAGTCCCGCACACTCTGGGATTCTCTCACACACACATTCACAAATACACACAAGGAACACCTTCCTTACATAACGTCTTCTACACCCATGCACCAAGTCAAGCAGGGACACTTACACCTCACTCTAGTAATCCCTCTTTTTCCACACCCCCTCCTCACACACACACACAATTGCCAAAGACATAAGGTATGTGCAGAAGCCCTCCATGACAGACAGGCACCTCCTCATGCATGGGGTTCCTACACAACGGCCACTTCCTTCTCTACGTGTACACAGTTCCGCACACAGGAACTCACACAGACACACTGTGATGTGATGATCATCACACCGGCTTGAGGGATACAGTCTGACAGAGGCAGCTGAACATAGAGGCCATTTTACACACAGAGGCACACAGTCCTTCATGGGCAGTTACAGAGTTATACAGACACAAAAGCAATTGTGAACCCCAGAGCATTCTCTCTCTCTCTCTCTCTCTCTCTCTCTCTCTCTCTCTCTCTCTCACACACACACACACACACACACACACACACAAACACATCCAGAAAAACATCCCATATGTGAACTTGCCTCACACAACACTCTACCACTTGGCAGAATTATCAACAAAACTCACTTTTAATGAGGGTATTGACCTGAGGAATCTTCAGACAGAGGCTTGTGGCCCGAGGTGACCACCAGCAAAGAACTGGCCCAGGTCTTGGACCAAGAGGCTCCCAGAGAGAGCTGGCCTCTGAGTGGGAGGGGAGGCCAAGTCCTCTGCTGCTTCGGGAGAGAAGACTAGAAATTACCCCAAGGGAAAGAA
Organism: Macroglossus sobrinus; assembly: GCA_004027375.1. Classification (NCBI taxonomy): domain Eukaryota; kingdom Metazoa; phylum Chordata; class Mammalia; order Chiroptera; family Pteropodidae; genus Macroglossus; species Macroglossus sobrinus. The sequence goes on along the minus strand of PVKZ01000434.1, from coordinate 145,665 downwards.
ACACGGTACAAAATACATTCAGAGCCCCCTGGCTAGGCCCTGGGATGGCCCAAATCCTACGAATGAGGGGGTCAGGGGGAGAACAGAAGGCCTGATTCCTGGGCCCCTCTCTTTGCATGGCCAGGTTCCAAGAGGTGGAACATATTAGTTATATTCCTCTTAAAAAAATATATCTCTTTACACTCGCCTTCTCTATAGTCTCTTGGCTATTTGGGAATGAGAATTTACCTGCACCCTAAGGCTCCAGAAAGGTTGTTTGGGGTGGTGGGGAGGCTGCTCCGGACAGAAGAGTAAAGAGCTGTGACCTATGGCTTTTGCGTCTATATGGTGGGAAATGGTATAGGAATGTAGGCGAGGGCTGGGGGTGACGCCACTGGTCTCCAAGGTGGGGGAAGTGATGGGATCCTGGATAGATGCTTTCTAAGATCAATGATCAGGGATTCAGGTCCTTAGGAACCCTTTGGTTTGATGCCTCAACATCAAGGGAGCAGCATTTGTATGGAAATAAAGAGCCATCCCATTCATTTCATTCCTTAAAGGATCCCCAAGGCAAGCTGGCTCCATTGGATTGTGATCAATGGGAGGTCAATGGTCTGGGGAAGTATTGGGGGTCTCTTCTGGGTTTGGTTCCCCCTGATTTGGAGCACCCTTGCTCTCTCACCTGGATAGCAAAGGACCCATTGGAAGGGGTCAGAAGGGCAGTGTAAGATCAATGTGCCAGACCCCACAATGGAAAGATGTGTTACTGGGGCTCCCATTTTTACTCAGATTCTGCATGTGGCCTATGGTCATCCTGGTGGGATAACTGTTGGTGCCTGAGGAACCCTGGAAATGGGTTCGAGGAGTGCGAGGGCACCTCCTAGATACAGCAAGGGAAGAAAAAGGCAGGATTTCAGCCCTAGAAGTGGGCAGGCAATCAGATTGTTTCTCAGGAGCAGTGTGACCTGGGGGTGGGCCCATGATGCCAGTGACCTCACATGGCAGTGCCGATTAATCTACTGTGAGCACCAGTGCTTTCCCAACCCACCCAGTGTGCCAGAAACCTAAGACTACAGAGAAACTTCCCAGAAATCTTTCTTCAAACAGAAGTGGCCTGGATGAACCTTGGTGCCAGGGCTTCTGGGGCGGAGGAGAGAAGGGAAGGCTGTAAAAACAGCCCAGGAAAGAAGAGCATCTGGGGCTACTTTTTTTTTTTTTTTTTAACAACGGTCCCTTTAGCTCTTCTACCAGGGCCCTCAACACCTGTGGGGAGGCACCCATGTGTCCAGGACACCCATGAGCCCTCCCTCCCACAAGAGGAAGGGAACCCAGAGTGGTGGGGGTAGGGACGTGGGAGGCAGAAGAGGATCTATGTGGCTGGAACCCTCTCAAATCAGTTGCCTCCTCCATCTGCAAGGGGGACTGCGAGCAGGTGGGGGGCCGCCCAGGTAATCTCTTCCCTTGAGTCTCCTTTGTCATGCAGGAAACTCCTCGCAGGCCAACAGCAGCCAAATGGATTGTCCCCATATCAAAGAGAGGCCAGATGGGTTGTTGTCCCCAGGGTCTCGAGTCCCGTGCGGAAGTCAGGACTTCCGGCCCTGCCCCCTGTCCCCCAACACGTCATCTGGGGTAGTAGTCATCGGGAACGCCTGTGAGATTCCTCCCTTTGAGGGCCGCGTCCACCATCTTGATGTAGGCCGAGATGGTCTTCTGCATGTCGGCCGTGTACGGGTCATACTCCAGCTTCCGGAGCCCCGAGCGCTTGAAGTTGCCGTCCTTCTGGCTCTCCACGCAGAGCAGCCGGTCCTCCCTCACTGCCACACCCAGCAGGCCGACCATCCGGCCCAGCTGCACGAACAGGTCCTGCTTCAGGTCCTCGAAGTGCACCACCAGCACCTTCTTGCCGAACTTGAGCCAGTCCAGCGTGTGCGTGGCCCACCACGGGGCATAGTTCCTCACAAACTCTGGCCACTCTGTGGAGAGAGGAGGGGGCAGCTAAATCTGAGGGATTCAAAGCGTGAAGGTCAGGTGGCGCTGGCAGGGGCTGCAGTTATTCACAGCACTGACAACGCCTTTATTCTTTGCAGATCTACAGACTCATCTGATTCCTCCCTACTCGGAGATGCTGCTTCTGCCTGGAACATTCTTAGCCCTTACTTCTCTTTGGGGATAATAATAACATCTGTTGGGTGCTCACTACATGCCAGGCACAGACCAATATAAATGTATGTTACTAACTTTTGATATTTCAATATATATTTATATTAATATACAGCATAATAAAGGTATTAACATAGCCATTCATTCATTCCTCTCAACAACCCTATGAGGCAGGTTTCATCATTTTCTTCACTTGACAGAAGAGGAAACTGAGGCACAGAGGGGTTAGGTAACTTGCTCAAGGTCACACAGCTACTAACTGGAAGATCTAGGATTTGAATGAGTCTGGCTTCAAAGTTTGGGATTTTCACTATCAAGTTATCCTGCATAGTAATACTGTGTGGTAATAGTATCTGCTAAGAGTTTAATAAGACCATTGTACAGAGTAAGTAGAAAAAGCATATAAAGCTTTTGGTATGGCAACCATACCCAGTAGGTGCTCAGTATACATTGGCTATTATTATTACTGTGATTATTCTGGTCTCAGGTAAGATGTTGTCTTTCTTCACTCCCCAGGCTCATGCCAGTGCCTCCTCTGGACTTCACAGTCCCCTCTGTACCCTTCACATATGTTATTTGTCTCGCCAACATATGGTGGGCTAGGCATAGTTAAGTTAGATTGTTTATATTGTAATCTTTCCACCTTTCTGTTCTACCTTTCTTTACTTTTTATTGCAGAGTCATGTACTGCTTCTTTCTGCTGTTTGTTACCTTTCCATGGTAAAATAACAGGATGGATCGTCAACAAAATTGGGAAGGTGTGTTTGGGATTGTCTGACTTGAAAGACAGGCTACAATAGAATGCAGGAGATTCCTTGGGGAGCCCTGCAGAGGAATTCAGAGAGACAGCCAGCCAGCCCCTGGTGCTGCTGAAACTCTGAAAGCCTGGGTTACAGCATAGGTGGATGGGTGGCCAGAAAAAATGGTGGGGATGGGGAAAGGGATTGCAGCCTCTATTCTGAGTGCTAGCTGGAGAATAACATGGCAGGTGCTCCAAAACCCAGAAGCCAGATCCACTGATTTTCATGGGCAACACAACCCGCACCATCCAGAAGGATTTATTGACTGAATGAGCATTATTGAGTCTCCCAAGCTTGGCTGGGGAGCCCAGCTGGTTCTTAATAATGAAATCCTTATCCCTTGCTGGGTGTTGGATACTCACGATCTCATTTAATCCTAATGATTACCCTGAAAGGAAAGGATTGCTGTTCATTTATCACCACTGAGGAAACTGAGGCTCAGAGAGGTGAGGTGACTTGCCCGAGGCCACACAGCTAGGAAGCACCATTCAGACCAGGCCTGCCTGATTCCAGGTCCCGATTGTTCCCAGGTACCAGCAGCCTCCCCCACACTTCCTCCCACTGCCTTACAACCAGCAGGGGCTCAATAAATGGATGCTGAACTAAATTGAAATTCCCAACTGCCACCACACTGAGATGTGATAAAGGACTCTTCTTTCTTCTCAGAACACATCGGAAACTGTGGTGGGGCTCTTGCTCCTCCAGTGCCCCTGGAACACCATGGATGCTTGAGAAATATTTATGCTGGTGACAAGGATATTTTTTATCCTTAAAATAGATTATTTACGATGTATCTGGCTAATTGGGCCCATACTGTTATAATGGGTTAAGACCAGATGTATCTGGGTGATAAGAAAAAATTTAGCACGTATATAATCCGTTTTACTCTTTTTTAGAATTTCCCCACTCCTGAGTCACCTCACAGCATCCCTGGTGATTTGGGGTACCTGCTGCTGCCATGGCAGAAGCCCAGGTGAATGGATATGACACTTGGACAACCAGTGACACACAGATCTGGACTTCCAGGCTTGGCCACTTCTGACCATCTCAAGTGGCTGCTGAAGGAGGGCTGCAGGGTTGTCCTAAGGAAAAGGAAGGGCCGTTCTGTGTGGTGGTCAGGATTCCCTGGCTGGTATCCCTAGCCGTGGAGGTGGGATGGAGATGATATGGCATCCTTGTTGACTGCAAACCTTCCTGGGATGGGAATGTATGTTGCTTGAGCACCTACTGAGTGTCAGGGCTGTGTTGGGCACTTCACATACACTATCTCATACAGTGCTCACAAGAAGACTAGAAAGTAGGAATTACTAGCCAGATTTTATACATGGGAAAAGGAGACTTAGAGGCATTAAGCCACTTGCCAAAGGTCACACAGTGGGTGTCCAATGCAGGAATCAAACCCATGCCTATCCCAGACTGAGCCAGGCTCCCACCCTCCTAGCAAACCCTTTGAGAGCTCCTGATCTGATCAGCTCAGGTACTCTTCTTGCTCCAGACTCTGGTCTACTACTGCTCACTTCATTTTCAGGCATTGTCTAAGACACAGCAACTGTTCACAGATAACTTTAAAGTCAGACTGCCAGAGTTCAAAACCCAGCTCCTCTCTACATTTGCTGTGTGACGATGGGGACATTAGTTGATCTCTTCGAGTCTCAGTTTACCCATCTGCAAAATGGTGATTGTGCTAAGATCTGCATCCTAGATGCAGTGCAGATGGAACAGAATCAGATTTGAAAGGCCCTAGCACAGAGCTTGGGATACAGGAGGTGCTCAATAAAAGTTAGTGTCTGTTACGATTAATCCTAATGTTGGCCCTCAGCTTCCCTGAGATGCCCCACTTGCCCTATCATTTTAGTCAGAGCTTCCCTCCAACACCACATTTGATATCCAGGCTGTTTCAGCAGCAGAGGTCTCCCTCCACCCACCATGGATGGATTCCCCACTTGAAGCTCCTCAGTTACTTAATTGGAAAGGAGAAGAATAAAAATTAAAAACAAAAGCCCTCCATTAGCTCAGGTTTTCCGGTGATTGATTGTTGCCTTCACATTGGGGGATAAAGGCACACCAAGTCATGGACCACCAGTAACAGGGGCCGATTCCACTGGAACTGTCACACATGTGGGCCGGGCAGGGCATGGACTGGCCACCCTTTGCTCCATCTTCCTGTCCAGAGGAGGAACTGGGGACTGATTAATAGCTTAACTATACTTAATTCTCCATGGAATCATTAAACAGTCTCTGTTTCATTAAACAGATCCAGGACAATTCACCTTGTGTAATCATATCACATAAAACTTTGCTTTGGACCCACTCCAGGGAGATTGTAAAATTAACGTTATGGAACCAAAAGTCAGGGTGGGGGGGGGGTACTGCAGGAGCTTTGATTCAACTATAACTGGGCGCAAAACATGGGCAGGGTGGGGTAACCTCTGCTCTGAGGTGGGTGATTCTCATGTTCTGGGGCCTGGGCTTCCTAAAGAAGCAATTCTCAAATTCAAGTGCACACAAAGCTTCAGGGGGAATCTTGTTAAAATGCAGATTCTGAGCAGTAAAGCCTGGGGGTGGGGGCTGGGGGCCTAAGGTTTGCTTTTCTAAAAATCTCCCAGGTGAAGTCAATGCTACTGGTCCACAGGTCACACTTGGAACATAGAGGATTTAAAGGAGTGGTTCCTCAGCGGAGAGTGGGGGTGCATCAGAAACAGCTGGAGGTACTGCCAGCCCCCTTACCCAGTTTCTGAGTCATGAGGTCTGGGGTGGGGCCTGAGAATTTACATTTCTAACCAGTTCGCAAGTGATATTGACATTGCTGGTGCAGGGGCCCTAAAACACCAGCAAACTTAAGTGCTTACAGGGGCCAGATGTTAATACAAATGAGAGAAATGGGCTGAGGGGTGACTGTGGGGCTTGGGTGCTTTGGGAAAGGAAGGTTCTCACAGAGCACCTGAAGACCCGGGTTGGGCCTGGGAGGGGGCACTGGGATAGGCCCCCCATTCCAGAATAATGTGGCGACCCCCACTATGAGATGTGTATGCTGGAACCCCCCCTCTTCCACCCCCTGCAGCCTCTTGGCTCAGCCATCCTGATGCCTCCCTTATGTTTGGTTTAAAGCTCCCAGCTGTCTTGAATAAAGAAAAAGAGGCAAGGCAGCTCCTGGGAGTTAACACTGTCTGAACCTGAGACAAAGGGCTATGCCGGGAGGGGAGAACCTTCGAATGCATCAGAGGGTCAGCGACACCCCTGAGTAGGAGCGAGTAGCCAATGCCTGGTTTTGGATCCCAGCTCCATCAACACCTGGGGCCTCAGTCACGTGACTCGCTCCCTTGCTGGGATGGTTTTCTCACCTGTGAAATGGAATGTTAGGATGATTATGGTCACTTTCCTTACCTCCTTGGTAATTAGAAGGCTGAAATGAGATAATGAAGGCCAAGTGCCTGATTTCCCATGAGCTTCCCAAGTCAGTCCCCTCCCTTTTCACTTGGGGCAGCAGGATGGCTGGGAAGTGAAGAGCTGGGTTCTAGTTTTGCCACTATGTGTCCAAGTGACACTGGCAAGTCCGTGCCTCTTTCTGGGCCCCAGTTTCTTCATTAATAAACAGAGGATGAATCAGTGGTTCTCGGTTCTGCCTGTACACTGGAAGCAGCTGGGAGCTTTGAAAAATACTGATGCCCAGGCTTCACTCCAGTAATGGTCCAGAGTGTGGCTTGGGCACTGGGATTTTCCCCATACTGCTCTGAGGGTTCTGCTGTGCAGCTGGGGCTGAGAACCATTGGGTTCAGTGATCTTCCAGATTCTTTCCCACTTGACAAGCAGAGTCTCTGCTCAGGAGACCAGATCCTGCTATTTGCATTTGCAGACTTCTCAGCCTGGCCCTGACCAGTGCTCACTGCCAATTGTTCTACAAAATAAATAATTCAGAGGCTTCTTCACTCCTAGGAACAAGAGAACAAATGCCACCACCTGTCCAAGCTTCCGCCCCCTCATAGAGGGGAAGCCACGCAGTGGAGAGACAGATGGGGCCCCTTGAGTGAAAGGAACCCAGGGTACAGTTGGTCAGGCAGGCCCAAGAGTTTTAATCAATGACATCAATGTTTAGGGTGTGACTGGTGAACAACTGAGTTAATATCATCCTGCCATGCTCAGGTCCTCTTTGCGGGGGGTGGGGGAGTATTGGGAGGACTGGGGCTTTGGAGCAGCTGGGAGCCAAGGGGAGAGTTTGGAGGAGTGGGAAGCACCCCTGGGCTTGAGGCTGGAATAGCCTGGCTTCTGGAGGTTGGATGAAGTGGTGGTGGGGGCGGGGCTCACATTTACAGAGCATCTGCTGGGAGTCAGAGGCTCTGGGCTGGGTGATTTATAACCACTGATATTTCATCTGACCTGTCATCACAGTGGTTAAGGGCATCAGCTCTGGAGCAGGATTCCCTGGGTTCAAACCCCAGGTCCGCCATTTCCTAGTAAAAGTTCCTTTACCTCCCTAGACTTATCTTCTCCCCAAACGAGTTAATTGTGGGGATACCCCTGGGTGTGATTCTCTGATGGTGGTAATTTACATGGGCTTTTGAGATCCTGGGCAGTTAAAGGTATGCCCAAGATGCCAGAAGCTGGGTCAGAACATTCTCACCACTACTCTGGGGCTGCCACCTCACCTTAAGACACAGTAATTACCTGCTAACAAGTGTCAGAGTCAAATCTGGAGCTCAGACCATTTTAATGAAGTTTGGTGCTCAGGGGCTGTCACTGTCACTTCCTAGCTGTGTGACCTGGGGCAAGTTACTTAACCTCTCTGAGCCTTCCAACCCAGCCCAGAGTTGTTGAGAATTTCATTAAAGTAATGCTCTGTAAAGTGATCTCTTGGCCTCAGCTGGATTCAGGTCTCCTGACTCCCAGGAAAGGGCTCTTGAACTTGCTACAATCAACCCTATATGAGGGTTTCCATTTCCATGAATACCATCTACAGCCTTTAAAGGGTTAAATTCTTAGTGTCCCCCCATTATCATCCCCTATTTTATAGATGTGACAATCTAAGTCCCAGGTAGTCTTGTTCTCAAGGCCCATGTCCTTAACTGCTATGTTATCGTAAAAGCCCAGCTAACAAAGGCTGGTGCCTGTGGGTGTGGTGGGACATGGGAAGTGTACTTCCCAGGCTATAAGCTGAAGAAGTGGAACCTCAACCTCATACACATGCCTGCCAGCATGCATTCCTGGATTCTGAGATAGCACTGGCTTGCTCAGTGCACTGCCCCCTGCCCCCCAAGGCCCTGCACCTCCCCTCTCAAGTAGTACCTTTGCCCTTCCAGTGGGCATGCGCAGCAAAGCCGATGTGGCCACCATACTTGCGGTTGAACTCTGCCATGAGAGCCTTGTAGGGGTTACGAATGAGCAGGATGGCAGCATCAAAGGCTTCGATCTCCTTCTGGCCGCTCTCGTGTGTCTTGATGCAGATGGTCCTCCCGCTGCGCCAGTGGTCCCGCTCACCTTTAAACCCTTTCCACAGCCAGAGGGTGGGGGACATGGCAGGTGAATTGGGGAAGGCAAAAAGTCCACTCCACCCCATTCTGAGCCACCTCAGGAGTCCTCACTCATTAACTCTTTCATTTACTTGCATATTTATGAGCACCTATTATGTGCCAGGCATTGTGCTGAGAGCTGGGGATAAAATGATTTGCAAAAAGGTCCATGGGTCTTACTATTTTTGAGAGCCAGATTATTCAAATAGTGACACAAATGAATGTAAAGTCACTGCCATGTTAAGTGCTTTGGAGAGAAGTATGAAGTATTCATACTTGGGTGCTGTGAGGGAGGCCTGATAGTGATGTGCTGGATGATGGATGATTGACTACTCTTTAGGTGAAGTCTATAACTCCACCCCACTGATGATGGGCATGGCCATATGACTTGCTTTGGCCACTGGAATGAGGGTGGAGGTGGGTCTCTTCCAAAGTCTCAAGGTGCATCACATGTTTCTCTTTATTCTTGTGTGCTTTCACAATCACTATGAGGACATGTCCTGGAGGGCTGTTGGTCCCAGATGGTGAGAGACACATGGAACAGATATGGGTATGACCTGTAGCCTGTGGCTGAGCAGCTCAGTTAGCCTAACCTAGATCACTGATCTAGACAGGTGGCATCCAGAAAAGCGTTCTAGGGGAAGAAATGCTTAGCTGAGGAGGAATTTACTAGCCCCAAAGAGAAGGGAATGGTGAAGGGAACCGCAGGTGAAAAGGTCCTATGGTCAGTGGGAAGAGACGGATGACATAGGAGTGACTGCTAAGTGAGAGCAGAGAGCAAGAGGGGAGTGAGGCTGGAGAGGGTTGTGGGGGATGCAATGATGAATACAGTCCGAGACCAGAAAGAATGAGCAGCCCCTAAAATGATTTAAGCAAAAGAAAAAAGGGACATGATTTGGTTTTTGTTTCAAAAGCTGAGTAACAGAAGAAGTTCTGAATAGCTTGGAGAATGAGAAAAGCTTCTATAGCACCAACTCTGTGCTGAACTCTTTATATATATTAGGAAACTTCAATTTTAAAGATAAGGAAACCGAGGCACAGAGAGATCAACTAACTTGCTCAAGTTACAGAACTACTGAGAGTCGGAGCTGAGATTCAAACCCAAGCTATATAGATGACCAAGACTGTGTTCTTCATTATCTAAGCTTCCTAGTCTCAGGAAAGCTGAGGCATTTGGATAGTGTCTTAAAAGGCAAATGGAAATATTATTGTACTAGTTCTTCAAGATACTGGCTGTGTTCTTAATCAGTAATCCTGGATATCATGTCATCTCTTTGGGCCTCAGTTTCCTCATCTGTATAATAGAACCATGCAGCTTTCTTTCACAGGGTTGATTTGAGAAATCAATGAGACATGTAGTAAAGTTTCAATAAATGGCAGCTAGTGCAGAACAAGTCTCAGGGTGAAACCCTGCCTCATCATTCCTGGAGTAATTTCTTCCCTACCGACTCCTAATAGTTTCTAAGGCTTTGTGCTCTGGCTTTTAAGGTGGATTAAGGTGAGGCTAGCATGGTACTTACTCCTGTTCCTGCAGAAGAGCACCTCTCTTCCACAGGGCAGAAGAGCCAGGAATGAAATCTGTTTCCTGAGTCAGATTGCATCCTGGGAATTGCCAAGCCAAGCTGCAGGGATGAGCCTAGCCTTGCAAATTAACACTGGCCCGTATTCATGAGAAAATGTTAATTCACTGTCTTTGAAGACCATGGGAAGCACAGCATCATGGGAAAAATTGCTTCCTGAGGGCAATGCAGAATGGGGTAGGGAAGCTTGAGAGAGAGCATGGGACACAAACATTTACCCACGAGGTGGCACTGGATACAATTTCATGTTATGCTGTCATGTATTCCACTGTAGAGCTCTTCATGACATGGACAGAGGACTTTCCATTTATGATTTTATTTTATCTTCACCAAAATTCATTTAACCATGAGCACAGCAATGGAAAAACACAGGCAAAAGGTACACAGGAATCTACCTGATTCTCAGAGAAGAAAAATCATCAGATACATGGCAGAATGATCATACTAGTGTAAATTAGCTCCATGCATTGAGAATCACACTTCTCTTTGTTCTATGGTGGAGTCAACCTAGCACAGTATTTATCAAGATGAAAAAAGAAAAACTAGGAATATTGGGAAAAATTTGCTCCAGATTTTTAGATTTTGGTAGCCTGGGGAGTTAGTCTATACAGAGTATTGGAAATGTATGGAGGTAAGAAAAATTCCATTTAGCAGAATGTCTCCCAGGGAGAGGAGAGTTTTATGTCCACAAAGCAGGCTTTGAGAAGCTACATTAAATGAGCTTGCCTGAGGAACAACAGATGGTTGCTCAGCTGTCCCCTAAGGAAGTCCTTCTAGGGGGGATCAGGGAAGCAGAAGAATCTGGGATGCAAGTCTGGGGCCAGGGCAGAATTGCTGAACTCCACTTCCAGTGGCCTCCCTTTTCTACTTTTCTCTTACACAGGACCCAGCACCTCCTGTACATAAATGTGAAATACTTCAATTACTTTGAAGGGTCACAAGAAAGCAGCTTGTCTGGGACACTCACATGACCTTCAAACTCCAGGGGCTGGACAATTGTTCTAGAATTTGGAGGAATGACCTTGTGGTTTCAGACCACAGAAAGAACAAGATAGATTTTCTCTTTCTCTTCTCCTATCTCCCAATATTATAGTTGCCTATATGCGTTTTGCTATTAGGTAAACTGAGGCACAGAGAAAGGCAGTGGCAGAGACTCCACTTTTTTGCAGGTCCTAGAGTTTATTGGGGGCAGGAAAGGCCCACTCCTGGATCTGGACATGGATACCCCAGATACTGATAGTCCTCTGGAAATAATAGAGTTTGTTTTGAGGCAGTCTTTAGAAATCCTTGTCCTGTGTCAGCTGGACTGAGAGGCTGCTTCATCAATCTCCTGCCCCATCTGTGGGCCTTCAGCAGTGGAGAAGGGCTCTCCCTAACTCTGTACTGTTATCCCAGACCCTTCTTCCTCAGAGATCTAGGCTCTGAGACCTGACAAGCCACAGAGCTAGAGCCTGGACTCAGGGCTGACGGTTCCCCAAGATGGGGAGGGGACAGAGAAGGGAGATAAAATAGGGAGAGGGAAGACAAGACCAGAAACAGAAAGATATCTGGAGAGAGCGATGGTTTAGACAAAGGAAGGGAGTCGAAGGGGAGAGACAGACAGACACAGAAACAAAATAAGGAGAGAACAGTCAGAGACATGAAGACAGGGAAATAGAGGGAGACAGAGATACAGAAGAGACAGAGACACAGAAAGGCAGAGGTAGAGAGAGAAAGATCAAGAAAGAGAGAGAGAGAGAGACAGATGGACAGATAGACAGAAAGAGACAGATGAGTGGATGGACAGTCACAGAGAAAAACCATGCTTTGCAAATAGCCAACCTCCCTGGGTCAGGGGAAGAGAAGGCAGAACTCAAATGGGACTTAGATGGGACAGACACTTCCCTCCCTCTCTTCCTCCCTTCAATCTTTCCTTCTTCCTTTCCTCCCTCCCTCCCTTCCTTCCCTCCCTTTTTTCCTTTCCTCACTCCCTTCTTTTCTTCCTCCCTCCCTTCCCTCTCTCCCTCCCTTCCTTCCCCTCCTTCAACAGCCCTTTGGTGGGTCAGATCTTTTGCCAGAATGAAGGAAGAAAAGGTTACAGAGAAAATGGAGGGAGATGAGAATGTCAGGCAGCCCTGCAGACTTAGGAGGACCCCGTGGCGGGGGGCACCCACAAGATACATGCTTGTTGCAGAGGAGAAAATTGAGATCTCAAGTAGAGGGAGGTATGTGTCTCCAGTTTCTAGCTAGTTAGCAGGTATTAGGGAAGAAACTCTAAAGGGCTTAAATAAATCAGCAAAAGTCACTCGAGCATCCGTTCATATAGAAACCACCTTACTCTGTGCCCATCGCTGAGGCCCCCTCACTTCTAATTAATGACCTCCTAAATGCTCCTCCTCACTGTCCCCTTCTCCCCATCATTGTTGCTCCCTGGGGTGACCCTGCAGACTAGATGTCCCCCATGCAACCTCTGTGGCCAGAGGGGTATTTCACACCACTTCTCTGCCCCAAATCCTCTATACCCCATTCCCCTCACCTCCACTCACCCACTGCCCCCAGGACAATGTGTAAAGCTCTCAGAAGGGCATTCCAGGGGCTTTGCCGTGTCCAGTCTTGGCTGCCCCTCCTGCCCCATGTCACTACCCCATACCCTTCACGGCCCAACATCGTCAAACTATTTTCATTCACCCATCTCGCTGTGTCACTATCCTCTCCTACTTGTCTAGTCTCTGCCCACACCATGGCCTCTGTCAGAGATTACCTCTTGTCCTTCTGGGTAAGTCCTACCCACCTTCTGCAACCAATCCCTCCACCGCCGCCCCCCCGCCCCAAGACTGAGTTACAAAATATACAAATCGCCTGTCACAGCGCTGGGCACTTCACGGATATTCAATTCATGCCCACAATTATTAGTATTACTAACAGTGACATGAATACATGAATAATAATAAGGGCCATGATAAAGGAGGACCCTAGGTACAAGGGAGATAAAGGAGAAGGTTACCAAAATCTGCAAGAGACATTGCAAAAGGGAATGTGACCCGTGGCTGGAGAAGCAGGTTTCCAGGCAGGTGGGTATGGGTTAAGAGTGGAGGCAGGACTGATATCCCAGGGAGAGGAGACAGCAGGTGTCAATGTCTTGTGTGTTTTCCAACTACAAATGGCTCGTTATGCCTGGACTCTGATGCAGGAAAGGGGCAGCAAACTGCCACCCAGTGAGGGCAAATCGAGGACAGCAGTTACTCCTCCCTCTGGCACCATGATCCCCTCTCCCCATGCTCCAGGACCTACCAGGGTTTGAGATTTCATTAAGTTAAGTATGTCTCAGCTGCAAAGGTGAGGGTGGAGGGACTTGAGGCTTAGCCAGATTGACTGATGCTACTGGGGGGCAGGAACTCCCTATTTGCCTATGCCCCATTGCCAGCCCAAAACTTACAGGGAGAGCTCACTGTCTCCTGAAAGGGCTCAGGCTGGAGAAAGCATTTTTAAGCCCCTAGTCAAAAGGCAGCCACATTCAGAGCCCACAACCCCCCGCCTTTTTCTGTGGCACTTAAGGAAACATTACACAGCATGAGCCAGAGGGATTGCCAGGGAGGGTTGATGCTTGCTCTCTCTCCCTCTCCCTATCTCTCTCTCTCTCTCTCCCTCCCTCTTTCTTTCCTTCCTTCCTTCCTTCCTTCCTTCCTTCCTTCCTTCCTTCCTTCCTTCCTTCCTTCCTTCCTTCCTTCCTTCCTTCCTTCTTTCCTTCTCTTTCTTCTTCCCCTTTCCCTCTTCCTCCCTCCTTCTCTCCCTCTTCTCTCTCTCTCTTTCTTCCTTCTCTTCTCCCATCCCTTGTTCAAATTTTAGCAAACACCTCATTCTATTAATTATCAACTCTCGATATTCCCCAAGACTTGAATATAGAAAATAAAGAATAAAGACCAGTTTTTTGAATGTTGTGGGTCTGAAAGTGAGACTACTGGGCTCCTAGTCTAGGGCCAGGGGTCTCACTTAGACTTTGCATCGAAATCATCTTAGGCCGATCACCAGGGAGCTTTTAAAAATACTGATGCCCTGGCCACTCCCAAGATCCTGATGGAAATGGTCTTGGGGTGGCCTGGGCCTCAGGGCTTTACAGGCTCCTTGGATGATTCCGATGGGTGGCCAGAAACCAAACTCCTTTGACTTTGACAAAATAGTCGACTGTCCTGGCTACATGTCATTTAAAAAATAATGTATGTTTTGTTCCACAAAATCGAACACTGTTTCACACACATTATCTTACTATGTTTTCCCGAAATCTCTCTGAGTTTGGTATTGATGTCCCCATATTATAAATGAGGAAACTGAAGCTCAGGGAGGTGAAGAATCTTGCCTAAGTTTCCACGTCTGGTAAGTTACAAAGTTAGGACTGAAAATTCCATCTCAAGATTCAGTTTCCCTTTCTCTGAAGTTAAGAGGTTGAGTTAGATCAGAGACGGCAAAGACCTGGCGTGTAGACCACCATTCCCCCTTCTACACCCTCAAGAGGCATCACTATTAGATTAAGGCACTTCATTTCAAAGGGAGAATAGAACCTCAAAATCCTTCTTAACATACCATCCTAAAGCAGGGATTCAGTGGAACTGACACATGAGACCAAACTACTGAACTAAATGATCCTCAAGGACCTTTCTATGTGTGACATTCTTGGGTTCCATGAGTAGGGGTGCTGCCACTGCCAGGAAGGTTAGAACGTGGATCAGCCACAGGATGCTTTCTGAGCCGGCTTCCTCAGCCACTTCCCCAGGACATGCCAGAGACATTCTGGAATGCACCTGGGCTCCTTCCAGCAGATCTCATAGAGCCAGCATAGCTTAGTGGTTAAAAGCAGAGGTGCTGTTGACAGCTTAGGCCTGGGTTCAAATTCTGGTATAAGCATATAAAACTGTCAGCTGGAGCCTCCTATACAATAGGCATTCAACAAATGATTGCTTAAGCCAAAACTAAAAATTAATAAATATACAAAAGTTAAAACTCTAAGGCTTGCCAACTCCATTCTTTTTCCTGTCCGTTTTCACCATTCTTGTCTTTTCTGCCTCACTCTCTGTCTCCATTCTGCTCCCCACCATCAGATAGATATGCCCCTGGCACTCCCTGATCAGGGATGTCTCTCTGTCAACAACAAACTTCTCCTGGCCAGTGCCTGGCATGCAGACCACAGTATTCACAGCCTACATTTATTGAACACTTGCTAAGCATGTATCAACTCATTAGTCCTCACAAAAACCTCAACCAAGTACATACTGTTATCTTTAATTTGTGCATGATGACACGGGGTCAGAAAGGTATAGAAACTTACTCGAAGTCACACAGCTAAAAAGTGTCATCATCTGGTTTGCAGACACAAAGACCCACAGTCAAGGATTGCTCCACATGGAGACTCAAACTCCTCCCACGCAGTGCTCCTTCTTCCCTGATATCCCCTGCCATGCCAGGAAGAGGGCTTCACACCCCATGGATATTTCACCCAAGATTTACAGTTCCACAGTAAGAAACCCCAAGAGTTTCTTGCATGTGTGGTGGAGCATTAAGAGTGAAGACTTTGAAACCAGCAAACACTAGGGTGCAATCCCCAATCAGCCCACTGAAAAAGATCTGTATGACTCTCTTGGCAAATGACTTCTCTCTAAGCCTCAGTTTTCATACCTGGGAAATGACCATCATGCTGCCTTCTAAGTTTACTGTTGCAGGGTTAAATAAAAATGGAGCACCTGACACAGCTCTTGGCACCTAGTTGGTGGCCAAGAGAATATTTGTGGCAATCCGAAACTACATGAAGTACCTGGCACACAGTTGGCACTTCATAAAAGCCTGCTGGGAAACTAAGCTTAGGAAGCACATCAAAATATAGCAGTGCTCAGTAAACATCTATGAAGTGGAGTGAAAATAAAGCACCTGCACAACTATCATTGATAGAAATGTGGATAAGATAGTTGGCGAATAGTAGTAGATACTCAATAAATGTCCCCAAAGTAAACATAGTTATTTTACCTCTGTGTACAACATAAAGTTACTGGTCAGCAAATGTCTGTGGTAAGGTACCTGCACACAGTGGGTACTCAAGGAACATTTGTGGTGATTTAAGTGGAGTGAATGTACCAGGTGCACAGTAGGTGTTTAAAAAATGTCTATTATTGAACAGATGTAGGTGATGTACCCAGGACACGATGCTGAGATATAAGTGAAGGTACCAAGCACTTAGTAGGCCTTAATAAACATGCCCAGGCAAGCTCAGTGGCACATAGTAGGTGCTCATAAAGGGTATTCCCATGTCCTCCTAATGGGTCCAACCTGCTCCCTATGCCTCCTCACCTTTGTTGTAGAGAGAACCGTCAAAGTAGTAGCTGCCAGTGTAGAAGCCAGTAGCCAGCTCGATGAGGTGGCGAGCCCACGTGTTGCCAGCACCCGGGAAGCTGGCCAGAGCGATGAGCTGCTTGGACTTGGCTGGGAGAAATCTTCTGTCCATGCAGCGATTATCTGCAAAGTTCAGGACACAAACAGGGGGCAGGGACAGGTTGAACCTGGGTGTGAGCACCACGCCTGCCACTGCCTAACCACGCAACCCAGTTCACATGATGAAATCCCTTCTGGGCCTCAGTTTCCCCACCTGTAAAATGGAGAAAATGGTTCCTCCCTCAGGGGGTTGATGTGAGGGTTAAACGAAATAATGTACAAAAAGGGATGAGCCCATATTAGGGGTTTAATAAAAGTCAGCTAAGAGAATGAGTCTTCTCTACTGCCTCAGTTTCCCCTGGCACCATCCCTTTCTCATACCCTCCAGATTAAACCTCTCAAATGATGTTCATCTACATGAGATCCAGTCCAAGGTTCCTATCTTCCAAGCCCTGTGTAGCATGGCCCTGGCATCCTCCCAGGCTCATCCAACCCACTCATTCCCTCTCATCCCCCATCTGCCAGCTACCTCATCTGTGCCCTATTCCTTCCCAACTCGGCACCTTCAGACATGCTTTTCCCTTAGCCTTCATTGCCTCCTACCTGACATTTCCAGGTAGGCTGCTTCTTATCTTTCCACATTCTGCTGAATTGGTACCTTCTTCTTTCCCTGACTACCTGATCTATCATTAGTGTACTATGTCCATCTCCTTCATGTCGCTTATCGCAACTGTAATTCAATAAATTATTTGTTTAGTCAGAACCCCTGCTCGTATTGTTCTTTGATGATTCCCCAGTGTTTTTAATAATATCTGGCATATAGTAAAGACAATAAATGTTACTTGAATAGATGGAGGGACAGATGGATGGATGGGTAGATGGGTGAGCAGATGAATGGGCGGGTGACAAATGGGTGGGTGACAGATGGGTGGATGGGTGGATAGATTGATATAGTGGTGGTTGGATGACTAGGTGGATAACAGTAATATCTACTTTGTAGGGCTCTTGTAAGGATTAAATGAAATAATGCTTGTAATCTATTAACAGACTAAAGTGCTCAAAAAGGGTAGTTATCATTTTTCTCTAACCCTCTAATTCCACATCTGTAAAATGGGTTGGGGCAGGCGAGTACCATCCTGATACTCTTGATTCCCTTTACAGCGATCTCAGGATGCTACTACTAATGAACAGTATGTGCCTCAGCTCCTCCCACTAGAACCCCTCCTGGAGCTATGACGGCACAGTGGTGATTTCTTTTGGTCCTTAAAGATGTAAGGGAAGCTGAGGGGAGGCCCAGTGTATGGGAAAAGGATGAGGAGAGAATCCTGGAGTTTTGGTCCCAGCCATGCTTTTTCATCTGGGCCAATGACCTCTATCCTTATTTACCACGAAGGGAAAGCAGGCAAACTTCCTTCGCCTGCCCTGGCTCCCTTGTCCTTTGAGCTCACTAGACTGCTCCACATTCCACCCTCTCCTCCTTCCCTGCTATTTCCATGGAAGAGAAGATCAACCTTTGCTTTAGTGTGTCCACCCTATCTTCTCTTTCCTCTCCAATCTCCTTGCTTCATCCACTCCCCTGGATTTTCTCTCTCTCGCTTGGCTCCATCACATGAGCATCCAAACATGAACAAATAGCTCTATCGTTTAAAAAAATACCCCTTCAACCACCCACTATCTCTCCTTACCCCATCCCCAATCATACTTTTGGCGGAGCTGTCCACATCCCCATTCCATTTTTTCTCACTTGTTTCCTATCCCTGCTACTCTGGGCTCCTCCCTGCTCACTGCACAAAACCAGTTCCAGCTGAAGTCACCAGTGACCATCCAGTGTTCAATCCAGCCTCACATCACTGGACTACACAGAAACATCTGATACTACTCATCATTCTGCCCTTCTTATATAATTCCTTCCAAGATTGGACCCCAGTATTTCCTATTTTCCATCATCTGCTGTTAATGAAATCTTACTTTGATTACATCGATTTCTTAAAAACAGTCATTCAGGGAAGAAGTGTGAATTCCTAGATTTAAATTCCAATTCTGTCACCTACTTGCTGTGTGACCTTGGAAAAATAATGGAGCCGAGCCTCAGTTTCCTCACCTGTAAAAGGGGACCATTGACAGCAATCACATCCCAGCGTGGTTAGGAGGGTTAATCATGAGAATGTGTGTTGAATGTTAGCACAGGGCTCACACACTGTGAGTGCCAATCTGCTGTGGCTACCAGCCAGATACCTGGCTCTCCTCCCACTATGAAACATTTAATCTGTTTGTTCAGGGAAGAGCAGCCTTTGAAAAAATTAACCAGCCTTTGTCTTTGTTGAAGCCAACTGGTGTCTAGCAATGATGTTCATGGGAATACACACTGCAAAAAGAAGTTTAAATGTAAAACTTTCTAGAGTATGGTTACGTTTTCTATTTTGATAGGGGTACAAATGACCCAGTACCCTTAAAATTTATGTATTTTGCTCTATGCAAATGTTACTTTGAAAAATCATAAGCAACTATTGAATTGTAATTAATTATATGCACACTGAGGTATAATGATGTCTGCAACTTACTTTGAAATGCATCAAAAAATAAGAGTGGAGAGATATATGATAAATATAAAAAATTTGACAAATGTAAAATCTACGGGATGAGTATATGGGTGTTCACTGTGTAATTCTTTCAAAAATTTCTGGAGGTTTCCTATTTTTTCATAATAGGATGTTGGGAGGGAGAAATGACCTAGCCCCTCAACTTTCCCAGAAAACAGAATTCTTCATTTGAATATTGCCTGGGGGGCCAAGACCAATTGCTAGGTAGAGGATGGATGTTTTCAGCACTAGAAAGTTTATTCATCTCTTAAATTCCACAAATAAAAGTAGTTGCTGGAGCCCGTACAGTGTATACTTTGGAATCAGACTGACCTAGGTTTCAATCCAGGGTTGTCATGGCTTAGCTGTGTGACATTGAACAAAGCACTTCATCTCTCTGAGCCTGTAAAATTGGGCTAAAACCTTACAGGATTAAATGGGTAATGCATGTAAGGTATTTGTGGTATATATTAAAAAACTGGTTAAGAGTGCAGTCTCAGGACCCAGACTACCTGGGTTTGAATCCCAGCCATGTCCTACCCAAGCTATGTTCAGCTACTCAATCTCTCTTGAGCCAAGTTGCCTCATTTGTAAAATGGTAATAATAACAGCACCTCTGTCATTGGGCTACCGAGAAGATTAAATGAGTTAATCTAGTCTGAAGAGTTTAAACAGTACCTGGCACACAGTTAACGCTCAATAACTATTTAGTTCCCAGCAAGAACATCAGGGCTTAGCACATAGTAGGTGCTTAATAAATGGCAGCCATAAAGGATCAGGCTCTTGGCAGCCTGATGAACTATATGACTCTCAAAAATCCCCAGTGTGTGGGGACTATAGGCATGGCATGGAAAAACTGATGAGCAGCAATGGCCTGGGGGCAGGGTACTGGGAATGAGCAAACTCATCGATCAAGGGGCTCTTTATCAGCTATTAAAAAGGCTCCAGTGTCCGTTCTGCTTACATCAAAGCTGTTCATGGTCATGGGATAATTAATCTGTGCATAACACTTCCCCGAGGCTGGAACAACACAGTTCTGCACAGACTAACTAACACTTCCTGAAAACTAACAAACACTCATCCTTCCTCATTGGAATGTAAACAGAGTCAAGGGCTGCACTTGCTAACCATGCACCCACTCACTGCAGGGCTTCAGCTGCCAAGGAAGCAGCAACAGTTGGCCACCACTGTTATTCCCATCATGTCAAATAGGGGATGGGCTATTGGTGGGGCTGCCACTAGCTCTTACAACATCTTGTGCAGATCAGAAAAAGGCACCCTCCCCTTCCTCTGGGCAGATGTGCTGCCATTCAGGGTGCATGATAGGCAGAGCATGGGCTGGCTTTTAGGCACCAATTTTCTTGAAAATTGTTGTGCCTGTGCAGTGCTCAACCTGACATGACAGCCTGGTTTCAATGGTGTTTTCTTGGCTCTCCAACCTTCAGAGGGTCTGGGGAGTGTTCTTTACACTGCAGACAGAGGTTTCTAGCAGGGGCTTTGGAGTCAGAGACCTGAAATCAAATTACTCTTGTAGATGTGTAATTGTGGCCAGTTCTCAATCTCGCTGAGTCTTGCTTCTCCTGTCTATAAAATGGTGATTATATTGCCCTGAGCACAGGTTCACTGTGGGCTTTACATTATTAAATGAGGTGAAGCCTGGCATAAGAAAGGTGCATAGTCAGTGGTCAGTATTTTCAGATAGTGGGTAAATCCTTCAAGGGTTTCCTTTGGGCTGAGTGTCCTAGCAAGGCACTTCTCCAACTGCCACCCATATTTTATGATGTCTCCATCAGGAGAAAAAATTTTCATCTAGAAATTTTATTAACAATGTGACCTCAGGTAAAGTTCTTAACTGTTCTGAGCCTCATATTCTCTACCTGGAAAGTAGGCATAATGACTGCCTCCCTCAGAGGAGAGCTGAAGGGACTCAGTGAGAAAATGTAAACAAAGGACTCCACATGAATCTAGCACAAAGGAAGTCCTTGAGAATCCTTCAGTGCTGCCACCCCCACGCCTCCACAACAATTATCACAGTCTGGTAGCCCCAAGAGACAGAAGAAGAGATAAACCATGAGTGTGGCGGAAGTGGCAAGCATTACTGAGCTGGAGAAGAAGAATCCTAGAATTGAAAGGACCCCCTGGAGGTCAACAGTTTACAGCTGCATTTTACAGATGGAGAAACTGAGGCTCAGAAAGGAAAAGTGACTTGTCCAGGATCATGCAGTAGGTCTGTGTTGTAGACCCAAGTCTCCCACTTCCAGTCCAGATGTTCTCTCATTCAATCTCAACACCTCCATTTCAAGAAAAGAGCCACAAGGGGGTCCTCAATATGAGGGATAGAGAGGAAGGTCTTTAGAACCCACACCCCTTGCCATAGGCTCTCTTGTTGCCCGTCCAGGATCTTTAAGCCTGGCCAAGTTCACCAGCCCTGCCCTCTGCCCTCTGCCCTCTTCCCTGCATAGTATGGGCTGTGTGAGTGGACTGACTAGGGAACCTCTGGAAAGGAATTCATTGAGGAAACATCTGGGGGTCTTCTGGGGGAGGCCTGGCTCACCTTGGACCTGTGTCTGGTACACAATGAAGTAAGTGGGAGTCCCGCAGCTCTCAAACTCTTCTGCGCTGCACTTCTGGGCACAGAGCTGTTCGTCTTCTCTTTCGTGGAGTGGGAATCGCGTGGTGGGAAAGCCACAGTGGCAGGCGGTGCCTGCAAGGGCTGCCAGTGGGTACTCCTGGGGATAGAGTGGGAGAGGAAGAGAGTTGCTAAATCCCTGGACTGCCCAGACTCTCCATCACTCTCTCCAACTTCAGGGTCCCCCAGCAGTGAACCCTACTGTTACAATTTTGCCTCATCTGTGTACTTCCTGCACTATTATATTTTTCTAGCTTTACTGAGGTATAATTAACAAATAAAAACTGTATATATTTAAGTTGTACAACTTGATGTCTTGATATATGTATATATTGTGAATTAAGCACACAATCAAGCTAATTAACATACCCATCGCATTTACAGTTACCGTTTTTTGTTTGTTTGTTTGTTTTCCTATATTACTATATATTGATTTGTTTCCTTTAAGTCAACTCACCTTTTGGGATTTAAATGACAAAAACACTTTACACATCACTCCCACAAGTAGTACTGTGGAAAGGTAGCACTTCCATAAATTTTCATACTGTAAATGCAAATACTATAGAAACAAAACAATGTAACTGAATTTGAACTAAGGCACACTGCCTGCCAAAACTCTGAGGCAAGGGTCCGCTCCATTTTTCCTGCAAAAGAGAAATCAGTTGAGGGTAGAGGGGTTTAAAAGACAGTTTAGCACTGAAATGAAGCTTTCTTGGAGGACTTGAAAGAAAACTGAAAAAGAAACGCCTTTCTCATGGTGTGTAATCCACCACAATCAAAGCCCCTGGTCTGACAGTGAGACAAAGCCCATGCTTTTTGAATTTGTTCTTTTAAGCCAAAGAAGATATGGGGACCTACATGCATCCAGTCTTTGTTGAGAAAGTGGCTCCTAATTGCTTTATTTATTCCATGGAATAGCTAAGTGGGAGCAGGATGGATCTGGGAGTTGGAAGGCAATGGACTGTCCCTTGTCTAATCTGCTTCTGTTCCAGACTCACAGTCCTGAATATTTCCCCCATAGCTGATGTGGGAATAACCTGGTAACAAACAAGGTCACACCTACATGGCTAAATCTGGAGATCTTTGGTTTGGTTTCTTTCTGAACAGATCTTAAATATGAACTGTAGCTCCTAACTGAAGAGGAAAGACGGGGAGAGAGAGAGCGAGAGTGTGTGCACGTGATGAGGGCTGATATGCAGGAGGGTCAGCTTGGGCCACGACTAAAGATGTTTTCTAACTGGTGACATATATTATAGCCTTCTGTGACACTGTGAATCTCAGACCCTCCACCATTTGGCACTAGCAGCTTTGTACCCCTGTCCATTTAATCCCCTTAATTTCTTGCCTTTGGCCCCTAAGATCAGAGAAAGCTGGAAGAGAGCAGTTTCCTGCCCACTGAGTGCCAGTGATATGCCTAGCTCTGTGATGAGGTTTTTTTTTTTTTTTTTTTTTTTTGAGGGATGTGACACAAAATGTTTAAGGTACAGCCTGTGTGGCAGTTGTGGAGTTCACTGTCTGGCTAGGGAGGAAGTATACACACTCAGCCATCAAGGATCTCAGGCTGAGAAAGGACCCACAGATCATCCAGTCCAATTACTATCCAACGCCCAAAGATCTGGACAGCACTCCTGCCTTGCCTTGGCTTGCACACCTCCAGTGATAGGGAACTCACTTTGTCCCAAGGTGGGATCATCTTTGTTTTCATCTGGCAATTTTCTACTCATGCTTTTAGGCTTAGTTTCAATGTCACTTTCATCACTGACCATTCTTCACTATTGGAACAAACAATTGTCCTCAGAGAGAGAAACTGACCCTGTGTGTTAACTCCTACCCCTTGGATCCACATGGAATGGGCACACCCCTGTCCCATGTCATGGATCATAGTAATGACCTTCCTCTCCAGCCAAGCATCTTATTCCTCCAGCTGTTCCACAATGTCCCACTCCAGTGTTCCCTGGGCTCACCTTCTCTGTGCAGAGGTCCACACACTTGTCTACAGACATGTTCAGCATGGCGGCTGTCACGGGCAAGGCCAGGGAGAGGTTGTTGGGCTTGCGGAAGCAGCCTCGGAAGACTGCACTTCCATCTGGAGAGCCAGAGGGAAAAGGAGTTCAGATCCAGGCTGCAAGGACCACTTTCTGAAGAAGCCCAAAGGCAAGAGTCTTGCTGACAATCACAGAGTGAACTAAAGTGGAGATGTAACGAGCTAGATAATGTGATGTTCTCCTCAATCCTGGCATTTTTGTCAGATCATTGAGCTCTTTTTGCTGGGCCACATTAGCCCCTTTTCTGTGTCAGTATTCCTATGTTTCTGAACCTCATTCTCAGTGATGGCAATGCCCCATAAAGGGAGATGAGAGATGTCAGGAAGGATTCTCCCATGTCACCAGGAGAGGGCTAAGTGTTTGATGATCTTGAGAATACAGGGAAGCAAAGGGCCCACAGCTATCCTGTACCTCCTCACAGCACCAGGGCGCCCCTCTCTTCCTACAATCCTGGGCCTTAGGGGAAACCCTGGACCTCAGGAGTTTCTGCCCACCCAATGCTGAGCACCTTCAGGCTACAAGAGACTGATCTGTCAGAGGAATTCCCTTTATGCTAACCTAATTTGGAAATTTCCCAATTATTGACTTTAAGGAGACAAAGGAGATTTCCTTTGAAGAAGTGGGTGGCTATCATCTAATCAGTTGAAGGCCTTAAGAGCAAAAACTGAGGTTTCCCAGAGAGGAAGGGATTCTGCCTCAGGAATTAAGGAGTTAAGGCTGAAGCATTAACTCCTTCCTGCATTGCCAGCCTGCTGCTCTGACCTACAGATTTCATACTTAACAGCTTCTACAATTGTGTGAGCCAATTTCTTAAGTAAATATAAATATCTCTTATTTTCTATCTCTTTATCATTTATCTATCTAATCTCCTCCTGGTTCTGTTTCTTTGGAAAACTCTTGAGTGATAGAGTAGGATTATAGGCAATTTTTATTTCCATCTTATTGTAAAATATTTTTAGCATTTTCTACAGCGAATATGTGTTTTTTAAAGACATATTTAAACACATATTAAAAGACAAAATTTTAGGAAGTGGCCCATTACATCTATTGAAAGGCTGATGAGGCCCATTTAAAACTGGATTCGGTTGTTCTCAAATCTGAGTTGTATATACCTTTCTAGAAGCACAGCTTTCAATGTGGTTGGTGTATTGTGAGTCCAAATCAGGAGAACTAAATAGATGCATTTACTGAGTACCTACTATGTGCGATCTACTCTGCTGAGGACTTTACAAATTCATCTCATTGATCTGCTTTGAAATTCTGCAAGGTCTGTAGTCAACTCTCATTTTACAGATGAAAAGAAACAAGGCTCAGAGAGGGGAAATTATGTGACAAACCTGAGGACCTGCCATTAGCAAAAAACTCACTGAGGATTAACACTGAAACAAAATGTTAATCCTTGGGGAAAAGTGAAGCAAGTTGCAAAACCACATACCTCCATCTATATCTGTATCTGGGTGTATGTATAGTGTAAAATCACTTCTTTAGCATAAGTGTGTGCATGTGTGTGTGTGTGTGTGTGTGTGTGTGTGTATAATGTGTGTTTGTATATGTGTCTATATATGTGTGTGTATGTGTCTGTATATGTATGTGTGTGTGTTTAAGTATGTGTATATATACATATATACACATATATACACACATATACATACACATATATATACACATACACACACATATACATATGTGTGTGTGTGTGTATAAATAGAGAGAGAGAGAGAGAGAGAGAGAGAGAGAGAGAAGGATATGGAATTACTCCCTGGGCAGAAAGATGGTGGAGGAGGGGAAGGAAAAGAGTGTTTAGGAATGATAATTTTACTTTACAGCTGTCAAAAGTACTCTAGTGATGACTTCTACCACCTGGCACCCAGTAGCCTCCAGTTGTTCATTAAGGAGGCCAATCTAGCAGACTAAGAAGAAATCTGGAATTTGGTTAAACGGCTAATTTCCAGAATGTGCCACAGGCTTTGCACACATTCAGTGCTATCGCCTCCACTTTCCCCACCTCTAGCTCCAATCTGATGAGAGACAGAGGCAGTTGTGGTGGTGGCTGGAATGGTCAGGAGGCTGCTGACTCACTGTGTTGTCCTCCAGGCCTCCGTTTCCCCACATATAAATGGTGGGGAGTGGGTTAGACTACACAGTGAGTCTCTTCTGTATAGGACAGCCTATCACCTCCCAGTAAGAAACCGTGTACCCCAAATGCCACTAGTGTGCCGTGGGGAAACATGGGACATTCTCCTGTCCCATGGCCCGGGGTGCTCAGAGGGAAACCCCGTAAGTTCATCAGGCACCCCGAGAAAGGTGTAATGATGCTCACAGAAGGTGCCATACAGAGCAAAGGCAGGGAGGGGGAGTCACATATTTGATCTAAAGATGTATAGCAGTGAGGTGGGAGGCCTGAAACAATGTGGGCAAACCTTCACTTACTCAGAAAACTCAGCTGGAGGCCAACTCTGGACACAGAGCAATGAGAAGCTGGCTTTGTTCTCGAAGACCAGCGGCCAGCAGACTCAAGCTTTGGTCCCAACTTCGTTTCTCCCTGAAATGTGTGTCTACACCTGTCAAACAGGCAGCTCTCCTCGACAGGGTGCCCACTGGCAGCTCTACCCTTCCTCACCCTTTGACCCTGGGCAAGTTTCCTCTCTTTTGGAGCTTCAGTGCTCTCATTTCTAAAATGGAGATGTGAATATTGGGTGGATCATTCAAAGACAGACATGAATGAGTGTTGTGAGCTCTGAGTACAGTGGAAGGGGCAGGCAAAGGTCTGTGGGTCTGTCTATCTCCTTAAACAAAAAGGAAGGGAAGGAGAACGTTGAGTCCTCACTCTGGCATCTCCTGATAGGATTTTTCTTCTGCCTCCTGGATGTCAGGAAGCCAGACTTCAAGGGTGGGAAGAGGAAGGAAGACTCCATAAGCCCAGCTCTGCTGAGGTTGGTCTCCCTTTGACATTTAAGCATCTGCTAATGAGTCCCTGATCCTCGCAGTTAGGAGAGAAAGACTGATCTAAGTGCCCTGAATACCAAATAAGGTGAGGGTTTCAGAGGTCTTAAAGGGCCAGAGAGGGATCAGGAGCTACTGCTGGAATTCTCTCTTTGACTAAGTTGTGTGCTGGGGGTGGGGGATCGGAGGGGAACAGGTTTGGAAAGTCAGTTTCAGGAGCGGTTGACCTGTTGGATGTGAGGTTTTCCTACAGTTCTGCCCAATATGCTTTTGGGAGGAAATCACGAGGCCACAGAGGACTCCCAGGGATCTAGGGGAGCACTTTGAAGGCCATTTCTCTCTGCAGATTGATCTCCATTATGGCTTGGTGATCAGGACACTGAGGACATGTATGGTGGTCAAGACACTTAATCTTCCTTCTACCCTCATTTCTTCCATCTGTAAAATGGGTCACCTGGTTCTCCCCATCAGTGGTGAGAGGCTCTCTCATCTTTTATGTCTGAAAATGAAAGAGAAGTGACCAGCCTGGATTCCTCAGGTGTCCTAACACTCCTCTGCAATATAAGGAATTTCACACTTTCACAGCAGTGAGTAGATGCCTTCTTGTTTGCAAAGAACTCTGGTATCCAGTGGAAAAGGCATGATTTTAAATTCAGACAGACCTGGGTCACCACTTACTTAGCTGTGTGTCCCTGGCAGGTGTCTTCACTTCCTGAGCCTTAGTTTCCTCATCTGTGAATGGGGATCATCATATCAGCATGGGGTGGAGGTCCATGTGGTGGCATTCACAGTACTTGAGATCTAACCAGGACTTAGTCTTTCTTCCTGCTTCTTTCACCATCACCTGTCCATGACATGTGAAGGATGGCTAAATTCTATGTAGTAGAGCTGTCAGTGCCCCATCAATGTGCTTCTGGTGCTTACCATCCTTATATAGGCTGATAGTGACCTTTAGTAAACATCCAGGACTCTACATTGGGTCTGTGAGGCATGGGTTGAACCTGCAAGGAGTTAATCTCCCTGAAAGCCACCCTCAGCCAATGATGGGTACAGAGAGAAGACAAACACTATAGCTTCTCACCCGGTCTATGGGATACCTCTGAAGCATGGTCTCCACGTAGGGTTTCCCAGTGGGATTAAACTTCAGTTGTCCTCAGTAGTGACCTGCTTTGTAAAGGACCTTGTATTGGCTCCTTCCTTTCCCTGTCTCACTTCTCTACTACCCTACAGGTGCATCCTGGGGTCACCTCCCAAGTAAACCAAGGTTCACATCTTTGTTTCTGGGGGAACCCAGCTTACAACATCTTGGATCTTTGAGTATTTTTAATCCACAAGGGAAATCCTGCATGAAGTTCAGGGCCACTGTTCTTCAGAGCCCACAGTTTGTGAGAATGGTGCTCCCTGGGTTTGTGCAGTACACAGCCCATGGACAATATCAGTGATCCCAAGTAGTGCCTTCCTGATGACCAGCACCTCTAAAGGATAACAACAATGGTAATAAATCAGCTGTTTACTGTGTGTCATTAGTGCTAAGTATGTTACACATATTGTATCTCAATTAATCCTCACAGCAGCCTATGAGGTAGATGGTACTGTTGCCCTGTTTTGCAGGCAGAGACCTTGGGACATAATGAGATTTGATCACTTTTCCAGGTCATGCAGCTAATGGGGAGCAGAGTTGAGATTTGACCCCAATCTTGTCTGACATCACATCCTGATTTCCCACCTCTCTGCTTTCTGCAGGAGGCCTACCCAATTCTAACGTGGTTGAGCTCCAGAGACCCCATGCCAGCCACCTGAATTTCCTAGAAACCCTCTCATACTGTACAGTAGGGGTCCAAGGATCACAAAATCCCATGCCCCACATTCTGACAATGTCAGCTCTTTATTGCCGGCCTAGCTGAGATGGTGCATGACCTCAGCAGCTTGGGGTTTTTATTAGCAAGAGGTGAGAAGAGCAACTGTTCATCAACTCTCTTTGCTGGGGGCAGATGAGGAACAGCCTGGAACCAGCTGCAAGTATCTCTGAAGTCCTATCATCTCTTTGTTCTGGGGCTTCACAAAAATGAGGTAATGTCATCAGGCATCAGCTTAAAGGCAAGCAAGGAAGAGTTCCCCTTGTTTGAAAGAGGCTGCCACCCCCACCCCCCTTCCCCCAGGTAATTAGGCCAAGCTCTACTGCATTAAAGATGCAGTGAGGAAGAAAGTGAGCTGGGAGCTGTTAACAGCTACCTATAATCAGGGAGAGATTGAATTACACAAAAGAGCCTAACTGGCCAAAGAGAATTCAAACCAGCCATTTTTAGGCATCATCAAAGTCTCCTGCCCACTGTAGGAAATTCATATAGCTTGAACTGGGTGCTGCTCTGAGTAAATTGAGGAGTTTTCATATTAGGAAGAAGGGGCATCACAACTGCTTCATAAACAGGCACTGTGCTAGGTGCTTTCTTGATTTTAACTCACTGGGTGGTTGTAGTAATCTTTAAAGGTTGGAATTGTCCCCATTTTACAGATGAGGCACTTGAGGCTCAGAGAAAATACATGACTTGGCTAAAGTCAACATAGCAAGTAAGTGAGAGAGCTGGCATACAAACAACATCTGCCTGATTTTAAAATCTACATTGCTTCCATAGCCTTCCTGGATTATGTTAGGGAAAAGAGCAAACCTATTTGTCCCTATCATGATTTAGAAGGAGAAAAACTTCTAACTATCATTCCTTTGGTTCTGTACAGCATAATTCATGAAGGCCCATGTGAATTATAAAATTGAGGAGTCCCAGACATATATCAAGGGCACAAAGAGGCCTGTAGGCCTGAAAAAGAAAGAGCTAGACATGGTCTATCCAACAAAATGTGACTTGCCATGATCATCTAAGTCTCCCCTCAGTAGAAGTTGTTAGAATGGAGTATCAGTAAACGTAAAGCACAAGCAGTGGAAAAAAATTCCCCTTCTAACTTTCAAAGACAAAAAATAGCCAGAACTCACAACAGTACACAAACATGTGAATTCTGAACCATAAGTCAATGACATATTTTTTTTCAGTGATAATGTAAGCTTCATAATATTTTCACCAAAATAGAATAGAAAAAAAAAACAAGAGGAAAAGTGCTGGACCCTGAGAGGTTGGTGTGCGATCATGGGGGCTTTAGGCAGCACAAAAGGATGATCAGCACCATGGATAGCCACCCACAGCACCAACGTGTCTATGTTCTGCATCATTGTAATGAACCTTGCAACACAAATTCTGCAAGAATCTTTCAGGCAAATGGAATTCTTTTCAACATCCTATAAAGTCATAATGTTCCCAAATCTGGCAGGTCTCTGCCCCTGGGAGGAGAGCTACACTCGTTGACACATTTAGCAAAGTGCTGTGAAAAATGTAATCCAACCAAGAAGGAAGTCCATTTCTCAGTTCTTTTGTAACAAGGGCGAAGAAGAGTCTATGTGCCTGAGAGTCTGTGTCAAGGCTGAATAGCAGGGTGCCTGCAGACATTTGCCCTGCCAACCTTTTAATGCTCTCACTACTGTAGGAGCATTCCAGCACCTCAGAAACATGTAGCTGGCTCCCTACACAAGGCAGAGGTCCCCTATATGCCCAAGTGATGCTTGGAAGATACCTCCTTTGAATTGTCACAATCATTAAGAGTTCTCAGGGAAACAAAATTAGGACACAGTGTTAATATCAACTAATGACTCTACAAATGGAATCTGGTTTCCATTCTACTTGCTTCCTGGAGGGCTTGTTTATTTCTCTGACTGATGAAATATAGGCTAGTGTCATGTGCCAGTGACTTGAAAGCCTCCCTTTCTCATGTATGGGTGTATAAATTAGATCCCAGGAATGGGAAGCCAGGGGTGTCACTGAGTCAGAGCAAAAACATTGGAGATTCTGTATCGTTTAGAGTCAGGAAACAAGGCAGAGGAGAGATCAGGGGTCAGGGAAGAAAGGAGTGAAGCTGGAGCCAAGATGTTACCCTCCAAAAGAGGCGATGGGGTCCTGTATCCAATACAAGAGGTCAAGGTGCCTACAGCACTGTAGTGGCCGGGCACTCGAACTAGGAGTCAGAGACCTGGGTTCTAGCCTATGCTCAGTCACTAAGAGGCCTTGGAAAAATCATGCCTGCCTATCATTTCCTGAAGTTACCTCTGGGTTTTGCATACTCGATTTCCTTTGCCTAGATTCCCCCCCCACCCCACTGCTTAGTGACTTGTCATGAGTCTAGATATCCTCCTCTTCTACACCAGGCAAAATCCTATGCATCTTTCAAGGCCCCAATCCAACAGCCCTCTTTCTCCAGGAGGCTCAATTTAGCCACTTCTGCTCTCTGGGCCTCAGTTTCTAAAACTATAAAGAGGGACATCAGCAAGGCAGGTGCTTCCAATATGGCATTTAACACGTGAACTTTGCTGACCCTGGACTTTTGCTCATGGTTGGGATACTTGGCTCTCCCTTTCACCCAGAAATCTCCTTAGAGTAAGATTCAGCTCAAATGTTGCTCCCTTGGCTTCTACAGACAGAACCTTCACAATCCTGGGTATATATTCCCCATGCTTGAACAAATCCTACTGGTCTTGGGCCTGTCTCTCCACTAGACACCTCAGGGGCTACTCACCAGCAACCACTCAGCCCTCCCCTGCTACAAGAGCAAAACACACTTTACTATAACAAGTATAATGGTTTTTGTTGAGACAAAATCTTTGATGGTCCATGAGAGTATTATTATAATAGGTGATCTCAAGGGTGTGTATGGGGGGGCGTGGGGGGGGAGAATAAGAATAAGAATGTTCATATTATCTAGCTAATTTAAACATTAACAGAAAGAACATCTGGCTAATATCTGGCTCATGACATACACAATTCTTGTTAGCTTGCTCATACTCATCCACTAGGATGTTTCAGTGGCAGAAACTTTCCCTCAAAATACCCATGGCTCTAAGTCATCTCTTCAGATAGTCAAAGTCTCCATCAAAATAACATAAATATTGAAAGCATTTTTTTCAATTTGTTGAGATCTTTCTTCCAGGTGTCTCCTCTGTTTGGATCAAATAAATTTTATAAAAATTCAAAAAACCCCATAAATATTGGCATAAAAGGATCAGTGATGAGGATGATAAATTTGCTATCAAATTAAAACCTCATAATGGCTAAACCAGGAACTTGCTGTGTGAACTTTCTCCAACCTCGATTTCACACACTACCTCTGTCCTCTGCCTAGGCCTTCAGAACGTCCAGCCTGGGCCTTCAGATGCATGGGGAAGTGGATGGGGCATCAGTTTACAGAAATCAGCCCCTTCGAAAACTGGAAGCATGCTTGACCCTATTGAAGAACAAAGCTTAAAATGGGGCTTCAAAAATATGGCATTTGCAAAACAGAACACATTAGCAAGCAAACTGATGATAAAACTTTATAAGCAATGACATTCAGATGGAAGAGACCTCTTTCTGGATACAGACAGGCATTAAGTTGTGCTAAATCCACCTGAATAGGCAGGTCTACATTCCATAGGTAACTTGTCAGCTCCACTGAAGTCTAAGGCCTTATTACTCTAAGTGTGGTCTCTGGACCAATAGCTCAACATCATCCGGGAGCTCCTTAGAAATACAGAATCCCACCCTAAACTGCTGAATCAGAATCTGCATTTTAATAAGATCCCCCTAGGGTTCACTGGCACATTCAAGTTTGGGAAACGCTGGCCCCAGGGTTAGGGACCTGGTTTTGGATTCCTGTCCCTGCCTCTGGGCTGCATCAGAAAGGTAACCAGGAGGAACCTCAGCCCTCCATCTTTTGTCAAAGCCATAAGCTTTTTATGTATGTCAGAAGGTCACCTTTACCTAGACTGTGTGGCGTTGAGCAGGTTTACTTAAATTCCTCAAGCCTCGGTTTCCTCACTATAAAATGGGGATAATTCACAGATGTAACATCCTGCATGAAAAGTTTGTAGGAAAGGTAAATGAGTTTGGGTCTGCAGTGGGCTTAGCACAGTGCCTGATACACAGCAGATTCCTGATACAGATATTAACTGCTATTAAACACCCAGAGAGGGGACAATGGGACACTATCCACAGAAGAGGGCCAGTTCCTGTTCTCTCCTATTCATCCCCTTTACTCCCTCAGTTTGGAAAATGGAGAGTTTTCAACAAGACTGAAGTACTGACAAGCAAGGAATAAATTCTCTCTATGAGAGAATTAAAGATGTAGGTGCTGAAGTTGGTTTAAATCCTTTGCTGTCTGTGTGGCACTGAGCCTCTGTTTCCTCATCTGTAAAATGAGAGTAGGCAAATAATAGCGCCGATTTGAAGGGCCAGTGTGAGAAATGGATGTACTCATTCTGTATAAGGCACTTAGAAAAGGATGCATTATTTGCTGCTTTATTGTTATTGTCATCTTCATCATCGTTAGAGACAACAACCTGCTTTCAGGAAATCAGAAAGGACAGGCCGAGCTAAGGCTCTAGTTCAGTTTGTTGAGGAGGCAAATGGGTGCAAATGAGGGTTGTGGGTGGTCTAGGAGGCAGCTCAGGAGGAGACAGAAGAGGGTATTTGGAAACATTCCAGGTAGTTGGAGCCAAGGGCTCTGTATGGGATGGGGTAAGAGGCGAGGCTGGGGAAGGACCGTGGAGGTCTTGGAGGCTGGCCAAGGGCATTGGAGTGATGGAGAGCCATGGAAAGTGCAGGGCAGGTGTTCAGGTAGGTGAGGGCTGTGGCCAGCTGGCCAAGGAGGAGTCACAGAGAGGAGCAAGGGCTGACTCACGTACACCTGCGGGCTGACTCCTGGGCCAGCTGCAGCCGGTAGACGGAGAGACGATTGGCACCACCGCACACACTTCCTCTTTCGCCCTTGCACTCCATGTCACACTCTGCCTCGCTCATGTTCGTTGCCTGGATCTTGTGGCCACAGTAGCACTCAGCGCCGAACTCCAGACCAGCATACAGGTAACCTCTGGGGAAGGCTGCTATCAGGCCAGGGCAGCGGCCACCACCAAGAGCCCAGGGACACAGAAACTCACCCAGAGTGGAGACTTGGGGGATGGGAGGGCTCTGGGGACCGGGACCCTGAGGGACCACCCACCTGCCTTCATCCATGTCTAAAGTCTTACACCTCCATGCACCTATCCACATAGACACACCATGTCCATACTGACAACCATGTCTTATAGACCTTCAGCACATGGCACATGCTTCACACACACACACGCACACACAGCCCTCACATTCTGTGGGGCCACCGCCACACTCCACCTAACCCTAGCCTCTTGCTCTTCCTTGTCTAGAGTCATGAGCCAAACACATCCAGCCCTTCTATTCCAGGAAACATCCTTCAGGAATGGTGCTCTGCGAGAGAAGCTGGAACTAGGGGAGGAGGCAGTGACTCTCATTTCTCTTTGGAAGATGGCAAAACTGAAGTTGCTTATCCAGCCAAGTAAAAACATCCTTCCCCTAAAACAAAAAATCTCCAGGCACGGTAAGGTTTTCAACTCCTCCTCCCTCCTCGCCCCACAGCCATGGAATCTTTTCCTAAAAAGGACTCTTAGTGGACACTCATTCTGTAAACAGATAGAAAGAGTGTTGCTTGCTCTGGCTTCAGAGGGTGGGAGTGGAGGGAGGGGAGCAGGCAAGCCCAGTTTAGCCGTTTTGCCCATGGGGTCTGGGAGGCATTCTCCAGAACCATGAGAGCTCCCCAGGGAGCCTCAGCAGAACACTGGTCACACAAGGTAGAACCAGTGGGAACTGCCAGTCCACACCTTCACTCTGGACTTCTGGGGGCTGGCTAGAGAAACAGACCCACCAGACTCATACCTCCACACACCCCAGCTATTAGGCTATTGACCCTGACCTCGCTGCTGACACCTTTGCCAGAAGAACCTCTCATAAAATTAAAACAGATCACCCGCATATCTCTCTCTCTCTCTCTCTCTCTCTCTCTCTCTCTCTCTCTCTCTCTCTCTCTCTCTCTCTCTCTGTCTCTCACCCCTCACCCCAGTGGTTTCCCCTGCTTTCAGAAAATATCCAGATAGTTCAGCTTGGCCTACAAACCCTCCTATGAGTGGATCTTTAACTTGGATGGCTGTTAGAATCACATATTTAATATTTAATATATGGGGAACATATATTTAAAATGCCACACCTGGGTCCGTTTTTCAGAGTCTAATAACTGGCTCAGGTGGGATGTGGGCGGCAAGAGTTTTTAAAGTTTCCGGGGTGTAATGTGCAGCTGGGTGTGAAAATTAGAGCAATGATGCTCCAATCATAGTCCCAGGACCAATAGCATCTGTGTCACCTGGGAACTTGTTAAAAATGCAAATTCTCAGGCCTCCCCGCAAAACCTGCTGAATCAGGAAGTGAGGGGAGGGCCCAACAATCTGTTTTTGAAAGATTCCAGGTGATACCAATATAACTCTGGGTTGAGAGCCCTCTTTCTAGATTATCTGGTTCTCTCACTCTGCTCCCCACCACACACCTCCTACCTCTTCATTCTTATCTCCCATCATTCCATTCTTCCCTCTGCTGACTCTGCCATAGCCATGGGCTTTCTGATTCTTAAACATGCCAAGCTTGTTCCTGCCTCAGAGCCTTTATCCTTGCTGTTCTCTGCCTGGAGCTCTAACTTTGCCCCTCAAGTGGTTGGTTTCTTCTTGCCTTCTGTGTCTGAGCTCAAAGTATCCTGTCTAGAGAAGGCTTCCTGGATCACCCATCTAATGTCACCCCTCCCACCTGGCACTCTCTTACCACCCTGTTTTATTTTCTTACAGTTCTTATCGCATTTAAAATTATCTTGTTTATTTTTTTATGTCCCACGTAAATTGCCTGTCTCCTGCTCTAGAATGTCATCTCCAAGAGGGCAGTGACCCAGTGGGGTCATGTTCACCTCTATCCTCGGTTGTTGCCTGGCATGTGATAGGTGTTCAATAAATATTGAATGATTGAACATGCTGTTATTTCTGCCCTACCGTGACTACCTAGGAAACTCCTATTCATTCTCCAAAACCCAGCTCAAGATTTCACCTTCATAACTCTTCCTGAGCTCTCCATATGGAGCCCTCCATTCCTTCACATCTGCCTGCACATCATAAGGCACTCCCAGCCCAACACTTCTCATGCTTGGTATCTGCATACTCTGGTTTCCTCATCTGTAAAACATGAATCATAACATTCCAGACTCATAGTGGTCTTGTGGGGCTTAAAGAGTTAACATTTGCAAAGTGCTGAGAACAGGGCGTGGCACAGAGCAAGCACCCAAGTGTAAGCTGTTGCTATTCTATTGTCCAAGCCTGTTCATGTCTCCATCTCCCTAAACAGCTCGCTGAGGGCAGGGCTGTGGCAGATTCATCTCTGCGTCTTTAGCACCTGGAAGCACATGTGGGCAGCCAATAAATATTTGTTGAACTGAACTGAATTACATGAGCTCTGACTTGTCTTCTGAAACTCACCTTGGCTGTCTCCTCCTCTGAGAAGTCTCTCCTGACACTCCAGGCTGGCTGGGGGCCTCTAGTTTATTTCCACAGTCTTCAATTTATTCCACCTCAATGCTCATCTTGTTAAATTTCCCTTTTCTGCTTACACACCTGTTTTCCTGTTTTATGAGGGCAGAAACTTTGAGGAATTCACCTGTCTCCCCACAGTTCGATAAATATATTAATAAATTAATAGCATCAAGGCTTAGACTGTTTCCCAAACTGGAGAGGGTTCTGGGCTCAGGACTTCAGTGGTGGACGCTCAGGAAGCTGATTATAGAAGAGATAGTGTTTCCCAATCAGGGGCAGAGGGAAGAGTCCTTTGGTCACCCATCTGCTCATTTCCACTTCAGCCATGGAACCAAGGTCCTTCAAAGCCTGTGACCTCCAGAGCCAGCCAGCTAGAGTCTGAAGATGAATGTGTTAGAGGCCTCTTCACAGGCCACCACAGGTCAAGGGACTCAGGACACAAGGAGAGGAGATAGCTTATTATATTAACACAGCTTAGCCCCCTGGTGCCCCCAGGGCAGCAGTGCTGGTGCCCAGGCCTGGACCAAAGGTCCCACCCTTGCTCATGAGTTCTTTGGAGCCTCATCCACTCTTGGCAAGTCAGCTTCCTTCCCAGTGCACATTCTAATCCAAAATATCATTTTCTTCTCAGATTAGAAATCATGGTCTGTACAGGTGAGTGTTTTTCCCTGGGAGAAAAACCAGGAATTTCTCTACTGAGAAACCATGCAATGAAGACCCCTGATACCCAGGCTCCCACCTCACCTTTCCCAAGACATCTCACAAACCTCTACTCACAGACTCATACATGCATACCAATAAACACTCAGCTGTGCTTTTCCCAAATGCAAGCAAAATTCTGGACCCTTGCCCACATATTTATAAAGACTCCTGCACAGACAGCCACTACTATTTAAAGATAACTATGTATTGGCATTAAGCTCACAGATATAACCAGCTGACCCTGCATACTGTACACTGCAAAGTCACTCCTAGGCACAGTCTTAATTGTATAATCACAAACCTCCATAGACCAACTGCAGAACAATCCTGCTCATTTGCATCCATGGGTACACACACACACACACACACACACACACACACAGATAGCCTTGCATCACCCTTTCTTTGTGGCCATGTCCTCATCTTCCACTACATTCTTCCATGGAAAAGGAAGAAACACTACAGGCAAGAACCTGAGAAGGAAAGGGTCTGAAATGAATGGAGCCTGGCACGTCGGGGCCCTACCTTTCTGCACAGTTGTCCTGGCAACGGAAGATGGTCATCTTTTTGTAGTCGAAAAAGGATACTCCTCTCAGGGCCCGACTCTGGGTGTCATCCAGGTAGCAGCCGATGTACTTGGCTTGGGAGAGAGGAGAAAAGTCAGATATGTCTGGGGACAAAGCTGAAAGAGATACAGGGTAACTAGTGTGCCTCTGGCTATGTGGCCTTGTTGACCTTTTGGTACCAATTCCTTCCTCTAAGCAGAAAAGCAGAAACAAAAGAGACTGAAAGTCATGTGCATTGGCAAAACCTGCTCCATAAGGGCAGTGGAGTACAGTGGTCCTGGAGGCAACAGAGTAGAGAAGGAGATGCTTCTGTGGCCAGGGTTAAG
Source organism: Macroglossus sobrinus (assembly GCA_004027375.1). Classification (NCBI taxonomy): domain Eukaryota; kingdom Metazoa; phylum Chordata; class Mammalia; order Chiroptera; family Pteropodidae; genus Macroglossus; species Macroglossus sobrinus. The sequence continues at coordinate 107,975 of PVKZ01000434.1, read as the reverse complement.
ATAAAAAACCCTGGGCTCTACTGTCGACAACTGGGCATGCAAGAACACAAGCCAAGCTCATTCTCTAAGCACCACACAGGTGAGACTCATATGAACACAGCTCTTAAGAGTTTGACATTTGGCAGCATGTTATCATTTCTATAAGATGCCTTAAGATATTTACTTTTTCTTGGGAGGAATATCTTGATGTCTTGAATATCTTGATGTCTGGGTGTTCATCACACTTTTTTTACATTCTAGCACTGGCTTTGTTTGTTTAGGCTGGTCGACCTCTGTGAGGCCTAATTTTCTTCATGGTGCATAGGAAAATACCAACCCAGTAAGGTATTTAAAATGAAATGATTTGTGCAAATGCTTCTACCAAAGTGTCTTGCATAGAGCAGGCACAAAGTCAGATGAGTGGATTAAGAAACTGGCCATTCATGGTGTTGTGTAAGTACTATACAGTTTGCCTATATTGTAGGCAAAGGTGAGTATTTCCATTTAAAGGAAAATTTTAAATTATGTAAAACAACTATCCAATTTTAAACCATACACTTTTTTTAAGCAGTAAATATATATTTGTACTTAATGGTAAATAGCAATTCTCACACACAAAGATGGCATTTTATAAAGTTTTTTTCTCATATATTCTTAAAATTATTATTCACTTGGACATGAACTTTGCCAAGTGCTTTAAACATCAAATCTTTACTACAATCCTATGTGATAAGTCCTATTATTGCCCTTTTATAAAGGTGAGGAAACTGAGGCCCAGAGAGGTTAAATCACTTGTCCAAGGAAACACAGCATATGTATGGCCTATGTTCTGAACTACTGCTTGCTGCTTCTTAACTCTGGAGATTTTGGCAATGACCCACATAAAGTGCAATGCCTGGGGCATGCTTACATTCTTTTTTTAGCTGACTGAACAGAGGTCCAGAAAGGTGAAGTGGCAGCTGATGGCAGAACAAAGATTTAAATCCAGGTCTAGGGGACCCCAAACCAGCACTCTTTCCCCTATTCCACTTGGAAGTAACTGAAGGTTGGACTGAGGATCCAACCAGCTCTTGGCATGAAACGGCTCACACAGGGAATGCCTGAGGCAAATGCCACTTGATCATGTTCTCTGGCTAGGCTGCTGTCTATTTGAACTGTGAGCTTCTTTCCCTCCTCACTCGTGGTATAGAGCAGGGTCTAGCAGAGGATGCAAGCTCATTACATTGTGCCCCATAATGCCACCCTGCTAAATGCAGGATTTGTTAGCCCTTCTGGAGATGTGACTTGACTTCTATAACCTTGAATTTCATGCATAAAACAGAGGTGATCTGGTCTACTAAGAATAGTCCATTTTTAAAAGAAACATCGCCTCCCTGGAACAGGCACATCAGATGGTGACAGCTCTGGAGAAGCCCACGTTTTGTCATTGTGCTTCTTTAACAACGTATGTCCCTCCTGTCACAGATGGAATCACACCCTGTGTCCTTGGGCATGGATGCTGTTCACACCTGAGCTGGGAAAGAGAATATCCATGGGCCATGTTGGTGAAGGTTTCACATCAACTTCAGCTAAATAGCTTACTAGAGGATAGTGTCCAAGAATGAACTGTAGGATGGCAGTAAGAGAATGAGGGAGCAGGAGGGAGGCAAAGAAGGATAGGAGAGAAAGAGAGAAGGAGGGATGGAAGGAGAGAGGGAGGAAGGGGGACAAAGGTTATTTTGATAGCGTGAGGTCTTTGTTATTAAATCAACAGGTGTGTGTGTGTGTGTGTGTGTGTGTGTGTGTGTGTGTGTGTGAGAGAGAGAGAGAGAGAGAGAGAGAGAGAGAGAGAGAGAGAGAGAGAGAGAGAGAAACAAAAAGAGATAGAAAGGAATAAAATTCTTATATTTTGACCACCTCCTATGTGCTGTCTACTTCACTAGGGGCCATGCCTAATTTTTTAAAATTCAACCCTCACAGCCTTCTTATTAACCTAGTTCAGTTTATGGATGAGAAAACCATTCCTAGTGACTATTACATTTATTTGCCTTAGCAATGAATTTTTGTTCTGGCATATGGTATGTGTTCTGATGGGTAACCATTCATGTTACCCTGTTCTACATGTAATTAGAAGCTTTGTAATCTTCCCAAGTTCCTACAACTGTGTCTTACTTAAAATGCAAGCTCAGGTCTATCCTCCAACCATTTTACATTTGGGGAGGTTTTACTTTCTTCTGGCTCACAAGCTTCAGGTTCATAAAGAGCCATATTGACACCTGATGGGGAGGGATGTTCATACCTTAGATACACTGGAGTTGGATGTATTATGATTTTGGGTGGTCTCATTTGGAATGAGGGTAGCTGCATTTGGCTATAGGTGGGAAAGTGGATTGTGTTAGATGAGATTTTTTAATAACCAGATTAACAGGAGTGAGAGTGTATATCACAGGCATGTCTACTATAGTGTGAAGGGGTGGACTGTAATATATACTGTTTCTGCCTTCAAAGCACCCCTCTTCTTATTTTTCTATTAACGATCTAACCTTACCTGACCCTGGGAAGACACTGACATTGGCAGGGCCGATCATTATTGCCCCTCCCACTAGCTGGTAATTTATTGCTCTGGGGAAGGACACATCTGTAAAAGAATCCATTCTTTGGATTCTTATAGATTAAAGCTGGGAGGAAGAAATCCATTTCCCTTGGGTGATGACACTGGCATTCTGTAAGCCCAGAGATACCAACAGCCACCATCTCTGGCACCAAAATCATTCCACACAGGAGAACCAAACTAAGGCAGAGACAAGCAGAGATAAGAGAGAGAGAAGGGCACAAGTCATTCATTTAAAAATCCAGCTCCTCTGTAGTTGGGTGATAATGTGAAATACATTTTCTTCTTTAGCTTAAGTTGGTTCAAGATGGGTTTTTGTCCCTTGACTAATATGATGATAATCAAGTTGCTTGAGTCTATCCAGTCATGAGGGTCTAGACCAAATCCATATCCAGCCCTATCTACTCCAAAATGACCCATTTTCGGGAATCACACCAAGTCTTGACTTGGTAGGAGGGGATCTCCATCCTGGCTTAGCCCACACAATCCACCAGCTCATCTCCATAGCCATCCAAATATTGCTGAAGTGGCAAAGTCTCCCCCGTCGGGCTGTTTATCTCAAGCAAAGATACCAGTGATGGGAGAGCCCAGCAGAGCATGGGCATCTGGAAAAATGCCCTCTTGATGGTATTTTTTCTTTCCTTTTTTTTTTGCTTCAATTAATCTTCCTTTTCAAGAAAGTTTACTCTCTCCAATAAAAGTAATTTGTTAAAAGGGTAGCTAAACATGATTAATTTTTATTCCTCCTATTGACCATGAGTATGAGTAGCCTCTCAAACAGGAGTCAGTAGAGTATACTAGAAGGATAGATTCAGACCTGGGTTTGAATCCTGACACTCCTGTAGCCTTGCACTATTACTCAAGCTCTTGGAGATACTGTTCTCCTGCCCAAAGAGTGTGAATAAAAACAGGGGTGTTATGGGTTGAATTGTGCCCCCCCCCCACAAAAAAGATATGTTAGAAATCCTAAGCCCAGTACCTTAGAATGTGACTTTATTTGAAAATAGGGTTATTGCAGATGTAATTTGTTAATATGAGGTCATATTAGAGTGTGTGGGGGGTGGTCCCAAACCAATATGACGCGTGTTCTATTAAAAGATGGCTGTCTGAAACACAGGCAGAACACCGTGTGAAAACAGAGGCAGAGACTGGAGTCATACAGCCACAAGCTAAGGAACACCAAGGGTTGCTGGCGATGCCAGAAGCTAGGAGAAGGGCATGAAACAGATTCTCCCTTAGAGGCTTTAGAGTGCAGGCCCCTGCCACTGTCTTGATTTGGGGCTTCTGAACTTCAGAACTGTAAGATAACACATTTCTGTTGTTTTAAGCCACCCAGTTTATGGTACTTATTTTTACGACAGCTCTAGGAAACTAATACAAAGTGTATTGCTAAGATTGATTGTAAGTAAGGTGCATCTATGCATTGAGCCTAACCCAGGGCTAAGAGTAGAAACTCAAGAAATAGTTATTTTCCTGCTGAGGATTCTCTGCCATTCTGGAAGGTGGTCCTTCAAGATGACAACATCAGTGCTATCTAGGTTTCCTTGTGCAGGGAATGGAATTTCCTGCTCACATCTAGGCTTTCCTGGGGATGATGGGATGCATTTTTCACTTTAGTCAAGGCCCATGGATCCTACAGACTCAACTCAGCTATCTCCACCCCCAGGAAGGCAGCCATGGTGCACCCCATGACTAAATGGGATCCTTCCTTTGGGATCCCAGAGTCCCCTGGCTCACCACACATAACACTTTTCTAAACAATTTTCCAGGTACTGTCCATTACTTTTTAAAATTAGAAATAATTTAGGCTCATTGTAGAAGAATTTTTAATAAAATTAAAAATTTTTTATAGTAACAAAGCTGGATACAATGCTACAAATATAAAATAAATATCTTGGAAATAAACACATAAAGGCAAAAAACAAGAAACTTATACACTGATAGTGTAGACTGGCTTTTGTTGGATGGTAGGACTCTGGCCACTTTTTATTTTCCTCTCTCTCTTTTTCTGTGTATTCTAATTCTCTACAATAAGCATGTATGACTTTGATAATCAGAAAAAAAGGTATTTTTTGAAAAAAGAATTTATCTTTTTACTTGCCTGTCTTCCTCCGGGGGGCTATAAATATTCCTCAGAGGGGAAAACTGCTTGAATCATTCCTCAATTTCTACCTCCCAGCACAGAGTAGGGCACATAGTAGGTGTGCAGTAAATATGGAATGAATGAATGAATGAATGGAGTTGGGAATTGTGTAGCTCAGTGATTAAGAATAAGGGCTTTAGAATCAGACAGAATAGGGTTGGAGTCTGCTCTGCTTCTTAGCTGCTCTGTGACATCAGGCAAATTAACCTCTCTGCGTCTCTGTTTCTTCATCTATGAAAGGGGCTCAAATTCTTACCTCATATGAAGCTGAAAAAAGAGTATGAATGCACAGTCCCTGACACAGACCAGACCCTCACTAACCTGCAGAGATCACATCTGAAGCTGGAGGAGATAGGGAGTGGATACTCTGCTGTTCCTTCAGAAAATGCAGACCAATCTCCCCATGCCTTCCTTCATGTCTAGCCCATGCCCCTTTGTAATTCTGGGGAAAATGGACACAGCACAGGCTTTGAAAATCAAACTGAATTTAGCTTCTGTCTCTGCTCCCAAATAGCTGTGTCACCTTAGGCAAGTCACATCACCTCTGTGCTCCTCTGTATTCTCCCACAGAATAGCAATATTATTAATATGGCTGGCAGTATTAGTGCTTCCTTCGTGCCCAACTGTGTCGAGCACTTCCTGAGCATTGATAAGTGAGGTGACATAGTAGGTAAGATTCAGGTATAAGACTTAGACTACCTGGGTTTAAATACTGGTTTACCCCCTCCTCCAGCTTGATAAATTCAGACTAGTAACTTATCCTCTCTGTGCCGCAGTTTCCTGCCTGTTAAGATGAGTTAATATTGAATTGCTATGAAGATTATGTGGTGTAATAGATGAAAATGCTTATAACAGTGCCTGGCACTCAGAAGGCACACAATTGATTTAACTTATATAATCATCACAATAGTCATCTGACATTAAGTACTTTTTTCTTCCAAGAGAAAACTGAGTCTCAGAGAGGTGAAGAGACCTTCCTAAGGCTGCATAAGCACCAAGTTGCAGAACTGGAAGTTGAACCCTGATTTAGCTGCTCAAGGCACAGGTTCTCAAAAGGCTGGGGCAGGTAAAGGACCCAGCAAGATGACAGAGGGCAGGTGCCAGCTCCACCCAAAATATTAGACTTCCTGCCTGGCCCCAGCCCAGCCTGGGAGCAGCTCCACCCTCCCCTTCCTGTGCCATGATGCACTCAGAATCCTTTCAAGTCCTGCCTCAGCATCACCACATCAAACAGAGTCCTCATCAGCTTCAGAGGAAACTAAATGTTTAGCATCAAGTCAGAGAAGCATCTTGTTTTTATTAGCGTTAATCTAATATGTTGTCTTTCCTTGTTGAACTCTGAATAAGTTAATCAAGGAAAGGCTGGATTTGTCCATTGCAGTAATGCTGCCTGATTCCAAAGGCTGCCTGTTGAGAGCTTTGAGCTCTGGGTTTCTTATTTTCTCTTCCTTCTCTCTTTGCATTTTATAAAATATGTCAGATTTCCAGGGATGAGGGTGGGGGCAGTTAGCATGGTATAGAAGGCTCACAAGCCTTGGAATTAAATAGGCCTTGTTTCGAACCTCAGTTCCTCCACTTACTACTTACTTGTGTTACCCAGGATAAGCAACTTCTGAGTTTTAATTTTTCCCACCTGTGAAATAGGATAACAATAGTCTCTAACTTTTTGAGTTGTTGTGATTATTAAATAAGGCAATGAAACACTTATGACATGGTCTAGCCCATAATGACTATTCAATAGGTATTAGCTATTATTACTACTACTAATAAAACAGCAACTATTAAGTGACCTATTATTATGAGCCAGGAGATATGACAAGCATTTTACATATATCGTTACATTCAATTAATATATGAAAGCAAACAGGACAGTGGCTAGCATGAATAAGTGCTCAAGAAATGGTAATAATTACTATTAATAGTAATAGTGGCAGTGGTATTTTAGTCTCATAAGAAACGGAAAGGGTGTTATTATTGTTGTCATATGTATCAATTGCGCTAGAAGGATTTATATTCTATCAGGGGACCTTGACAAGCACAGGCAATTACCATTCATATAAAGGCTTTGGCAGGTAGCACAGAGGAGGAGCATTTGATCATGCCTGGACAGGGGCTGGGGATGATTTCCTGCAGATGAGCTAAGCTGAGACATGGAGGAAAAGTAGTGCTAACCCTTGGAAGCACCCCCAGAAGAAGGATAGTAACTCATTCAACAAGCAGGTTTTGCGTATCACCTTAGTGCCAGGTGCTGTCCCAGGTTCTGACAGACTGGGGATAGGCATCATTCCTGCCCTCGTGGACCTGATAGTCTAGTAGGGGAGGCAGATTATAGACAAGGTAGCAAATACGTAAACGAGATGCTTTCAGATAGGGACAAGTGTTGTGACAAAAATATAACTGGGAAATGTGATTATGACCTGGTAAGTGGGGTACTTTAGTTAGGACAGTCCAGAAAGGCCTCTATAAGAAGGCAAGGTTTGACTGAGGACCTGAAGGAAGGGAGGAAGGAAGTCATGCAAACGTCTAGGGGAAGAGCATCCCAGATGAAAAGGACTGACTGTACAAAGGTCCTGAGGTTGGAAGGGGCTTGTTGTGTTCAATGAATGTCAAGAAAAACAGAGGGGCAGGGTGTGGTGAGACAGGTATGGAGTGTTACAAGATGAGGGTAGAAAGACAGGCCATGATAGGGACTCTGGAATTTATCCTAAGTGTGATGGGAGCATGTCCTATGATTCAGACTTGTGACGGACATTGGGGCTTGCAGAGTACCAGGTGGAGTTTGGAGTGTGTGGTGAGATGGAGCTTGGTAAGTGGAAAGGAAGAAAAGAGAAGCCACATCATGATTTCCCTATTAGGGTAGCACCTTACACCTCACCTGTGCCTACAAGATGGGGTCCCTTCCCAGGGTAGAGCTATGGGAATTTCCATATCATCTCTAAGAACCTACTATGTGCCAGGCATCATGCTAGGTGTTTTCATAACCATTGTTCTATTGAACTCTCATGAGAAGCCTGGAAGAGAAGAGTCATTATTCCCATTTTACAGACGGCAAAACTGAGGCAAGATGAGGTCAAGCCCCTTACCTGGGCCACAAGCAGCCTAATCTGTTCTGCCACTTCCCCCCTTTTCGTCACCTTCTATGAAGACTGGGTTCTTGGAGACACAGACTTCTAGGAGATCCCTGCAGATGGGAGGGCAGGGCCTTTTGGACGGCTTCTGAGCTAGGTGTGGGACAAGGTTGAAGCAGGGGAACATGCTCCCTAGAATGAGTCCCCTCCATTAATCCTGCTTTCCTCCACCATGGGAGAAGGGGTTTTCCATAGTTGAATTGCAGTGGAAGTGTGACATGTGGCAAGGGACACCAAGGCTCGGGAGGTTTTCCTTCTGTTTTGATTGGTAGGTCATCCCAAAACATATGACCCCCACTCTCGAAATGTTCACTCATGTAAATCTCATGAGTCGCAGGGGTTGAGGAGTCCTCCCCAGCATGCTGGTCCTATGGGCAGGTGTCAGCAGACTCTGGGAGGCAGTCCTAAAGCCAAGCATTCAGACCAATTGGATCGAATTTGAGCTCCAGCATTGCCATTTACCAGCTGTGTGGCCTTGGGCAAGTGTCTTCACTTCTTCAAGCCTCTGTTTCTACATCTGGGCCTAGGATCACACTCCTTGCTCAAGTCCATGGCGTGTAGTGAAAATCAAGTAAGGTAACACACGCACAAAGAAAAGCCCTTTTTGACTCTGAAAGGTTAAGTAAATGCAGCAAAATATGCTTAAAGCAATGATGTTCCCCAAGTGCCATCACCAAGGAGACCAGCAAGGAAGGCTGAGAGGCGATGTGATGGAGCAGAAGCTCTGCCACTTACTAACTATGCAATCTTGGGCTCTTGGTGCTTCAGTTTCCTCTTCTCTAAAATGGGAATAATAGCACCTTCCACAGAGAGTTGAGGTAATAATTCAATACATGTAACAAGCTTAGGAAAGTACCTGGCACATAGTAAGTGCTCAATAGATGCTAGCTGTTTTTATTTTCATGTGTATTTAACAAGGACTGGAAAAGGCGACAGAGGAAGGTCAGACTTTGAACTCTGACAGATGCGGGGTTCAAATCCATGCTTGGCTGTTTGCAAGATGTGTGACCTTGGGCAACCTACTTAATCCCTCTGAGCATCAATTTTCTCCTCTGTGAATTAGGGATGATAATGAAACGTATTGCAGATCTATAGCTATAACTATTTGACAGCTGGTTCACATTAAACATTGAAAACTGGTGGCTGTTATTATATTCTTATCATCTCCCCTCCCTTCTCCTCAGCCACCCTCCATGCCCAAATGCTCCCTCCTCTTACCTCGCTCCTCCTCCTTCTCCCGGACGACCCTCCCCTTGAGAGCTCGGCTCCAGGCTCCTCCTCCATAGTCTCCCAGCTTGGTTCTCTCGTTCCCATCCTTGCTCTTGAACCAGGGTCCGTACCTGCGAGCTATGCTCGTGGCTTCGCCCATGTCCCGGAAGCCTCTGCCCAGATGCAAGTCACCCAGGAAGGGCAGCTCAGCGACCTCGGCTGGGGCTCCTGCGGCAGGGTTGGCTTGGTTCTGGGAGATAGCGAGCTGGCCCACAAAGCCAGAGTGAAGGAACACTAGGCTCCCGGCCATCAGGTAAAGCACCAGGAAGGTAAAGAAACGCACAGGTTTCCGGCGGAAGTACCGCTGGAATTTGAACCAGAGCTTGGCCATAGCGGGATCATTCCGGACTGGCTCGCTGGGGCTTGGCTGGATGGGGTTTGGGGAGGGCAGAGACGGCTTCCTTTCCCAAGCTCCCTTTAGGGATGGAACCCCTGCTGGTCTTCAGTCTTATCCCCTTTGCTAAGGTGATTGCCAAGACCAGACCAGGAGGGTGAGTCCAGCACTTGGCTGAGGCCAAGAGAAAGAAGGATTGAGTTCACCAGCTCTCTTGTGGTCAAAGTGAGCTTCTTTGGGCCATGAAAGAAGTTTTGAGGATCAGGACACCCAGCAGTTGGTCCCATTTTCCTACATCTTGATCTTCGCCTCAGAGGTTTTCCAAAGAACTTTGAAAATAGCAATCAGAGGAGGATTCTGGGGGTCACCGGCAACCACAGTGCACTTCTTGCTCTTTCTCAGCTCCTCAGGCCTGTCGCGGCTGGATTATTTCACTGAGGCCATTTCTGGCCTCTTCCCCAGTTGGGGACCAAGCTTGGAGTGTCCATGTTGTGGAAACAGAAGCTGGTGGACTTCCATCTGGTCAAGCATTTAGGGCTCAGGGCTGTCACCTGCAAAATAGCAGACACAAGCATAAGAAGCCTCCACACAAAGGCCAGAACTTGAAAGTCCTTGAACATTCTCAAGGGGCAAAGCAGAGTCCAGAGAGAGGAGGACACCAATGGCCCAAAGCACCCAGCAGTGGTAGACAGAAACCCAGCCCTGGGTCTTCCAGAACACCTGATTTTTCCTTTAAACTACATGGGAATTTGGGGGCCTGCATCCCACTTGGTCTTGATTTGGGAACAAGCTTTGTCTTGACAAGCACAGGTTCTTATGCCTCCACACTTCCTACTGCAAATATATGCTGGTTCTTGACTTATCTGAAGTCCAAAAAGTACTTCCTAGATCCTTGCTGAACTGTCTGCTGGACCTGGCTGATATTAAAACAGATCAAACTCATTTTTTTTTTTACAAAAATTTACTGGGCACCTACTATGCAGCAGGCACTGCCCTAGGTGCTATAGATAAAGCTGTGAATGAGAGAGACAAAGTTCCTTTCCTCACAAGGCTCACATTCCATAGATCAAATACATAGCTCCTCTCCTCTATCCAAGGACAAAAAGTGAAAGGAAAGGAAACAGTGTTATTTAGCAACATATTCATTCATTCATTCATTCATTCATTCATTCATTATTTATGGGGTTTCTATGGAATGCCCTACTTTGTGCCAAGCCATCTGCATATGTTATCTCCTTTATTCTCCCCCTCATTCCTATGTATCCCCATTTTACAGATAAGAAAACTGACAGTACATGGTAGAGTCTACCAGTGAGTGGTGATATTGGGATTTGAACCAAGAATGGTCAAAACACAAAACCCCAGCTCTGAATCACTGCCCTTTTGACTTTGTCCTTTTCCCACATGGTCTGGACATGACTTGGGAATTCAGAGATGGCCCCTGAAGCAGCAGCAGCCCATCTCCACTGCCTCCCAGTAACCAGCAGTGGCTCACCCTTTGACAGGGTCCTCCAGAGTGTGGTCTGAGAAGCATCCGATTCAGAATTACCTGGAAGCCAAGTTAAAGATTCCTGACCTCTCCAACCAGCATCTCCGGTAGAAGGAGAAACCTGCAAGTGCCACAAGGTGCCTTCAGGTGATGGCAATGAGCATAAAGGTCTGAGAACCACTGCTTTATGAGTAAATGTTCAGGATCATCAGCCAGGAGGAAAATGGAATATAAATTAGAAAACAGAAAGAAAACTCAATTTGGCTAATGCTCTTTCACATCACCACCAGCAGGGGGCCGCATGACAATCTTGGTCAATGCATAGGCTTCAACTGTCAGTCAATGGGCGATTTGAATGAAGACAGTCCCTCTAATCCAGATAGCAGCATAGGAGTTTAACTGTGGTTCAAGGTAGCATCCGCCAGTCCTCTATATTTCATTCATTCATGAACTAAGTACCGAACCCTACTATGCAATAGTTATTGTTCTAGGCACTTGGAACAGCTTGGTGAACAAAACAGCCAAAAATCCATGCTCTTGTAGGGTTGAACTATTCATTCATCCATCAATCCATCCATCAATCCATTATCCTTTAATCCATTCATGAGTCTACCTATCTATCCAGACATTAAGCCACAATCTACCCACTTACTCATCGATTCCTTAATCCATCCATCAAGCTATGTACTTCTCCATCCATCCATCCATCCATCCATCCATCCATCCATCCATCCATCCATCCATCCATATATTCATATGAACTGTAGCAGCTGATTAATCCATTTAAATCTCTACCTTCCGATTCATCTACCCATTCTTTCATTCATTTAAAAACATGTGTTGCTTGCCTACTCTGTGTGTGCTTGAGATGCAGAAATAAATAATTCAGAGTCCCTGCTTTCAGAGAGTTCAGAGTCTACTGAGGAGACAGCAATTTAAACAATCACTATACCAGAGAGACAGTGATAAATCAGTAGTAGATATATGTATAAGATATGAAACAGAAATTAATCTTAATAACTCAGTTGTTGAGCACTTATTATGTGCCAGACACTACTCTAAATATATAATATTCTGATTTAATCCTTGTAATAGGTCTATGAGGGAGATCCATATCTTTTACAGAGGAGAGGAATGAGGCTCAGAGAGATTAAGTAACTTGTATGGGGCCACACAGCTGGTAAGTAGCAGCTGGGTTGTGAACTACTGAATCTAGGACCACATGATTTACTCCTAACAGTGCTTCTAGTTTGGCCTTGTATCCCTTCAAAAATCTGATGAAAACTACAGATGTATACTCAGGAAAGAATCCTTGCACATAAGCTCCCAGATTTGGGTTTATGATGTCAGACAATTTGTGGACTCTGGGGTGAGAATTCCTAGAATATGAGATCACGTGGGTGTGAGAGTCTGACACTGCCTGTGGGGATCAGAGAGGGCTTCCCCAGGGAGGGTCTTTGAATTAGCAGTTCTTGCAAAAGGAGTCCATTTTTTGGGGGGGCAAAGACATAACAGAAGAATACTCTAGTAAAGAAGAACAACACACGCAAAGGGCAGGTCACTGAGATGTTGGGAGCAAAGGAGATTAGGGCATGGTGGGAATGCAGTTAAGCAATGGGAAGGGGACAGATTATGGGGAGTCTTGAATGCCAAGCTCAGGAGTCTGCACTGTGCTCTAACAGCGTGCGTGGGAATCCACTGAAGTTTCATGGTCACACTGACACTTTAGAAAGACCAGTGTCTGATCAGCTTGAAAAACTCTGGGCAGTAGGTGGTGCCCAAGTTAATGTCCTGTAGATTACACATGTACCAGATGTTTTTGCAGCTGGGCCAGGGGGACACCAGTCCTTCCAGAGGCATGCAGGTAAAAGTATGGACTCTGGAGGCAGGCTGACCTGGGTTCAAATCCAGACTCTTCCACCCACCAGCTGTGTGACTGGGGCAAGACACCTCTTCCTACCAACTGAGGGTCCTCACCTATAAAGTGGACAGAAGAATCCTGATACTCCTCAAAACATACTGCTGGGAGGATTGAAGCGAAATTTCAGGGAATGTCTGGCGCATAGTAGGTGCTGAATAAAAGTGCCCACCCCTGCCCCTTTCATGGGCACATGAGAACAGGATTTAAAGCCATTTGCCACAGCAGCACATTGCTGCCGAGGAGATGGCAAATATTTCAGCTGTTATACTCCTCATGCCTTTTTGTCTCTCTGAGGATATTTCTGGGTTTAGTCCTTTTTGTTGTTCCCTTCTCATTCTTTCCTATTTCAACACATTTCTTCTCTAAGTGGGTGCCAAATGGGTTTTAAGAGGATAATGAGCTCATTAGGAGCTGGCAGGGAACAGAAAGAGACTGAAGCTTTAGTAGCATGGTGAGAAAAGGGGGGCCTCCCAGGAAGGGACTTTGAAGAGGTGGGCTCCTCCTGAGGAGAACATGCCAACTTGAGCTTCCCGCACCATCCTGCCAGTGCTAGGAGGTTGGGCACTTACCTGGAGGGACCTGAACCTTGGGGGTGGGACCGTGTCTGCTCTCTTACCACATTAGCTCCAGCATGTGGTACATAGTAGGTCCCCCAAGAAATATTGGTGGAGGAAATGAATGAAAAGAATCAGGGGACTGGCCTTGCCACCAGGGCTTAAACCTACAAGCATAGCTCCAAGTCATGTGCCAGAACATGCAGTGACAGCGTCAGAGAACTATACATTCAAGGCTCTGTGGAGGTGGCCTCCTCATTACTCAACTCTGGGTGGTCCTGAAGTTCATGATCCCTAATGAGTCACAGTCTCACCTCCCCAAGAGAACCCCATTCATCATTCTCTCCCCACACATGTCTCCACCTCTCTTTGTCTCTCTCCTGATGGAAATTATACCCCAAAGAGAATGGGAAATGAAGTTAACTGCCACTGGTTGAGCACCTACTATATGTCACACACTATATTTAAAGGTTTTACAAACACATTTTCACAAATTCCTCCCTCCTGGCAACCTGAGAGACAGATGTAATGGTTCTCCCTCAACCACAGGTTGTATACTACAACCCCAGGCAAGGGACTCGGGCTGGTCTTCAGCAAGCCCCTAGAAGATCCATGATGCTGGAGCAGATGCTTGCTAAGGCTGCCTGTCGTTGTTTCATACCTTTTCATTTAATGTGAGACCCCTCCAAGCCTCAGTTTCCCCATCCGTTGAATGTGGCAGATGATGCCTACTCTGCCTCCCTCCCAGGGCTAGTGTGAGTTTCCACAAGGATGAGGTCGAAAAGCTCCCTTTGCAGGAATGGCGGCATTTGGTTCCTGTGGTCCAGGTTTCCAGGCGGAGCCTCCAAGTTTCTAAACACAGCCTATTTTTAACATCACAATGAACCTCTGATGTTGAGCTGCCAAGAAAATGACTGGTGGGCAGAGCCACCCTGTGGGAAGGAAAAGCAGAAGGTGTAGACTGCCCTGAGGCTCTTTCCCCTGGGAGAGGTCATAGTGCTTCTTTCAGATTTCAGAGTCAGGCAGATCTGGCTGGAAGCCCAAGAGTCTGAACAGGGGGCAGGCCCTCCATGCACAGGCCCCCAAGCCCTGTGACCAGCTGACCTGCTGACGATCCAAGCTTGGCCAAGAAACAGCTGCTGAGAAAGTGGGTTTGTGAAGTTTTGATTTCTTTACAGTTCTAGGTAGAAGACCCAGCTGGGGATCTCCAAGACACTGGAAGCCCATGTCAGAGGTGAAATTTTAGTCTGGTCTAATGAAAAAAATATCAGAAGTCACTGGTGTTTGTTGAGCATCTACTATGTGCCAGGCACTATGCTGGGCACCTTATTTCCATTGTGTCATTTAATCTTCACTAGAACCCTTGGAGGTGGTTAGTAACTTCTCTGTGCCTCCGTTTCCTCATCCATAGAATGGGGGAAATAATAGTACTTACTGGGTTGTTGTGATGACTAAATGAATTAATATGTGCAAATGTCACCTCAATGTTACCTCTTATTATAATAATTTGTAGAGATTATATGTGGTTTTGCCTGCCCAGCACCACTTCACTTTTTTTCTGGTATAAGGATCCCATTTTCCTTTAGAACTTCTTCATCATCAATTCTCAGCTCATACAGCTTGGGCAACAATGGAATCCCCTCATTAGTTGCTGCAAACACGCATACCTGTCTCCTGATACATGTGTACAAGAATTACTGTAGGAGAAAAATTGCTAGGCCTTATTGTGTGAGCATCTTATGACTACCCGAAATGCTGACTTGTTTTCCAAAATGGCTGTATCTTCCTTCAGTAGTATAGGAGCATTCTTGTTGCTCCAAATACACATCAACACTTAATGTTGTCAGCCTTTTTCACTGTTGCCAGCCCTGGTAGATCTGTAACAGATGATGTATGTTCCCCATCCATAGGGTTAACTTCCAAATACCATATGAAGGCTTTAATCGATGACTGATAGGAGTGGCTGTATAAATGCCCTGGCTCCCTCATCCTGTTCATTGTGTGGACCACCTCCAGGATACACACTTCCACTCATGGGTGTGCCATAGTGTAATGAGTCCGTTGTGCCCATGAGATACATGTTGTGTTGTTTACCCAGGTTTGGCTACTCTGCACAAAGCTGTAATGGGCATGTATAGACTTAATTTTGGGTAAAAAAATGTGGGATTACTATGTCCAACATTTTGCATATATGTGAGTGTCCACAGGGAAAACCTTGCTCCAGGTCCCTAATCATAGGATGCACTACCTCCTGCACCCTCCCACATCTCCTATGAAGAGCCCCCCAAACCACCTTCTCTCCATTTCTAGGTCAGGGACCTACCCACCACCACCCAGCACTCACAGCTCACCATCCACATCCATTCTCACTCATCTTTTCAAAACTCAGGAATATAAATAAGAAGGCAAAGTGCCATTAGCTAAATGGCCTTTAACACTCAGCCATCTGCCATGATGTAATTAAACAAAAAAAAAATCAGAGGGAGCATATGGCGCCCATTATAAATAAATATTAAAATTTTGTTTCCCTGGGTAATGACTTCAGTGCCTCTTTCTCAAATTTTATGGCCATCATCACTTACTGCAGGGAATCAGGCTTAGTGAAAATGACTTCCAGGAAGAAACATGGAAAAGGGTAAGAGCTAATGTTAGATATTCCTACTTTGAACCTGACTCAGCCATGTGATGGCTGAGTGATCTTCAGCAAGTGACCTCTGTAAGACTTAGTTCACTCACCTACAAAATAGGACCAATCCACCCTGCTTTGTTAGGAAGGTATGAGGATTAAATAAACTAATGTGTTTAAAATATACAACAACATAATAATAGCATGTGCGCTAGTATTTACTGAGCATCTACTTTGAGCCAGGTACTGTTCTAGATATTAACTTATTTAATCCTTACAACAATCCTATATGAAAGGACTCATTTGTTAGCCCCATTTTACAGATGAGAAAACTGAAGTTCAGAAAAGTTAAGTCACTTATGCAAAGTCACACAGCTAGGCAAGGTAGAGCAGAATTTAAACCTAGGTAGTCTGGCTCCAGAGCCTTCACTTTGCTAAGCCTGACATAACAGTTACTCAATAGATGGTCATTCTATGCCCCAACTTTGGCCAACTAAACAAACCATCTCCTTCCTTCTCATGACAAGGTAAAATATGGAGTTTTGATGAGTTGTGATGATTAGAGATCACCCAAGGTACATGTGGAAGATGTATTTGGTGGGAGGTCATCTAGTGAATGACCCTTCAACCCCTGCTCACAGGGGTAGGTTCCCATGGCCATGTTTATACCACATAAACCTGCCCACTGACATTGCTGGTGGAACCATAGGTGGAATCAGATGTAAAACTAGTCAACTAATTCTTACCCTCTGGAATATGGAATTGAGATTAAGACATTCTCATCTCTGCTGGTCATTGTGACTAAGGACATTTAACCTTAGGAGCTCCTATCACAGGCCTAAAGAAAGAGCAAAAGTTAGCCTGCAAAGACAAGAAAAAGAAAGAAATGAGCAAGGAGAGACTCCAAGACAGAGATGCTGAGAAAGCCTTGGGTCCCTGACTCATGGAGAGCCTTCCAGGGTTATGAGTAACACTGAATGACAAAGATGGGTACTTTTCTTATCATGGTGCTGGATATACTGCAGGGACTTACTAAGAGTTAGCTACAGTTAATCTTCAAAGGGCAACCATACAAAACTAAACATACTCTTACCATATGATCCAAAAATCACGCTCCTTGGTATTTACCCAAAGCAGTTGAATGCTTATGTCCACACAAAAATCTGTACATGAATATTTATAGCAACTTTATTCATAATTGCCAAAACTTGGAAGCAACTAAGATGTCCTTCAGTAGGTGAATGAGTAAATAAACTGTGGCACAGCCAGATAGTGGAATATTATCCAGCACTAAAAAGAAATGATCTATCAAGCCATGAAAAGACATGGGAGAACCTTAAATGCATATTACTAATTGAAAGAAGCCAATCTGAAAAAGCTACACAGTGTATAATTCCAGAAAAAGATACTGCTTTGGAGGTAGTAAAAAGATCAGTGGTTGCCAGGGGTGAGAGTGGAGGGCAGGGTAAATGTGGGAGCACAGGGGATTTTTAGGGCAGTGAAACTATTCTGTATGAAACTATAATGGTGGATATATGTCATCATAAATTTGTCCAAACCCATCGAATTATACCAAGTGAACCCTAATGTAAACCATGAACTTGCTGTGATAATGATATGTTAATGTAGGTTCGTCAATTATAACAAAAGGGCCACTCTACTGGAGAATGTTGATAGTGGGGAGGCTGTGTGTAGTTGGGGGCAAGGGGTCTATGAGAAATTTCTGTATTCTATGCTCAATTTTGCTGTGAACCTAAAACTGCTCTAAAAAGAAGAGTCTACTTTAAAAAATAAAAGAGGAACCTACTGGAGTAGATGTCAATAAACTATCCAAGCTCTGAGCTGGGGGCAAGGGATTGAATTGCAGAAGGGGAGAGGAATGTTGAAGGGGACATGAAGGGGCAAAATGACAATTTCCCTTGTCCAGTAGTTTGACAAATGAGGCCCAAGGCGCAGGTCACCCAACCCACTGGTCTTCCCTGTTAGGCAGCTGGCAGTCCTTTTTTGAACCCAGATCACTTTCTTTCCAAGAGGGACTTCTAAAGAAAGGACCCAAATCCCTATGATTAAGCCATCTGAAGTCATCCTCCTCCTCCAGTAACTGCTGTGTTGTGGGTCAATAAGTGCACATTTGCATAGTGTTTTCATATGTTGCTAATTGTCTGGGGAGAGATAATGGATGGCTCTGCTGGTTCTGGGCAGAATGTTTACCCAAAGGGGCAGGCCTTCAGGGGGTGGCAGGAACAGGTGGGGAAGGGAGGAAGGAGGGGAAAGGATGGGATGGAATGAAAGGAAACGGAATGGAACAAAGTGAAGTACTGACTCACAGGCAGTAAGAAGAAGTATTATGTGTCCTGGATGACCATGTAAAATGTATTTCTCACTGTAGGTCCATTAAAATCGTTTGTAAGTCCTAGTGATGAAGAAGAGTAGCGGAGAACTACTTTGGGTAGGATAGTCACAGAAGGACCCACTGAGAAGGCATTTAAGCTAAGATCTGAAAAATGAGAAGAAGGAAGCCGTGGGAAGATCTGAGGCAAGAATATCCCACACAGAGGGGACATAATACAAACTAGGAGGTGGGAAAGGGCCCAGCACATCTGAGGAACCAGAATGGAGGGCAGGGTCAGAGTGGAAAGAACGAGGGCTGGGGAATGGAGTTCACATGGGGAGAAAGCAAGAGAATTAAAATGTTAAATCAAGCAACCTTCAGAGACTGAAATATGCTGATATATCAGCCAGGCCAGGGGGATACCTTCAGAACAAAGAAAGATTTCTACTGGGATTGCTAACAACCCAATTCCCCGTAAGGTGAAGGAGAAACAGGAAAAACAGAGTCTTTAAGTGGCTGCCCTACACAAAATAAAATCATTCATTCCCTATAGCTAAAACCATAGGGAACCTATGGATTAAAGGCTGGGAACTGCCAGCAGGCCTTTCATGCTACATATTCTTACTTTTTCATGCTACCTATTTCCCCTTCCTCTTCCTCACTGTATGCCCACATCAAAGGAAATGGGTTAAGTCTTTCAACTATAACTCACAGGAACTAAAGCATCAGGGGGACTCCACACTACAGGGGCCCATGGATTCTGCTCAGGGCTCTTTCCTTCTGTGTACAATGAGAAGGTGGAGGAGGAGGCCACAAAAGACCCCTCCTGTCTCAGTGGGCTATAGCATGACTTGGTGGCTCTCAGAGGTTGAGTTGGGGTCAAGAAATGTTTGTTGATTGAAGGAGCTGAGAATAGACCAAGGTCCAGGCCCTTGGCAGGTTCAGTGGTGGTTCTAGAATTAATTTCTGAATGAAGCTCAGGGGAAAAATATGGCAGGAAAGGCAGGCTCAGGGCTCAACCTGACACTGCAAAGGATGCTGAGCACTAAGATGAAGTGACAACTTTCATCACTATCAGCGGTTGGCAACTTTCATCACTATCAACTATGACCTTGGCCAAACTGGTCTACAGCTTGTTTTTGTAGGCCCTAGAGCTAAGAATGTCTTCTGTATTTTTAAAGTGTTATGAAGAAGAACAAAGATAAGGTGTAGCAGCACAGTAACAGCCTGTGTCTGGCCCGCAAAGTCTAAAATATTTACTATCTGGCCCCTTAATAGAAAGATTGGCCAACCTTGATCTTTATCAGCAATGGAGGCTGATGGTGGACATCACAGGGCTTAAGGCCATGGAGGCTAACCTGTCCATTCTCAAAGACTATGTTCTGGTGTCTCAGTAACTTCTCTAGAGCAGGTGACAAAGAGCTTGAAGGAAGCCTGGAGATCCATTACCTAGCAAAAGAGCCTCCTTTTATAGCCGGGGAAATGAAATGAGAGAAACTCAAGTGAAATAACCCCAATCTGTGTGAAATGCCTTGCATGGACCAGGACTCAAGTAAGTGTTCAGTAAGTTTTAACCTTTGCCATTGTCGTCATCGTTGTTGTTGTTGTTGTTATTATTATATTATTATACCGTAGAATTTAAGAGTTCACAGGGCCCTTAGAAAAAGGCTAATACAAATCTGCTATTTTACAGAAGAGAAACCTGGGGTTCAGAGAGGCTGAAAGAGTAGCCCAGGATCAACAAGCCAGACCAGGGTCAAGCTGGTTCCAGGACCAGGCCTCTAGGTTTCTTCCCACTGCATACACCTCCCACTGCCAGCCCCACCTCCCACACCTGCACCTATCACAAATGAACTGCCATATGCTGGCTCCACGCTGGCCACGGCAGAGTAAACTCTAATTTAGGAACAGTGACAGCTCCCATTAGCAACTCTTCTCCAGAGAGGAATTTTCCACCAGGAGTTTCTCCAGCAAGAACCACTGTCCCCAACCCCAAATAACCTAAGCATAGTCTTTTTGTCTGTGCCAGTGTGTGTGTGTGTGTGTGTGTGTGTGTGTGTGTGTGTGTGTGTGTGTAGTCTCTGTACAAGTTCAAGTTCTTTTTCCTCACTGAGCACTCAGTGTCCTTGGAGGGGCTGCCAAACCCTGTAGCTGTCTCAGAGCAGACTAAGAGGAAGCCCATCAGAGCTGGAGGGAGGCCCTTTCACAATCCACAGGCCAACTTCCTCATGGACAGATGGGGAAACTGAGGCCCCCAAAAAGGGGAAGGTAGAGAGATTCCCCATGGTCATGCAGTGACTCTACCCAGATCCAGGCTGCTGGACCTCAGTCTTAAGCCTTGGTACCCTCTCTGGGAAGGAAGGAAGATGGATAAACTACTATTTATTGCACACCTACTGTGTACCAGTTCCTTTCATTTACACCGTGTCATTGACTCTTTCCAGTGGCTGCACTTGGCAGCCTGGTTTGATTCTCTCATTACTGATGAGGCAGTCGAAGTAGGGGAGGTCAGCTGGCTTGCCAGAAGTCAGAGCTGGTGAGTGGAAGAACAAGGCTCAGATCCAGGCCTGTCCGACTCCAGAACCTTAATAATAACCTCTATGTGACATCACCTCCTCTGTGGGGCCAGTGGAGTGATTTGAGGGCCTCCACGCCCAGGGAACCTTTCTCCAAGGAACCTGTTCAGTAAGTTGAGGCCTTTCTTGAGGCCCTTCTTGAGGTCCCTCAGCTGGAAATGAGGGAAATGAGCCCCTTCTAGAAGGCACGGAGGTCCTTAGAACTCTGTGGTATGTTCACCATGTCCTTCAGTGGCCCAATGAGTTCTGCTGGCATCCAACAGAGATGTCCCCTCCTACAACAGCAACCACTGCCAGAAATTGATCAAGCTTTAGCCCCTTCTTGGCTCACCATCTTGATACTATCTAGAAGATGGCATGGGACCATATGTATACACATGCCAAGAGAGACACATGCATGTGTGAACATGTACATCCCCAGGCCTGCCGCCTTCCCCCACAGCACATACACATAGGCACCCATCCTTATCGGTCAATCCCCACTGACAGCATGTGGCAGGAACCTTTCAACCTGCTTCTCAGATGAGAAGCAGCCGGGACTCTCTGACTTGCCCAAGAAACATGTTTAGTGTGACATGTAACACTAGAGCCGAAGCTTTTCATTCTGACCAAATATGATTTCTTATCTCCTGGGATTGTCAAAAGAATAAACCAGCATATGTCTCCGAAAGTCTAGACCAGGGTTTCTCAACCCCAGCACCGTTGACATTTCAAACTGGATAATTGTTTGTTGCAGAGGGATAGGGTGAGGGTCATCCTGTGCATTGTAGGGTGTTAAAGCAGCATCCTTGGCTTCTACCCACTAGATGCCAGTGTCATCCCCAGTCATGACAATAAAAAAAACCTCTCTAGACTTTGTTCTAGACCTTGTGTATACACGAAAGAGTGGATCAGAACACTGCTCTTGGACTCATCTGACACCAGATTACAGAGGTTTAGTCTCTGATTCTAGAGCTCAGTTCTAGATTTGATTCTAGTGATTTATCTTAAGATTCTACTGTATGGTCTCATGTTAGAATGCCTTCCAGTGACCAGGATAAAAGAGGTGCCCATGAATTATATATTTCAAGTCATCTCTAAATTGCTCAGCAATTATAGAATGCCAAGGGTCAGTGGCCAGGAGCCACTTCGGCGGAGAAAGAACCTCCCTTCAGCAGAGAAAGACAGCAGGGCAGAAGCACACCAAGTTACCCAAAGATGTGGTACTTCTTGTACAGTAGGTCCAGGAGTGACTTTTTTTCTTTAATTTTGCTTATCTGTATTTTCTTTTTCCATAGTTGGCTGTGGTTTAAAGGAAGAGATGCAGAGAGCATGAATTTTGATGTCTATTAGACTTGGGTTGGAATATGGCTTCAATACTTACTAACATTGAGAAGATGAGAAAGCCATTTACCCTAAACCCCAGGTTCCTCATCTGCAAAATGGGATGAGAATGATGGTACTCATTGCTTGGCTATTGAGAGGGTCAGCACGAGGCCAGGAACACTTCTGGGTCTCAACACAATCAGAGCGATTTATTAACTTCATGTTTGAATCAATGCAGGCAGCTATAGCCTGGCTGGAGACATATGGGTTCTGGAATGTGTTGGAGTCATCTGAGTTGTAGCTTGGCTCTGTGACTTCATAATACAAGACCTCGGGAGGGCACATCCACTCTCTGAGCCTCCTTTTTCCGGACTTATAAAATGGGCACAAAGTTGCCACTTCTCAAAGTTCCCCACAGGCATCTGGCACCAGTAGGTGTGCCTTACTATTATTACCCCATCCCACAGGACTGGCAGGCTCAGAACCAGGCAGGGTGGACTGGGAAGAAGTTAGAACTGGAGGCAGCACCTTATCCCTCAACTTATTTGTGATATTTCTAAAAAAAAAAAAAAAAAAAAAGGCCTCACCAGCCCCAACATTATTAGATCATTGCTGTCATGCTGTCTTTAAATTTAGATGGAACACCCCACATACAAACACGCATCCACCCACCCATCCCCAGGAATAAATCTGGCAGGGTGGAAGGGAAGGTCTGTCTCCTTATATATCCCAGGGAGAGAGACAGGAACTGGTTTGGTGCTGCAGGCTGCAGCAGTCAGGTGTGGGGCGGAGGGGACTCCTCTCAGTCTGCACAGGAGGATCTTCCCTGCTTGAGGCATTGAACAGAAAGTTGGGACACTTGCTCAGCTAAAGAAAGAGATGGGGGACAATTGTCACAGGCAAGACTTAATACAGTGAAAGTGTGGACTAGATGACCGCTAAAGTTTGTGGGTTCAGATCTGGGCAGACAGGTTGGGTGTCCTGGGTGAAATTCATAGCCTCTCTGAGCTGAGAGTTCCCCAACCATAAGTGAAGTGATACAGGCCCTTTTTATTGTTCCACAGTACCTTGCACTTTCTGCTTTCTTGAAATTCATAATTTTTGAGCAAGAGACATCTTAATTTTGCACTAGACCATGCAAATTATGTAGTGGGTCCTGGGTGGTTGTGAGGGCTGAAGGGGGCTCCTGACTGTGAAAGTAGGGCAACTGGTGGAGACTCAAGCCTGGTTTCTCACTTCCCTTCCTCTTCCTGTTCCACTTTTCAAGCTCCTTCTATGACTGTGCAGCCCAGGGCAACTGGATTGCCCTCTGTGTCTCCAGTTTCTCTTTTGTAAAATACAAAAACAAAACAAAACAAAAACTACTTTAAAATTCATTCTGGCTCCTACTTATTGTGCCCTCCCCACCCCATTCAAACTACAATTCATCCATCCATTTATTCATTTATTCACTCAACAAATATTCACTGAGTGCCAGTTACTTGCCAAGTCTGGCCTGGACCAGGGGATCGATACATGGGGAGAGTTTATCCTGTATGAACTTCGCAAATGCATCATCTCTGGAGAAAATTTTACTTTCCTCACTTCAAAAGACATCTGCTTTGATCCACAGGCACCAGTACTTTCCTCTCACCCCCAGGCTGGGGGTGTATCATGTTTTTATCTCTTCATTAGACAAATATCTATTTAGTATCTATTGTATGCCAAGTGCTGTGGATACACACCCCTGAAGAAGGCATGGCCTCTGCCATGAGGAAGATAACAATCTATTTTTTAACTTTTAAAATTCTGGGGTCTATGTTGGTTTTAAGCACTAACAATAACAGTTTCACTTGTTGAGCTTCTAGACCTTGAACTGCATAATTTCTAATGACTTTGTAAGGTGGGTGCTATTCTCTCCATTATACAGATGAGAAACTGAGGCTCAGATAGGTCAAGGGACTTATTTAAGGCCACACAGCTCACAAGTGGCAGAGCCAAGATTTCATCCCAGGGCTGTGTGGCTCCAAAGGGCTTTCTGTAGACACTAATACCTATTTGAATAGAACTTTATTTCCCTAAAGAAAACTTGGGCTCCTCAGGCCTTAGAGCCTGGCTTTGAGTCTGCTCCTCATCTCTGGAGCTCACTCATAGTTTGGGACAAGGCCTCTTCTAGCCAAGTCTGGGCTGAGTGTCTGGGCACACCATTCCTGAATGAATCCTGAGTGCAAATGCCAGTCCCACCTCTGCCAGAAAAAAGGGGGTCTTTTTTGCACTTCTCACACATCAAGATGGTCCCTGAAACCTCCTGAATCAGAAAAAGACATTTAAGGTCAAAGAAAGCCACTGGCCATGAACTGCATGGGGCTGAAGCTTGAGTGAAGCTTGAGGCTCCAGCTGAGATTTAACGTGGCCTTTTGATCCCATTCAGTTAGCCAACTCAGTGCTTCCCTGTGATCTCAGGGAGGGTGCACAGCAGGAGTTCTTAGGCTGGAGTGAGCCTGGGAATCCTCTGGAAGTGGCTGGGGCAAGCCCTAGGGGCTCCTGATTCAGCAGGTCTGGAGTGAGGCCTGACATGTGCATTTCTAACAAGCTCCCAGGAGAGCTGCTACTTCAAAACTTTTGTCTAGGTAATTAGAGTGGCCCACATGGAAGTGATTATGGGAGGCTGGGAGAAATCAGGACAAGATCCTCTGGGAGGAAGCATAGCCTTTGGGGCGGAGCAGACCTCAATTTAAATCCCAGCCCCACCATTGGTACCCATGAGATACGGGGCGTGTCCAGGAGCCTATCTGAGCCTCAGTTTCCACATGTTAAGTCCACAGTAACTTCCTCAGAGGTTGTGGTGAGGATTAAATGAGTGATACTTATGATACCAATAATAAAATAAATATTCAGAGAGTTCATCGATGTGCTGTTATAGGTTAAATTGTGCCCCCCAAATTGGTATGTTGAAGTCCTAACCCCTAGTACCTCAGAACGTGACCTGATTTGAAGATCAGGGTGTTTATTAAGGTGAACATTAAGGTGTTTATTAAGTTAAAATAAGGTCATTAAGATAGGTCTTAATCCAATATGTTATAAGGTGTCCTTATAACAAAAGAAAATTTTTATGTAGACAGATAAAGAGAGACACAGGGAGAAACAGCCATCTACAAGCCAAAGAGAGAGGTCTGGAGTAGATCCTTGCCTCGTAGCCCTCAGAAGGAGCCAGCTCTGCTGACATCTTAGTTTCGAACTTCCAGCCTCCAGAACTGTGAGACAATACATTGCTATTGTCTAAGCCACCCAGTCGGTGGTGCTTCCTTATGGCAACCCTAAGACACTAACACAGACTTTCTGTGGAACACCTCAGATTTTTTTCTTTTTTTTTTACATTAGAAAATTTACACGTGGTCTGGTAAAAATGCACACATCTTAAGTGCACACAGGTCAGTGGACTCTTACATATGTACACACTCATGTGACCCCACCCAGTTAAGACGAACATTCTGTTCTCCCTTGTGCTCTCCCCACCCCCAAGCTCAACCTGCCTTTTCAGAGACAATCACTAGTCTAACTTCTATTTCTGTAGATTAGTTTTACATATTCTTAAGCCTCACAAACAGCTGACTAATACAAAATAGAGGAAGCCCTTTAAATTTAAACTAGCTTGACCCTCATAAAAAAATCGAACAACTCCTGAAAAAGTACTATGGTACAGATAAGGAATCAGAGGCCCATAGAGGTTCAGTAGCTTGCCCAAGGTCACATAACTAGGGTATAGGTGGCAGAACCAGGATGTGAACTTGGAGAGTCTGGCTCCACTCACTGTACTTAACCGCTTTGATAACATATAGTAAGTGTCCAGTAAATATAATCATAGTGACTTCTACCAAGTAATAAACTCTAACTCTGGGCCAGGTACACTATATTATTTATACACACTATATAGTAGTACCAGCAGTAAATACTAACACCATTTCTCTTTTACAGAGGAGAAAACTGAGGCTTGGAGTAGTTGTGACACATGCCCAAGGTCACAGGACTAGTGACTGGCAGAACTGGGATGGAGGCAGCTGTTTGCATCATGCACACTCTTAATCACTGACTTCACCTGGCTTCTGCCAGCTCCTGCAAAGTAGCAGCCCAGGACCACAGAACCCAGCAACCTGTTTTCTTTAAAACGACTCTGAAATATGACAGCACACATGCTAGAATGGCTAAAGTCTATAACTCAAGAGGGAGGATGCAGAGCGACTGAAACTCTCAGACATCAATGCTGGGAATGCCAAAGAGCATACAGTCACTTGGGAAAGTGGTTTGACAGTTTCTGGAGTAAAACATCCATTTACTACACACCCCAGCAGTCCCACTCCTAGGTATTGACCCAAGAGAAATGAGAACCTGTGCTCCCAAAAACCCATATGCAAATGTTCATAGCAGCTTTAGTTGTAATTGCCCCAAACAAAACTACCCAAATGTCCTTCAAAGCATGGACCAACCGTGCTGCGCCTACACCATGGAGTACCACGCAGCCATAAAAAGGAATGAACTACTGATATATACAACTACATTGATCTCAATGACATTAGGCTGAGTGAAAGAAGCCCGACTCAAAAGATTATATCATTCCATTTACATGACATTCCAAAAAAGGCTAAAGGAAAACAGATCAGTGGCTGCTAGGGGTTACCAAGGGGCACAAAGGAATTTTTGAGGCTAATGGAACTGTTAGATATCTTGATTAAGGTGGTTGTTTCATGATTGAATGCATTTGTTAAACTTGTAGAACTATAAACTACAATGGGTGACTTTTACTATAGGTAAATTATAGTAAATTTAAAAAAAACCTCACTATTTTTTCTTGCTACGCTAGCTGAGCCCATGAGGAAGAGATGCTTCAAAGAGAAGCAACACCTGCTTTCCTCTCATCCTGGGCCCCTGGGATGCTCACCTGGAGGGAAAGGGTGGTTAATTCTGGGCAGGGACAGCTCCCATAAGCTCTGGGTTCCCACATGACCTGCATCTCATTGCTTGCTCTGCTCAAGGAGCAGGAACATTCGGTGTTATTTTTGCTCTGAGAAGTACCAGCCACTGGGCACTTTCTCCACAGGCAGCCGCTACCCCCCTGCTGTGTTTACATAAAAACACATTTGCGGGTTTTGTTTTTGCATTTGCCTCAGCTGCTTGGATTCTATTAAACGTGAGGAGGCCTGATTATCTGGCTGGAAGCAGTTGATGAGAGAGGATGGTGCAGACACTGGGTTCCTTCCCAGTCCTTTGGAGCCCTGTGCAGGTCTGGGCATAGGTGACAAAAGTTCTTTGCAAGCACCAGCGTTTCTCAACCACGGCTCAACTGACATTTTGGGCTGGATGATTTGTTGTTGAGGATGGCTGTCCTGTGCATTGCAGGATGTTTAGAAGCATCCCTGGTCTGCCACCAGTCATAACAATTGACAATGTCTCCTGACGCTGCCGAATGCCTTCAGGGGGCAAAAACGCCTCAGGTTAAGAACAACTTGCACACATGCAAAGATGCACACACACAAGCTCAGCTCAGCATCCCTTTGCCTTCCAAGATCCATAAAAAGACACAGCTGACTATCTTTGTCACCTTTGTATCCCTGGCTACTTCCACAACACCTGGCACAATCACATATAAGAGGCTCAAAGACATTTCGTAGGATGAGCAAACCACGGCAGCAGGAGTGATGCTGATGGTCATTAGCTGCCTTGGTATGGAGGACACTGTTCAGCAATCAGACTCTGGCCACTGTGTGTGGATCATGTGTCAAGCTGTTCCCACGTCACCTAACTCAAACCCAGGATCGAGGTCCCTGATTCCTCATATTACAGGTGAGGAAACTGAGGCACTCAGCTAGTGGGTGGTAGAGCTGGGATTTAGGTCTAGGTTTGTCTGATATCAAAGTCCAGCTTCTTAATTACCATGCTCTACTTAATGTCGCTGCCTTTTTTAAGGACAAGATGGGGAATAAAGTGACAAAGATTCTCTCGCTAACCAAACACATTCTACTCAGGCTCCCCTGATCCCTTTTGCAAGCAGACGTCTCTGCATTGTCCAGTTTTAGAAAGAATCCTGCTAAATTTGTTTAGCCAGAACCTCCTCTTCCATACTGATCACCTCTTTATCTAATCGGTTTCCTCATTCTCCACCATCCTCCAGGTGATGTCTAATCACTCAGCTGCCTTCTGCAAGAATCCTGTTTGGTTGGTTTGCCAGAATCCCCCCAATCTTCCTTATTCTTGATGTTTCCTCTCAGTAATTTTCTTTTTTTTTTTAATTTTTATTTTTCAATTAAAGTTGACATTCAATATTATTTTATATTAGTTTCAGATATATAGCATAGTGGTTAGACATTTATATAATTTATAAACTGGTCCCCCCAATTAGTCTAGTACCTACCTGGCACAATATGTGGTTATTACAATATTATTGACTATATTCCCTGGGCGCTACTTCACATCCCCGTGATTATTTTGTAATTACCAATTTGTACTGTTTAATCCCTTTACTTTTTTTCACCCAGCCCCCAACTCCCCTTGCATCTGGCAATCACCAGTTTGTTTTCTGTATCTATGAGTCTGTCTCTGTTTTGTTTGTTCATTTGTTTTGTTCTTTAGATTCCACATATAAGTGAAGTCATGTGGTATTTGTCTTTCTCTGACTTATTTCACTTAGCATAATACCCTCTAAGTCCATTCATGTCATTACAAATGGTAACTCCTAGTAATTTTCCATTCACTAACTTCCACCCTGTTCCTTGGCTATTAGTTCCCACTTGCACCCGCTGGATTCAGAGTTGAGTTGGTTCTATCCTGAGGTCTCCTTTCCCATATTGCAAGAGTTCTGAATAAACTCTGTTTTTATTACTTTAACTACTGTCCAGCTCTGATTTTCTTTAACAATGGATCCAGACACATGTATCTACACACATATGGAGGAAATATAGTCTGAAAGCAGAGAACTCATCAAGATTAATATGATAAGATTAATATGGACTTTGGTGAAAGACAGACCAGCATCCAATTCCCATGTGACCACTTATCACCTCTGTGAACTTGGGCAAGTGCCTGGGCCTTGATTTTATCATCTGTAAAATGAGAACAATGACAATAATACAGCACAGGGTTTTTGTAAAGATTAAATGAGACAATGCTATAAAGTGCTTACTGGAGCCTGGGAAATAGCCCATGCTCAATGAATGCTGGTTGAAAGGATGCATACAATAGGCTTTGGGGAGAATGGCCCCTACTAAGGTGGAAAGTAGAGGTAGCAGTGAGTTTATATCAAATCATCCAGCAAAGGAAGGATGTTCAAATCCAAAACAGCCTACACAGACAGACAGACACACACACACACACACACACACACACACACACACACACACACTCAGTGAGCCAGGAGCTGGCTCTTTCCTCAATGGCCTTCTGCTCTCTCCTTGGACCAAATAAAGGCTCACTATGCATGCTGACCAATGACAGGCAGAGAGGTTGGGTAAGAGACCCACTCAGGCCCCTCTGCTGCAGGCATCAGAAGGCTACTGACCTCTTAGAAACTGCAAAGCCTAATTCAGCATGCCTGACTCCTTCCTCAACAGACACATCAAACATAAGCAACTTTGACCTGGCCTCAGTTGATACTGCCCTCGTGGGAACCACTGAGAGGCACCCCTGTCCCTCCCTGGCCGGACTAGGGGACAGAACAAAGGGGGGCCCTTGGGCCATCAGCCATAGAAGGTTCTGCTTCTCCGTGTTAATTCAAGAGCATCCATGTCTCCCGCTGAGGAGCTGAAGAGCCCTCTGGGTCCTCTTTTCAACTGAAAACAATAATTTGCAAAAGCTCACAATGCAAGGAGTAGACAGGATGTCACAGCTGAACCACAGCCAGCCTTTCTCACAGCTCAGAGCCTGTGAGGCCACTTTGAGGACCTGCAGCCACTCCATCTCATGGGAGGGTCTGGGGACAGGAAGAGGGAACATCTTGGATCTCCCTGGGACAATCTGGTGATTTTACAGCAAAGGGGCAGTGAGCACGTCATGCCTGGTGTATTTGTTTTCTAGAGCTGCCATACTACCAAAACCGGGAGGTTCAAATCAACAGATGTTTATTCTCTCACTTTTTTGGAGGCTATGATTCCAAAGTCAAGGTGTTGGCAAGGTTGGTTCTTTCTGGAGTGAGAATCTGTTCCATGATTCTCTCCCAGCTTATGGTGGTAGCAGCAATCTCTGGTGTTCACTGGCTTGTAGATGCATCATTCCAGTCTTTGCTTCTGTCTTTAGGTAGCATTCTCTCTGCATGTCTGTGTGTCTCTGTTTTCTCTTCTTATAAGGGCAGCAGTTATTGGATTATGGCCTGCTCAAATCCAGTATGACCTCAACTTAACTAATCACACCTATTTCAAAATAAGGTTCAATTCTGAGGTTCCAGATGGACATGAAATTTGGGGAGACACTCTTTAGTATACCCGATATGGAATCCTACCTCTGCTACTTGCAGCTATGTGATGGTACAAGTGATTTACCTGTACTGATCCTGTTTCTTCATTTTTAAACAATGATAATTATAAAACTGGTGTGATGATTGGGCATGATGATGCAGTATAGCTAGCGGTCATAAGCACAGACCCTGGAGCCAGAGACCTGTCATCTGTTTGCTGTGTGACCTTAGACAGGTTGCCTAACCTCTTTGGTCATCTGTTCCCCTGTCCATAAGATGAAGAGGTCAAAAGAGATTATGGTCCTCTTTCCTTTCCCATAGTCCCAGGTTCTTAGGTCTCTGAGGGCACCATAGCTGTCCTTCAGACCTCTTAGGATTTCTAAAACCCTAAAAATTATACATAAATCTTCAACGATGGTGCAATTCTGTGATTTTTGGCTGAAATTGGACTCAGTGCTCGAGTCCATCCTTTCTGAAGACAAGAAGAATTCCTTACTAATGATTACCAGGGTCTCTGATAGTTTTTTTTTAATTTAGTTGGAATAAAAAGAATTCTTATTTAAAATCATGCAGTTTGTTTCAGAGACAAAAGTCTTTTGAAACCCACAAGGAACAAATATTAACAAGACAATTCTTGGGGCCAAAGAGGTCTGGGATCCATTATTGATAATGACAATGATGAAGCTCTCAGTTATCAAATGCATACCTAATACCTGGCACTACTTTCACCACTGCCTATATCATTTCTCATTTACTCACAAAACAACCCTATGAGGCAGGTACTTTTATTACCTTTATTTTACAGTTGAGAAAACTGAGGCCCAGAGAGCAGAAGTGACTTGCCCAAGGTCACACAGCTGGTCAATGGTTAAGAGGAGATTTGAATTCAGGTCTGTTTGACTTTAGGGCTGAAAGCAGAGAAATGCAATGTGAGCCATAGGCATAACTTAAATGTTCTAGTAGCCATATTAAAAGAGTAAAAACAGGTAAAATTAGTTTTAATAATGCATTTAACTTAACCCAATGTATCTAAAATACTGTTTCAACACAAAATATACACAAAACGTTATTGATAAGATATTTTATATTTTTTATAACAAAATTTAAGTCTGATATGTATATTACACTTATAGCACACTTCGATTTGGACTAGCTAGCTGCATTTTCAGTGCTCAATAGCCACATGTGGCCAGTGGCCACCGAAGTGGATGGTATAACTTGGGAGGTCTGGCTATATGTGGATTTACAGAGCTGGAAAAAATACTTACATTCTTTTTACTCTAAATCAGGAAGCATCACTGTTGCTACTACATGACCTCCTTATGTGGAAGGTAAGGAAGTTGAACAACTTGTGTCTCTGGCATTCAGAGTAGTCCAGGTACCAAATGACTCATTGCATGTGGCCAAGAGCTCCAACCTCTTCCAATCTTAGCCTGCCCCACTCTCCATGGGAAGCTCAAGGCCACCCCAGCTGAGGGCCCTTCTTGGAGCTGGCTGAGTCCAGCTTGCTCTGGAACTTCTCAGGGTTCATGTGGACCTCTGAGCCCTGCCTTAGCCAGGGGACCCTCTGGGTCAGAAACAGCTCTGCAGAGACAACAAAAACAGTTTCTGCAAGCCAACAGTACTAAGAGTCCATGCCTGGCTTTGAACCTCAGCTTAGCAACTCCTAGCTGGGAGAACCTGCCCACCGTTTTGTAAAATCAAGGTCATAATAATACTTCCTTCTGCACAGAATTGGCAGGAGAATGAAATGAGAAACTATAAGAATCACTTTTATTCCTTGACCACATATCCCAACTTTGTATGCTACAGAGAAGTGCCATTTTTAACCCTCATTTTATGAATAGGGAAACCGAGACTCTGAGAGGTGATATAACTTACCCACGTCATACAGATAGCAAATGATGGATTCAATAATAGACCCTTTTTCATGGGGTATTTGTGAAGATTAAATAAATTAGTAAATTAAATGAAAGCACTTAGAAGAGTGCTGGGCACATAGTGTGTGCTCAGATTTTTGCTCCCATCATCAGCATCATTATCACCATTATCATCATTATTGTCACCACAGTCATTATCATCAGCATTGACATAAACATTGTTGTTGCTGTCATCATCATCATTATCATCACCATCATTACCATCATTAACACTGACATTTTCATCATGATCATTGTCATTGTTTTGATCATCATCATTACTGATGTTATCATTATCATCATTGTTATAATCATCATTACCATCATCATCATCACCACCACCACCATCATCTTCTGCCCCTCCGCCCCCATGAGTCTTGTGAATGCAAAGCACACGGCTGGGCACAGAGTTGCTGAGCCTACCCTGAGCAAGTTTTTTAACCAGGCTAAGTAATAAATTGTGTTAAATCCAACCACACACACACACACACACACACACACACACACACACACACACATAAAAGTAAGGCTGAAAGATGATCCTTGTTTGGATTGTTTGGAACAGACAGACACACACACACATACCTGACACTCAGAACATTTTCTTTGGCCAAAGAACACTGCCAACACACAGCTTTGAGAATGCTTTTGGAGAGAGAAAAATAAGTTACCAACCACAGGTTGTGTGGAGTTTATTTTCTCCTTCCCAGTACAAAAAGGCCCAGGGAGTACTGCCTCCACCTTTGGCTTCCTGGCCACCCAGGGTAGAAGCCGCCAAGTGAAATAACCTCCTTCAGGTCTTAATGGGATGCTCAAATAGAGGGGGCCTGGTTTGGGGCATTTCATTTATTTGTTATTAGCCCTACTGCCAACCACGTTTATAGAGAGTCACTGTAGGTCAAGTTCTGGGCAGAACCAAAGACATGCTCTGGCTATCTTTCCTTTCACCCAGGGAGGTGGCCTCTCTATGACTTCTTCATTCCTTCATCCCTGATCCTGAAAAACTTACCAGCCCAGTGTCCTGCTCCCACACACGTTGCTCTTCTCATTAACTGTTTAAAGCCAGTGACGCGAGAGTGATAATGGAATTAGGTGCAGATATTTGCATGTTAGTCAAATTTTCCTACGTGGGTGGGAGCCAGAGAGAGTAGAGAATGAAGTTTCAAAGAAGGAAGGCAATTTGAACACCACTCAGTATAAGGAGCCTCCTTCTCCCAGTTCACACTGGCCTTGCAAACTTGACATGTCTGGTGTCTGGTGAGACCTGTGGACAACATAACTGTGCAATTCCAGGTTCTCAAGAGAGCGAAGGGAATTTCCTAGAACATACTGAACTGAGACAGTCAACATATTTTATAGCATCTGCTATATACCAGGGACAGTTCTAGGTAATGAGGTGGAGAAGAGAATGACATAACATAAAATCCCAGTTCCAAGTATATTACATGATAAAGGAGCAGAAGCCTGATTTCACTATTTTGATATTCCACCTGGATTTCAGAATCATCATCCTTTTAAGCTAGCATTTACTGAACCTAGCCCTGTGTTAAATGCTTATAAAAATTATCCAACGTAATTACTGAAACAATGCCATGAAATAGGTACTACTCACATTATCTTCATTTGACAGATGAGAAAACTGAGGCACAGCAAGAATTGATAAACTTGCCCCAAGTCATTCACTGAGAAATTGGGAGAATTGAACCTAGGAACTTAAAGCTATATAAGCACAAGAAGGAGCATCCAACCTGGTCTCAGGGTGAGAAGTCAGGCTGTGACCTGAGAGGTTGTAGGGGGTGCCTACCTGAGGAGCTGGGGCAGGAAGAAAGAAGACTTGGGGGAGGGTAAGTGACTTACTTGAGGGCTCCAGATCAAAAGTGGCAGGTCATGATCAGGACCCAGGACTTCTGTCTCTAGGCCCATGCTTCTGCTCCTTTTTTATACCCTTGACCTCGAGAGCTCCACTCTCTAACTAGCTAAGCTAAACCAGGGCTCAGTAGGAGCCCAAAATAGCTACAGCTTTCAGGCAAAATTAGTGCTGAATCAGTCTTGCCCTATTCATCACTCTGACTCTAACCTTGTTATTTTCAGGCAACAGGGCACTGGGAACAAGTTGAGAGAGAGAGAGAGAGAGAGAGAGAGAGAGAGAGAGAGAGAGAGAGAGAGAGAGAATTTTTCTTTAGCACTATAGCACTGATGGGTTTCCAATGAAAAATCTGTTATTTATTTGAGAAAGGTGTAAAGATATTGGTTGACTGCAGCCCCAGCATTAGTACCCTGCAGAATCCACATCTCCTCCAGCCAGTATGGTTTGAGTAGGGGTGACACCACATTCAAGCTCTGAAAATGGGTCCTAAATAGCTTAAGCCAATCAGTATAGCCCATCTCCCTCTTCCACCGCAGTGACTGGTTCAGGGACCGGCATAATCTTATTACCAACAGACTGACTTGGAGAGAGAGTTTCTGGGTTCTTATGGATTAGAGCATCTAGGGGATATCTTGTTACTAACAAGGCAGTCAAAGGTGAGGGAAAGGTGGAAATGTAGAGAAACTAATCTCTGATGGTCTTTGTTTGAGCCTGAATCAGCTATGCCTGAAGTAAGATACTTGTGGGTTTTGATGTCTGTGATCCGAAATAAACCATTCTCTTTTTAGAAAGTCCATTTGAGTTGTGTTTTTGCCACTTTCAACATAAAAATGTCTTACCTGAGTCAGAGCTGTTGCAGAATTGCCACCCAAGTTTGTAAATACCTGTTGTCTGGGAAGAAGAAATCTGGGATGGAATTGAAGTTGTGTGTGAAGGATTTCTGAGACAAAGACTTGAGATGATCATGAATCCAAGAGGCAGAACCAGCTCTGCAGAGAATATAAATGCAGCCTATGGCTTCAAGAAAGAATAACTATAATAATAGTTCTCGCCTATTAAATATCTGACTAGTGTTTTGTGCATTATCTCATCCGTTCTTCTTACTATCTGTTGGGGTAGGGGTACCTATTCCCATTTATAGGTGAGGAAACAGACTCAGAGAGGAGAAGAGGCATACCCAAGGGACACAGGGAGTAGATAACAGAAGTAGGCTTTGAACCCAGGTGAGTCTGACAGGGAAACCACCACCCCTGACACATCACTGCCTGCTTGATGGCAGGTGCACTGGGCAGATCCTGTTCAACCTCCAGTGGCTTTAATGCCTGTGCCTACAAGCAAATGACAAAGTATGTGAATTTCACCAGGACTGTTTACTCCACTTAACCTTGGCAAGTCCCAAGGGCAATAAACACTCCCCCAGAATGGCAGAGGACTTTGCTGAAGCTAACAGATGACTCTGCTTAGGTGTAGGAGCCCTAACAGAATCTCAATGCAGGAATGTCCTGGGCGTGCACTCCCACTGCTGGCCACAAGATTCACAAGAAATCTCCATCATGTTAATACTAAGATCAGTCATTTAATGGATTTCTCACAGGCCTGCAAAGAATATACAACGATGATCCCATAGTATAAACAAGGAAGTTGAGGCTCAGGAAGGTGAAGCCACTGATCCAATATTAAAGAGCTAATACAGAACTCATAGATCTGAGTCTCAAACCAGGAAACTTTTCAATACTCCACTCGTAGAACCAGGCTTGGCATGAGAGAAGATTCCAGTGTTAAATAATATTTGAACATAAGTAAGAAAGTTATTCCTTTTTAATTTTCTGTCAATCCTCTGATTATATCAAGAAGAAGGTCTCACTTTGGTGCTAATAAATCTTTAGCCTCCCTTATGCTCTGCCAATTGCCTTCATGATGGGGAAAGCCCTCAGGTTCATAGCCACAGGCCAGCAACCCTGTCTGGATAAAATTGATCAACTTTGTTCTGTTTTTGTAGTGTTTATAGTGATTAACCTCTATTTAGGAAAAGTCATATTGATTTCATATTTGCAGGTAAATTAGTTTCTTAAATAGATTTCAGTAAAAAAAAAAAAAAGTAGATTCAAAGAAAAATAAGCAAATGTGGCCAAAAATCATGAAGGTGGTGTGCCGATGATTAAGTTTGAAACATTTCTCCACCATCCTTTCAGCTGAACTTCAAACTTCTGCCCCATCAACTCAGCAAATTGGAGGGTCCAGCATGAGAAGAATGGGGGCCAGGTGAGAAGAAGAGTGGGCCCCCCTTCCATCTCCATCCTTTCTCATGTCTCCATGTCACCAGGTCAGATGATGCTCTCCTGGCCCAGAAGGTAAGGGGCCTCCTATGACTGATGTCCTTAGAAAAAGGGGAGATTTGGACACAAACATAGGAAGAAAGTCACATGGAAATGAAAGCAGATATCGGGTGATGCCTCCATGAGCCAGGGAACACCAAAGACTGCCAGCAACCACAGAAAGCCGGAGGACAGGAGGGTGGAGTAGGACCGCCCTACTCCCACATGACTGCTTCCTTCATCAATTATATCTGCAAGGATCTTATCTCCAAATAAGGTTACATTCTGAGATGCTGAGGGGTTAGGACTACAACATGTGAATCTAGGGGGGACACAAGTCAACCCATAACAGTCCCTAAATGCATCGTGACATTTTCTCATAACAGCTCTGCAAGGTGGACTAGAATCAATATTTCATTTTACAGATGAAGAAATTGAGGTTCAGAGAGATGAAAAAGTCACCAGAAGCCAGACACAGAATGTGTGTGGTGGAGGTGGCTCTAAGATTTGAATACCAGACTGCACAATTCCAAATTCTGTTTTCTTTAAAACATACTCAACTGCCTCTCTGTATTTGAGTCATTCAACTTTCTTAATAATAACCCTGTGAGGTGAGTTCTGTTATTATTATCCCCTTACAGACAAGGAAACTGAGGCTCAGAGATATAATATGAGTAAGCCAAGGATTGCACAGCTTGTCAGTGGCAGAGCTGAGATTTGAATCCAGGCATTTGCCTCTTAAGTTTGTGCCCTTGATCATTTCACCAATCTGCTTCTGCAAAACCCTGGATTTATTACATAGTATAGTATATTGTCTTATATATCGTATGCATCACATTGTTTCATTATACCTAGCTACAGCATAAATGGTAAAGAATTTAAAGCAAACTCTGTCCATCCTAGGCCTTGGACTCTAAAGTCAACCCTTAGAACAGCCTTGCTCTTCCCTACTCGTCATCCTCCAGCAGAACCCACAGTGATTCACCTTCACTTTGAATTCTGAAAGAAGCTAATGCTTGGCAGCCTGAAAAGGCCCAGCAGCTCTCACCGCCAGTCCAGCCAAGCCCCTAAATTAACTATGAGGCTGTAGCCATAGCTCTCACGTTGCCATGCCTGTGTCTAATATCTCCATTAAAGCCCCAAGCAGAGCCCTGGCCAAGCACATTCGCTGTGTCCTGGCGCAGGGGGAAACCTCAGGAGTCCCCACTGACAGAAATGCCCCCAATGATATTGAATTCTTGGATCTCGTTGCCTGCCAGGGGCAGTTTGTATTGGAAAAAAGTCAACACTGAGGAAAACAAATGATGGCAAGACCTTCCACCCACGCCCATGTTCCCTGGTGAGAGATGCTTCAGCTGCTGCCAGGGGCTCTCTGGGGATGGGTTCCTCTCTCAGCTGAACCAACTCATAGTGCAAGAGGAATATAAGAACCACTTATAATCAGGTGGTCCTGAGCAATAGGAATAGGGATTTTGCCATCATTAGCCCTTTTTCACAGCAAGACAGTTATCATTTAGCAAGTTTGTTGAACACCTATTATGTGTCAAGCCCTGTGTGTTATAAATGCAGAGACAAGGAAGACAGAGTCTCTGCTCCATGGGACTCGAGATGGAATGGCCAGAGGCAACTGCAGTATTGTGGAACGCCAGCATAGCCATTTTCCTCTGTGCCTCAGTTATCTTACCTGTAGAATGGGTACAGAAGTAGTTCCTATCACGTAGAGTTGTTTCAAGGACTAAATGTGTTAATACAAGTAAGAGACTTAGCACAGAGTCTTGTGTACAGAAAGCACCATGTGTGCTATGATCATCAGGGAGTAATGAGAGACACAGAGAGGGCTGAGGGGGGCTGGCTGGAGAATGAGGTGTCAAGAGCGATATCTGAGAAGACGTTACATTAAGAAAAAGAAACCAGATGGAGGGAATGACCAGAGCAAACATTCAGAGATGGAAAAGGGTTCTGCCAGTTTCAGGGACACAATGGGGGTGAAGGTGGATGGTGCACGGTGAGGTTCAATTTTATTCTAGGAGCACTGTTCTAGGCACTGAGGACATAGCCCTGAACAAGACAGACTTCTCTGCTTTTGTGAAATCTACCATCCGTCAATATCCTTCTTTGTGTCTTCCATGCCTTGCATCCTTACCTCCAACAATATGGATCCAGGTAACCTCTGTCTCTTGTCCATGTTCCTAGAACACCCTCCATACTGGCACATAGTAGGTAATCAGTAAATATTTGTGGGTTGGATAAATATAAAGGGCAAGATAGGGGAGACTTGAGTATTATGACTTGGGCAGTCAGCAGGATGTTGGTGCTGTGGGGAGGAATACGAGGCTGAGAGAGGAGATATAGAGGAATGAGGAATCCCCTGGGATATAACAACCCCATTTATGCTCCTATGAGACAAGCATTATTGCCACTTTTTTTTTTTGTCTGAGTCTTTGTTTCCATCTCTGGAGACTCAAGAGAGACAAAGCAACTTGCCAGAAGGGGGAGATACTGAACTCTGTACCTAGTGCTCTTTTGACCACACCTCAGTCTGACCCAGAGGCCCTGAATATAAGGACCATCCAGGGGCTTGTTAGGAGGAAGAGTGGGGGATACTCACATCCTACCAGGTAGTGTTTCACTGCTTAGAGACTCAGGTTTTCCTGCAAAGTAAAACCTTGCCTAATTAAAGAGCCATCTTCATTTCTGGCTGTGTCTTGACAGGCACTGTTCTGGCCTTGAACATCCCACAGTGTCCCCTGTGCACCTGCCACTACCCACTCTACCACCCGCCACTCCAGGAGCAATTTAATCTCTGGGTGTCCAGTTCCCTGACATCCTCCAGGAGGAAGGTCAGGAGGGTGAATTGTAGCATTAGCATCAATTACTGACCCAGAGCTGTAGCAGCCACTGAAGGACTTGGTGTGTTGCCCACGCGAGGGACCATAGCCTTAGACAACTGGTAGGTTCAGGTTGTACAGAGAATGCAGAAGAAATCTGCCAAACATAGGATGTTGGCTGACCTTGTTCCAGCCTCAGACAGGCTTGCAGCTGGGTGTTTGCGTGGCCTCAGATGAGCCTCCCATGGGTCGTAAGATAATTTTCAGAGGAATTAATTTGTGTGTGATTTCCTTACATGTTTCTCTCATCCCCCATTTCAAACAGGTGGCTAGTCTTGTTGTGAAGCATATCCTCAGGGATAATTTGCAGGGGGAGGAAATATACACAATCTACAAGTCAAAGACTGTTCTGGTCTTTGTAGGAGGCCAGAACAGGGTCCATAAACTCAAATGCCTGCAAGGGCCAAGGAAGGGAGTGTGGGTCACAAGTACAGCTGAGGTGGATGAGTGAATGGAAGGGGCCAGGCCTCTCTGAGAGGCAGCAGTCTGCTCCTCAGCTCCAGTCCAGTGTGGATCTGTGATTTTTCAACAGATATTGGACATCTCGGTTTTTATATAAAATATTACACTTTTTGAAGTTTGGAAGACAAATTAATTAATTAAAAAACACAAAAAAGGCAAAATTATAGTGACAGTAAAAACATCAGTAGTTGCCAAGAATTGGGAGGGAGGGAGGGACACAGGGGATTTTTAGGGCAGTAAAACTGTTTTCATATGATCCTGTCATGGTGAATATGTGTCATTATACATTTGTTAAAACCCATACAACTTATAACAAAGGGAACACTAATGTAAACTATGGACTTCAGGTAATAATAATTATCAATATCGTCTCATCAGTTGTAATGAATAACTGCACTAAGACAAGAAGTTAATCATAGAAGAAGCTGGGGAGACGGGGGTTAGGGTTGAAAGAGGATATGGCAACTCTGTATTTTGTGCTCAATTTCCTCGTAAGCCTAAAATGCTCTCCTCTCAAAATAAAGTCTATTAAACAAACAAACAAACCCAGCAAGCAAAAGTAAAACATCTGGAGGCCTCATTCAATCTTATAACTGTCCATTTGCAAACTCTACTGGAAGCTCGTTGATGAGTCTGCAGTGAGTTTTGAGGAATAAGTCAGAGGTAAGGAAGCAATTTTTGTGACAGGGAACTGGTCAGAGATTGCAAGCAAGTCTTGGCAGTGCCAGAAGGCAGTGGGTAGACCTTCGATGCTAGAAATACCAACCTGGGCAAAGGTTCCCCTGCTCCAAGCTTTGTCCAGAAGTAGCAGAGTTTCCAGACTTGGAAGAAACATGCAGGATAAGTGAATGGGGTTTGATGGTGACCAGGTAAACAGGGCAAGTCCATGGGCATATCTCTTCATTCCAGTGTGAGGGAGCCCCAGTAATGATGAAAAATTAAGTTCCTTGTAACCCAGTAGAGACTCCAAGTCTAATTTGAATTAATTTAAAGATATTTAATAAAGTTGCTCTCTCTAGTACATCTGAATTTGTAGGTTTAAATAAGATTCCTTGATACCCACCACCCACAAATGTCCGCCTCAGTGGAAACCAGCAATCTGTCAAACCAGATTCTTAAATATGCTGGCTCGTGAAATATACAGACAGAGCTGGATTTCAACCCATTCTTAGAAAGGCTTTGCTCAAATCCAACCAAAATTCATCCACTGACCTCTCTTTTGGCTTATGGGAAAACTAACACCTCCAAAGCTCCTACTATGCGCCAGCCACTTCATAAGTGTTCTTTTCAGCAGTTTTAACAGCTACTATTGGTTGGGTTTACTAGGTGCTGAGCTAAGTTGATTGGTTAACCTGTGAGTGACTCATTGCACAGAGGGAGAAAGAGCTCAGAGAAACTAAATGGCTGTCTCTGAGGCTACATAGCTATAAGTGGCAGAGCCAGGTGTGAACCCCACCCTGCACATGCTCCTTCTCCCCATCTTTGTGATGAATCAAATCTATTACCACCTTTTTATTTCCATCTGACAATCTATTCATACACTGCAAAGCCAATTAACAAATACATTTTTTGTTCAAATGGGATTTTGGCAAGCATTTCAAAATCATCTTAAAATCAGTTTCAAAATATTATATTTGAACAATATTTGAATTGTTCCAGATGGCTAATCAGCACAGAACAGTGGGGAACGTGTAGTATAGTGGAATCTATGTATATTTCAAAGAATCTAACATATTTCCTCATTTCTGGGTCTCCAACAGTTCCCTACATCCCTTTCATGGCCCAGGAGAGGCATGGGCTCTTATCAGATCATCTCT
Organism: Macroglossus sobrinus; assembly: GCA_004027375.1. Lineage (NCBI taxonomy): Eukaryota > Metazoa > Chordata > Mammalia > Chiroptera > Pteropodidae > Macroglossus > Macroglossus sobrinus. The sequence continues at coordinate 66,042 of PVKZ01000434.1, read as the reverse complement.
ATCTTTCCCAGACAACGTGGGAGGCAAGAGGATAACAATAATAACAGTTGTAGTTGTTAATATTTATGGAGCACTATGTGCCAGCCACTGCACTAAGCACTTGGCATAGGTTATCACATTTAAATCTCAGCACAAATTTATGAATTCGGTTCTATTATTATCCTTATTATACAGATGAAACCACTGAGGCTCAGGCAGGTGAAATAACCTGCCCAAGGTCATGTTGCTCCTAAGTGTTGGCTCTAGGATTTGAACCCAAGATTCTGACTCACAGACCCTACATGTTCACCATTAGGTTTTCTTGGGCTTCTGCTCCTTTGAGGGGACTTTCAGTAAGCACTGACTTCTTGGGACTACCACAGGAATCATATTGCCTTTTCTTCTGCTAGTCAATTGGTCTTTCAACAACTAGATAATAATAGTGAGTCCTTATTCTAGGCCTGTTGTGATGGCTACAGGGCAGAATAACACTCAGTCCTCCCTCAAGAGCTGTGATCAATAAGTGCATATGATAAGGCCCAGGAAGAAAAGGTAATGCTGATCCTGGGGTGGGGTGGACTCCTATGATGCCCTAACAGTACCTCATACTCTGGCCATCCATGTCAAAACTTACCTACCCCCTGTTCTAGTCTCTCAATACTAATGTGCCAGTGGGATAACAGCAAAACCACCATCTGTGTGAGCTAGAGAGAACCTGAGGAACTGTCCCATCCTATAGATGGGGACATGGAAGCCCCAGGAAACAGTAAGACTTGGCCAATGTCACAGAGCAGATCCAGAACCCAAACCCAGGTCTCCTCACTCCTCTCTTGGAGCTCTTTCCAAAATATCATTGTGGCAGTTAACTTTATGTGTCCAGTTGACTGGGCCACAAGGTGCCCAGACATTGATCAAACATTATTCTGTGAAGGTGTTTCTGGATGAAATTAACATTTGAACCAGCGGACTGAAAAAAGCAAATTGCACTCCCAATGTGGGTGGGCATCGTCTAATCCTCTGGAGGCCTGAATAGAACAAAAAGGTGGAGTTGAGGGAGAGTTTGCTTTCTGCTTGACTGTCTTCCAACTAAGACAGTGGTCTTCTTCTGCCTTTGGACTTGGACTTGAACTGGAATGTACGCCATTGGCTCTTCTGGGGGTCTAGCTTGCTGACTGCAGGTCTTGGGACTTCTCAGCCTCCATAATTGCATGAGCCAATTATGAATCTCTATTTCTCTCTGTCTCTGTCTCTGTATTTATAAAACATATCAGTTCTGTATATCTATTAGTTCTGTTTCTCTGGAGAGCCCAGATTCATGCAATAACTCTGCAGGCAGCAGGCTGGGATTCAAGGCATATTTGACATCCAGGCAACATATTTGCCTTTTACGATAGCAATCCAGAGTCCTCCACCATGTGGTATACACACAGTCATAGTATTCCACAAGGCACTGTTAGGCAGTTCACATATCAACCTTTCTTAAAATGTCAATAGTTGCGTAATTATTTTAATGGGAATAGTTATAAAGATTATAAGTGAACATCAAACCTTGATTTTACATGTATTATCACTTAGGATGAAGCTGAGTAAAACAGTGAGTTGATGTAAGATCCATTTAAAGACAAACATGCAGCTCTGGGAAAATTATTGAAGGGAAACCAAGAAGTGAGAAAATTTGGGAACATCACTAATTCAAAAAAAGAGACATGAATGGCGAGGATTTGGAGTACGTGGGCATGGCACTAGAGGGTATTTTCCCTCTGAGAAGCTTCTTAGAACCCTTTTCAGGGAGCAGAATAATGCCCCCCAAAGATGTCTACATCTTAATCCTTAGAACTTGAAAATCTGTTATCTTCTATGCAAAACTAACTTTGCAGATGGAGTAGATTTAGGGTTTTGAGATGGGGAAGCTATCCTGGATTATCCAGTGGGCACAGTGTATCATCAGGGTCTTTATAAGGGGAAGGCAGGAAAGTCAGAGTGGGAGAAGGAGATGTGACAACAGAAGCAAAAGCCAGAGTGATACAATTGCTGGCTTTGAAGATAGAAGGGGGTCATGAGCCAAAGATTGTGGGCGGCCTCTAAAAGCTGGAAAAGACAAGGAAATGATTTTCTTCTAGGCCTCCCTCCCAAAGAAACACCTTGATTTTAGCCCAGTAAGACCCATTTTGAACTTCCAATCTTCAGAACTGTAATAGAATAAACATGTGCTGTTTTAAGCCATCAAGTTGGTGATAATTTATTACAGCAGCCATGGGAAACTCATACACCCTTCATCACCTCTAAAGGGCCATTTAGGCACTTTAAAGGCACCCAGGTGGGGGGCAGGAGCTCTCCACTCTCCCTGTCAGTGCCTCTGCCTTCCCACCTTCAATAATAATGTGGACACCTTCAATCAAATACTACAATTGCGTTTTGAGCATCACACTTTAACCAGACTATGGAAAGCCTTCCAGAATCGAGGCAGGTGGTAGCATCATCTGTCCTCCATTTGCGAGGCAGGTGGTAGCATCATCCGTCCTCCATTTGCCATTCCACACCTACTCCTCCCCTTTCCTACCTGCTCTCTGTTGTGGGGTAGTCTACATGGACCACATCTATCTAGGGGGTGCTCTGCATGGACCATAGCAACAGGTGCTCTGGTTCTCTGGCTTCCACTTGAGTTTGGCCAGTAGAAGGCACTGGCAGGAGAAGGATAGGTGGGTAGAGAATGGTCAGGGCATTCCTTTCCCCAGCATCTCTCTCTCTGTGGGGCCACCGGGATTGGCAGAGTCCCTTTACTGAAGACCACAGCTCCTACAGGTGGCTCTCTCCACACAGCTTCTTTTTCCAGGTTCCTGTCACTGCTCCTGGCCTTTGCCTTTTCAGAACTAGGGGTGGTAACATCTCCTTCTGTCACTAACTTCGAATGCTACACCATCCTTTGCAATTTCCTCACCATTATTAAACTCTGTCTAATTTGAGTGAGTCATCACTTCCTGCCAGCCTCCCAACTGATGTTGCACAATGCAAACATGACACAGACAAATTCAGTCTCTTATGCAATGTTAAGAACCAGGCCGTGGGAGAGCCAGCACTGAAGTCCATGTCATCCAAAATCCTTGGCCAGAGGTTGCCAGCATGGTCCATGGATGTAAGCTACAGCCAAGGGAAAGAACGTATTTACTTATTTTTCCATTTGTATTCTTTGCTAATAGTTAATGGTTAGGAGCTTCTGAATTCCAACTCAAGAGTTCTTGCTTCTCTTGAAGGATAAAATGGACCAGCACTGTTCTAAGTGCTTTGATGTGTCAGCTCACTTAATCTTCATAATAACCCCACAAAGTAAGTACTAGTACTAACTCAGTTTTCAATATGGGGAAACTGAGGCACGGAGATTCAATAACTTGTCTGAGATTACTCAGCTAGCAAGTAGAGGACTTGGGATTCGACTTAGCTCATCACTTGACATTGGTAAAATGAGACTTCGGATGTGGCGCAGGCTCCCCACTTGCCTCTGTCTTCAGCGAACCTGCCTTAGGTCATGTGCCTGGCTCTCAAAGGCATTTAAATGGGCTCTCCTCTAGTACCAGCTGAAGAAAACCCAAGGCCTCCCCTTGGGCTCCTGGGATGGGCCTGGCTCATCCCTGAGAGTCATGTTCACTCCAGAGCAGGCTTAGCCACCTAGAGGGGGGGATTTATCGTTCTCCCTAATGTAGCTTACTCTGAAAATGCTGTGCCTATAGCTCAATTACACAGCATCGGTGCCACTCAATCCATAAATTTCTCCAGCCACAGTGAAAATTTCCAATTGCATCCAGCGCCTGGTTGGAGCTGGTGGGAGCCTGTGGCTCACATCCCCATGCTCATGAACAGACAGAGCCCTTGTTCTCTTGGCCCCCAACCTGACCCACTCACGCTGGACTCTTGCCTCTGCTTGCCTGAATGGGGCCTCTAACTTTGTCCTTCTTTGGGCACCATCCCCGATCAGCCTGCCAATTGGGAAAATAAGCAACACAGAGGCACTATCTAAAACATCTCTGAAATCAGAGCTGGCTGGGCCTCATTCTCCTAGCGTGTCGCAGTTTTGCTGGGTTTTGTTTTCTTTTTCTCTATCTCTGTGCTTCCTCTGGTTTCTGCCTCTGAGCATCCCAGGGGAGGAGAGTTCGGCTAAATGCCCTCATTGAGAGGGTAACTCAAGCATCCCACATCGTCACATGGGTCCAAGAGGGCAGCAATGCTGTGAAAGGGATCCATGGCCCTCTTATCACAGGGTAGCTTTCCCGTCTGGCCCCAGTGTGGGCAGAAGGAACCGGGGGAAAATGAAGGGAACTACTAGAAAGAACTGGTTGGATCTCAGGGGAGGCCAACACAATTTCCAGAAGAAAAGATGAGAAGTGTTATCTGGCCAAAGAGAGCAATTAAATTAGCCATTCACCTATGGAGTAGGTTTTCATCTCCAAAACTCTCAGAGATTAGAAAGGGAACTGGATTAGTCCCAGGGAGTACCTCACTGGCGTCTCCAGGCCCCAGTGGTCACTAAATATTTATGTACTACCTTTGTGTGCAAGGTATTCTGGGAAATGCCTGGGAAGGCCTCTTGGCTGGGGGCATCAGGCAGAGTGAGGTCTAGATTCTAATCTTGACTTTGACTTTAACTGGCTATATATCTTGGCAAATCCCTTTCCCTCTGGCCATCAGTTTCTCCAGATCTAAACTGAGAGGGTGGGTCCAAACAACTTAGTTTACCCATCTCTGATCAAGAAATGAATGAAAAGCGGTCTAGAGATGGACGTTGGTGATGGTAGCACAACATTACAAGTGTATTTAATACCACTAACTGTACACTTAAAAATGTTTAAGATAGTAAATCTCATTACGTGTATTTTAACAAGATAAAAAAAAATAGAAAAAATGGTAGAAATTTTTTAGAAATTCTTTTTAGAATGGATGTATTATCTAGCATGTGGCTAACACTGTACAAAAAAGGTGTCAGACAAATGACAGCTCCTACCTTAAAGGGAAAAAGAGAGTGCTTTTTTTGTTTGTTTGTTTGTTTGTTTTTAATTGCAAGGATCTGTAAACTACATCCAGAGGGCTAAATCCCATATCTGGGGTTGACTCTGTAAATAATATAAAGTTTTGTTGCAATGTAAAAGGAAAAAAAGGAAAGAGGAAGAGAGAAAGAAACCAACTCTATACGGTAAAGTCTGACATTTACTGCTTGTTTTCTACCCTAATACACCCCTTCTCTCTTCTTAGCTAACAGAACCTCTGTCTTTGAAAGGGGGCAGTGGTCTGTCAATTCCTAGGGAACATTATGACTTGTCCCATTTTGCCCCCCAGGGGACATGTGGCAAGACATTTTTGGTTGTCACAGTTGAGGTGGGAGGTGTTTCTGACAGCAGATGCTGCTCAATAGCCTGAAATTGCTGAGACAGCCCCCACCTCAAATAATGGTCTGGAACAAAGTGTTGGTAGTGCCAAGGTTGAGAAACTCTGTTCTAGAGGGAAAAAGCAGAGCATAAACAAAATAAATAAGTTATCTATGGCCATGCTACCCTGAACAAGCTCGATACCTTCTGATCTCAGAAGCTAAGCAGGCTCTGGCCTGGTTAGTATGTGGATGGGAGACAACCTAGGAAGACCAGGTGCTGTAGGCATAAAAAATAAGGGATTGTAAACTGACAACGTCCTTGTAATCTGTGAGGTCAACCAAGGATTGCCTTGCCTAAAGAAGTAAATAAGTCAATTGCATGGTAGAGTAGAAGGTGGTAAGAGCTATGTAGACAGAGCAGAGGACCATGAGGTGGGGTATGGGGAATGCCAGGAACAGGGATGGATGTGGAGAGAAGGGGTTGGACTTACTGAAGATCTTATGTGGGGTTGGAGAGGGAGAAGGGAGTCAAAGATGACTGCAAAGCTTTTGGCCTGAGCATCTGGAAGTATTAATAAAAAGCCCCACCAGAATGTCTTCATTTGGTTCCAATTGCTCCTCCATTTTCTATGCAGCAGCCAGAGCAATCTTTAAATAGAAATGTGAGGTCTCCATTTCTCTTTTAGAACCCCCCAGGGCTACCAAACGCCTCCTGGTGCCTACTAGGACCTAAAAGGTCTACTGTGACATAACCCCTCCAGGTCTCCTCCCCAACCTGATCCACCTCCTCAAACACACCAGGCTCTCACCTCTCCCACTTGTCAGGAACACTATCTTTCTCCTCCACCCACCCTGCCCTCCTGCCTGATCCTACTCCACTAGATGCCACCTCCTCCAGAAAGCCTTCCTGGACCCCCTTCTCTGGGTGAGGAGCCTCTTTTGGGCTTTCACAACACCCTGCCCTCCCTCCATCAAAGTGCTGATCTGCCAGTTTGTCATTTCCTGCCTCCTCCACCTAGTGACCTCTGTGAGGGTGGGCATCAGAAGATTCTTATTCACCACATCGCCCTAGTTTCCTAGGACTGAGGGGTTCCCAGGACACTGAGACTTTCAGTGCTAAAACTGGGAAAACCCTGGAAAAAAAAACAAAACCAAATTAGCCACTCTAACTGTATCCCTGATGCTTATCAGTGTCTGGTTCAAAGTAAGCTCAATTCATATTTGTTGAATGAATGGTAAGCAGGAGATTTACAAATACTTCTTAAATGAATAGATAAATGAAGTTCCTCATAAAGCAATTAATAATCCAAAACCAGTATCCAGACTTCTGGAAGTCCCTGGAACACCCCAACCCTAGTCCATCCTGACTTGTGCTCCAAGGATATTATCAAAATCATGGTGTTTCTGCTCTCCAGTTTCAAGAGTAGGGTTCAGGCCCACCTTCTGTCTACATAGAAAGGAAGGTCAGGGCAATGGGAGAACAACTGTGGCCGTGAATCCAATGGTCTAATTCTCCTGGACCCAGAGGCCAGGCCATCCTGGGCCTGGCACTCAGCTGCCCCGCTCTTGGAGCCCCATGTCCTCATTCTATTATCTGACCCTCCATCCAGGACAGCTTATCTCCTGGCTTTGGGTAGCCTACAAAATTAGAACCTGCTTCTCAGGTTTTATTTTTCTCTGTTTTTCTTTTCTTTTCTTTTTTATTTTCTTCTGGAGCAATCAACCCTCATTGTGTCCTCTGGCCAAGAGGCCTCTGTACCAAAAGTGGCTTGGGTTGTGTTTGCATATGTAAATTTGGATCCCTGAGGGCTCAAGGGACAGAGAGGGGCACAGCCCATCCTGGAAGAGATTTGTGACACTAGAAGTAGAGAATAACTTGGTTTAAGACAGGATGGCTGAGGATATTCTCTGCATAAGGCCGAAGCAGTGTGGCCCAGGTGGGGTCCCTCAGATGTAAATATCTGGGGGAACACAAAGGATCATTTAATGAGACCCATGCCCTATATCCAAAAGAAAATGCAAAACAAAAGTATCCACCTTCCAGGGTAAGACAGGGAAGGTGGCCAGCTCTCCAAAGCTCTTTCAGGCTCCTTTCCCACCCCAGGCAACTAACACCCTAACTATTATGGTTGTTTCTTCTTGTTTTTCTTTACAATGTTTCCACCTAACACTGCATCCCTAAACACTCTAGTTTAGCTTCTATGTTGAGCTTTTTTTGTAATTAACTTTATATAGCATATGCTCTTTTGCATCTGGCTTTTTTTGCTTGGCCATTATTTTTGCATAATCCATCCTTTTGTGCCATGTAGCTGTAGTTTGTTAGTTTTCACTACCGTGTACTATTCCATGGCATGATGGAACCTTATTTCACTTGTCTATTCCATCAAAATGGACATCTGACACTCAGCTGTCCACTTCAGTTTTTCACTATTATGACTATTATAAAAATATAAAAAAGAACATATATCTTCATTTCTGTTGAGTCTATATTTCAGATAAGAGGATATATTGTGCTGCTTTATTAAATGCTGCCAAGTAGTTTTCCAGAGCAGTTGTATTAATTCAGTGTATGAGGCTCCTCAGACCTTCTTTTTAAATTTTAGTTGATAACCACAACTTTGTGCTGTATGCATGTGGTAGCCTTAGAGTGTGAGCTTAAAAAGAGAGCTAAATGTTTCCCAGACCCCCCTCGAAGACACAGACTGATAGAGGAGACACAGATTGGTTATATCATCACACAGCGCTGTAATCACAAGCTCTGAAAGAATGATATGGAGCTTGGAGAGCTTGTGGCAGGGGAGGGCTGACCTGGGCAAGGAACACCACAGAGAAATCTCAGAAGTAATGCCATCTACCCAATACCAGAAGGAGAAGTTACAATTAAGCAGGTGAAGATGGAGGGAGAAGTGTACCAGGTAGATGGCACAGCATGTGCAAAAGCCCTGAGGTAGAAGGGAGCAAAGTGAGTTTAAGGAACCAGAGAAAAAAGGCCCAGAGAGGTCAAGAAAGCCTCCCGAGGTGACACAGTAAGCTAGTAGAAGAGCTGGGTCTAGACTCCACTGCTAAGGGGTCCTTGGCACCTATGGGTTTATGTGAATTCCTTAGGAGGTAGAGCCCTTCACAAGAGGAAGGGCCTCTGGATTCAGGTACACTGGAGTTGAAACCTCTGCTGTGCCGTGACCTAGCTATGTGAGCCTGTTTTGTCATATGTGTGGAAAAGAGGACAGTGATGGTAGAGCCACTAGCCTCAGGGCTGCCATGAGCAGCAAAGGGGGCTGTGCTCAGAAAGGGCCTGGCACAGAGTGAGTGCTCAGTACTCTCAGTGCTCAGTATAAGGAACATGATCATCTATCTCCCTCTCCCCAGGCTGCTGGGGCTGGAGTATTATAGGAGGAGCTACTTTGTCGAGTCCCTACTATGTGTCCAACACCCCTTTTGGAGGCAGGAACTATAAGGAAACTGAGGCTCAGAGAGGTGAAGTGATTTGCCCTTAGTCACATAACAGAGAGTGGGAGAGCCAGGATGGAACCATCCTGCATTTGGATGGATGGCAGCTGAATTACCTTCTCAGGCTCTGCGGGGGAAGTTTTATCCCAGGAAATCAATAGTGTGAAGCAAGAAATCAGAGAGAACATTAATAATCTTAGGCAGCAAAATGAACTGCTTTGAAGCAACCATTCTCACTGAATCCTATCCTCAGAGCCTGTTACAAATGCCAAAGTTCAGAGTAAAAAGGTCTGTCTGTGGCCGTCCAAGGGGATGCTGAAAGCATCCAGCACATGGCACAGGATTCTAGAACAATGGGCCAGTGTGCCTTTTGAAGTCATCTGCAACATGAGTTCTCTACGGTTCTGAAAGAATAGGCTTCATGTCCCCCATGCTGGCGAGACCTGGCCTTATAACATTGGTCTCTGGCTATGGGGATTAGTTCCAGAGGGCCCCAGGTCTCAATTCCAGAGCTTGTTGGAACTGAGCTTGCAGCCGGCACAATGTAAGCATGGAGTTGCTGATGGGCATTTGTGCCCAGAAGACAGTCAGAGCCAGCCTGAGAAGGAAACCAGTGTAAAGAAAAGGGAAGTCATGGTGGTGATCACTTTGTAAGTTCTATAAATGTCTAATCACTATGTTGTATACCCGAAACGAATATAATATTATGTGTCAACTGTAATTGAAAAATAAATTCTAAAAAACAAAAAATAAAAACAGGCAAAGAGAAAAAGAGTAAAGGAGAGTAAAATCACTTGGAGGGAGGGAAAAGAGAAAGATGTGACACTTAAGCTCCTGGATCTAGCCAAGCCTGAAGCTGGTTGCCAGTTACATGAACCAATATATTACCTTTTATGCCTGAGAAAAAGCGTATAATGATATTTAAGTCGGATTTTCTGTCTCTTACAATCAAAAGAATCCCAATGAATATAAATACTACCACTATTTCCATTTTATATGAGTAATTGAAGGCTAAGGGGATTAAAGTAAATCACCCAAGGCCACGCAGCTGTGAATTGGTAGCACTTGGATTTGAGCAAGATTTGCCCTAAACCTGAATCAGTTAGGTCAGAAATCTTGGTCTTCTCCAGGGCTGTCCCTCTTTCTCTAGGAGCTGAGAGCTGGGGATTTTAGAAATAGCATATGTTCAGAGGCTCTGGTCCACTGTGGTGTGTTGGCAAGGCCAGGAAGGGAGGAGAGACTGCATCAAGATGAGATATATAATTATTATTTAAATCAGTTCAGATGCTATAAAGAGTAAAAATCAAAGCTTTCTGTGGCATTTCCCCAGTGCCATATTTTAATTTTTTCTTATCAAACACGGCTGGCATTTGTTTTTCAAAAAACTACTTTAATTAAAAAATTTCTCTAATAGAAGTTAAAAGAGCCCACAGGTCATTAGGCGACAATGGAAGGAAGACAGGAACATTTCAGCAACTTAAAGCAGATTAAAAAACTAAATTTGTTTACTTTTTCCAAAGCTCACCTCTCCTTTGGAAGGCTTTATGTTCTGCATAATGAGGCTGAAATCCTGAATTTGCGGATGCCCACTCAGCTCTCTTTTTGTTGGGATTTCAATGGGCTTTCACCTCATATGGGGATAAGATTTCTTCTTGTTGCTTTGGCCAGGGTTTCACTGAATAATCTCACTCCCTGTCCTTAAAATTTTTACAAGGCTCTCCACTGCTGGAAGGAAAAAAAGCAGAGCACTTATGGGGCCCACAAGGCCCTGAGAATTGTCCACTTTCATCGTGCACCAGCTCCTTCCCACTCCAGAGCTCTAGTGTCCATCTCCTTGGTTCGTGCCACTCTCCTCACCTCAGGACCTTTGCACGTGCTGTTTCCTCCATCTCCTCAGGCCTCTTCACCTGGGTAATCCTACTCACTCTTCAGATTCTAGCTCATTTTCCCCTTTCTTGGGGAAGCCTTCCTTTTATATGCCCTAATTTTTGCGCATCCAGTGTCAGGTATTTCCCTTGGCAGTTTCTTCAAGTTGCAATTATGTGACAGGCTCAGAGTCCTCTCCAGCCTGGTTTCTGCAGTTGATTGGTTCCCATGTGAATTAGGGGAGCAAATACCATGAGATATTATGAGCCAGAGGCCAAGTACAGACAGAAGGTGTTCTGGTTTTTAGCAACACCTTTAGTTCATTTGCAGATGTCCTCATTTTACAGATGAGAACACGGATGCCAGAGGTTGAAGCACTGGCTGTAGTGAAGCTGCTAGCATCTGAACTCTTTGTCTGATTGCAAAGAATGCTTATTTCCTGAGTGCTTGCCACATGCCAGATACTCATCAAGGTGCAGAAAGAAGTCCCTTACTCAACACGGTGAAAAATAAAGAGTTCCACATGAGTGAATTTTCCAGACACCTGAGGCATCGTACACAGAAGTACGTAGTTAACTGTGAGATCAAAATATTTTATACGATTAATTATTCATTGCCCTTCTTTTTTTCCTACTGGATGGAATTTAACTGTTTTTGAGGGCTATACAGAAGCAGCGACATTTCTGCTGCTCTGTAACACAGCGCATCGCATTGCAGTAGCCCCTCCTATCCGCAGTTTCACTTTCCATGATTTTAGTTACACGCGGTCAACTGTAGTCCAAAAATATTAAGTGGAAAATTCCATAAATAAACGATTCACAGGTTTTAAGTAGGCGCCATTCTGAGTTACGAGATGAAATCCCTCACCATCCTGATCCATCCCACCTAGGACTTGAATCCTCACTGTGCATGCTTCCTGCTAATTCATCACTTAGTAGCCGTCTGGGTTACCAGATCGACTGTCATGGTATTGCAGGGCCTGTGTTCAAGTCACCCTTATTTTACTTAATAATGGCTCCAAAGTACAAAAGTAGTGATGCTGGCAATGCAGGAACCATAAAGTGCTTTCTTTCAATGAAAAGGTGAAAGTTCTCAACTTGAAAAGGAAAAAAACTGTATGCTGAGGTTACTAAGATCTCTGGTAAGAACTAATCTTTTATCCTTGAAATTGCCTCATTTCTGAATTAAGCTTTATCATAGGTATGTATGTATACGAAAAAGCATAGTATTTAGGGTTCGATTCTATCCTCAGTATTAGGCATCCACTGGGGTTCTAAAAACGTATCCCTGTGGATAAAAATGAATGACTGTACATTGTTCTCTAATCAGTTACACTGTTCTATAACCCTGAGATGAACACAAGCTAGTGAGATGAGGGAATCATTTGACACCTGCATTAACTGCCCCACCACTGTGATTTTTTTTTGTTTTCATGCTTATTTTTATAATTTCTTCATCTGTACACTTGTTCTCAAGCTGTCACCTGTTGCTGCTGGCTGCTGTCACTGTGCTTTCTCTACCATGCCACATACTTCTACAGACTATAAGTCTGGGACATCAGGTCACTGAGATTATTGGTGTGTAAAGTAAGAGTCAACAGGCTCTGAGTGAAGAAATGTTGGCTCTTTTCTGATATGGACACTGTGACAATTCAATCGGATGACATTCTTTTCCTGCTTTACATGTAGTTTCCAGGACAAGTGGCCTGAAGTTATGGCGATGCACCTAAGAGCTTTGTTAAAACGAAAGCAAGTCTGGCTGTACCAGACTCTGAATTTTCTCCTTGTCCCATAAGGTAGGCATTCAAACTGCAAAGGGCTCAGGCCACAGACTTGTAAACAGATATTCTATGGGGAAGAAATCAGGGTCATTGCAGCAAAGTAGGGCTCACCTTGAGAGGGAGAAACATGAGTGATCTGCTGACTTCAGAAACTTCCACGTGCTTCATCGTGGCAAATGCTACGTGATCCTAGCTTCCTGGAGGTGCAGGGACTTTTTGTAAATCTGAAAAGCCAGAGTGTGGTGCACACGGCCCTGGTGCCCCAGACCCAACCGAGTCATTTGCTGTTCACTGTCCTAGAAGAAGTCTCCCAGCCATTCCCCTTCCCCCATATCCACCCAGACGGCAGCCTTACCATCAGACCCATATTTGCCATCACTAGGCCTATGAGGGTGGACCCTGGCTTGATTCATGTCACTTCCACGTTAATGAATGAGAGGGAGAAGAATGAAAACCTTCTTCTGAGGTGTTCCTGAAATAGCTCATTCCTCCATCTGGGACAGATAGTGGTGATGTAGCAGAGAGGAGAAGCAGGAGGGAGGAGTGGCTGAGACTCAGGCTTTGGGGTCAGATAGACTGAACTCAAATCTCAGCTCTGCCACATACTGGCTATGTCACCCTGAACAAGTGAATGATGTCTCTGAGCCTCAGCATCCTCACCTATAAAGTGAGACAGAGGTTCCCTAACTCATGAGGACTCTGAAAATGGAAGTAAAGCTCTGTTACAATGCCCACCACTGTGAACGACTATCTAACCAAAGCCGTGAGGATGATGATGCTTTCCATCAACATCACTGTCATCAGGAGGAGCAGCAAATTGGAGTCCTGCAGGACCACTCCAGAGCAGAGGCCAACATATATTAAGTCTCTGGTGGCCACTCAATTTAGAAGAGAAAAATGGGACCATAAAAGGCCAGACTGGAAAAGTCCTTAGTGATTATATATAATTATTCTCCCATTCTACAGGTGGGAAAACTGAGGACCCAGAAAGGGAAGGGACTTCCTTAAGACCCCCGAGTCAGTCAGTGCGTAGCCGGGTGGGGACCCAGATCTCTTTACTTCCATTGAGGGGCTCTCTTCTTCACCCTGAACTTTTAGGACAACAGAGAAAATTTAAAGGAAACAGTAAACACAATCTATGGGAGCTGAGCTAGAAACTTAAATGTCAAGATGGGAGAAGTGGGCTGGATGAGGCTCTCCTGCCACTCGGGACTCCAGGATGCATTTCTTGGAGTTGGGGCTGGGATAGGCACACGGCTGTCCTCCAAGATTTGCAGGTATTAAGGACACAGTCACCTGCCTCCCACTAGCTGGGTGGCCTTTGGGACATCTCTCCCCTTTTCTGAGTCTCTACCTCCGCACCTAAAAATTCTCTCAGCTCACAGTCTTTGGAGTTGCTGCCCCTTTCCTGACCCTCTGATGCCTCACCTATGGATGGATGTCAGCCCCATCTGTCACTTGATCCACAGTGACTCACCCAAGTATGTAGAATTCTTGCCTTTTGTCTCTTGGCTAAGTCCCAGGACCCCAGATGGGCTTTTTAGCTTAGAGGTCAGCAAATTATTTTGGTAAAGGGCCAGATAGTAAATATTTTAGAATTTGCTGGCCACGAGGTCTCTGCCACAACTACTAAACTCTGCAGTTGCAGCTGGAAAACAGCCATAGACAACATGTAAACGAATGAGTATGGCTGTGTCCCAATAAAACTTTACTTATAAAAAGAGGCAGGGGGCCAGATTTGGCTGTGAGATACAGTTAGTCAAGCCCTGTTCTAATTCATTCCAAGCTGGGTCCAACACCTCCTCTGGGTCTAGGGTAACCAACTTTCCTTGTTTGCAAGGGACTCTCCAAGTTTTAAATCCTGGGTCCTAGAAAACCTTCAGACAAAGTAGATGGTTGGTTGACTTATTTGGGATCCTGTGGCCCCTATTTCTCCCGTTCCAGTGTTGCTCTGGCTGTGACATTCAACTATCTCCTTTGTAAGAAGGAGGAGGAGAAAGAAAGGAGGAAGAAGGACAGCTATTTATTGTGTTTTCTGATATGCCAGGTACTGTGTGAAGGGCTCTGTCAACATGACTTCCTGTAATTCTCACAGCAACGTGGTTGGGAGGTGGTGGCTAGAGATGCTCCCAGGTAGGGGTCGAGACTGGGCTGAGTCCCAGTCTGATTTGTTTCCAGAACCCAGGTTCCCCTGCTTCCTCTCAAGACTGCAAACTCCTTGAGAACAGAACTGGAGTTTCTTATATCTGTATCTTTAGTGCCCAGCACAGAGTAAGACACAAAATATTCTGAGCAAATACTGGGTATCAGCAAATAACTGATGCTCAACAAATGAATACGTGAAAGAAAGAATGAATGAATAAACAAATGCCCCCTCCCGCATCTAAAAGACACTTTCCATTTCTGTAACAAGATTCATTCCTGATTACCTCACCTTCAGGTGAGTTAAGGGAGAAATGTCAAATGTATGCTAGGATGTCAGTATATCAAACATGTCTGCTAGCATTGGGGAGGCAATATGGTCTCTGACATTAGGTGATCTGTGTGCAAAGCCAAGCTATGCTTCTTTTGGGCTGTGTGGCAGGTGCAAACCAAACCAGCTCTCAGAGCCTCACAGATTATAACAAAAGATCATAATAGAAACTTCCTCAAAGGGTTGTAATAGATTCTCTCTCTCTCTTTGGCATGGGGTGTAGTATCTAGTAAACACTCCATAAACACTCTCTATTATTGCCTATTATTATTATTATTTATTATTATTACTGCTAATGTTGGGATGAGCAGATGGCAAGGTAGTAATGAGATACCCATGGTGAGAAGTATGGGTGAATGAGTACCAGGGGTCAAACAGGAAAAGGAAACCCGGACTGCTGGTAACAATCGTGGTTAGCTGTAACTACAATAATGGGGCATAGAAACAACCACCAAACCCCTGTGACACACAATAAGGCATTTATTTAGCTAACCTGTTTGTGGCCAGCTGAAGCGTGGCTGAGCCAGGCTCTTCACTGAGGTTTGGGCTCAGTGTGGCTGGACATGTGTTCATTCTGGGGCCAGGCTGAGGGAGTAGTAGCTACCTTGAGGGAGTTCTTCTCCCAGCCACCACAGAAACACACAAGGCCCCCTGAGGCCTAAGCTTGAAACTGACACACTGTCACTTCCACCTTACCCTCATGGCCAAAGATGGTCACATGGTCAAACCTAAAGTGAGGGAGCAGAAGCAGAAATCCTGGCAGCCCCTTGACAGGGGAGAAGGGCGAAGTCATGTGGCTGACGGCATGGACACAGGGAAGAAGAAGGGATGGGGGCCAGTAATGCTTGTGCAGACAAAAGCTTGCACAAGGACCTTGCACTGTCCTGCTCTCCTCACCAGCTTCCTTTTCAGCCCCTGCCTCAAAAAAAAAAAATCTGGAAGAGACCCTTAGCAGTTACATGTGTAGTCCCTGGGTACCCCATGCCCATCTTTGCAACATTTGGACCTGCTCTGGGGAGTCATTAATCTCTGGCAATTTCTTTCCTCACTTGATGTGTTTATTTAAGGAAAACAAGTTGCTCCTAATTAGAAACACTGCGGTCGAGATGTTCTGTGCATCCTAGGCTGCTGATTTCCAGATCTTCTGCCTAAAATTCTACCTGCACTCCTAACATTTGTGAGTTTGTTCAGCAACTGTCCTAAAGTTCAGGCTTCTGGCGAGAGACACCTGGGCTGTTGTGGGGGCCAAAGGAGCTGGGGGCAGGGGAATACACAGGCTTCGGAACTAAGGCACAAGTTAAAACAAACACGCAACATCCCGACATGCTGCTCAGAGCCAGCACCAATCACTGAAGCAACACTCAGAAGGTGCACAGCACGAATACAGTTCAGACCTGAGGAGCGGGCAGAAGTGTGTTCTAAAGGTTCAGAGATATTTTCTGTGGAAGCTCTCAGCTGTGTTTACACTGCACACACACACCTTTACACCCCATGGACACTCAGGCACACTCACAGAGATGCGCATCAAGAAAATACACACATGCACATGAGAGCTGTGCGAAAGTGGCACAGCCCCACAGATGGGCAAACATGCTCAGAAACATACAATGCACATCCAGAGACATGCAAGAAAATGCAGCACAACACCCCAGGTACACACATTCAGAAGCTCACTCATACACAGGCGACATGCACAAGTTACACTGCAACATCCCCAAATACACATTCAGAGACACTCATATGCACAACGGAGACACGGAGACTCAAATGTACACTACAGTCAACACACATACACAAAGATACAACCAAGCATGCAGTCCTACATACAGACACACACACTCAGAAATACATGTGTACACAGATGCACAAAAAGTTTACACTGCAATACACACAGGTGCGCACCCAAAGAAGCACATGAATACAGAGCAACACAATCCAATGTACCCTCTAATACTCACAGATACATACACCCAGAAAGTCACACATATTCACAGAGACACTCGCAGTGGTTATACCACGACAGACACACACATACACAGAGAGTATATGCAATACTATACATACATATGCACATAGAGACACACAAAAAAGTACATTGAAAACCATGTATACAGATATTCCTGTAAGTGTATACTATGAGTTCACACTCATATCATCATTGTACACACTTGTACACACAAACACCCACAGAAACACATGCAGACAGCATGGACAGCTACTAAAGCATGTACCATGCAGAACTATACAGCTTCTCAAACATAGGTATCACTGCACAGACCCCCATAGCACATGTGTGCAGCTGTGCAGCCATGCTACTGTCTGGCCATAGAGATACATCCAACTCACACACACATAATTGCTCAACACTCACAAGTGCATACACGCCCCCACACTTGTACTGACACACAGGCACGCGTTCTTCTGTGGTCATGCACATGCACACATACTCATAAATCCATGGGCATGCGATCTCACAAGTATAGACTCACATTGACACTATTCTGACACATGTGCACACACACTTAAGGTTTTTATGACAATCGTACTCACATGAGCACATGTGCCCAAACCTGCATGAGAATGTACATATTTACACACATGTCTACACACAAACCCATGTCCTACTCCACCAGGAAATCAAACTCCATTTTCCAGTCAAGCCCACAGACTAGCACATGGCAGAACCACTCCTGACCCAGTCCCTACAAGTCCATTAAGTCACTCTATGTCAGCAGAGATGAGGTCTGCCTTCCCCATGGCAATTTCACCATGGACCCTGGGGAACCCTAGTTTGGGGAAGCACACAGATTTCCCAAGCATCAGAATCACTCAGAAAGAAATAAGACTGATCACGCTACTGCCTTTCCCCACAACCTCAGCAACACTTTCCCACCCCCCCATCCACTCAAGTACTTTCCCCCACGTGGCTGTTCCTGTAGGGGACAGCAACCTCTGCTCAGACAGCCTCAGGAGACTGAGGACCTAATACACAGACACACTGAACTTCTCTGTCCTGGGTCCCTGCACAGCCACAAAGTTGAAGCCATGGAGACAGCTTACCTCCACCTCCTGTTGTCATGGTGACACAGCAGCTGGATTCCTCCAGGCCTCCCAGACCGCCTTGGGCTCCTCACTAGGAGCTGCTGGTCCAGTAATGCTTTTATGAAGCAGCAGCGAGGAGGCAGGGACTGCAGGTACCAGGTGATTGGAGAGAACAAGGGCCCTGCCCCCTAGCCGAGGATCACCTGGTGCTCAGGTGGGACAGGGCCAGTCTCCCTGGGAAAAACATCAGCCAGGCACTCATGCATAAGACCCCAAACAGACAGTCTTGCTGCTGTGCCTATGGAGCTCCAATCTGCACTAGATACACCTAACACTTTCCATGCACCACCTCAGTTAGTCCTTCCAATAGCCTTCTGAAGTCTGAATTATTAACTCACCACTTTACAGTGAATGGAAGGAGATTTGTAGGGTGAAGTGACTGGTCAAACTCTGATGTGTCTGAGTCCTAGAGTTCTTAAACACTAAATTACGTCACCTTTTAGGATTTTGAAAATCTAAACTGATAATTGCTCAAGGCCACAGAATGTCCAAATTGAGACCTCTGAGGATACATGAAATCCCTTCATTTTGCAGAAGCAGCAACTAGGGCCCAGAGAGGTCTAGTGATTTGCCCAAAGTCACACAGCAAATTGAAGGCAGACTTGACGCTCAATCTCCTGACCCAGAGATAGGGTTTCCCCAGGGCATCAAGAACCAGACTCTGACAACCTGGAGGAATACTGAGGTCTCAGCAACCTAGAGAAGCGGCTCTCAGCCTGGCCCCAGGTCAGAATCTGAAGCAAGGGCTGGTGGTCCTCAGACTCCCACCTCACGCTTTAAGTACTGTCCGAGAACAACACAGCAACGCTATTCTCCAGAGGCAGCTGCCCAGCCCAATTACAGGGCCAAGGGAATATGTCCCACCTTTGGGTCATGGCCAGAAACACCTCTACTGCCTGCCTTGCTGACCAGCCCGTCCATAGAGATGACTCTGGCCCTAGGCTAGAACCCCAGTGAGAAACCACAATGCCATTTAGGGGGCTGTAACCACATGAGTGGCTCCAAAATGATCCTTAGAGACCAGGTAGTCTCTGAATCAAGTTTTTCATTAGGATGAAAAATAATCTGGCCAAACTCATGAGCTGTGTGCTGGGCTGGAGTGTGGGGGGACCACCCACATCCTCAGAGCTGGGATGAGAATGCCAGGAGCCCCTATCCAACTGTCCATTCCAGCCCCTTTTCTGCAAAAAGTTTGTACCTCCCTAAGCTACAACAGAATGGTCTCATTGAACAACCCAGGAAGCTTCTCCCAAATCTTTTGCTCATTTAAGGAACTGCAAGGAACAGAAGGTAATCCTGCCTCTCCTAGTGTCACTGCCAAAGAGATGAGTCCTCTCCTGTGATGACACTTGAGGCTGCTGGAAGGGCTTGGATGGAGGCGATCTGGCTCAATGAGTCCTCCCGACTCCAGTTGTCTCTCTGCGTGCGCGCGCACACACACACACACACACACACACACACACACACACACACACACACTCAGAACGAAACAAGCAAACCTGCAGAGCCTGGACACAAAGCCCATGTCCTGGGCAGCCCTGGATGCTGGCTCCAGATAACCAGTAGCTTCATTTATGAGTATCATGCCCAACAAACACCTTGTGAAGCCAAGTTGAAAATATGACCAGCTCCTTCTACCTCAGAACTCTGAACTGACCAAGAAGCGGGTGATTTATGAATCAAATTAAAGAGGTCCATTTCCTTTTCCCTGGCCCAGGTCAGCCTGAGAAGCTCTTAAGTGCTTGCATTTGGGGTCCCAGCGGGAAGACTCCTGGGTGAGCCAGAATGTCCTACCCTCTGCCAGAGGAAAGTTTGTCATTTACCCAGAGCTGGGCTGTCACCACTCTGGGTTCTTTACTCACCTGACTGGGCACTGAACCTCCAGCCTGCGGAGAAGCCGCTGGAACTGGAAGCTTGGATGGGGGACAAGAATCGTTTTGCAGCGGCTCGGCACCCTGTTTTTTTTTTTTTTTTTTTTTTTTTTTTTTATGGAACCCTCTTACCCACGCAGGCCCCTCAGCTCTTACCTGAGGGGTCTCAGCCACTTGTCAACTCTGCCAGCGGAGCTCAGCAGAAGCCCGGGGTCTCTCTGCGACTCCCGCGTCCCGCTTAGCGCGCCCGCTCTGTGGGCGCCGTCCCAGCTGCCAGCTGCTGCAGTGGCATCAAGGAAGCGGAGTCTGGATTTCCTTACTCGCCACGAAGGCGCCTTCGGCCGGGCCCGGAGGCTATTTCTCCAGGTCTGGTGCAAGGGGGATCCTCCGTGCCTCCAGCGGGAAAGTGGAAGTGTGCGTCCTGGATTGCAGCAGCGACGACGGCGGTGGCCGGGGACGAGGAGAAGGCGGCGACGCCACCCGGCGAGCCGGGGAGGCGGGCGGGGGCGAGAGGAAGTGGAAGCCGGGCTCTTGCGAGCCTGGCGCTCTGGCGGGCTGGCGGGCGGGCGGCACTGCGGGGACCCCGCGCCGCGGCGAGGCCCCGCGCACACACCCGCCCCTGGGGTGCCCCGGCCCGGCGCGCGCGGGGCGCGGGCTGCAGCTGGGCGCGGGCTCCGGCCGCCTCGCGTCTCGCTCGCTGCCTCCTCGCTGCCTCGTTCCTCTCTTCCCCGGACTTTACGTCTCCAGCTCGAGCTCCGCGCGCCGCTGTCGCTGCTGCTGCTGCCGCCGCCAGCAGCGCCTCAGCCCGGCGCGCTCCTCGCACGGAGCCACAGCACTGCCTACCGCTTAACTCCTTGCATGCCACCTGGCCCTCCCTCAGCCTCCTGGGAAGCTGGGCAGACCCGGTGCCAGGCCTGCTGCGGAGCTTGGGCAAGGGCCTCAGCCTCCCGGCCTCAGTTTCCTCGACTGGAGAATGAGCTGGAGAGACCCACGTCCAAAGATCATTTGGAGAATTAACTGTACCAAGCTGCCTGACATTGAATAAGCACTCAACAAATAGAGTATTCACTACTGCTGTTGCTGCTGCTCCTGCTGACGTTCAAGAGGCTTAACGGGGTGCCTTCCAAATAGTATATACCAAATAAAGGGCAGTTTGCTTGTTTGTTTGTTTGTTTGTTTTGTGTTTAGTTTGTTATTTTAACAGGCAGTAGGTTTATGCTGTGTGGCCCCTGACCGATTGATTACCTACCCTCTCCCAGCCTGTTTCAGAAGATTCTTCCAGCTCTGTGACCTTGGGCATGTCTCAGCACCTCTTCTGAACCTCTCTATATCATCGTTTGTAAAGTGAGAACAATAAATAATGATTGATAGCACTCACCTTCAAAGGAGCAACAGTGAATCCCCGGGAGAGGAGCAGATCTTCTGATGGGGCATGTGACAAGAACCACCTTTGACAGAGAGCCTCCTAAGTGCCAGACACCTTGTCTTGTAGTCTTTAATACATTATCTCATTAAGTCATTTAAATAACCCAGGAGGCAGCTGGTTCCATCTCCATTTCTCAGATGGAAGAACTGAAGCCCAGAGAGGTTAAGAGGCTCACTCTGGGTTGGTACAACTAGAAAGTAGCAGAGCTGGGATTTGAACCCTGGAGATTCTGATTTCAAAACCAGTACTTGTTAAGCTTGGGACTCAAGGAGGGGCTCTAAAGTGGCCATGAGCAGACTATTCTTTGTTGAAACTAGTGATAAGAATTAGTTATCTGCATTTATTTTATTAAAGCTTGTTGTTTCTCCATTGATTTTTGTCTAATGTAGATAATTCCGAAAACACTGAAAAGTATGAAGAAAAACATACCAACCCTATTCCCATCTCCCAGAGATAATGGTTATTAACATCTTGATGTAGTTTCTGGTAGTCTTTTTATACCTACATGTAAAAGCTGTTGGAACAAAGAGAATCTCCCTAATTGCTCATAGGAATGGGAACTGGCTTCCCCACGAAACATAAAGAGCCCAAGGCTTGGAATCAAACAGGTGAAGCCTGAGTGTCCTGGGGTTGGTCATTCGCCCTTTCCAAGCTCTGCTTCATCATCCATGAGAGGACAGATAATGTCTTCCCTGCCTGCTTCATAGGGTTGTTGGCGGAAATGATTGGAAAGCACCTTGAGAGTGGCAAAAGCTATAAGAATATAATGGTGATGTTATAATCATCACTGTCATCATCATCAAAACATAAAAGAACAGAGCATCATGGCATCTTGTAGTGATTAAAAGTGGGAGCTCTGGAGACAAATTTGCTTTTCCTTACATGGATGTCCAATTGACCCATGACAATTTATTGAAAGAACTGTCTTTCCTTCACTGCTCTGTAAGGCCATCTTTGTCACAAAGCACATGTCTCTGTGTGTGGTGGGACCAGGTCAGGGGTGTTTATTCAGTTCCATTGGTCAGTTTACTTATCTTTGTGCTATATTTTGTCATCGTTATCACATGATCTCAATTACTACAGCTTTATAATAGTCTTGATATGAGCAAAATACATTCTTTTTTTTCCCCTACAAGATTATTCTTGGTCTTTTAAATTTGCATATAATTTTTAGAATTAGTTTATCAAGTTTCACACTCAACACCAATAAAAGACTTATTAGGTTTTGACTGGGGTGGCACTGAATCTACAGATCAATTTGAGGATACTTGCCATCTTTATAATATTGAGTTTTCCTATCCCGCTACATAACATCATACACACAAATCAATCCCAGTTGGGTTGTACATCTAAATGCATAAAGCAGAACAATAAAGCTTCTAGAAGCTTCCACAGAATTCAAACACAACCTTGGGATAAAAAAAAACAACAACAACAATTTCTTAAGGCAAAAAGAATTCCATAAAGAAAAACACTGATATATTTCATTATATCACAGTCAGAAAAATTTCTCTTTATTAAAAGACACCATTAAGAAGAGAGTAAAAATCAAACCATAGAAAATAGATATTTTCAACATGCATAACTAAATAGGGGTGCCTATGTAGAATTTACAAAGAACTTCTGTAAATCAATAAGTAAAAAACAGACAACCCAAAAAATGTCAAGAAACTGGGACAAACATTTTATAAAAGAGGATGTTCAAAGAGCCAATAAATTGATTAAAAGATACTCAATCTAATTAGAAATATGAAACATGCTCATTAAAACTTTGAGGGATATGACTACATTAAAATTACAAAGACTGACAATCCCAAGTGCTGGTGAGAATGTGCAGCAACTATAGATTGAATATGCTGCTGGCAGGAGTGTAAACTGGTACACATGCTTTAGAAAACTGTGTGGCATTATCTACTAAAAGTACCATCCCTATGGCCAAAACTTCCACTCTAGGAACACATTCCACAGACATGAATACTTACAACCATCAGAAGACATGTACAATAATGTTCACAGCAGAAATTTCTGTGGCTTATAATAGTAAATTTTGAAATAATCTCAAACAACTGAAATTTTTTCCAACAATAGTATGAGCCAACTGTGTATATGGAGTACTATATAGCAAAGAAAATGGCCAGTTTCTAGCATACACAATCACAGGGATGAATCCAAGAAATATAACGCTGACTGATAAAAACTAGACATCAAAGAGTACTCACTGTATGTTTTCACTTACAGAGTGTTTGAAAGCAGGCAAAACTCAGAAATGTTAGAAGCCAGAATGGTGGTATTTCTGAAGAAGATGAGAGTTACAACAGGGATAAAAGACACAGGTTTCTGGCATACTGGATATCTTTTCTTTCTTGATATTGTTGGCAGCTACATAGATATAAGTCATAGAACCATGCATTTATGTATCGAGCACTTTTTTGTACATGTGTGAAATCTTAACTTGAAAAAGCTGTTTTTTTTTTTTAAGTGACAATTCTTGAGCAAAATAGAGCTGGGTTCAAATCTGAGTTCTGCTAATTTCTGGCCGTGTGACTGTGGTCAGGTTATTTCATCTCACTGAGCCTCAATTTCCTCATCCATAAAATGGGAAAATAGTAGTACCTACATGACAGTTTTATGTGAGGATTCAAGTGATATAACAGGTGCAAAACATGGGCCCTGCACTCAAGCACTATTGGCTGGCGATAATCACAAATCATATTCTAAAGTATTATATCTGTCCAATAGTAAGGGGATATCTGAGAAATATCTGAAAGAACTGAGTTTGAACCTCAGCGAGGGTTGCCAGGTAAAATAATAAGAACATTTAGTTAAATGTTTCGTATAAGTCTATAATTTTACATGGGACATACTTATACAATTTTTTTTCTCATTGTTTATATGGAATTCAAATTTAACTGGGTGTTCTATAATTCTCTTTACTGAATCTTGCCATCCTAACCTCGTAGTTACTGGCTGTGTGTCTTGGGGTAAGTCACTTGATTTCTCTGGCCTTGGCTGCCTTACCTGTAAAATGGGAATAAGTTCCTTTCCAGTGTTGACAAAAGAACGAAATTAATTAAAGGAGATAGGTGTTCCTAGCACACATCAGGAACTCTGTATTTGTTCCCTTTGCTTCCCATCATCTCCCTCTCTCTTCTGTTCTATTTTCTTTCCTTCATTAAGTCTTGAGGCTCCCCAGAGCTCCCCACAAACATTGCTTAGCTCCTTGCTGCCCTTTGAAGTTAAGAGATTGTAATTAGCTGTAAAAAGTAAGGAATGAAGTTGTAGGATTTTTGTCTAAAACACATACACAGTCATTTTGGCAGGAAAGGATGAAGTCAGAGTCCTCTCAATCCAACCATAGGACAAACTGTTAATTTTGGCTGAGGGCTTGCCTTGTCTCTGCTAATCCCAGGCATCATTTGCGTTGCAGATTTCTGAGAGGAACCTCATCCCCTCTCTGTGCCTTCTATTTCAGCTCTCTGGCCAAAACCTATTGCAAGACTTACAGAGGCGAGAGAATAAACAAAGCAATCTTTGAAATAAATTATAGAGATCAAAACAGGGTGATGTAAGAGACTTTCCGAGCATAAGATCAGCTAACACCTCCCAGCTACATTCATAAAACGCGTCACTAACCCATACATCACTGTCATTTGAACCACAATGTGTAAAAATAGAATTTGCTCTAATTTCCTGAGTAGTTGATGTAAATGGAGAGAATGTAAGAGTAGTGAGCAGCTGTGTCAGGTGGTAAGTAACTAACTACCCTTTGATGTTTTTTTTTTTTTCTAAATTGGAAAGGAGGGGACTTTCCTCCAGAAATGTCAGGCAAATCCTGACAGAACTGAGAGAGAGGTAAGATGAAGAATGCTGGAGGTAACAAGATCTGGGATGAAGCCCCTACTCTGACACCTCCTAGCTGAGCAGCCTTGAGTAAATTAATTAACCTCTCTGGACCTCATCTTTAAAAACATAGAGAATAGTAATTCTAATCTTGTGAGGATTTTGTGCAGGTTAAATGATAGGCCTATATAGACTGTTTACCATAGTGCCTGCTATACATGTATTATGCACATTCAGGATTCAAGTATGTGTAGGTTTCCCATGGTCAGATTTCTTTTCGATCACTAAACATTGACTCATACATCACACTTAATGTGTGGAATTGAGAATAAGGTTAAGAGGGAATTACAAAAGTCACTGTGACATTGTCCTAGTTGCAGAAACATGATGGAAGAGTCCTTTATTTGCACAGAGTTTGGGAGTGATGCCTAGGTGGGTTGGCCATTACTTCTAAACCCTGCATTTCTGCTTCCTTGGAAGAATCTCTCTGTGCTTCATGGTCCCTCCATTCAGAGTCTGATCATGAGTTCCCAGCATCTTCCTATCCTATCTGATAGTGGTTGGAGTTTGGTCTGCCATTCAAATTTCTAGACATCAAAAGCTGTGTCTTTTAACCACTATCTCTCCCAAGCACCCAACACAGTCCTTTGCACATAGTAGGTTGTCTTAGTCCATCCAGGCTGTTATAATAAAGATATCATAGAGTGAGTGGCTTATAAACACCAGAGATTTATTTTTTACCATTTTGGAGGCTAAGTCCACAAGGCACTGGTGGATCCAGTGTCTGCTGAGAGCTCTCTTCGTGGTTCACAGGTAGCCATCTTCTTGGTGTGTCCTCATACGGTAGAAGGAGTGAAGGGTTTCTCTGGGTATCTTTTATAAGGGCACTAATCCCTTCATTAGCACTTCATCCTCATGACCTAATCACCTTCCAGAAACATGGCCCCCAAATACCATCACATGGAGGATTAGCATTCAACGTATGAATACTGATGAAGAGGGGCACAAACATTCAGTTAATAGTATAGGTGCTCAGGAAAAAACTGCTGAAGGATTAAAATTGTCCAAGATTACTATAAATATATACAGATTAAAAGAAAAACCTGATATGATGGGGAGAGTTCACCCATTAAAATTTTGGTAAAAGAGGCAAATGTATGTAAATGTAGAAGAATGTATACTGCAGCACATTTTAATTGCAGAAAACTGGAAAGAATCTAAATGCCCATCAGCAAGAAAATAGATGGATCAATTCAGGTATATGTGTAAAGGGGAACACTAGGCAGCAGTATTTATTAACTAGAACTTTGTATTATTGCGGATAAAGCTCAAAAATTATAGTGTTGAGTGAAATAAAAAGCTAGTTGTAAAAGGACATGTACGGAATAATACCACTGAATGAAGTCCAAAAGTCTGAAAAACAATTCAGTATATTTTTATGAGTACATACATGTATAGTAAAAGTATAGAAATGTACATGGGAATGATGAAAAGAGGTGACCACTTCCAGCGGAGAGAGAGGAGTGGGAGTACGGAGAGCTTTAACAGTGCTTTTAATGTTCTATTTCTAAGGCAATTTGGTGAATACATAGAAATTCTATTGTTTTTTGCACCATTTTGTATGCCTGAAATATTTTATTAAAGGGAAAAAAAAGAACTGAGGCAGCAGTTGAGTGTAAAGGCTAGAATGGAAGTGGCCTAATTCCTTCCCCCGTTCTGACATTTGCTATGTGTCTTCAGTAAGGGAACTACCTCTCTGAGCTTCAGTTTTCTCAACACTACAATGAGGCTAATAAATCTTGGAAGAATTAAATGAGATAACGTGTATAAATTATTAAAAACAATGTAAGAACACAACAGATGACAACTGTTCTTTTCATAATTAATTATCTACAGCAATCAATTTTAGATTATTTGAGAACTGGAAACATCTAAGATGATCAGCAATTTCTAACCTTTCTTTACAGATATAATGCCTGAGGCTGGAGAAATTGAATAAGTAGTCTCAAGTCACGGGGGATGGGAGGTAGAATTGAAGACCTGAGGTGTGTGGAGGGCCCCCTTTGGGAAAGGCACTGTATGGGGCCTGCACTCTAAATCTCTTCCCACAAAACCTACGGAAACCTTCACTTTTTCCCAGGGGACTGATGATGATCATATAAGGAATCTGTTAAAACTGGATCACAGATGCTGGAGGCAGTGGGACACATCCTAATGTGGCTGCAGTCCCAAAATATGTTTCTATCATTATGAAAGAGATTGAGAATAATGTTATAAGTTCATCCATTTCTCATTTATATTTTTCAAATAGTTATAAATCTGATGCCTAACATAAGTATGCACATATGATCACAAAAACATGAATACTAGAATGCACTATTTGTAACAGACCCAAACTGGAGATAATTCAAATATCCATCAATGAAAGAATGGATAAATAATGTTTCATGCAACGGAATTTAATCCAGCAATGATAATGAACAGACTACCACTGCTTCCATGACTACATGATGAATATCACAAATATAATGTGAACAAAAGAAGCCAAACTCAAAGATGGTGTTTGCTGCCATTTATATAAAGTACAAAAATTGTACAACTAATCAGGCTGCTAGAAATCAGAACAGTGGTTATGCTTCAGTGGGAGGTTATTGCTGGAAGGGGCTTGGGGGTGCTTCAAGGGGCTGATAACATTCTTTTTGTTGATCAAGGTGCTGGTTAAGAGTAGTTTCTGTGAAAATGCATCAGCTGTACCCTTATTATTTGTATTCTTATAGACATATATTACACTTTAATGAAAACGTTTTTTAATATAAAAATAGCCAGTTCCAGTAATCTTAACATGTATTAGTTACCAGTGCCTATGCACTGTCATGAATCAAGCTATGTAATAAAGAGGGTAAATGTAGGCCTCTAAATTAGCATCCTCTCCTAAGACTTGACCTTGAACTACCTGCTGAAACCAGCTTTCATTTCAGGTTTACTGAAAAAGGGATTGTCTACATAGGACCTGGCCAGGTGGAGATAAGGACCATTACTCAGGACATCTGATCCAGGGAGTCAGGCAAACCACCCAAATTATCTGATGTGGCAGTTTCTTGGGATCGAATGACCTAGATAATGGTCAGACTGCCATGGTGACACCACACATCCCAGCCAAAATACCCATAAAGTGGACCTGAGGCTATATTATGGGCAGAGAGGAGAGAAGCCTGTGCCACCCCCAAGTCTCATTTCTGCAAGAGTTGCTGTGAGAGCTCTTTGAGAATCTGCAGAGGCCACAGAAAGGTAAAGCAGCTCTAGACTCCTATAAAGCTCCAGGCAGGCCTCCTCCCAAGTCTTCAGTGAGGCTCTCCCATGGCCTGCACAGGACATGGTCTGAGCCATTGAGCATGGGTCTCACTTAATCAAACAGCCCGAGGAAGTAGGTAATATACTTATTATTATTTCCATTTTTTTAGGGGATGAAACTGAGGCAAAGAGGGGTTAAATGAGTGACTCAAGTATGAATACCAGAAAGGAGTGGAGTCACTTATTTTGAATTGATTCTCACACTGTCTTGTCCTCTCCCACCATTCCATCCTCCAGGATCCTGTTGCCATCTCCTATGCTAGCTACTCATGCATCAGGCCTTAGAGTGAACCTCACTTCCCCAGGATGCTCAATGAGTTCAGGTTGTCTGTAAAGCAGGCAGTGCGATGGGATTAGAAGTGCATAGATTTATTGGAGGAAACCTCTGTGGAGGTTAGAGAGGGAGCAGGATTGAGCAGACAGAGCCTTCAGACTGTTATGTGGGCCTGACACCTGGGAAAGGAGAAAGAGAAGGAAGGTTGACTGTGTAGGAAGAGCCTCAGACTATAGCACAGATCTGAGAAAGGCTCAGCTAGTCCAATAGGAGCCCCAGAGTAAAGAATGTCCTTTGGTGTATTCCTAGGTAGGGCAGGGATGGCCCAGGATGCTAGTCTTCAGTAAACTGTGGGACCTGTCAGCACATTTTACAGAAGGCAGAGTTTATTTGGAAGATTGGTTATGAGCAGGGGAGCAGAGCATCTCTTAGAAGCATCTACTGTAATTATTATTGCACAGCTATCTTTCCCTCTGGACTGAAAGCTCCACAAGGGTAGGAATCAGCCCACGCAGAGAGCAAGTCTGGAATGTAGTAGATCCTCAATTAATATTTGTGGACTGACAAATTCTCCTGCCAGCTCCTTGGCATTTGCCATACATTTTCTGCAGATATTTCCATGCAGTGTATTTTAGTGACGATGATGAGGAATTAAACGATGGCTCTGGATTTAAGTCTTAGGCAAGTCATCTTGCCTCTTTGAGCTTTTGTTTACTCATCTGTAGCATGGGGACAATAATATATACCCATTAGATATTATTCATCTAATTCAAGATCAAATCAGATACCACTATTACAGTACTTTTATCATTAGTATTACAGCGGCAAACTTATTTTTAATGTTTGTAATGATCAAATAAACTGTAGGGTCCCCGTCTTTAAGACATAAATATTATCTTGAAGTAAATCATTATTTTGTGGGAAAATCACATTCGATATATATTGACATACCCATTACAGAGAGGAACAGTACTAAGAAGAGATTGTATTATATCATCATCTGTGATACGTTTGGTTACCTGTACCCCAAGTCTGCCCTTTAAACCACGATCCATGTCTTATTTGTCTCTGTACTGTTAGCAATTAGCAAGGGGCTTACACATCATAGGCACCAATTAATGCACATTTCTAATCCCAAACTGGAGACACAGCCATGTGACCTTGTGCCTCATGCATTAGTTGATTTAATCCACACAACAACTCTATATGCCAGTAATATTGCCATCTAGAGAATGGAGAAACTGGGGCCCACTGAGGTGAAGCAACTTGCCTGAACTTGTGAACTTGCAGTTTCAGGCCTGGGTCGTCCTGGTTCCACACTGGGTTTTTTTCCACTGGAACATGTGGCTATCAGGCCTGCCAAACAGGTCAGTCTAAGATGCAGTCTAAAATGCAGCACGATGCCTTCGTTCTCCCCAGAGACTTCAGCCTGGTCTCCGAGGAAATGCTCTTGGAAACCAGCCTCTTCTGGCACGTTTCAATTTAGATACATGAGTCTCCTGAGAGAAGAGAGAACTATCGCTTGTGGGCTGGAGGTTTTTACCTTGGAGCTCAGGAGAAGTCTCCTGACCTGATTACAGAGCTGCTCCTAAAAGCTTCAGTAATTTGAAAGTCGTTTTTCCCCAAGTCTTCACTGTTTAAACTTTTTACATGCAAATACACTCAGGAAAAATAGTCAATTAAAAACAATGGAAATATTTACTGAGCTCTTAGTGTGTACAAGTCTGGGATTTACTGGTCTGGAGTCATCACATTCATTTTAACCTTTCAATCTTACAACTGCCATGTAAGGTAGGTATTTCTGCTCCCATTTTCCAGATAGGGAAACTGAAGCTCAGGGAAATACTGTAACCTGCCCAAAGTCACAGAGCTGGGAAGTGGCACAGCTGAGATTGGATCCAGCCTGATCAAGGTCTAAATGTAAGACAGGGAGAGAGGACACTAGCAGCCAGAACAGTGCTTAGTGTTCCATTGCCCACCTCTGAAGCAGCAGTTCCTTAAAGACCGATTGAGACACCCTCATCCTTGGCACCTTGCCTCCCATCATCAGCTTGTCTATCCTCTAAAACCAGACACCACAATCTTAGAACACACACAGCTCTGACTACAGCATCCCTGTGTTTGAATCCTCAAAGTGGCTTCTTGCTTCCTTGCCCACTGCTTCTGTCCACCCTCCAGAGCTACACGTCATTCCTCCCCTACACGCAGTGCTCAGTCCCCACCCTGCCTTTGTATATGCTATGTCTCTTCCTTGGAATGTTCTTTCCTCCCGTCCAGTTCTCTGTCCAACAAACTATTGCTCAGCTTTCAATACTAAATGGTGCCTTCCCTTGGGATGCCTTGGTTTCTAGAACCCCATGGCCTCAGTTACATAGCAGGGTCAGGGAGAGTAGAGGAAAACCGGTTTAGCCACTGGAATCTTATTATTTTCATTATATCTTTAGACAGACTCAGAGAAGTCAATTCCATATCTTTAGTCTAGCTCAAAGAAATACATTTCAACAACCATTTACAGATGCTGGAAACCTGCCCACCCCTCTCCCACGTTTATTATTCTCTTTGCCCAGAAGAGGATACTTCATCTTTATGAGAACTGCTCCTCCCCACTCTAACGTTGTGTGTCTGGAGGAAGACATCTCTGAAATACGGAAGGGACCCTTAAGTCTAGCTAGGCCATTCTCAGAACCTCATTGCTCTGACCACAGTGATTGGTCCAAGACTTGGCACATGACCTAAGCTCAGCCAATCAGAGAACTTGCCTGAGAGTTTTCTGACTGGTGTTGGTGGTAAACAGCACTGTTTCATGTGGTTCTAGGTTTGGAGTTCCAGAGCTACCTGTGATATTGGTTTGAGTCTAATGAGGATGACTAGCTCAAGGAGAATAACCAGTATGCAGACAAAAGTTAGAGAAAAAGTATGTTATTGAATTAGTTTCTGGCTCCAACCTTCCCCAGAATCAGCTACACCCTGATCTTTCTGCAGTTGGATCATAAGAGCCAACACTCCTGGGTAGGTTCAAGTTCAAGGTGGGTTATAGTCACTTACAACCATAGGATTCTAAGAGACATGGTTTAAAACTTCTTTTCCAATTATATTATGTCATAATGTGGTCAGTAAATATTAAGGACCTGCTGTGGATCAGGCACTCTAAGTGATGGGAATCCAAGAGTGAGATAAAAATATGGTCCCTGCCCACACAAAGCTCACTGTCTGAAGCAATGTTGTCCAATGTGGTAGCACCAGCCACATATGGCTACTTCATTTAAAATAATTAAAATTAAGTAAAATTTAAAGTTCAGTTCTTTGGTCTAACTTACCATCCTTTCAAGTACCAAATAGCCACACGTGGCTGGTGGCAACCTTATTGGGCAGCACAGATATAGAACACTGCCATTGGCCTAGAACATTCTACTGGACAGTGATAGAATGGTCTAGAGCTTTGATAATCAAAGTGTTGTTTCTAAGACCAGTGGCATTAGGCTTACCTGGGGACTTGTTGGAAATGCAGAATTTCAAGTTCTCTCACAAACCTACTGAGTCAGAATTAGCATTCAACATGATTGTCATGACTTTGTGAAATTAATATTTTAAACTGAGGGAAGGGATGTGTATGTGTGTGGGAGGAGGGGATGGGTGTTGAACCACAGTTAAACAAAGACTACAAGGGAAATAGATAATTTTATTACTCACAAGTCCCGGAGGTACCACCTGACTCGAAGGGCCATGCGGAGAGGTCAAGGCAGAGTGCAAGGGGCACATGCCTTTATTAGGGTCTGCTGGTAGAGTGTTTTGGGCTTCCCAGGCTAAGGCAGGATTGGTCAGTTCAAACCAAAAAGAGTGTGATTTTGATAAGCTTTGTGACCTTGGGAAGCAGGGAGAATGCTTATCGCAAGGACCTTTGGGGGAGTCATGTTAGGAAATTACTTTACTTATGGCTCTATAGACTGCTATGGATGGCATGTGGTAGTGGAAGGGGCTGGTGTCAGTTTAAGGTCCCTGAAGGCCTCTTGGCCACACAAAAGGAAAGTTGAGGCAGCAATGCCATTGAGTATTGTAGCTAAACTCTCAACAAAGATGGCCAGGTGAGTCACGTGCACAAAACAGTTCGAGAAACCTCAGCCTGATAGCCATTTTTAGTTTAGCCCTTTCTACCTAACTCTGTCACAACCACCCTCCTACAAGCAGCAGAGAGGGTCCCAACCTTGAGAAAGACATGCAGGCTGGCCTGGCTATCAGCTCACTGACCTCTCTCCAAGCCACAAAGTAAAACTGATGTCTGTCTACCAAAGTCTTGAAGAAACGACACCAATCTTCAGCTGAACGAACTCCCTCCCATTGCCCTCGCCTAGTCCATCAACAGAATTTATGTTATTAACGACCACTGGACTAGGTTGGGGGCTTGGTGGCAATCCCACCCCAGGGCCGATTTCGCAATGATTCATTTCTTCAGGGTAAAACCACTACAGAGAGATGGAGTGATCAAGGGTTTGTGTTGCATTATATTATTATATTTCCAGAAAGAAGAAGAAGGGCCTCACTATGTAGAATAGAGTTCTGCCTGTTCTCATGCTGTAAGAGATTTGCCCACCCCTGTGTGGGTTTAGAGGCTGTCAAACCAACCAATCCAGCCTGATAGAGAAGCCCAATGTGCTCTTTGAAAACCCTTCCCCCACCCCCCACACACCCCTAAACTAATTGGTGGCACCCAACCATAACCAAGAAAAAAGGCAACAAACTATCCATTTAAATTACAGATTGTGACCTTTATGCTTGAAATTAGTTCAAACATCCTGTTTATAGCTTTGGGGTTCTGCCACTCAATAATCCTCCAAATTATTTTCCTCTGTTGGTTTTTTTTGAATGGTTGTTATTATGCATTGCATTCCCCCAATTTCTGGGCCTCACCCCCAGTTGGTTTCTCCTGAGAGTCTAGGTAATTTGAAATGCCTGCAGCTGGACATTTTCTCTTTAAAGTTGCTATTTTTTTTTCTACAGCTGAACCAGCTACAGAAGCTGGTTTGAAATGCTTCGCCCCCTCCCCTCATAGACAGAGGTTGGAGGTGTGTGGGGTTCAAGGAGAGAGAAACAAGGCTTTCCTCTAAGCTGTAAAAGTCCTCTGCCCTGAAAATCTTTAATTTATGGGTCTAGGCTAGCATTCCCTAAAGTGCTAGTAAATTCCAAGGGAAGTTGTTAGGTGTTACAAAGTAACTCTAGGTTAAACAGAGATGAAAGGATTCCTTAATACAGGACTTCTCAGGGCCTTCAAATGCTGAAGTGCACGGGGAACTCTCTTTTGTGTAAGGTGGAGCAGCAGATTTACTGTATAGTTTCCCAAATTTCTTTGCTCAAAGTTTTACTTATGTCCCTGGACGCTCTCATCAGAAGTTGTCCTCAGCCCACTTGGGAGATGCTGCTTGTTCTGGTGACTGCTGCCGCAGGCTTCTTATGGCCTAGCCTTGGGCATCCCCAGACATCACTTCTGCCACATTCTTTTGGTAGAGCAAGTCACCAAGGCCTGCTGCCCAGATTCACAGGATGAGAAGTAGCCTCTGCCTCTCAGTAGGAACACACACAGCCTCTTTAACCTACCAGCCTCCTCCAGGTTTCCCAAACAGCATGTTTAAGACTCAGACTCAGAAAGAATGAAGTAAGGGCTTCTTCCTGGCATCGTTCGTATCCTTGTTAAATACCAGCTCATCCCCTCTGCCCCACAACTGTACCCCCACACCTAGCATTTGGAGGGGACATCATTATTTCTGCCTTCCCACTCTCTTCTTCTCCCCTTTCTTCTTCAAACAAATCTCTCTTTCCTGAGAGGACACACAGATACTTAGAAGTTGCCTGTTGGGGATAACAATGTGTTTGTGCTCGAATCCTCTCTGAGAGTTGACGCCTGAAGCACAAGAAATGTTTGATGACTGAATAGAGGGCTGATGAATAATTCTAGCAAAAATAAATAACTACTACTACTACTACTACTACTACTACTACTACTACTACTACTACTAATAGATAATAGGTAGACCCTGTGCTAAGAGGTTTCTATTTATTTAATCCTCAGTATGACCCTATGAAGTGGCAACTACAATTATTCCCATTTTACAGATGAGTCACTTGTTGACTCATTGCTATGACCTGAGTCATAGGCTAAATGAGTAAATCAGAGATTCCAGGCTGAATCTGTCTTCCTTCACATCTGGTATTCTGGAACACTCTACAAAGGACTGTACTGACGGAAGGCAACACAGCCAGTATCCATGATGGTTACTATTTACTCATAGAATATTTTCTGTATGCCAGGCTCATGGGTTACTATTTATTGAGCAGTTGCTCTATGTCAGGATCTGTTCTAGGAACTGTATGAACTCATTTAATCCTAATTGCAGCCTCATTATGTAGAAATTATTAGTTGAGGAGACTGAGGCACGGCAATACTAAATAACCTTTTCACTGAAGGAGCCAGGATTTGAACCCAAGACTCCAAGTCCAGAGGCTGTGCTCTTTTTTACTCTGCTGCTCCAAAAAGGAGCCTTTATTGAATCACGGATAGCAACAACAGCTTGGACCAAAAGGCCAAGTCTCGGTTTCATTCAGCTTTTCCTGAATGTTCGGAATATGGAGCTTCAGCAAGTATCCTGCCTCCCTCCTGCCTTGGTTTGAAGGACTCGTACCTTTGCAGCTCACTCGTGTCCTCCCTGAGCCAGCCCTTGTCTTCATCGAAGCATTCACACAGGAGAACTACAGCCAGGCCAGAAGCTCAGACTTGGGGGTCCTGCCTGCCAGGCCATTCTGTCTGAACAGCCCCCTTTATGCCTGACCACTGCTCTGACATCTGAGCCAAGAAATTTATTAAGGGGGCTCTGAAGGCCCTCACAGGCCCCTTGTGCATTCCTTGAATTCTCCACTGCCTGGGGTGGAAAGAATTTCTAACCAAACTTGGCAAGCCAGAAGGACTGTGGTCTGGCTGCTCCCTCTGGAAGGTGCTACGCAACCCTGGCAGCCCAGAGTTTCCTCCCTGTACTCATTGCTAAGAATAACCAACCAAGCCACCTCCACACCCTCTGCTGAAGCTGAGGCCTTTTCTGAGGCCTTCCTCGGCTTAGTTTAAACCCCTTCGGCAGGAGAGAAAGTTCTAGATGAACCCCAAGACCTGCAATATGAACCCAGCATTGGACGTTCTGAAG
Organism: Macroglossus sobrinus; assembly: GCA_004027375.1. Lineage (NCBI taxonomy): Eukaryota > Metazoa > Chordata > Mammalia > Chiroptera > Pteropodidae > Macroglossus > Macroglossus sobrinus. Next base: position 30,093 of record PVKZ01000434.1, on the reverse strand, counting down.
CCCATTCTCTTGCTGTGTTAGGGGAACCACCCAAACCCAGGGAGCTGGTTTTCCATTAGGATTGCATTCGTGGTGCAGGGAGCAGACAGACCCTCAGACCTTCCATGTCAGCACCCTGCCGGGCCAAATTTTCCCCTGAGAATGTATAGCAATATCTGGAGACATATCTTGGTTGTCACAACTGGGGGATAATAATGGCATCTGATAGATGCTGCTCAACATCCTACAATGCACAGGGACCCTCCTCCTCCCCCCACCCCCGCCACCCCCAGTGACAGAGAGTTATCTAGTACAAGATGTCAGCAGTGCCACTGTTGAGAAACCCTAATCTAAGTCAACGGTACAGCACTGAGCTGGACAACGAGTGCTGCCCGTACATTACTTCTTTTGTATTTTGTTTATTACCAAGTGTTAACCTGGTATGGTAATTCTGAGTGGTGTCTAATAAGAAAATAATCTTAATTAATAAATGTGGGGTGATGAGAAAGAGATGCTAAGCCAGTGCTCTCCAACAGAAATATGATGCCAGCTATAAATGCAGGCCACGAGCAATTTTAAACTTCCTCCAGTAGCCACATTAAAGAAGGAAAAAGAAAAAGGTGATATATTCTAATATGTTCATTGATATTTTATTTAAGCCAATCTCTCAAAGATATTTTAACATGAAATCAGTATAAAATACTATTGAGTTTTTTAATATTTTGTGTTAAAAATTTTGTTTTTGCACTAAGTCTACACAATCTTGTATGGATGTTATAGATCATCTTAATGTGGACTTGCCACATTTCAAGTGCTCCATAGACATGTGTGGCTCGTGGCTGCTGTACTAGATAACACTAAAGCTAGAGTAAGACCTTTCCACTCACTGATGCTTAGTTATACACAGGTCAGGCTGGGAGAGGAAAAAGATGAGGATAAACAGGAAGAAAAGAAGACGGGAAGGGAATGTTTCAGAACATACATGCAGGAAGCAGGGCTAACATCTCCAAAAAAGGGTCTGGAACCCCATTGCACGTCTCCATCGGCCCACAGTTAGATGGGAGACAGCATGTGGACCCTGTCTCTTCTCTTTAGGTTAATCTTGGTCCCAGGAACCAGTAGAAGGAGGACTGGGGGTGGTGACACTGACTACATCTGGGGAGCTTATCCTCTACCAGCTGTCTATGGTGTGAACCCAAGACCCCAGGGAGGGCCAAAGACCCTCTAATCAAAGAGACTGCATAAGCCTCGTTCAAGGTTGGCTCTTGCAATATTTTTAAATCACCTTTAGCTTAGGGAGGTTGATTGCCTGCTTGTTTCATCAAGCAAAGAGATAAAGCCCATTGCCACAGTTAATATGAGGGAGAATTTGGAGAGCACTGAATCCATTAGGAACCAAAGTGGTTTCCTACTGTCATCAGCTGAAATAGGATGATGACACAACTCAGGTTCAGGGCCACAGCCCCAGGATCAGGGCATGGATTCTCAGACTGACTGCTAAGTCAGAGCAGCCATGTGAAGACCACCTATGAAGGAATTAAAGACATAGGCACTGGAGTCAGGCTACTGGATCCAAGCTCTGCCACCTGCCATCTGACAATGGGCAAGCAATTTAATCCCTCTGAGCCCCTTTTTTCAAACATAATAATAACTGTTAATCCCTCTGGACAATCTTCTCCCAGATGTTTACTTGACTCTCATATTTACTTTTCTCAAGTTTTTGTTCAAATGCTACCTCCTCCAAGAGACCCTCCCTTCCTGCCTTGGTAGACATCGCAGCTCCACTCCTCAGCACTCTCCATCTTTTTTCCTGGCTTTGATTTATTTTTTTTATAACATTTATTACAGTATATATTATATCATGGATTTATATACTTTGTTCTCTATCTCTCCCCTAGTATAATTTCAACTCCACGAATGTCTGGGTTTTGTCTATTTTGTTCACTGCTGTATCCCCAGCACTTAGAACAATGCCTGGCATGAGTTAGATGTTCAATAAACATTTATTGAAATAATTTAATTAAATAAACATCTAACAGTGCCTGGCACACAGTCGTTCATTATTACTACTCAGATATTGGTCACAAAACAAGTGACACATAGTTCCTACTTTCACTTTACTAATTTACCCCAAAAATATTTATTGTGCATATACTATGTGCCAAGCAGTGCACTAGGCTCTGCTACTACAAAGATGGGCTAAAGGACTGCTTAGGTCAGCAGAGGATTTAATAGCACTTCCCTCAGGAGTTGTTGTGGGGATGGAATGAGCTAATGCATGGAAAATGCTTTGCACCTTCCAGGAACAGAGTGCTTGTATTAATCAGTTTTTGTCATAATAAAGCTGTGACAATCACTCCCAAATTCTGATTGGGCTACAACAAAGTTATTTCTCATTCACATGTCTGAAGGTTAGGTGGGTCAGAATTGGAATGTTCCCTGTGTCTTTTCATTTGGGAGCCAAGGCTAAAGGATATGCTCCTATCTGGGCATGCTGTACTCTGGGGGAGAGCAAGAACTGGTGAAACTAGCCATGAAAGCCACTGCCTGGAACTGGCACATCCTCACTTTTGCCCACATTCCATTAGCCAAGTCAACCTATATCATCAAGCCCAATCTCCATGAGATGAAGAAATATACTCTCCTCACTGACCAGGGAAGGAAGAGTCAATATTTGCTGAATAACAGTACAAAACACCATATGTTTAGTAAAAAAAGATCTTAATAATTATAAGGAAGCAAAATGCTCCTTCCAGAAAACCTAATACAGGTGGTGGTCAGCTGTCAAATATTATCCCAAGGACAGCTACCTCGCTGGTGACAGAGTTGGACATTGGAAACCCCCTGGTATTTGTATGAAGAGAAGAGAGCACCAGTTTGAAATCAAAAAAGACTCAGGATTCAATCTCCTATGCATGTCCCTCCACCTCTCTAGGAGTCATCTATAAAATGAGTCTCATATAACTCTTGGGGTTGCTGTGAGGATTAGTGGACAAATGCACAGGCAGAACCTTGTGAATCATGAACTCCCCATAGTTGCTGATTATTCAGAGCCATTGATATGGTGATGCCATGGCTTGTGAGGTGTTCTCAGATCAGTGGGCATCCAGCCTCAGTCCCTTCCTGATGGAAATCTGCATGAAGGTGTCCTTGAAGGTGACATCACAATATTTCTCTTATAGTTCTTTCTTCTGCATTGATCCAGAGTTTCAATGCTAATAAATGTGATTTTGGCAAAACAAGCATTTACCGGGCATCTCCATGGGCCCCATAATCTACTAGGGGCTGGGAATATGGCAGTAAGCAAGGCAGCGGTGACATAGCACCGGCTGTCGTGAAGCTCATGTTCTGTGGGGGGACTTTGGGTAAGTCATTCTAAGTATAAAGAGTGCTGAGGTGGTGTAGGGGACAATGGATGAGAATAATAGAGTGAGTGGAAGGGGACGTCTTACCAATGAAGCAGCCAGTAATAACACATACTGATCAGAGCGGTGCTGGAGGTCAAGTTATACTCGCAAAGCTGTGTTATAATGTGCAAGCTCTGGAGGCTCTGCTGTCTGAGCTGGACTGAGCTTTCCCACATATTGGAGGGCCAACTGGCTATAGGTTTATCTAGGATGGCCTTGGCTGACATGACTGGGCTCTCCTTCTCAAGGTCTCTCATTCTCTAGCAGACTTGTCTGCTGGTTTTCACAGTGGCTGGGCGAAATTCCAAAACAGAGCAGAACATTCTAGTCCTCTTGACCCATGAGCTGAGAACCATCACAGTCACTTCGACAGTATTCTACAGGCCAAAACAAGAGACAAAGCCGGTCCAGATTCAAGGGCATAAACTCCACTTCTTAATGGGGGCTTCAAAGGCACATTGGAAAAGGAGTGGATAGAGGAAAGGATAAAGAATTGTGGTCATGTTTACATCCATCTATTGTCCATAACCCTGAAGTCAGGAGTTAGAAGTGCGCCCCACAGGTTTTGCCTGGGTAAGAGCCAGCAAACATCCAGAAAAAGCCTTAGCTTTCTCTGAAGGTATCTCCGGCCTCTCCCTTTAGCTGGATTTGCATATTTTGATTGGTTCCTCTACTTATCATCTGTCCCAGCAGGAAGAGCCTTTCTTGTCACCAGCCCCTGGAGAATGATTAAAATCCCACACTGTCATCCAGACCTTAATATGAGATTCCTAGAGGCAGAAACCTGACTTGCCCTAATTTTCCATAATTAACTCGTCAAGACACCTGGTGTGGCTGCAGATCTCTTCAGGGACTCTCTGGCATTCCCCCAAACAGCCAGTGCATCCCTGCTCTCCTTGTCTCATGTGGGGGGAAGGGAGACTATGTTTATGGAAGTCCTACTGTGAGCCCAGCTCTAAAGTGGGTGTTTTATGAGTGTGAATACATTATTTCTCTCAACAGCCCTGCCACAGAAGATAGACTGATTTTCATATTACAGATGAGCTGGTTGAAGGTCTGAGAAATAGACACTTGCCCAAGGACACAGTTGGAAAGTTCCAGAGCCCAAATTAATGGTTACTTGGTTACATAGGAGTCCATACGTGGACAGACACCAAAGAGGTTATGGCTTCAAGCCAATGCAGAATCCTTTCTCTGGGCAAGACAGGCCTTCGCAGGTGATATGATTTGACCATGGTTGTCTTTCCTACTGCCTGTCACAGCCCCTGGAACCCCTCCATTTATTAGTCATTCCTTTCAGTGGGTATTTCTTTTTCCACCACCATTGCCCTAAATTAGCGCCCAGCAAGGAGACCCTGTTAAAATATAAATACTGCAGAGCTACAATTACTTAAAAACATTTGTTCTTGAACCTCCCTTAAGATCTTTTAAAACTGACTTTTAAGGAACAAGGCCTAGGAACCCGTATTTTGATTTTTTCCTTTCTAGATAATTTTGATGTATAAGCCACTGATTACACACTGTGTGGAAAAATACCCACATGGTTATTGTTAAGTGAAAGAAGAACCTCATATTTGTTGTGTCAAGCATGACCCCATATTTAACAAAGAAAAGGGATTTTGAATGGGCATAGAAAAAAGTCTGGGAGAATATGTTAACAGTGAAAAGTTCCCACTCAAAGTGGGGTTATAGGACTGCATCAATGTTATCTGTATTGCTTGAGCATTGTGCACTGAGCATTTGTTTCCTTGTAATCAGAAAAAGCAATAGAATGTGTTAATGCAAGTATTCCTGAAAGAGAGAAAGGACATGAGCAGCTGGAGGGCAACATTAAATAGAGATTTCTGGCCATGGCAGCTGAGAAGAAAACCTTGTGGGAAAACGACTTAGACACCACGGAGAGCTATTGGGGGAGGTATGCAAATCCCAGCTTGGACAGGCAGCATATCTCCAGGTCTTTCTTGATCTCTATGTTAGATCTCTGTGGCCGATTGCAATGACAGCCTCAATTCTTTCTTTACCTGAGCCCTTGTCCTTGGCCATGTGACCACAGAGCTGTCCTTCCCTTTCTCAACCAAGTGACTTGCTTTGGTCAATGGGATTTTAGCATACACATATTCAAATAACTTCAGAACCCTGTACCCATACCAAAGCTTGTAAATAATAGAAATAATTTATTGAACTATATGCTAAGTATTCTGTTCAGTATTTTAGTTTGCTTAAGATATGAAGTGGGAATCATTATTATGAAATGAAAAAGAACAAAAGATAGTTCCAGAAAAAAAAAAGCTGTAATGCAGTTAAAATAAAATCCATACTATATTAGACTAATGTTCATATTATACTAAAGAGCTCTCACAAATTAACAAGAAAAATGACAAATAACCCAATAGAAAAATGAGCAAAAAGATAAAAATTCATGAAAGAAATCTGACTGGCCAACAAATAAATATAAGAAAAGATGCTTAAATCCTCTTGAAGTTAGGGAAATGCAAATTTAAGCAACAATGAAGTATCACTTAATGCCCATTGAACTGGCAAAAATTTTAAAAAGCTAAAACACCTCCTGCTGACAGAGATGAAGGGGAAAGGAAGCTTTTATGAATGGCTGGTAGATGACTAGAAACTGGCCCAAGAAGTTACCTGCTTCCCTGCTAACTAAGATAGCTAATGTCAGAATCATCATTCAAATCTGGGTGGGTCGAGTTCCAAAGTTTATGTTGTTAACCACTGAATAAATGAAAAGAACTTAGTGATTCAATCTAGAGGTTTTCAAGCCTTAAAAAAAAATAATGTAGCAGAAGCCTTTCTTAAGAAAACAGAAAACCCCTACACCATGAAAGAAATTACAAAAGAGCTGTGCGATACTTGAAGCTGGGGAAGGCGCTTCCAGTTCCAGCTCTTACGCCCCTTTCTCATTACATAGCCAATGAATCTCTAGAACTTCATAGAGCAGAGTTTGAGAACAATTGGTGAAGCCTAACCCCATCATTTTACAGATAAGGGCAACTAAATGACCTAGAGAGCCAGAAATTGCTTGAGGTCACACAGCTCAACATGACAAAGCTAGAACTAGAACCCGGGTCTTTTTGCTATCAAAATAACACTCTTTCTGCTATGTAACTCTTAAAGTTCTTAATAATCCTGTCATAATCATCCTCATAGTTATTACTCACTGAACATCTTCTAAGTATCTAACAATGCATACATTATGTATGCTCCCCAAAACAACCACCACAAGGTAACTGAGACTTAGAGAGGTTTCAGGATATATACAAGACAATGTCACATAGCTAGGAAGAAGCAGATAATTGATTTGAACTAGGTCTATCTGAATTTGAAACAAGAGTACTTTCTATTGTATCAGATTGCCCCAGGTAAAGTAGCTGCCAGCTATGGAGAGTGTGGGAGAATGGGAGAGGAGTTTTGGCCTGGCATTGGTGGCTCTCACCCCCATCTGTCATGTTGTGTTCTTCTGGCAGGATCTTCACCATCTTCTCCTTCTTTGGGTATCAGCATCCTACATCCTCAGCACCCAGAACTGCCCATGGTGGATACACAACATCTGTTATTTGTCGACTGCTCATTCTCAGAGGCCAGCTATAAGTCACCTGGGGGAAAAGGAGGCTGGAGGCATAGAGTCCTGAGTTCACAATCTAATTCAGACATTTTCCAGCTGTGTGACCCTAGACAAGTTAATCCACTTTTCTGTGCCTCCTCCTTTTATAGAAAGATCAAGATTCTACAATAATAGTACTGCACTGATTAAGATGTTTTGGGATGCAGATAACTGAGGAAATCTATTATCTTGCACTACAGAAATTTTGAGAGTAGAATGGCCTTTGCGGTCAACAAAGAAGTAGTTTCACCTATTTTTCCACTCTGCCATTATCAGAGCTAGCTTCATCTTCTATTTTCTGGCATGTAGCAAAATGGCTTTCAAAAATCACAATTGTCACATCTATATATACTCCAAGCCATGGAGAAGAGTATGCATTCCTTCCTGTAGCTCCTTCTTAGTAATTGGAGAAAATTTTTCAAAAGCCACTAATAGACTTTCCCTTACTTCTCATTGGGCAGAACTGAGTCACATGCCAACCCCTAAAACAATCATTGGCAAGGAAATAGTATTGCTGCGATTAGCTCAAACCAATCATCTGTAGTGCAGTAACTGATGGGAAGCCAAATACCTATCTTAAAAAAGATACATTTAATGAGGATCTGGTGTGGCCAGCACAGTGGAACTTCTGCTTCTTTCAACTTTGAATCCCCAGCCCCTAGGACACTGTTGACGTTCAGCAACTAGTGAATGAATGTATGAATGAATGAGTGAGTGAGTGAATGAGATAGATAAAGAATTTCTTTCCTCTCCCTACTTTCCGTATCCCAAATCAACTATCTCTTGATGACCTCAGTGCCCAAATGAAGTCACAAAAGATGATGTATCTGGAATAAATTAGGAAATAATTTGGACTCTCTGGAAAATGCTACTGAAGAAATGAGTGGATCTGAACCAGGCCCAAGCTTTTTATGTACAAAATACTCATCAACTCATTACTAAGTTCCTCTGGGTTAGGGTGGACACCACATGACTGATGTCAATTTTGTTGTTGGTGATGTTGTTGCCACTATTGTTTAAGAGAACTGTTTCTGGTATTGACAAGGTTTCAGAAGCTTGGTTTATCAATATGGTTAATATCAGCCATTTGTGTCTAAATGAATAGTCAACTGATTTTGGCAGTAGAACAACTAAAATTTTCAGCCAGAAGAAATGGAATGGGCAGTGTTAGATACTGATCAACTGAAATTTCAGTAGTCAGTCTCCATCATGGGGCTGTTTTCTTTTTCCCTCACATTGGACTCATGGTAGAGGTGGAAAGATGACTGCCTTCACATTCCAGAAATAAATTAGGCTTTTTCTGGGAATTCATGCTGGAGGCTATCTACCAAAACCTCAGTTTTTGTGGCAATTTGCCAATCCCTAAGATTCTCTGTGACTGCAAACAACCATGGTAAGAGGCTCAAACATCAGTTTCTCCATCAGTGAAATGAGACATTTGGATGAACTGCTAAACCTTGAGAAATTTAGAAGCAATGTTGGGTAGATGATGGACTCATAGAGCCTATAGTCATGCTATGAGTTTTGACAATTGTGGTAATGGTACAGTTTACTCAAATCTTTCTCCTTTCTCCATCCTTACCATAGTTCACTGTGGGTGAATTTTACCTTTCTACTCTATTGCTATTGAGCAGACCAAATGACTTGCTTTGGTCAATAGGATATGTTGAAGTAACTGTGGGCTGGTTCTGAGTTCAAATCTTAAGTGGTGCCTATGTTTTTACTCATTCTTCTTGAAATTTCTGTTCCCTGCCTTTAGAAGGGAAAGTCCAGGGTGGCCAGTGGTCCCCAAATAAAAGACAAGGGGGCGGGCTTAAACCCAACCTACAAAGCCATTCCAAACTGATCCATAGAACTGTGAGAAGAAAAATAAATAAGTATTCTTATAAATCACCCAGACCATTGACATTATTATTACAGCAAAAGCTGACTCACAAAGAAATTTAATCACTAATAATAAATAATAGTAGATAATAACTATTGAGTATTTATCACATGGCAAGCTACACTTGCCATCCTAATGACCCTGTGACACAGAAATCATCATGCCCATTTTATAGATGAGAAAATTGAGGCTCTGAGAAATTAGGGAGCTTGCCCAAGGTCACACAACAAGAAAGCCCCAAAGTCTGAGATTTCCCCATCTTCTCTGCCCATCCAAGTGAATGACCAACAATGAAGTATAGTTCTTTCAGGGCACAAGACCACTATTCTGTCAACTGAGCACACATGGGAAAATAGGAGCGTTTTCTGGAATGCCCTTCTCCAGAGACCCTTTGGAGCTGACCCTAAACTTGAAACTCCATGGAAGGCCTGGAGTGGTCCAAGATGGGTCATTGTCACCTGGACAGGTCTTGCTGCCTACTGCTGTGTGAGCATCCTACAGGAGCAACTAGGAGCAGACTCACTTCCTATTGCTGGTGTTGGCATTTGGTTCTTAGAAGCATTTATTGAGCACCTACCACCTCCCAGATAAAAATGAGATGGTATGAAAAACCTGAGGCTCTTTATAGTTAAGGGAAGAAAATACATATCTTAAGACCTCAGCATCAAACTCTTCTCTGGTTTCAAATAAACCCTACTGTAATTTATGACTACCCTCTACTCCCTTCTATTTCTCACTCAACCTAGACTCAAACACATGTAAATTGTTTTAATCCAAGCCTTTGCTTAACTTGTTCCTGCTGCGTGGGGTGCTCTACTCTCTCTCTCTCTCTCTCTCTCTCTCTCTCTCTCTCTCTCTCTCTCTCTCTCTCTCATTTCAATGATCAAATTCTGTTCATCATTAAAGACCCAACTCAAGGTCACCTTCTCTGAGGCCCCTTCCCTAGTCCCCTCCTCTGGATTCTTTGTCTTCCATGACAGCCAATATTACTAGCTGATCTAGATGAAGGTCTGTTTTTCCCACAACCCAGGGATTTCCCAAGGACAGAGACTGTCCCTTACTCATTTTTACATCACTTCCCAGCCTAACATGCAGCATGATTCCAGGTACAGTGTAGATAATCTATTTGGAAATTATGCCTTTGGTATTGCAGAATACTTTTCAGTTCATAAAGAGCTTGTCAGTCAGTGATGGCATGTTCTAGCCTTGTGACTATGGGAAGTAACTCACCTCTCCGAGTACCTGCCTTATAGTGTTGTTGGAAGATTCCAGGAGATCATCCATGGAAAGCAACTAGCAGAGTGCCTGGTTCATAGTCAACATTCAAGGAATGCAATCTACTCATGAAACTGTTATTGCCAGCTATTACCCTACATTCTGGGATAATAGATGAGGATTACTTCAGATTCTAAGAGTACGAAAACTTTTTCTTTAAGGTTCAGAAAGGAAATAAGGTAAACAGGCTTTGTGGGCCATAAGGTATTGGTCACATTACTCAACTGTCTTTTATAGCATGAAAGCAGCCATAGGCAATGTGTAATGAATGAGCATGGCTGTGTGATAATTAAACTTTATATACATAAACTGGCAATGGCCTGAATTTGGACTATGGGCTGTAGTTTATTGACTTCTGCCCTAGTAAATGAGAGGAAACCAGAGGGATGTCTACTGTATCTATTCAGGGCTGCAGTTCTTCAGCTTGGATCTCAGACTGCTTATATCAATTGTAGGGGTCACAGCAAAGGGAGATATGGGGCAGGGAAGGGAGCATTCTTGACTTGCCAAATGGAGGAAGAAATCATAATGCATCAAACACCGGCTTTGATGAAGACAGACATGGATACAGAACCCAGATCTTGGACAAGGGACCTCTCTCTGTTCAAGCCTCAGTTTCTTCATTTATAATAGGGAAACAAAGACAACTCTCATTTCACAGGCTTTGGGGAGGGTAAATCATATCAAATGATTAGTTACCTTTCCAGAATTTGTAAGAACGTCTTCAAAATGCTGAAGAGAGTATTACCTAGACTTTAGGCAGAGGAAGGAAAAAACAAATGGAAATGAAAAATGCTGACTTTCTATTAGCTTCTAGTACATGAAATTTCTCAGGAAGACCTGGTAAACCGCTTCATGTTCAGCAAGACATTTAGGGGATGATAAACTTAAGTCATGCTCATAGCCAAGAAGCTTTTTGTTAAGAAGCCATCGAGGGTCTCGGCATGGCAATCTCATACCTCTAATCTTACCCCAAACAGGGGCAGGCAGAGAATAGGGTCACAGCATCTCAGAGCTCCAGGGCCATACCTTCACCAGAGGACGGGACACCTTGATTCCCCTAGTGTCGGGGGAGATGCAGGTGGAAGCTCCACAGTAGGTATTGTTCTCCTGATAATGGAAATGAAGGGAAATTTGGGGCGGGGTTGGGGAGCACAGATTAACAGTGAGAGTAAGAGGATTACAATAATTTAAGAGGGTAAGGAGAAATGAATGCTGATCTATCAGATGCTTTTGTACTCAGAACGCCAGGTTTTCCCTGGATTCCAATAAGCTCTTTAAAAAATTCATGAGGTTTTTCTTTCTCTGGTTATTTATTTGGGTCCCTAGGATAAACTCATGAAAAGCAGCTTCTCATCGTGGGAGAGTCCTGGGGGGATGGTATCATGTGTACAGTTCAGGCTGATAGATTACACAATGTCAACACATTCAGTCACTAACGTCCCAGGGCGATTGTAGGCCCCATTAACGAGGGATGGCCAGAGTGAGAGGGAACCATTCACTTGCTTCAATTCCCTTTTTCTTTGTTTCCTTCCATTCCATTTCTGAGGAGCTTCCTGGTGCCAGGCACTGGGGATATAGAGATGAAAAGGCCACTAGAAGGTCACAGTCAGGTGGGAGAGGGGACACTTTAATGGGGAGTTCTAAGGCCGTGTGACAGGTGCTAGAACAGAGAAAGTGTAGGCATGCTCAGGCAGCATTCATGAAGCCCCTGTTGTATATGCACAGCTGCACTGAGGACAAGAAAAGGACAGGCAGATGCTCCAAGACAAACCACTATGCAACGCCACCCCTCTACCTCATGCCTTTCATCCCCCTATTTAAACTGAACCCACGAGCTCCCAGAAAAGGCTAATACTTTTACCTATGAAGGTGAAAAAAAAAAACCCAAAACTAGAAACTACCTAATGTCCAACAATAGTGGGTCAGCTATGTAAATCAGGTCACTTAGTGGCATATTATGCATGAGGCCATTAAAGTAAGAGGATGAAGTTTGTATAACAAACATGGAAAAACGCTTACAAAATAACACTGGGAGAAGGCAAAGAAACCGTATTTTACCAAATGAGATAATGAAAGAAATTTCATAAGGACCTGATTGTCCAGGAGAGCTGGATCTGGAGGGAGGGTATTCTGGTGATTGGCTTAGATGACTATCTTCACACTGGAACGGGACACTTGGAGAACAGATATTTATATATCCGAAACTGTATATGGATATATTTATGACCAGCTTCTAGCTCCATCGCCTGCTGGCAGATACATAATAAATATAAGAGTGAAAAGAGATGTCACACCACTCACTCCTGCATGCTGGGCAAAGAATAGCATATTATACATAGTGGCTGAAAATGGTAAAAGGGTTGAATGAGCCAGAAGGGAAAAATGGGAAGTGAGAATGAAGAAAAGGAAGAAAATGAGAGAAAGGGAGAAAGAAGAAAAGAGAAAAAGAAGGTGGAAAGGAAGAGAAGGAGGGAGTTGGATGATTCTGTCTCAGTTTAACTCACATATATTCAAGAAGATAATGTCTGCCAGGATCCAGTTAGCTTATACAACTAACTCCTTGAAAAAGCTGTTGTCCTCAGTGGACCCAAAGCCAGAGCCTTTGGAAGCAGCAGCCTGCTGGCTGGAGGTAGAGTTAGGACAACGAACCCAGGACAAAATGGGGTTGGCCCCTCTTGGTCAGCACCTACTCTGTGACCAACTCCCAAAGCAAGCCTGGGTTCATCTCTGAACACATTGACAAAAAGCGGATATTTTACTGAAGGTTTAGCGGGGGCCAGAGAATGAAGATTACAAAGCATATCTGAGAGTAAAGTTTCTTAAAAATCTTCAAGTGTTTCTGTCTCCCCAGATTTCCATTTTTTTTTTTTTTTTTGGCTGCTGTCACTTTTTTTTTTTTGGCTGCTCTCCCTTTTCCATCTCTGCCAGTTTTCTCTGATCAAGCTTATTTCTCTCTGCCCCTTGGTTTACCAAACCCTCTCAGCTTGCACATCCACCCAGAGATAAATACCAAGCCCTAGCTATTAACCACACCCACCCCGACCAGCTTCTCTGAGCTGCCCTAACTTCTTCCAGAGGAGTCCAAAGTTCTTCAAGAATTCTTTCCATCTAGCATCACATTAAAATGTGGTTAGAGTCATAACTCTTCAGTAAACAAGATGGGCTCCAGATTCTGACTTAATCTTTGCAAGCTGGGTGACCTCAGGCAAGTGATATAATCCCTCTGGACCTGTTTTCTCATTTATAAAATGAAGAGAATATAAACACACGCCCAGCTAAGATTGCTGTATTAAATGAGATGATACATGCAACATGCTGGTTTGTAGAGAGTGTACAGTAACTATTATTTATCTGCTGGAAAATTCTGTGAGGCTAGAAAGGCAAGCAGTACAGTTCCCATTTTGATATGAACAAACCGAGGACCACGGTGGTGAATTGGCTTGTTTGGGTTGCACAGGACAAGCAGCCAAGCCAAAGGTTAGATCCTGTTCCTTGAGTTCAGAGTCTTTAGATTTCAGCCCAGCTCCTTAAGGTCAAAGTCTGAGAAGGCAAGTACTGGTGAGTGGGTCCACCATCACTTGTTTAAGCATTCTGGGGAGACAGAGTTCTCCTTCCCAGCTTCAGTTTTCAGAGCCTCAACATTAAATTATGATAATGTATGACATGAGATTGTGCTGCGTACTAGCCACTGACAGTTATGTTTGTTTCAGGCACAACTCCAAATAATCCATTTTGCTATTCTCAGCAGTATAGAGTGAATGATTCTAGTCCCTCTGCTTGGGACAGGAAGTCTGGTGCTCTCATGAGCCATTTCTCACAGCGGCCACTCAGGGACTTCCTAGGTAGTTTCTAGTTTGGCTGTATGGTGCCCTCTTTGGAATGTTGTCATCACTACACTGAAGCACGGAATTCAAAGGTTGTCACTGGACAGCCAGCTAGCTGTCAGAATTTCCTTCCCACCTCCTGCCTACATTGCACTTGGTATTTCACAGTGTAGTGTGGTTTTTAAGAAATTCTGGGGTCAGACAGATGTGAGTTCAAAGTTTAGGTGTGACACTTGCTCACTCTGTGAATCTGGATAAATTATTTAGCCTCTCTGAGTCTTCACTTCTTAGTCTGTAAAATGGGTATTTAGATAATGGAAAGTGATCAAATAATACTTCAGAGGGTAGTGGTAACTCAGTGAGATTGTATCAGTTAGCTATGATTATAATAATGAGATGGTAGTTATAACAAAAACCATAAAACCTTAGTGACACATTACAATAAAAAATCCACAGACGAAATCTAATTAGCCAACACACACACACACACACACACACACACACACACACACACACACACACATTCACACTCACATACACAGCTTCCCTGTATTAGTAGACAAAAAAGTCAAGATACCATTTTTCATCTATACCTAACTGGCAATGTTTTTAAAAGGTGGACTACCTTTTAGAGCAGTTTAGATTGACAGAAGATTTGAGAAGATGGTACAGAGTTCCCATATGCCCCTGGCCCAGTTTTGACTATTGGTATTTTTTTACTTTCATATGGTATAAACTTATAAACTGATATTAATGCATCGTTATTAAGTAGAGTCCATTTTTATTCAAATTTTGTTAATTTTTACCTAACGTCTTTTTTTTGGGTTCAGAATTCCATCCAAGATAGTCATCATGTCTCTCTAGGTTTCACAGACTTTTCGTTTTTGATGACCTTGACAGTTTTAAGGAGTATTGGTCAAGAATTTTGCAGAATGTCTCTCTATTAGTATTTGTCTGATTTTTTCAAATCATGAACTGACAGGGATTATGGTTTTGGAGGAGGAAGACCAGAAAGGTAAAATGCAATTTTCGTCACCTTGTATCAATGGTACATAGCATCAAAATGATGTACAACTGTTGATGTTGACGTAGATCACCTGGCTGTGGTAATGTTTGTCATGTTTTTCTACTTCCCATACTGCACATAATGCAATTGGAAGGAATTACATGCACAGCTGATGTCTAAAGAGTGGGAAGTTATGCTCACTTTCCTTGAGGTCAGAGTATTTATATAAATTACTTAGAATTCTTGCATGAGAATTAGTCTCTTCTCCCCATTTATTAAGTTATTCAGTCATTTGTTTATATCAGTATGGAGGGACTATTAATTTTATACTATGAGTTATAATCTATACTTTTTTATCTTGTTCAAGTTGTTCCAGCTTTGGCCATCGGAAACTCTCAGTTAGTTCCTATGTCTCTTGACATAATCTCGATGATTTTTTTTACAATTGTTAAACATTTATATGATTTATGAAGTGATCTCTTGGATTATTCTAGTACCCATCTGGCACTACACATAGCCATTACAATAATATTAACTATATACCCGATGCTATACTCTAAATCCCCATTACTATTTTGTAACTACTAATTTGTACTTCATCTTTCACCCCTTTTTTTTTGAGCTCATCCTTAAAATTTGGCAGTATAAGATGCTCCATGATCACCTTTTATACTTACTGCCTCAGTCTTTGAGTCAGCAATTTGTCCAATAATCCCTGGCTCTTTTTATTGGAGAATGGTATAAATGAAGAACTGTGCATTAGATGTTTTTGTTGCTACTAGGGTGTCATTGCTTCAAAGCCCTCTCAACTGACAGAGCAAGGAAATATATGCCACTATGCTAACCTGTGTATATGTACATATCTATTAATATATACATGTAATAATTTGTATCTATATTAAGTTAAACATGAATTCACACTAATGTCCCAGCTCTAATCCATTGCCACATGGATCACCCTCTTTTCATACATTTGCATCACTGTTAGATTCTTCATCACAGTCTTTATTCCTGGAATTCCTGACAGCCTAAATGGTTTTTTAAAAATGACATTAATTAAGGTTCACTCTTTGTGTTGGAAAGTTCTTTGGGTTTTGACAAATGCATAATATCTTGTATCTATCATTACACTATGATGCAATCCCCCAAAAAACAAAACAAAACAAACAAAATTTTTGTGCTCCACCTATTCTACCCTCCACTCTCTCCCTAAACCCCTAGCTAGCATCAACTGCTCATTTTACTGATGCTGTAGTTTTGTCTTTCCCAGAATGGGCAACAAAGTTTCTAAGTGCTAATATTTAGCATTGTTGAGGGAGTGAAGAAATAGGCCTTCTATACATTGCATGTTGAAGTCTTCCCAAAGGCTTAAAAAAAAAAAGGAAAAGAAAAAATGTCACCATTTTTAATCTTTTGATCCAACAAATTCTACTTCTGAAAGTTTATCAAAAGGGAATTCAAAATGAGTGCAAAGATTTGCCATGAGGAAGTTTATGGCTGTATTTTTTTATCTTTCTGAAATAATCAATCCATCTATTCAACATACACAGTTAGCACTTACTGTATGCTAGGCCTTTTTTAAGCCCTGAAGATAAAGGTACAGAAAGAAACAGAGCAGACATCCTAATGTTTGGAAACAGATATACACTCATATCTCATATATACATCTATATAAGATGCACACACACACACACACACACACACACACACACACACATATATATATATATACACACACATATACATATAAATAAACACATATATTCTGATGGTGATAGGAATATAAAAAAAATAAAGCAAGGCACTGAGCAATGCCAGTGTGGTTGGTGCAGTGTTTTGCTTCACTGCCTACAAAAACCTTTTAGGATCCAACTAGGGCATGAGGGATGACCAAGGAGTCCTGGGTGGCCAATGTGGAAAGTGATAAAGAGCAAAATAAAATTATTTCTGAGGGTCTCTAGGCAGAGAGTGGGAGTGAGGCTGGAAGCATTTGTGGAGGAGGGGATGGTGTTCAGTGGAACTTTGGGAGTGAGAGTGAACACGGGAGGTGACTCCTCAACCTAGGCTCAAAATAGTTCATCAAGGCAGATTGAGAAGGAGCATCTCTAAGTCTCTCACCCTTACTCTCTAGACTCAGGGCCACCATGGTGACGATTTCCTCCAGCTCAAGACCTGGCATTAGGAGAGTAGCTGACCTGAGTGAGCAGGAGGTGGTATTGAATTTGATAAAGATACAAGGGTGAATATGAGAAAACACTATCTAGAACATCAAGTGAGACTGATGTGCTTGATATAGAAATGGGCTGCTGTGCTTCACATAAACTTTTCTCTTATGCTAGAGAATTTACTAGGCAATGCTTTATCCCTTCCCCTACCATCACCAAAGGCAAATAAGACAGAGATCTGTCCAAGTTCAGGAAGGGATGTAAGTCATAGACACAACTCACCTTAACACTAGGCAGACAATGAAACAACACCAAAGGAGCAGCTCAGAAAACAGAGCCTTCACTTCCAGCTGGGTTTGGAGCCCTAGGGAAAATTAGGAACTTTGTGCAAAACAAGGTCCAGGAAACTGAACAAGAATAACCTACTCTGAGGGAAAAAATACAGGGGTGGAGAACAATAAGAAGCAATCCTGTGAATGTGAGGCTATTCTCTCATACCATTTTATTCTGCTTTTCAAAATAGAAATAACTATATCATTTTTATGACTAGAAAAGGATGCGATATTCATTAAAAAAATAGCCATGTATATTCTAGTGTGGGGTTAAAATGTAAATTTACTCAATCAGTCTCATTAGTCGGGAATTTGGGTTATTTTCAAGCTTTCACTATTGTAACTGACCCTATAATGAATATATAAACTTGCACTTGTCCAGTTTCTGCCTTAGGATGAATTCCTAGTAGTGAAATAATTAGATCAAAGAGTATGTACATTTCAAGGTTTTTTTGATACATAAAGCATTATTTCAACCTGCTTGGACCAATTTATACACTAAAACATGTGTCTGCAACGGCCTAATTACTTATTATCATTTTTTAAAATCTGCTTGTTCTATGGAACAATGCCATAGAACCTCATGAGCCACATGATTTAAACTTGTCTGTCACCATGGTCCTTTTGTCTCCCTTCCTCCACTGAGCTCTAGGGCTCAGATGAAAACCTCCCAAATCACACATGTGCCACACCTGGAAATGTCCCTGGATTCTCTTTCAGTCTTTCCCAGTGATAACTTGAAAGCAGATGGCTTATCAGCTTAGCCTACAAACGTCTTGTCTTCTTCAAGTCAGGTACTGAAAACCTGGGCTGGAGATGAGGACGTGCGAGTCATGATGGAGGGAAGACTTGGCCTTTGAGAATATTTTATTGATGCCCTTGGTGTGCACAGGCATTTCTGTAACCATGTCTGTGTCTTCCCCTCATGCAGATCACTTTGGGCCTCCAAGACGAACTTCTGTTATGAGTGTCCCTGTCGCTCTGGGCACACACATCACATCCAGCCCTTTGTGAGCTGACAATCCATATTGTAGGGTGGCAGGACAGTATGAAGGCCTGAGATCTTAAGAGAAGTGTCTTGGGGTGGTGTTTTAACAAAGAACATGTGTATGATTTCTAGTTCTAAGTGTCCCTATGCATTGAGTAAACTGGGCTCATTAAGGAGGAAAAGTGAAACTCAGAGAAGGAGAGACATCTGCTTGGGGTCAAACAGCAAATCTCTCTACCTAAAAGCCTTATGCCCCTGAGTTCTCACTAGACCTCGCTGCACTCATGCTCCCTGCCCCCTTCCCCACCACCATGGTGAACTCCTGGTTCTAAATTTCATGCAAAGGGTTGTTTATGATTTTGCATTACCAAGCTTTTAAAAATACAGACAGTTCTCGTGGAAGTCTATGGGCTGTAAAACTGTCATCCTCACAACTCAAACCTCTCTCACAGTAATGATGTAATCTGTTTGCAGAAAAGGCCCTGGTCCAGGCCATCACAGAGCAGTCACCCCCACATGGAGGCCCAGCTGGGGTAGGGAGTGTTCATGATGATTCTCTGCACAGTAACTTCCCTTCGTCTGTGTTCTCCAGCACAGAAGGGTCTGATGTGTTTGAGGAGACCAAGAATCAGACAGCTGTGGCCAGTTCATCTCCTAAGTCTCCTCCCCAAGCAGAACTGCAAACAGTGCCCTTGGCCATCCTCTGAGCCATTGCACACATCCTTTATGCTGCGGAAATGCCATCCCCTGCTTTTGGCTTCGAGATCAGCTTAGGCTGTAGATACAAATCTAGTCTCTGAGGTTTTCTGACTCTGTGGCCAGGGCAAGCCACTTCACCTATCTGATTGTTTCCTCATTGCTAAAATGGCGTCAGTGATAGATCCAACCTCACAGGGTTGTTATAACATTTAAGCAAAATAATCCTTGTGGGCTGAAGTTGAAGACATTTGGTTACAACAAAACCGCTCAGAGCAGCTAAAGCTAAGAATAAAGGAGGGTAAGAATTTACTTAAATTGGAATAGACCCAATTTTAAACTTAGGGTGCAAAAAGGTTACATCATGTTGACATTTCCAACTGATTGCTCAAGATTCCCTTCACTCCATACAGGAAATCTTACATCTTCCTCTTAAAAGTCCTACTGTACCTTCTCTCGTGCTGACCCTTCTGGAGTGGTTCATGGATCCTGGAGACGGGCTTTTACAGGGAGTGGCTTCCACTGCAAAGAGCGAAGACTAGGGTCCCCACGGGCACCACTGCCCCTGTGCTTTGCTAATACACAGCTGCGGTGAGGATAATTCTGACACGGCAGTAGTGCTGCAGGTCCAGACTCCTTACACAGCTTGCCTGATGTCAGACAAGACTGCCCCACCCCAGGTATCAAGCTGAGCTCTCAAATTGCAGTGCTCAGCCTGAGCTTTTTCAGTCACGTTCCACTTCCCAAGAATCTGGAGTAAATTTTTGGAGGTCAGGAGTCATGCCCGTCTTATTTATCACTGTGGGGCCAGCATCCAGAATAAGGGCCTGGCACATAGTAGCCATTTTATGTTGGATGGATGGATGGAAGGATGAATGGCTAGATGGATGGATGCATGGAAGGATGGATGCAAAGATGGATGAATGGAAGGATGGTGAGTTTGGTGAAAATGGCAGAAAGGAAAAAATAAAGAAGGGAAGAATAATAAAAGGGAGGGAGGGAGGAAGAAAGCAGAGAAGGAAGGAAAGAAATAAGGGAGGAAGGATGAAAGGGCAAATCATTGTGTGAAATATCAGCCCCAAGTTATGGTTAAGAAATTTTGTGAGTGTATGCCTTTGATGATTTAGCACTTTAAAATAGATTGTATTATCTTTTAAAATAAGAAAGTAAATCAACTTTTAAAAATCACAGTCTAGGAACTTGCTGACCATATGATTTACCATCTTCACATTATGTAATCATCACAATTGCACATGTAAATATATTTATAAAAGACACGGTCTCTAATCTCATGGATATGATTTCTATTGATGCCTCTGGGAAAGAACTGGGTCAAAAGTCACCAGCAAGGGAATGAGAGTAAACATTTATTGAGGGTTCACTAAACGTCAAGTTGTTTTATTAAAATGTTACCCTGTCAGATCTTTTCAACTCTACAGGGAGGGTAATAATATCATGCCCGTTTTTCAGTTGAGGGAACTCAGATGCAGTGAAGTTACATGTCTTGCTTGAGGCCACACAGGTAGCAAATGGCAGAGTTGGCTTTAAATTCAGCTTTGCTCAGTCTCACATTCTGTGCTGTCTCTGCTTCTCCATATAACCTGCCCGGGAAGGAGGCTTTATGGAAGGGAAGGAGTAGGATGACCATGCTTTAGGATTGTCCTTACTTGTGTTAGCTCATTAATCTCACAGCAATTGTGTAAGGAAGAAACTGTAATTATTCCCATCTAGCAGGTGAGGAAACTGAGCTTCAGAGCAGAATGCCACTTCTGAGGTTGTCAATCTAATCCTCGTGAAACTTTTCAAGGTCAACTGGATTTCACGGCAACAGCAAAGCAGACAATGGACTTGGGGCTTTGTGGACTTTCTAAATGCCCTAAATTCCTTCATTACACTCTCCTTGAAGCCACAGCATTTTGACTCTGGTTAAAATGCAAATCATACCTGGAAGGGATAACACAGAAAGCCATTATCAGCCTGGAATAAAGCCAGGCCACATTCGTGTTCAAATTCCATTTTCAATACCTTTGGGTTTCTTTTTAATAACTTAAATTTTTTTTTTTTTTGCAGATAATTCATGTTCATTGTAGAAATTTAAGAAATTCAGAGAGGCAAAAAAAAAAATGAATAAAGAAAAAAAAAGAAATAATTGCCTGAAATCTCTCTGAGGCAGCCGTTTCTTCCTGTTACATCTAGTAGCTATACAGTAATTGTTCCCCTTATTGGAGTGGGATATGTTCCAAAATTCTCCATGGATACCCAAAACCTCAGCTAGTACTGAACACCATATATACTATGGTTTTTCCTACAGAGACATACCTGTTATAAAGTCTACAGCTTCTTTTTGGTCGTAACTTATACCCCAGTTGTTGGCATCACTACTTTTGTGTTTTGGGGTCATTATTAAGTAGAATAAAGCTTACTTGAATATAAACACTGTGATACTGTACCAGTCAATCTGATAGCCAAGATGGCTACAATGTGACTAATGGGTAAGAATGCATAGTATGCTGCTAAGATATACTGGACAAAGGGAGGAGTCACATCCCAGGTGAGACAGAGCAGAATAGCATAATATTTTAGCATGCTATTCAGAACGCACACAATTTAAAACATCAATTGTTTATTTCTGGAATTTTCCATTTAATGTTTTTGGATCACTGTTGACTGTGGGTAGCGAACCTCTGAAAGCAAAACCGTGGTTAAAGGGGAACCATTGTACTCAAACTTTGCTCTGGGAAAATATGCATGACCCACTCTCTATCTAACTAATTAGGGGCTGACTCTACCCCCAGGCTTGTGGGCAAGGAGGAACATGGGGTGCAGAAATGGCCAATCAGAGCATCCCAGCCCTGGCCCCAGTGATTATTTCATGGAAGGGAACATAACCTAGCCCAGTCAATTAGAGCTCTACCCAGAACTTTCTCTGGAATCACTGGGAAAGAGGCCTTCTTTTCCTTGTCCTAAGCTACATAGAGGCTGGGAGCAGAGCGTGGCCATTCTTGCCCCAGTTGGAGGAGAGCTTGCCTGAGAGTGAAGCCAACTTCACAGACGAAGAGAGAGCTAAGGAATGCGGAAAAATAGATTTCTGACAGCACTTGAGCACCTGGATCCAACTATATCCGCAGCCTGTTCTTTAACATACTTTTTAGTTATTAAATCAAATCATATCACTCAACTTAAAAGACGAGACAAATTTTTTTTTCCTACTTAAACAAGTTTAAATTTAATTTCTGACTCTTACAACTGAAAGAGTTCTGTCTAATACACTCATCATTCAAAGAAAATCAACATTCACATTTTCATATGTCTCCTCTTATACTTATTTCCATATGCATATATGTTTATATAATATAGTAATATAACATAACATAATAAATTTATGACATTTTAATTTAACTCATTGTCTGTGTAATTTGTTGTCTAATATCTATCTGCCTTCTCGTGAGGACTGAATGTTTTAGTTACTCTGGCTGAATAAAGTTTCAAGACTATAGTAGGTGCTCAATAATTAATATCTGTTGACTATATCAATATGTGTGTACTAAAAAGCAGAATCCAGTAGGAAAAAATGATTTAGGAAAAAGCCAATCTGCAACCAGGCACATAGCCACTCTATAAGAGTGAGATACATTGTCCCATTAGAGGAGGCCCCAATGCACAGCAAACAATGAAAACCAAGCACCTGTATTAAAATATAAATGGGAAGCTAGCTAAGCTTGGCAGGTTAGATAGAAAACTGGCACTTGCTAATAAAAATGTGTTGCTTAATTCATCAGCCTTTTAAAAATGTTGGCAGGAAGCTAGGGTGGGGTTGAGTACAGAAAATATTTCCAACAGAAAATCTTTTCCAAGAAGATTTATGGTTTGAAATCCACAGAAAGAGATTCAGCAGAGGGTATTTTATGAATTTTCTGAGTGCTCATTGCTCAGACCACAAGCCTGTGACTCATTATTGCCTCCTCAATGTGGTACAGCAAAATACAGGAGCAGAAATGAAAGGTAATCAATCAATCAATCATGCCACTACCATTATAATAAACTGACTGATTATCCTAACATGGAAGTATGTTCTGTGCTTGTTCCTGCCACTGCTACTGTTATTGTAACCATCATCAAAAGTTACATCTACAATGGTAAGAGGGGCTAAGGGGTATTGCCAGGTAAGGTGTTGAGAGGCTCTCATACATTATCTCATTATCTTTATAACACCCTATGAGACGGGTACAATTAGACATCCATTTTACAGATGGGGAAGCTGAGGTTTAGGGAGGTGAAAGCATTTACTCAAGGGCATGTAGTTGGTAAGTAGCAGAGCTAGGATTTGAACCTAAGGCCTTCCAATTCTTTATGCTCTATTGATTTTTGAATCTAAGTGGTCTAATTAAGTCTCTTTATTGTACCAGTGAGGACCATGAGGTTCTGAGTAGCCTCTGTAGTTCTGAAGTGCAAGAAGTGCAAATAACTATTAAGACCTTTATATAGTTACACCTAAATATTGAACTTTTGGCTTTTCAGAAATAATCCTAAGCAGAAGATAGTGAGGGTCCTGATGCAGTGGGAGGCAGGTGGGGTCCATCAGAAGATACTTTATGACATTTGCATCACATGACAGTATTGAATAGGGGGACAGCTGGGGGCAGTCCACTACAGAGAAATTCCACTCGGGCCCACGAGGACACTAGAAACCATACTGTTGTGGTGGCAGCAAGCTGAGGCCCTCTAGTGTCTGCCCCTAAATAAACAGATCAGTAAAATATGGTGGACACACCAGGGTATTATGGTGCAGTCCTAGATGTAGGCATGACAGCATGAGTGGGTCTTAAAGTCACAGGGCCAGGAAGAGAACAGTAAACAGGATGAAACCCATAGCACAACACCATTTAGGTAAATGAAAAACACATGTGCACATGTTTTCCAGGTACAAATAAAAAGGCATCAAACAGATTAGACTGTGGGGTGTGTGGGATGAGAGGATGACAGTGGGGCATGATGATCAATGGGAATGAATGAATGACAAATGGCAGATGTTTGCAGACAGTAATGTAAATGTGCCATAAGCCAAGGAATATTAATAGCTCAAACCTCAGCACCCTAGATTCAAAAATTAAACACAACCCAAAATAAAAATTATTCTGCTAGGCTCGTGAGAAAATATTCATAGCAAAAGAAATCCAGTGTTTTTGAAACACCTACTGTGTATCAGGCACTGTGCTACGGATGTGTTATCTCATTTGCTTTTCAACAGAGTATGGGAGGGAAGTATTGCTTGTTTTATAGATGGGGACAGTAGATCTGAAAGGTGAGACAACTCGTGTGGGGCTAGTTGCTAGAAGAGCATAGTTCTCACCCAAGTTGTCCCAACCCAAAGCTTTCAGATGGCTCTGGGGTGTCCACACTCTGCAAGGTATATTATCCAAGGAGTGGAAAGACATTATTTGATGCTATTAAGAGAAAAATTATGACAATTTTATAGGGTGGCCCCATTCTTTTAAAAAATATGTGTCATGTGTGTCGTGCGACTGCGTAATAAATAGGCTGAATGGATCTGTGGCCAGGTGCTCACAGTGGGTTCCCGAAAGCAGGGGTGAGTCTGTGCAGGTCACCCCTGTGTAGGGCACACCCAGGGGGGCTGACTTACAGGAGGGTTCAATGACATCCACATAAGTGAATCTCCGAATGGTGAAGTGTATGTTTTTCTCTACATTTTTATGTATCAACTGCGTGTTTTTAGAAGGCCACAAGTAGCTTTTATAGTCAAAAAGAAAAAATGAAGCATTTTATTTTTGGTTTGGAAGGGAAACGTTTATTTACCAAGAATGAGCAGAGGGACTCTAAGGCCTGCCCTTTCTGAGATGCCAATTTCCCCAGGCAACAACTGCATATCTGTTTTCAGCAGAGCTCAGCACAGTTCAGGACAGAGGGCTGCAGAGGAACAGGCAATTGAGGGAAGGAGGGGTCCTGGTTAGAACAGAACCTTGGCGCCTGACTCCAGACCAGAGTGTGATGCTGGGCATGTTCTTTGACCTTGCTGAGGATCTGGTTCTCCACCTATAAAATGGGCACAATTCCAGCCATGGCACCCAGAATCAGTGAGAGAATGCATGGGAAGAGCTCAGCCGCAGGCTCAACACAGAACAGAAGCTCAAGATGGATAATCTTGTTTGGAGCCAGAGAAACACCTCAGCTGGCGGGAACAGCAGGGATGTAGGGCTCTTGTTTTCAGATTTCTACTTTTAAGGAATCACAACTGGAGTGGCTGTTTCCTTGTCCTTCCCCAGCCTCCAGAGGTGTGACAGGTGAGCCTTAATTCCTGGATTAAAAAAGCAATAAAGGATCATTTGAGCCAATTTTGTCAGTGGAGCACTCTGTATACTGAGGAAAAATGCAGAATTACAGCACAGCCCATGGCCTTCACCCCAGACTGGGTCATTAGAAATAAAGAAAAGGGATTCCAGATGCAGAAAGTGGAGGAGTTAGTTGAGTACAGGAGCCAGCTCCACCCAGACCAAAGCCCTGGAAATAAACAGCCTCCCTCCCACATCTCTCAGGTTCTGGCAGAAGTACAGACCCTGGGGACAGATATACACATACCAGCTCAGGTAGCTCTATTTATAATTTCTTTCACTTAAATCATATCAGAAATGACACACTAGATTTCCCAACTACAATTTACCATCTCTTTTGTTCTTGCCTTTAAAATAATATAAATATCTATAACATACTGAGTGATCACTATGTGCCAGGCACTGTGCTAACATCTTTATAGGAATTAATCCTCCCAACAGCAGGTGTCAGTTAGGATTCAGACAAGAAACAAAATAACCATGGCTTAAGGAAGAAAGAAATTTATTTTTCTCTCATGTTAAATGAGTCCAGAGACAGCTGACACATGCCAATGACTAAAGTTCCTTCTTTCCTGAGGCTCTGTCATCTTCAGTATGTGGCTTTCTCCTTGTGGTCCAACATAGCTGCTTGAGCTTCTGCATCACAAGCACATTCCAGCCAACAGGCAGAGGAAGGGACGAAGAAAACCTCCTTCCTCTCCTTTAGGGTTGTTCCAGGCATTTGCTCATGACATTTATGTTTACATCTTCCTCACCAGAGTACTCACATGACTACCTTTAACAGCATGGGGGATAGGGTATGAAGTTTTTACTACAGGTGATCAGCTATCCAACTACAAGTTAGGGAAGGAAACAGGAGAATGGCTACTGGGTGGAGGTGGGACACTTATGGTCTTGGCTACAGAATTAATCATAATTCTGATTTTCAGATGTGTAACTGAGGCTCGGGGAGAGGCCTTGACTTTGTCAAAGGTTACCCAGACAGTATGAGGCAGAGCCAGAGTTGAACCAATGTCTGTCTGACTCTGAGCCACTGGGCCTTTTGAAATCTATATAAAATGATATAGATGGAAAGTTCCACAAACAGGAGAAACTCACAGAGACACACCTTCAAAATCACCAGCTTCAGGGCTTAGATTTTATATGCAGAGTTTCAAACCAGAGCCATTTCGACAACTG
The DNA here is from genome assembly GCA_004027375.1 of Macroglossus sobrinus. Lineage (NCBI taxonomy): Eukaryota > Metazoa > Chordata > Mammalia > Chiroptera > Pteropodidae > Macroglossus > Macroglossus sobrinus. Next base: position 3,388 of record PVKZ01000434.1, on the reverse strand, counting down.
AAAGCAAATCCCCAGGAAACAGTTGTTTCTAGTGGCAGCTGTGACAGAGTCTTAATCATAACAGCCTGAAAGAATGCTGTATCTGCAAGGATTTGGGGAACAGGCTGTGAATTCCATCTAGTATGTCTTTTCCTGGTTAAGTTAAACCAGGCAGGAAATTTGTTATGTCAGTCATAGGACCATACCTGGAGGCCCTTCTTCAAGGTGCTTCATGGGGCCATTTGTCTTCTGCCTCTCTGGCTTTGAGGATGTGCAAATAATCATGGTTATTTGAATTGCGGGGAGATCTCGTTGAGGAGTTGGCGAGGAAGGACACTTCCAAGGTGACCCATCTCCTGTTCAGCGCTGACACACTGCACCCAGGACACCCCAACTGTGGAATTGAGTCCTGTCCCTCTTTCTCCCCCTCCACCACTGGTGCAAATCCCCTCCCCCCTCAAACAGGAGAGGAATGCAAATATCAAGAATCCTAGCTAAGTCACTTGACATGCAAATACCTGGCTTCCTTCTCTAATGCCTTCACCGCAAAGGAACACATTCCATCCCCAGTTTACAGCAGAGAAAATGGAGGCTTAATGAAATAAAGCAGAATGGTACAACTACTTTGAAAATGTCTGTTAGTTTCTAGTAAAGAAATACATTTTCTACTTGAATGTATTTACCCAAGAGAAATAAAATGAAAAACAGACTTGGACAGGAAGCAACCCAAATGTTCACAAATAAGAGACTGGATTAAAAAATAATTGTGTCCCTACAACAGAATACTACTCAGCAATAAACGGGCATGAACCACTGATATATGCAACAGCATGAATGAATCTCACAGAAATTCTGCTGAGTAAGAGAAGCTGGACACAAAAGAGTTTATACTGTAGGATTTCATGTACCTAAAGTTCAAGGGCAGGCAGAGTTACTCTCTGGTGATAGCAATCAGAAGAGTCCCTACCTCTGGGAAGGGGCACAGGGAAGCTCCTGGAACGATTTTGTATACATCGATCTAGGTCATACAAGAGTGTTGCATTTGGCAAAATTAATTGAGTTATAGATTTAAGTATTGTGCATTCTACTGTATGTAAATTATGTTTTCTAGAGTATGGGGCGGGGTGGCAGGGATATATAAAGAGGTGAAGTGACTTGTCCTGTTACACAGCTAGAAAAAGACTGAGTTGAGTTTCAGTTTTTGTGTGTGTAAAATATAGATGTTAATAGTTTCTACATCTAAGTATTGTGATGGGGCTCAAAGTGGATGGAGAATGGAAAGCAACCAGCAAAAAGCCTGGCTTGTATTACACCATCCTATAAATTAGCTATCATTATTCTATGGCAACAATCCTTAAACAGCTAACACTCTAGGACCTACTGTGTACAGGCACTCTGCTAAGTGGTTTGCGTAAACTGCTTTATTTAATGCTTATAGCAGCCTATGAATTAGATGCCCTTGTCACATAGCCCACAGATGAAGGAAGTGAGAGAAGAGATTGGCAACTTGTCCAAGATAATGCCATTAACAAACAAAGTGTAGGCTCCAGGACAGAGCTTCAGTCTCTGCACACAAATCCCTAGCCCTTCCCCCTCTGGTTTAGCAGCCACACGTGGCTAATGAGCCTTGAAATGGTCACGTCTGAATTGAGAAGTGCTGTGAGTGTAAAACACACACCAGATCTTGAAGACTTCGTTTGAAAAATATCATAATTTTTTATATTAATTATATGTTGACATGATAATATTTGGATATGCTGAGTTAAATAGATATTATTAAAATTAATTAAACTGGTTTCTTTTTTCTAGTGTGGCTACTAAAAATTTTTAAATTCTATATGAGGCGTGCTTTTCAGGGAGACAGCTCTGTGCTAACCACTCCGCTACTTTTCTCCTATTGTTTGTAGTGAATTGTTCCACTTGTCTCTCTACACATGTCCTTTTGATGTCACTGCACTGAACTTCAGTCCACATGCTGATGAGGTGACTCCTTGTTCCTCACTCCTAGTGTGTGTGTGTGTGTGTGTGTGTGTTATGCACACACGCATGCATATGTACACACGCACGTGTCCTTTTCAAAGACATTTCCTTCTGGGCTCCCTCCTTACCATTTTTAGCATCACACCAGTTCACTGAGGGTGGGACAAGGCAGCGGGCAACCATGCAAACACAAACTCACAGCCCACCACTCCATCTCCTGCTGGCTGTTCCATCTGACGGCTCATGGACCCTGCAGTTCCAGGTTCTGGCCCCTGGCAAGGTTATTGAAGCTGAGATAGACTGTCCTTTCTCTCCTAGGGAAAATAAAAGTATTCTAATTAAAGCCAGGAAGGCCCTGGGAACAATAGCACTGGCGCCGGGCTGATGGATGTAATTCAATTTGGAACATGAATAGCGGGACTCAGGACTCTCGCTGTTACCAAGTTGTTGGGAGGGCAAGAATAATCCAAACACGAATTTAATAAATTCAGGCCAGCCCACGTACAGGTGGACATGGGGCCTTTAGATAGGGGATGGAATTAATTCTGGTCCATCCACAGGCAGGGAACAGGTGAGGTCATAGGATTTGGGGGCCCAGATATCTCTGGCTGCTCCAAATCTCGGTTTCCGTATCTGGAAATGGGGTGGGGAGTCATTTTAGTGCCCACCTCCTAAGTCCTCATGAAGACTGAATGAAGCAATGCAGGTAAGTGCTTGGCTCAGGGCCTGGCACAAAGTAAGCACTCAATTAAATGAGAGCTGTTCTCTTTTATTCCCTTCCTCCCACGGTGACACTGAACATCACCAATTCTCATGTTCTTAGCAGATGCCTGGCATTGCAGAGAGATTCCTGATTCTGGAGGTGACACCCTTGGCAGGCAATGAGGAGAGTAGTGGGACAGGGTTCCTGTGGTCATAGTTAACTTGTGGTCATAGCTAAAATAGTCAATACGATTAAGTGGAAAAGTAGTATTATCCTAACAGCAGGCTACTGAAATCTCAGGGTGGGGAATGGAAGGGAGGATACAAGGGCCTAGATGACAAATCTCCTAAAGGTTTTAGAGAAATGTCTGAAGTGGCTCTGTACTAGAAAACAAGAATAATCTTTTATCTCCCAGGGCGAAGGGCAAGGAAGAAAGATTAGAAAAGCTTAAATAGAGGAAAGGAAGAGAAGAACCAGCAAGATGGAGAAAGACTAGAGCTTGGTGAGGAACAGGGGTGTTGAAACACCTCATCACCACCACCAACCCCAGAAAGTGTTGATGGAGGGACATTTTAAAAACCATGGTGTCTAATGGCCCATTTTAAAACTGTTTGCATTAAAGCAATGTTAATCCCTGCTGTCTTCCACCTCTACCCCTGAAATCTGCAGAAAATTCTACTATCCTCAAAAATGATTTGTACAGTTGGACTTTCTTTCTTTCTTTTT